>CM022297.1:351075540-351800669 GCA_011799875.1 Thinopyrum elongatum | reverse complement strand
TCGTCTGCAGCAGCCGGCAAAGACCTTAGCCTCTTTGCCGTCTGCCGCTGACGGCAAATGCCCAAATAGGCAACCCAGTGTTCCCAGGTTGCACAGGTAGCTGCCACGTGGCCTTCTTTGGCCGACTGCTAGCTGTCGGCAAAGCTCTTTGCCGACTGCTACAGACGGCAAAGCTCTTTGCCATCTGCTAGCAGACGGCAAAGAGCCTAAATAACCCCTGTTTTTAATTGAATTCATTCAATTGACAGAAATTCATAGATATACACAGATAATACAATATAACACAACAAGCATATCCAACAATATATTTCCACAAGTCCAACATATATCCATATGACATAAGAAGTTTCCACAACATATCCATAGTGACATACACATCCAAACAAGTTCCCAACATGTTTTCATAAACAAAAAGGAAAGCACAAGGAGAATATTGAGTCCATCAATGCAAGCTTCCTCATCTCAAGCAAATCTGCAATTGGGAAAGATGAAAGTTAGAAGAAGAAGAGAGAGGAAAAGAAAAGAAGAAGAAAGAAGAAGAGGAAAATAAGAAGAAGATTTTTATTTCTCTTTCTTTCTCTCCTCCCCCTCTTCTTTATCTTCTTCTTTTCCAACAAATGTAGTAAAAAAGCCAATTTAGAGCTAAGCTAGGTAAATAGGTCATTTTGGAGATAAGCTAAGTTAAATGGATCATATTGAAGCTAACCTGGTAAACTTGGTCATTTTTGAGCTAACCTACGTAAAAATGTCATTTTTTGCTATGCAGGTAAAAATGCTAAGTGTGTAGGTCAATTTAGAGCTAACTTAGGTAATAGGTCATTTTGGAGCTAACGCGGGTAAAATGGATCATATTGTAGCTAACTTAGGTAAACTTGGTCTTTTTGGAGCTAACGTAGGTTAATGATCATATTGGAGCTAACATAGGTAAACTTGGTCATTTTGGAGCTAACCTGGCTAATTAGGCATTTTTGACATTACTAAGCTATTGTGTCATTTTAGAGGACAACAAGCTAAGTAATGACATTTATGAGGTTAGCAGGTTATTCAAAGATTCAAATCCCTTTGCCGACAGCTAGCAGACGGCAAATAAGGCCACGTGGCAGCTTCCCAGTGACTCCTATTTGGGCTCTTTGCCGTCCGCCAGCAGACGGCAAAGACCTTAGCCTCTTTGCCGTCTGCCGGCTGACGGCAAATAAGGCCACGTGGCAGCTTCCTAGTGACTCCTATTTGGGCTCTTTGCCGTCCGCCAGCAGACGGCAAAGACCTTAGCCTCTTTGCCGTCTGCCGGCTGACGGCAAAGCACGCCGTTAACCCCTAACGGCTCCCACCTCACCTCACTGCCGTCTACGCTCTTTGCCGTCTGCTGGCCGCAAACGGCTGACGGCATAAACCTTTGTCGTCCGCTTCTCTGAAGCAGACGGCAAAGAAGGCCTTTACCGGCAGGAATTGAGCCGGACTGTTTGCCGACAGCTAGCAGTCGGCAAAGAGCTTTGCCGACCGCCATTCATGCCTTTGCCGTCTGCCATGGCAGACGGCAAAGAAGCTGATTCCTGTAGTGATAACAGCATGAATACTTCATAAATTATAGATACGTTGGAGACGTATCAGCATCCCCAAGCTTAATTCCTACTCGTCCTCGAGTAGGTAAATGATAAAAGAAATAATTTATGAAGTGTGAATGCTAGCAAAGTGCACAAGTTTGATCAATGACAATTTCAATCACTTTTCCTAGCATCATACCAGCAATTCTTTCTTATAAAACTTCTCATGTTAAAGTAGCAACCAATTCACATGTTAAGGTTCAAACAATGAATTCTCTTGAAACTCAACAACCTATGTTCTCAGTCACCAAACAATTGCAATTCAACTTATTCAACAGAGTCTAAGTAAGAGCTCCACATACTCAACCATCATATAGTCTTCTATGATTGCTAATGTGACGCCCCCGGCCCGATCGTGCACTATTCATACACACAAATGCGCACGATCAAGCCTAAGGACTCACGGGAAGATATCACAACACAACTCTAAAACATGAATAAAGTCATACAAGCTTTATATTACAAGTCAGGGGCCTCGAGGGCTCGAATACATAAGCTTGCGAACAAGCGTCAGCGGAAGCAACAGATATCTAAGTACAGATATGAAATAGAAACAGAAAGGCCTTTAGAAAGGCGGGGCAAAATAAAACACTACGATCGAAAGGCGAAGGCCTCCTGCCTGCGACCCTCCGATCCTACTCCTGGTCGTCAGTCAACTCATAGCAGAATCCATCCTCTGGGTAGTAGTAGTAGACGATCGACGGGGCATCTGTCTCAGGGGCTCCGTCATCTGGTCACGACAAACTGATATGGGGAGAAAAGGAAAACAAAGCAACCGTGAGTACTCAGAAGTACTCAGCAAGCAAGGATCTACACTACTTATGCAACATTTTCAAGGGGAGGCTGTATATGTGGACTGGGCTGCAGAAATGCCAGAATAGAGAGAAGGCCTAGTCCTATCGAAGACTAGCATCTTCAGCGGTCTTGCAGCAGTAGAAGAGAGTAGAACAGTACAATATAATGTAGCAGTATCATTAAGTCTCAACCTCACCCAGAGATCCTTTCTCGACTCCTTGCGAGAAAGCAATCCCAGAGCCATACAGTCATCAACCTCGTTCGGAGATCCCTTCTCGACTCCCTGCGAGAAGCAATCCCAGAGCCATAGTATCCAAGTATCCAGTTCTAAAAATTGTATCAATCAGGATACAACTCCGAGTGTCCTTTACCGTAGGACAGGCTATCGATAGAAGTTTTCTTCCCTGCAGGGGTGCACCAACTTACCCAACACGCTCGATTAACTCCGGCCGGACACACTTTCCTGGGTCATGCCCGGCCTCGGCCAAACGACACATCGCAACCCTACCTACAGCTCAGCAGAGAGGTCCCCGCCGGTCTACATCCTAAGCGCAAGGGGGTCTTGGCCATCGCCCCTCGCCCTCCGGATCGTTGCGCACATGGCCCAGATCCAAGCACCACCGAAATGGCGCCAATCACTCCATGCCGCACTGCTGAACTGGACGTCTGACAGAGCTTTCGGTTGATGCATACGATGCAGAACGCCCATACTATGCCCACGTGATGGTTAGTGCTATCAGGCCAGAGGCCTACTCGGATCAAATATCCAAATCGTTAGGACTAGGGCTTGCGGTAACGAGCAGAGACTCACGAAAGATGTGACCCCGTCGCCCCGTCTCGAGGACTTGCTGCAAGGGTTAAGAATGCCCGGCCGCGCCTCGTATTCACCACTCGGGCACCACACTGGCACCCGTCTTCACAACACTCGCCACTCAGGCGCACGCGGGTACCCCTCAGGGTCGACCCGCCTATCCAAGTAACAGTGTAAAGTCCAAGTATCCGTGTGTCCATAACATCAGGGGAATCCGAGGTATCACCCTCGTTGGATTCCTACTCGATGTGTCTGTCAAGGTGAACTCGGAGGATTCACCCTCGATGGGTTCACACTTGATGTGTTGCACGACAGCGTCGTTACCGGAAGTGGCAAAGGAGGAATCACCCTCGATGATCACGACCGAATAGCTACTTTACAGAGTTAACATCGGAAGTGCTACATGAGGTTTCACCCTCGGCACTCGATAGTAACGCTGCAGTGTCGTTACAACTAAGGGGGGTGATGTGCGGTGTCGGGTCCTGGTCTTCAATCCCGTTGATCGGGTCTTCTGACGATCCAGCGCGGCAGTCGGGATAAGTGGGGTCACTGATAGGTCTCTAACCAGCCTAAACTAAGCAGTTTAGGATATGCAGGTAATTATCAACAGCAGGCTACAATAAACAGGCTATGCATCAGAATAGGTAAAGCAGTAGCAGCAGCAATTCTAATGCAAGCATGGGAAATTAGAATGGGCGATATCGGGATGATCAAAGGGGGGGGCTTGCCTGGTTGCTCGGCGGCAAGGGCAAGGTTGTCAGTGGTGTCTCCGGGCTCCGGAGCTGCGTCGGTCTCGGGGACGACGTCGGTGTCGGGGTCTAACGAGAGAGAAGAGGGGGAGGAAACAGTATAAATACACAGCGAACAAGTGCAGCACAAAGCATATCATGGCAATACGCGGTGACGGAGGTGACCTAACGCAGTGCCGGGTGATACTGGCGAAGGTGGGATTCATCCGGGAATGTTTTCCCGTCTCCGAACATTTGTCAGACAGATGATCGGAGAGGAACGGTTGCATGTTCGGATAGTTAGGGACGTGTGACGGACGAACGGACCGCGCGTTCGGATTCGTCTCGTCGTTCTGAGCAATTTTCATGTACAAAGTTTTTCCATCGGAGTTACGGATTATTTAATATGATTTTCTAAAGTTTTTATGCATTTTATAATTTATTATTAATTCAGTCAACAGTCAACAGTCAGTCAACAGGGTTGACTGGTCAATTTGACCAGTGGGTCCCACTGTCATAGTCTCTAACACTAACTAAGAGATTAGGTGCTAACTAACTAATTACGTTAACTAAAACAGAGTTAATTAATAGAATTAATTAACTTAATTAATTAATTAATTATTAATATATATATTTTTATTTACATTTTTTTTAAACGTTCAGTGGGGTGGGGCCCCGCGGTCAGTGGCTGGGCCGGACGTGTCCGCAGCCAGCCCCTTTCGGGCGCCGGACACGTTCGTCCGGCCAGGGTCAAACGCGCGCGCGCGCGCGCTCGCAGAGAGCCGGCGCGGCGGCCAGCGGCGGGCAGCGGCGAGCGGAGGAAAAGGGGCTGCTGGGCGCAGGCGGCGGCAGCAGCTACGGGAGGCGGGCGGCGGAGCAACGGCGGCCGCGCAGGGCAGCGGCAGCAGCAATAGCGAGCGGGGGGGGGGAGCGGCGCGGCGACGAGTGCGACAACCCCGAGCTCGTCGCGAGCTCGGGCACGAGGGACGCGGAGGAGGGGCTCACCGGGAGCCATAGGGGGCGTGGCAGCGGGCTCGAGGGGGCTCGGGGTGGCCGGAGTCGATGGCGAGGGCGGCGATGGATGAAGGGAGGCCGAGCGGCGGGTTCGGGCGGAGTCGGGGTCGAGTGACGGAAGGAGGCGGTGGCGATGGCGTCGGGGCGGGTGGGGGGGGGGGCGGCCGTCGGCGAGGCACCGGGCGTGCGACGGGCGGCCGCCGGGTCAGGAGGGGGGAAGCGAGAGGGGATCGAGGGAGTGGGGGGGGCGAGACGGGGCGATGGGCTAGGGTTCGGGGTCTCAGGGGGGGGTGTTTAGCCAGGGGCTGCTGGGCCGGCCTGGTTGGCTGAGGCCAGCTGGGCTTGGCCCAGTCGGGGGGGAAAGGTTTCTTTCCCCCTTTTTGTTTTCTTTTTTTTCTTTTTATTAATTCATATATCTCTGTTTAGGAAATTGTTAGGCCTCAAATTGAATTTTGTAAAACATAGGAACTGTTCCAATAAATACTAGGCATCCTCTACCACTGTCAAAAACTAGTTTGGAGTCAATTTGAGTTCACACAATTTTTATAATAATTAAAATGCATTAATCCTAGCTATTTTGACAATGTTAGAGCCACCTAATTATTTTATTTATTGTTGGTTTCAATTTTAGAATAGTCTCTGTAATATTTGCCATTTATCGAACATTTTAGTTTTTATGTTGGAAAACTTTTATAATTCACTTTCATTTAAATTTGAATTTTGAGTTAGGAGTTGAAAAGCATTATGATGCAAATGATGATCATGCACTGTTAATCATGCTGACTTGGCATTATCAAAATGGAATTACTGTGGCTAACCACTGGGGGTGTTACAAAATCTCCTCTACTAACAAGAATTCTCGTCCCGAGAATTAAGAGGTAGAAGGAACAAGTTCGGGGTATTCCGCACGAAGATTATCCTCACGTTCCCAAGAGGCTTCATCTTCAGTATGATTTGACCACTGAACTTTGAGGAACTTGGTAACTTTCTGGCGGGTCCGACGTTCAGCTTGATCGAGAATGCGGATCGGATGCTCCTTATAAGATAGGTCATCTTTCAATTCGAGCACCTCGTGATCCACAGCTCGGTGCGGAGATTCCTTGAAGCATTGACGAAGCTGCGACACGTGGAAGACGTCGTGGATATGAGAGAATTGCGGCGGCAATTCCAATTTATATGCCACCTGATCACGTCTAGCAACAATGCGGAAAGGACCAATGTAGCGTGGAGCTAGCTTGCCCTTGATTCCAAAACGGTGAGTGCCTTTCATAGGAGTGACACGAAGATAAGCCTGATCACCAGGTTGATAAGTCAAACCCCATCGTTTGCGATCATAGTTGCTCTTCTGGCGGTCCTGAGCCGCCTTGAGATTTTCCCGGACAATACAAACTTGTTCTTCGGCGTGTTGAATAATATCCGGACCCACGAGCGGTCGTTCCCCAGTTTCTGACCAATTCAGAGGGGTTCGACACTTACGTCCATAGAGTACTTCGAAGGGGGCCATTTTCAAACTGGCTTGATAGCTGTTGTTATAGGAGAACTCGGCATACGGAAGAGATTCTTCCCACTTCTTGCCAAACGATATAACACAAGCTCGCAACATGTCTTCAAGCACTTGATTAACTCGTTCAACTTGGCCTTGGGATTGGGGGTGATAAGCTGAACTCCAGGTGATATGAGTTCCCATAGCTGTTTGAAAACTTTCCCAGAATTTGGAAGTGAAAAGACCGCCACGGTCCGAACTGATCTCCTTCGGAATACCATGGAGTGATACAATTCTGGAGATATACAACTCTGCTAACTGACTAGCAGTGATCGTCTCCTTGACAGGCAGAAAGTGTGCAACTTTAGAGAGTTGGTCGACAACGACAAGAATAGCATCGTGACCCTTCTGTGACCTGGGAAGTCCTGTAACGAAATCCATCTGAACCTTATCCCATTTCCATAGAGGAATAGGAAGTGGTTGCAGAATTCCAGCTGGTTTCTGATGTTCTGCTTTAACGCGATGACACACATCACATTCAGCAACATAGCGAGCAATGTACTGCTTCATTTTAGACCACCAGTACATTTGACGGAGATCACGATACATCTTGGTGCTACCCGGATGAATAGACAACGGGGTATCATGTGCCTCCTTCATGACTTTGTCAGTCATAAGTTCGAAACGAGATACGACAATGCGGTTTCTGAAATACAAGGTTCCATCTTCAGACAGCGAGAAATCCCTGTACTTTACAAGGTGAAGGTCTTTCTTCATCAGATCAATTTCAGCATCTTTAGATTGCGCATCCTTAACAGCTTTCTCAAGATCTGGTTGTATCACAAGGTTATTAAGAGATCCCTGTGGAACAATACGCAGATTTAGCTTGCATAGTTCTTCAAAAAGACGAGGTTGAGCTCGCCTAACCATGAGGTTGTCGCAATAGGACTTGCGGCTTAAGGCATCAGCCATCACGTTAGCCTTGCCAGGGGTATAGGAAATACCCAAATCATAGTCCGCAATGGCCTCCATCCATCTTTGCTGACGGAGGTTTAGAGAAGGTTGAGTGAACAAGTACTTCAGACTTTTATGATCCGTGTATATCTCGCAACGATTACCGAGGAGGTAATGTCGCCATAACTATAGTGCATAGATGACAGCAGCTAGTTCTAGATCATGTACCGGATAATTCTCTTCATGTGGGCGCAACTGACGAGAGCCATAAGCAATCACTTTACGCTCTTGCATTAGGACATAGCCTAATCCTTCACGGGATGCGTCACAATAGATCACAAAGTCTTTGCGGGTATCTGGAGGAGATAGTACTAGGGTATTGTAACGGATTGACATCTGCCCCAGTGGATAAAGAATGTACTCTGGATGTATCCCTGCTCGAACAGCTGGTAGCTGCGTCGCAGGGTGTGGTGGAAACAAACGATCCATCTGAAACAGAGGAAACTCATGATTGTCAAAAGACAAGGAGAAGTATAACCGATCTCGGAGAGAAAGGTTAAACAAAACAATGGAAAGGAAAATGATTATCAGACTAATCAGATCAATGTCAGGGAAATCGCACAGATATCCAGCTCTCCGGGTGGACGAGAATTATGAGATCCTAAGTGTCGGCGTTAGTAAACTTTAGTTAACCCGAAAGGAAGAGAGGTCAGAGTCCCAGAGTAAAGATGAGGAATAAAAGATACTAATACCACCCAATCGGCGACGTGGGCCCGTAAGCCACACAGCCAAGTTAGTAAAACAGTTTTCGGTTACTAGACTCAACTTCGGCCAAGGAGTTGGAAAAGGGGGGTTCCTACAGTCAGTCGGCTCTGATACCAACTTGTGACGCCCCCGGCCCGATCGTGCACTATTCATACACGCAAATGCACACGATCAAGCCTAAGGACTCACGGGAAGATATCACAACACAACTCTAAAACATGAATAAAGTCATACAAGCTTTATATTACAAGTCAGGGGCCTCGAGGGCTCGAATACATAAGCATGCGAACAAGCGTCAGCGGAAGCAACAGATATCTGAGTACAGATATGAAATAGAAACAGAAAGGCCTTTAGAAAGGCGGGGCAAAATAAAACACTACGATCGAAAGGCGAAGGCCTCCTGCCTGGGACCCTCCGATCCTACTCCTGGTCGTCAGTCAACTCATAGCAGAATCCATCCTCTGGGTAGTAGTAGTAGTAGACGATCGACGGGGCATCTGTCTCAGGGGCTCCGTCATCTGGTCACGACAAACTGATATGGGGAGAAAAGGAAAACAAAGCAACCGTGAGTACTCAGAAGTACTCAGCAAGCAAGGATCTACACTACATATGCAACATTTTCAAGGGGAGGCTGTATATGTGGACTGGACTGCAGAAATGCCAGAATAGAGAGAAGGCCTAGTCCTATCGAAGACTAGCATCTTCAGCGGTCTTGCAGCAGTAGAAGAGAGTAGAACAGTACAATATAATGTAGCAGTATCATTAAGTCTCAACCTCACCCAGAGATCCTTTCTCGACTCCCTGCGAGAAAGCAATCCCAGAGCCATACAGTCATCAACCTCGTCCGGAGATCCCTTCTCGACTCCCTGCGAGAAGCAATCCCAGAGCCATAGTATCCAAGTATCCAGTTCTAAAAATTGTATCAATCAGGATACAACTCCGAGTGTCCTTTACCGTAGGACAGGCTATCGATAGAAGTTTTCTTCCCTGCAGGGGTGCACCAACTTACCCAACACGCTCGATTAACTCCGGCCGGACACACTTTCCTGGGTCATGCCCGGCCTCGGCCAAACGACACATCGCAACCCTACCTACAGCTCAGCAGAGAGGTCCCCGCCGGTCTACATCCTAAGCGCAAGGGGGTCTTGGCCATCGCCCCTCGCCCTCCGGATCGTTGTGCACATGGCCCAGATCCAAGCACCACCGAAATGGCGCCAATCACTCCATGCCGCACTGCTGAACTGGACGTCTGACAGAGCTTTCGGCTGATGCATACGATGCAGAACGCCCATACTATGCCCAGGTGATGGTTAGTGCTATCAGGCCAGAGGCCTGCTCGGATCAAATATCCAAATCGTTAGGACTAGGGCTTGCGGTAACGAGCAGAGACTCACGAAAGATGTGACCCCGTCGCCCCGTCTCGAGGACTTGCTGCAAGGGTTAAGAATGCCCGGCCGCGCCTCGTATTCACCACTCGGGCACCACACTGGCACCCGTCTTCACAACACTCGCCACTCAGGCGCACGCGGGTACCCCTCAGGGTCGACCCGCCTATCCAAGTAACAGTGTAAAGTCCAAGTATCCGTGTGTCCATAACATCAGGGGAATCCGAGGTATCACCCTCGTTGGATTCCTACTCGATGTGTCTGTCAAGGTGAACTCGGAGGATTCACCCTCGATGGGTTCACACTTGATGTGTTGCACGACAGCGTCGTTACCGGAAGTGGCGAAGGAGGAATCACCCTCGATGATCACGACCGAATAGCTACTTTACAGAGTTAACATCGGAAGTGCTACATGAGGTTTCACCCTCGGCACTCGATAGTAACGCTGCAGTGTCGTTACAACTAAGGGGGGTGATGTGCGGTGTCGGGTCCTGGTCTTCAATCCCGTTGATCGGGTCTTCTGACGATCCAGCGCGGCAGTCGGGATAAGTGGGGTCACTGATAGGTCTCTACCCAGCCTAAACTAAGCAGTTTAGGATATGCAGGTAATTATCAACAGCAGGCTACAATAAACAGGCTATGCATCAGAATAGGTAAAGCAGTAGCAGCAGCAATTCTAATGCAAGCATGGGAAATTAGAATGGGCGATATCGGGATGATCAAAGGGGGGGGGGGCTTGCCTGGTTGCTCGGCGGCAAGGGCAAGGTTGTCAGTGGTGTCTCCGGGCTCCGGAGCTGCGTCGGTCTCGGGGACGACGTCGGTGTCGGGGTCTAACGAGAGAGAAGAGGGGGACGAAACAGTATAAATACACAGCGAACAAGTGCAGCACAAAGCATATCATGGCAATACGCGGTGACGGAGGTGACCTAACGCAGTGCCGGGTGATACTGGCGAAGGTGGGATTCATCCGGGAATGTTTTCCCGTCTCCGGACATTTGTCAGACAGATGACCGGAGAGGAACGGTTGCATGTTCGGATAATTAGGGACGTGTGACGGACGAACGGACCGCGTGTTCGGATTCGTCTCGTCGTTCTGAACAATTTTCATGTACAAAGTTTTTCCATCGGAGTTACGGATTATTTAATATGATTTTCTAAAGTTTTTATGCATTTTATAATTTATTATTAATTCAGTCAACAGTCAACAGTCAGTCAACAGGGTTGACTGGTCAATTTGACCAGTGGGTCCCACTGTCATAGTCTCTAACACTAACTAAGAGATTAGGTGCTAACTAACTAATTACGTTAACTAAAACAGAGTTAATTAATAGAATTAATTAACTTAATTAATTAATTAATTATTAATATATATATTTTTTTATTTACATTTTTTTTAACGTCAGTGGGGTGGGGCCCCGCGGTCAGTGGCTGGGCCGGACGTGTCCGCAGCCAGCCCCTTTCGGGCGCCGGACATGTTCGTCCGGCCAGGGTCAAACGCGCGCGCGCGCGCTCGCAGAGAGCCGGCGCGGCGGCCAGCGGCGGCCAGCGGCGAGCGGAGGAAAAGGGGCTGCTGGGCGCGGGCGGCGGCAGCAGCTACGGGAGGCGGGCGGCGGAGCAACGGCGGCCGCGCAGGGCAGCGGCAGCAGCAATTGCGAGGGGGGGGGAGCGGCGCGGCGACGAGTGCGACAACCCCGAGCTCGTCGCGAGCTCGGGCGCGAGGGACGCGGAGGAGGGGCTCACCGGGAGCCGTAGGGGGCGTGGCAGCGGGCTCGAGGGGGCTCGGGCTGGCCGGAGTCGATGGCGAGGGCGGCGACGGATGACGGGAAGGGCGAGCGGCGGGTTCGGGGCGGAGTCGGGGTCGAGTGACGGAACGAGGAGGCGGTGGCGATGGCGTCGGCGGCGATGGTGTCCGGCGTCGGCGGCGGGGGCGGCCGTCGGTGAGGCACCGGGGCGGCGATGGGCGGCCGCCGGGTCAGGAGGGGGGAACGAGAAGGGGACGAGGGAGTGGGGGGGCGAGACGGGGCGATGGGCTAGGGTTCGGGGTCTCAGGGGGGGTGTTTAGCCAGGGGCTGCTGGGCCGGCCTGGTTGGCTGAGGCCAGCAGGGCTTGGCCCAGTCGGGGGGGGGGGGGGGAAGGTGTCTTTCCCCCTTTTTGTTTTCTTTTTTTTCTTTTTATTAATTCATATATCTCTGTTTAGTAAATTGTTAGGCCTCAAATTGAATTTTGTAAAACATAGGAACTGTTCCAATAAATACTAGGCATCCTCTACCACTGTCAAAAACTAGTTTGGAGTCAATTTGAGTTCACACAATTTTTATAATAATTAAAATGCATTAATCCTAGTTATTTTGACAATGTTAGAGCCACCTAATTATTTTATTTATTGTTGGTTTCAATTTTAGAATAGTCTCTGTAATATTTGCCATTTATCGAACATTTTAGTTTTTATGTTCGAAAACTTTTATAATTCACTTTCATTTAAATTTGAATTTTGAGTTAGGAGTTGAAAAGCATTATGATGCAAATGATGATCATGCACTGTTAATCATGCTGACTTGGCATTATCAAAATGGAATTACTGTGGCTAACCACTGGGGGTGTTACAGCTAACACTCACCGCATACACATGAGCAAAACGTTTCAACCAGACACATAGAAAGATAGGGGCTTATAATTTCGCCTCCCAACGTATTCACCTCAAGGGTGATGTCAACAATAATAACTCATGCCACCCATATCCAATTGGACATATGTGCCTAGATCTTTCCTCACCACATGATGCTTGCCAAAGGAGAAAAATAAAAAGGAATAGAGAGAAAAACTTTGACTCTTGCATAAAAGTAAATACATAAAAGTAAAAGATAGGCCCTTCGCAGAGGGAAGCAGAGGTTGCCATGCGCTTATTTGTTTGTATGCTCAACCCCTTAGTGCAAAAGAACGTCACATTATATTGCCCCTTGTGATGGCAACCTTTATTATGCAGTCTGTCGCTTTTATTTCTTTACCATCACAAGTTCGTACAACGCTTAATTTTCTCTTACACTAAATGATCTTACACGTTTAGAAGCAATTTTTATTGCCTTATTGCACCGATGACAACTTACTTGAAGGATCTTACTCAATCCATAGGTAGGTATGGTGGACTCTTGAAAATAAGATTTGGGTTTAAGGGTTTTTGGATGCACAAGTAGTATCTCTACTTAGTGCGGAATTTTGGCTAGCAAAGATGGGGGGCAAGCACCACATGTTGAAGGATCTATGACAATATAACTTCTATGTGAATATGAACAAACATAAATAATTACATTGTCTTCCTTGTCCAACGTCAATAATTTTGGCATATAATATTTTGATGGGGGCTCACAATCACAAAATATTTCCAAGATAGTGTATTTGCATGTGAAAGTTATCTTCCTTATAGTAATCATTTAAGAATTGCTTGTATGACCAATATTGTGATTGTCAAGCTTCTAAAGATTTCACTTTATAAACCCAATGTGAAGCTACCACTAGTCATGATATGAACATATAATTTCAACTTCATGATATTCAATTCATTCAACAATTTACTCATAGGATATAAGTGAAGCACGAGAGTAAATGACAAACTACTCCAAAAAGATATAAGTGAAGATCAAGCGTGTAGTTAAGTAAAGGGGTAGCTAATTGAGGACTCTCTCTTATTTAAAAACTTTCAGATCTAAGTATTTTATTAAAACAGAAAGTAAAACAAAACAAAATGACATTCCAAGAATAGCACGACTCAAGTGAAGAAGCAAAAACTTAGGCTCAACCGATACTAACCGATAATTGTTGATGAAGAAAGGTGGGATGCCTATCGGGGCATCCCCAAGCTTAGATGCTTGAGACTTCTTGAAATATTATCTTGGGATGCCTTGGCATCCCCAAGCTTGAGCTTTTGCGTCTCCTTAATTCCTTTTATATCACGGTTTCCCTAAATCTTAAAAACTTTATACACACAAAACTCAACAAGAACTCGTGAGATAAGTTAGTATAAACCAATGCAAAAACCTTATCATTCTCTACTGTAGCAAATCACAAAAATTATTATCCAACATTTCATACTAAATGCCTCTGCATATTTAATACTCCTATCCTCAAATAGAATCATTAAACAAGCAAACATATGCAAACAATGCAAACATAACAGCAATCTGCCAAAACAGTACAGTCTGTAAAGAATGCAAGAGTATCAATACTTATTTAACTCCAAAAATTATGAAAATTTACCACACTGTATAAAATTTATCAGAGCTTATTTTACAAAAAGTTTCAACATTTTAACACATTCCGACTTTTCTCGGGAATTTTTGCAACATCGATAAACTTTCTGTTTCGAAGCAGCAACTCATATACTTGCAAAATAAGCATGGTAAAGGCTATCCTTGACACTTTTATTGAAATAAAAGATGAAAAACATTATTATAACTAACATAAAGCAAATAATAATAAAATAAAATGACTCTCCAAGCAAAACTCATATCATGTGATGAATGAAAATATAGCTCCAAATGAGGTTACCGATAATGTTGAAGATGAAAGAGGGGATGCCTTCCGGGGCATCCCCAAGCTTAGTTGCTTGGATCTTCCTTGGATATTTAACTTGGGGTGACTTGGGAATACCCAAGATTAGGTTATTTTCACTCCTTATTCTCCTCATATCGACATCTCACCCAAAACTTGAAAACTTCAATCACACAAAACTTAACGGAACTTCGTGAGATAGGTTAGTATGATAAAGAGCAAACCATTTCACTTTGGTACTGTCAAAGACAAGATTCATAATTGTTTCCACACAATGCTTACTGTATAATATCATTTCCATAATTTATATTGAGCAATATAAGCCATAGAAACTAGAAAACAAGCAAACTATGCATTGAAAACAGAATCTGTCAAAAACAGAACAGTCTGTAGTAATCTGTACTCCAACCATACTTCTGCTACTCCAAAAATTCGGAAAAATTAGGACAACGTAAATTATTTGTATATATATCACCTGTAGAAATTTCAGATCAAAAGAACGTTCCAGTGAATTTTCAAAATTCCTGGACTGAGCGCATAAGTTTCTGTTTTTGCACAGATTCAAGTCAACTATCATCCACACTATCCCAAAGGCTTTACTTGGCCCTTTATTGAAACAAAAGCAATAAAACATGATTACTACAGTAGCATAATCATGTGAACACACAAAAACAGTAGGTAAAAGTGTTGGGTTGTCTCCCAATAAGCGTTTTTCTTTAATGCCTTTTAGCTAGGCATGATAAGTTCAATGATGTTCACATAAAAGATAAGGATTGAAACATAACAAGAGCATCATGAATCATAAGTTCCTCTCTCATAATAATTTTCAGTAGCATCATGAATAGATTCATCAATATAACCATCACATAAAACATTCTTTTCATGATCCCCAAGCATACAAATTTTATTACTCTATACATAAGAAAATTTCTCCTCATTCACAATGGTGGGAGTATCATATGAAACTTGAATACTATAAATTGTTCCCACATTAAAAGAGTAATGTTCAGGAAAAGGGTAATCATAAATATGACAAGTTTTATAAATATAATCATCACTACTTTTTATAACATAAGTATCATCACAATAATCATCATAAGTATCAACTTTGTTCTCATCATAGATAGGAGGCATGCAATCATCATAGCAAATTTGATCATTCAAAGTAGGGGGACTAAAAAGATCATCTTCATTAAGCATAGCATCCCCAAGCTTGGGACAAACATTAATTGCAGCAAATAAATTCTCAAACATGTCATTCTCATCAAACATAGCATCCCCAAGCTTGTGGCTTGGCATATCATAAGCATAATCACCCTCATCATTAATAGTATAAATAGCACCAACGGTATAACAATTGTTATCATCATAATTTCCCAAGTTGGTGCCAAAAAGATTTCCAAGATTATAAGAAGTATCATTATCTTCCCAATCATAATCATCACAACAAGCAATAGGCATAAGAAAAATCATCATCAAGTGCATCATCTTCCATAATTAATTTTGATTCATTTTCATGAGGCACAACAATAATAGAGGCAACATCGTTTGGGAGAGATACCTTTTTACCTTTATTCTTTCTTCTTTTCTTCTTCTTCACCACATCATGTGTGGGTTTAATAAATCTTTTCAAGCTTCTTATTGATGAGATTGGTTGAATAGGGAGCTCCTCCTCGTTACCTGATTCATCATAATAAACACTAGGAGGGTATTGGGAAATATTTTCCCTTTCATTAGTACTCTCTTCATATTCTATTTGTTTTCTTGTCTTTAGATAGTTGGCAATATAAGGATTCTCAATGCAATTTACCGCATAAAACATATAAATTTCCTCTAGATCAAAATCAAGAAATCTCTCGAGATTAAATTTTGGAATACCCTTAGTTATACGTTTCATTTCTTCATACCCCAAAAGAAGACTAAGCTCTTCATGATGCTCAAGGGTAATCAAGTTATCACAATTTTTGGACACGATTTGATCATGAAAGAATTTGCATTGGAGATTTAAATGACCATGTTCATTGCAAAGTTCACAAGGATGGCGAAAAAATTAAATCTTTCAGCACAATCATCTAGCCTCTCTTGCAATTTTTTCGTTTCTAAATATTTGTGCCTCTTACAAAATCTATCTTCCCTTTTTGGTGTGCAATTGCACTCCCAATTCACTCCGCAAAAATTAACATTCTTATAAGAGACATTTTTCTCATGACTAGTGCAATAATCATTAGCATTTTGGATATTCAAGGAATTCATACTAACAACATTGCAATCATGCTCATCATTCCAATATTTTGTGCTAAACATTTTATTGACTTCTTCTTCTAACAATTGAGCACAATTTTCCGATCCATGGTTTTCAAGAAAGATACTTAAAGATGATCAATAATATGATGCAACCTCAATTCCATTTTTTATGTAGTTTTCTTTTATAAACCAAACTAGTGATAAAATAAGAAACTAAAACATTCAATTGCAAGACCTAAAGATATACCTTCAAGCACTCACCTCCCTGGCAACGGCGCCAGAAAAGAGCTTGATGTCTAATACGCAACTTTATTCTTGTAGACTCGTGTTGGGCCTCCAAGCGCAGAGTTTTGTAGGACAGTAGCAATTTGCCCTCAAGTGGATGACCTAAGGTTTATCAATCTGTGGGAGGCGTAGGATGAAGATGGTCTCTCTCAAACAACCCTGCAACCAAATACAAGAAATCTCTTGTGTCCCCAACACACCCAATACAATGGCAAATTGTATAGGTGCACTAGTTCGGCGAAGAGATGGTGATAAAAGTGTAATATGGATGGTAGAAATATATTTTTATAATCCGAATAAATAAAAACAGCAAGGTAGCAAGTGACAAAAGTGAGCACAAACGGTATTGCAATGCTTGAAAACAAGGCCTAGGGTCTGTACTTTCGCTAGTGCAATCTCTCAACAATGCTAATATAATTGGATCATATAACCATCCCTCAACATGCGATGAAGAATCACTCCAAAGTTCCTATCTAGCGGAGAACATAAGAATAAATTGTTTGTAGGGTACGAAACCACCTCAAAGCTATTCTTTCCGATCGATCTATCCAAGAGTTCGTACTAAAATAACACCAAAGCAAATTCAGATTCGTAATGCTCAATCCAACACAAAGAACCTTAAAGAGTGCCCCAAGATTTCTACCGGAGAAACAAAGACAAGAGCGTGCATCAACCCCTATGCATAGATTACCCCAATGTCACCTCGGGAAGCCGTGAGTTGAGTGCCAAAACATATATCAAGTGAATTAATATAATACCCCATTGTCACCACGGGTATTCGTATGCAAGACGTATATCAATTGCTCTCAAATCCATAAAAGTATTCAATTCGATAAAACGAAATCTCAATGCGAAAACTCAATTCATCACAACAAGATAGAGAGGGGAAAACACCATATGATTCGACTATATTAACAAAGCCCGCGATACATCAAGATTGTGCATCTCAAGAACACGAGAAAGAGAGAGAGATTAAACACATAGCTACTAGTACAAACCCTCAGCCCCGAGGGTGGACTACTCCCTCCTCATCATGGTGGCCGCCGGGATGATGAAGATGGCCACCGGTGATGATTTCCCCCTCCGGCAGGGTGCCGGAACGGGGTCTAGATTGGATCTCGTGGATACAGAGGCCTTGCGGCGGCGGAACTTTTGATCTAGGGCTACCCTGAGGGTTTTTGGAATATTTGGTGATTTATAGGGCAAAGAGGGGGTGCGGGAGGCCACCGAGGTGGGCACAACCCACCTGGGCACGCCTGGGCCCCTAGGCGCGCCCTGGTGGGTTGTGCCCCCCTCGGGGCACCCCCAGGTGCTTCTCTGGCCCACTGGATGTCTTCTGGTCCATAAAAAATCCACAAAAAGTTTCACGGTGTTTGGACTCCGTTTGATATTGATTTCCTGCGATGTAAAAAACAAGCAAAAACAGCAACTGGCACTGGGCACTGGATCAATAGGTTAGTCCCAAAAAAATGATATAAAGTTGCTATAAAATGATTGTAAAACATCCAAGAATGATAATATAATAGCATGAATACTTCATAAATTATAGATACGTTGGAGACGTATCAGAGCATATATATCTTCTCAACGAATGTCGGACCACACTCACTTTGTCTCCCTATCTATCCGTGTCTCGATTGACCTCGCTTTCTCACGCCGTATCTTCCACACATTGAAGCTACCTCTCCATCCCTCGCAGAGCCGGAGCTATTTACATTGCGAGGGGGACTCCAACCTTGGATTAATTTGTGAAGGCATTTATTCCGATGGGTTTAGATTATATTTTCGTAGCATTCGGCCCACAACTACTCCAAACACCGTTGCAACCCCTGGACCTCCCCCAATTGATTTCCCTCTGGCTCGGTCACCGCTCTCTCGCATGTTCTTTCTCACCTTCCACGTCGCACCATGGTATTTTTGCAAAAAACTCTGTTGTTCTCTTTAATTATTACAAATAAGCTACAAACTACACACCAATAGTCCACCTGTAATGGAACAAATTTCGACCCACAAATTAAAGTGCTACAAATTACACACCGAGGGGCCCACCTGTCATGGAACAAATTTGGACCCATATATAAATTAAAAATGAAAAAGAATGAGGATCGAACATGCGACCAGGGCCTTCAAGCCGCACGTCAATAGGCAACATAGTAGCAACGTTTGTTGTACCCCCCCTTTGTTGATATAATGTTTTTATATTACCACAGCCTATTTAATGGATAACATGTTTTAATATTAATTTTAGTACATTAGTGGGACCGGCTCATTAGCACATACTATTTGCCTTCACTTACTGGTGGGTTCCATGTCTGCTCTCTCTCTCTCCTCCCCTTCTACGTTTAGATGCATGGGCAAACATGAAGAATGCATGGGCGATGTTGCCATTGACCATATCTGGACGCGTTCACAAGTTACGGCACCAGTTTCACGTACTAGTAGTATTATACATGTAACAAGTTTAGGAATAAAAGTGACCGTGACGGACAAGTTAGGCTAGTTGTAGTACTATTTATCTACTACTCCGTCATAATTAAATGCGTGGATAAATAGATGTATCGCCTAGTGCTCGAACAAGGGGACTGGTCGTGCCCTACAAGTATTTGCAATTGACTTCCCTAAAATATATTTGGAATTGACATGGTATTTAATATGAAATGTTTGCGATGAGAAAGAATACATGTGGCTTGATGACGTTTTATATTTAATTTGATACAGCTCTAGCAGAACATTCAATCGATCAAACCATAGATTTCATTCAGTCTGACTCCGACTTTACATTCATACGACGATCAAACTAAAATAAACAGAAATGATAAATCCCAAACATTTGGATTTTAAGCATGGCAATCCGAATGTTTTTCATGGCAAATTTAGATTACGCGGCGGCGGCAGGGGCGTCTTGCGGTGGGAAGCGGCTCCTCTGCCGTGCGCTGTGTGCCGTCGGGCCACTGGCCCACGGCGACGGCGGTGTCTTGCGCCATTGTTGGCATACTCCTGGACGTTGGCCCTAGCTTCAAGGAAGGCCAGAATGTTCTGGACTTCGGTCTCTAGGAGCGAGTCAACTGGCGGGAGGAGGCGACTGGCGTTGGTGCAAGGAAGTGGTCGACGGCGGTGAGCCATGCCGCTGAGGGGGGCACTGGCACCTGCGTGAGGAAAGTCACTGGCAACGGCGCAGCGGAGACACTCGTGTGCATGGACACCGGCACGGGCGCGTGCGCAGGCGCATGCGCTGGCAGGTGCACAGGCACCGGCACGGGCGCGCGCGTCAGTGCACGCGTAGGCGCATGCGCTGGTAGGTGCACGGGTGCGTGAAAGTCGGCGGGGACCTCGTGGAACCCCGTGGCATCAAGCTCGGTGACAATGTGCGGCTCCCAGACCATCAATGCCACGGGGATGGGCGCTGGCGCAGTCGGGGCGATGGGAGCCAGAACAGGAGAGGGGAAAGGCACGGCGTCTTCCCGCAAGGCCAGTTCAAGCTCTTCCCAAAGCGCCTTATGTTCTTGAGACTCCGGCTGGGTGTCTTCCTCAGGAAACTGGAAGACTAAGAGCAGACCATCGTGATGCGGCATGGCATACGGTTAGGTCAGGCTGGTTGGAGGTAGACGATAGGAGAATTGGAGAGGAAGAGAGAAGATTGTAGCAATACCGGGTAGTGCGGGGGTGATTTTAAACTGCGGCGTCGGCGCCATTAAAAGTGGGGGCAGTTGGGACGAAGGTGGTGGCGGAGCCTGGTCAAAGGGCTCGCCTCCCAGTGAGCCTAAGCAGCGGCCTGCTTGCACGCCTCCCGGTCAGCCGACGTAGCAGTCTGCTCGCACGCCTCCGGCCGACTCACATGCTTGCTCGGACGGCACCTATCGATGAGAAGCGGGACTCGTGGCGGCACGTAAATGCCCACGGTTTGAATATTGAAAGCGTTCGCGTTAACGTGACAGGTCTTTGTTCCAAAATACCTTGGCTCTTCATTTGTGCAACTTTTCATAAGTAGCTTGTCTCAAATTGAACAAAAAAATTATGACAGCATCTCATGAGACCATGCTCAGTTTCATGAATTTCAGGTCACTTTTGGATTTTCTGAAATTAAAAATCCAGGATTCGAAACAATATCATAACCTGCATCATGCAATAAATTTTCAAGTGATACATCTTTATTGTTGTAGATGTTAATATTTCTTAAGAAAGGATTTGGTAAAACATTTTGCTTAGTTAGACTTCAGACAAGTTATATATGCAGAGTAAAAGGATAATCCCTCCGTACCAGTGCATTGCCTGATATATTAACTCAAGTACTAGGCACGAACAAACGGGGCTCAATTCTGTGCTCATCCTGGTGTAGTATTCCTATTAGTACTAGGCAATGGAGTTGACGGGTGACCTTGGGTAGCGGTGACCGAGGGAATTGAACCGTGCTCGGCACGGTAGGTAACGTTGTCTAGTTACTAAAGCATCCCTCTATTGTTCATCGGTAGTCATTATGGACCGGGGACATGAGGGGAATTTCCTAGGGCTGGAATTCTGGCCGCCAGATATTTCGACTCGAAACGCGGAGGCTCGAGTGGTTGGGGTTGGCTAATGTGCGTACCACGCACGCCACCAGAAGGACACGAGCCCGTTTTTTTTAGGATCAACACGAGCCCGGGTCTGGCTGGTACGCCGTTGGGTGCTACCATTCGAGAATACGAAAGGAATCTTTTAAATTGCCAAATGAATCTATATGTATTACAATGCCCGTATTTTCCTTGCAAATTACTGGTCATTCCAAAGGGCACGATAATTGATTTATGACGAGTTCTTGAATTAGAGTGAGTTTGTGATATAGTGATCTTAACGTGGATTTCACATTTCATGGTATCCCCAGTAAGTTTTTCATTGCAAATTCAAATTTAAAAGACGAACAGTATGGTGGTGAGAAAACTTTGTATGTATCAAGCATATGACCACACACACACACGAATACAACAACAATCCAGTAAGTATAGTGCATCTATTTTTCCAAACCATGCATGTATGACACGAATTCAAAAATACTCCCTCTGTTCCTAAATATTTGTCTTTTAGAGATTTCAACAAGTGACTACATACGAAGCAAAATGAGTGAATATACACTCTAAAATATGTCTATATACATCCGTATGTGGTAGTCCATTTGAAATCTCTAAAAAGACAAATATTTAGGAACGAAGGGAGTAAAATGTAAGCCATGCATGGTCCTCAATTCAATATTTAAAATAAACAGGAAACTAAAACATGAATATTAAGTCTAGTACTACATACATGCGAATGTTGTGTTTAGGTCCCTCCATCGACCCCCCACCCCCACGCACACACACACATACTTCATGTATCGATTGATGTTCATTTCTTTGTTAATAGAGATATTGGTATCCAACACACGCGCGCTCATTATTGCTCTTCACGTTTCGATCTCCATTTATGTCATTCCCGCCCTCACACTCTCAACAAATGTATTTCTCTCACACAACCTCGTCGTGCCCTCCATGACAAACACTCCCTCTCTCTCTCTCAAGACACATGTGTTGCCTTTGTAAAACACCTTCACCGTGCACGCACACACAAAGTCTATCTAGGCCACTCTCTCGATAACTATCTCCCTCCAGCCCTCACCACAGCTTCGCCGCACAATATCTTGGTGTATCGTCTTTAACATTCGAGTGTACGCTGGGCCACACTCCCTCGATCTCTCCCTCTATAAATGACTCGATTGACCTCGCTTTTCGCATCGTCTCTCTCACACATAGACGCTCGCACTACACCTCTTGCATAGGCGGAGCTATGTAGATTGTCGGGGGTTAACCCCTCAACCTTAGATAAAATTGTGAAGCTCTGTTTAGGATTGTTTAGATTATATTTTTTGAACATTATATCTGTCCCCACCCTCCCAAACACCAATTAGTTGTGCACCCCCCCCCCTTCCCCAGGAGAATATCAGGTGCCCCCACACCTTAGATGCTATATGCTGATACGAGTTCCTTGGAGCTTGTAGATCTGAGATATAGTAGCTCACATGATGTCTTAATAGTTTTACAGGAAACCTTAATGAGTTTGAGAATTGCACACAATTCGTACAAAAAACTACTCAGATGCCCTTGGATCCCATATCCAACGACCTCGAAGCTCGTATCACCGTAGCATCTAAGCTGAAGGAGGACCTCATATTCTCCTGTATGTAAGAATATCATGTGCTACCACACATTAGATGCTTTGGTGATACAAGCTCTTCGGAGCCGTTGGATCTGTGATCCAACAACTCCTTGGTCGTTCGAATGTTTTTTTGCAGAAAAGCCCCAAAGAGTTCGGCCACTGCTTACAAGCACAAAGACTGCTCAGATGCTATTGGATCTCAGATCGAACGACCTCGAAGCTCGTATCACCGTAGCATCCAAGCTGCGAGAGCACCTGATGTTTTCTCGCACGGGAGAATATAAGGTGCTCCCGCACCGTAGATTCTATGGTGATATGAGTTCCCGGGAGATCTAATGGCTCACAGTAGGAGGTTTGAATGTTTTTGCAATATAGGCCTCAAAGAGTTTGGGAATTGCGCAGAAAGTACAAGTACTACGCATGTGGCATCTGATCACAGATCATACGACCTAGATGCTCGTATCACCGTAGCGGCTAATTAAGCTATGGGGAGCACCTAATATGAGCTACTAGGAGCCATTGGGTCCAAGATGCAGCGGCACACACGATGCCTGAATGTTTTATTTGCAAAAAAAACCTTGGAGAGTTTGGAAATTGCGCATAATTACAAAGACTACTCCCAAGCCATTGGTTCTCAGATCCAACGACGTAAAAACTCGTATCACCATAGCATCTAAGCTGCGGGGTGGATGTGATATTCTATGTTGCTGTCATTTTTGTTCCTAAACTTGCAAAATACGTGTAACTGGTGCCGTTACTTGTCTAACCACGCAAAGTGTTTGTGCAAAAAAACCATCCTACACTGAAATATCGGAACAACACACGGGGGTCGCACTTGTCATTGATCAAATTCGGACCTAAAACTAACAAATCTAACAGACGAGATTCGAACTGGCAACCTGGACTACAAAGCATAAGTCAATAGCCTGAAACAGCAATGGTTGTTGGCTTTGTCGCATAACTTGATTTTATACAGTATTACGTTGAGTAGAGTAGAGGGAGTGGCTCGTCAACACGTGCATGACCGTTGACTTACTTACTGGTGGGTCCCATGTCCACGATCTCTCTCTCTCCTCTCCATCGTATAACCTTTAGACGCACGGGCACACATGAAGAACGGCGCGAGCTTGCTGTCGGTGTACTAAGTATTGGGCCACTAGTACCCCATACTTGTGCACGGGCAGTTGTAGCCATCCTCGCGGCAAGGCTTGCCGGGAACAGCTCGAGGTTGATTCAAGTCACCAAGGAAGTCATCAAGTCAGAGATCTGAGGATCAATGGATATGCAAAGCTGGAATCCGAAGGCCAGTTCCCCGGCAAGATCCTTGCCGGGATGGCCTGTGGAGCCCGGCAAGGCTTGGCGCCCGGCAAGGCCTGGCGTCCGGCAAGCCTTGGCGCCCGGCAAGGCTCGGCGTCCGGCAAGGCTCGGCGCTCGGCAAGGCTTGACGCCCGGCAAGCCTTGGCGTCTGGCAAGGCTAGGCGCCCAGCAAGGCTTGGCGCCCGGCAAGGTTCGGCGCCTGGTGAGATTCTGCCACTGTGCCACCGCTTCGGCACAGTAACAAGTCTGACATTCTGGGTCCTTCTCTGGATGCGTGGCGACGCGCCAGTGGAGGAGAGCTTAAGCGGTGCTGATGGGATGGCCCCTTTTTCCATCCCCAAGAAAGTGAGGACACCTAAACGGACACCTCATGGTGCATTAAATGCGCTTGTCCTAATCCGTCAGGGGTTAGGTATGAGACCCTGTAGCTACTTTACACCGCGATGTATGTACATTTTGCCACTGTGGTGACCCCTTTGAGCATATAAAAGGAGGCCCAAGGCAACTGCTACAGAGGAGGAAGGACTTCTGGCCCATTCTGCATGCGTAGCTGCTCTTTGAACGTACTGTTCATTGCGAGCGCTCCTGAAGGCTGGGCTCAAGAACATCAATAAGAACACAAAGCAGGAGTAGGGTTTTACGCTGATCAACGGCCCGAACCTGGGTAAAAACTTCCCGCGTCGATCATTGGTTCTGCTCTTTGCGTATACCTCTCCCCCCGCCGAATCGTAAAGGGGTCTCTCGGGATCCCATAGAAGGATTCCTCGCGTGCACATTTGCCGGGGGGGGAGGAGATATGAAAACCAGTTGGCGACGTTCGGAATCGACGCTTGCCGGAGGAAGGACAGTGATAGAGAGCTAAGTCCTAAAAACTCAGAACAAGTTTTTTCTTTTATTACAAGGTTATTTCCTTGGACGACTCCGACTCTTGTATGGAAAATCTGCACGCGAAGGAACCCTTGTTGTAATCGGTTGCGCCCTTATTTTGTTTCGAGCCCGCTCAGCGATTTAAGTGGCTGCACTGAGAACACCAAGGAGTCTTGCCGGCCGCTGCGCCTCCAGCAGGCTGCTGAAGTCCCGCACCCAGCGCTCGCGGCAGGTTGCGCGCCGGCAAGTTTTTCAGTAAGCGTAGGGTAAACTCCATACATAAAGGAATCAGACAAGGAAAATAACAAGCATGAACCTAAACATAGGCAAATTGTATTACATCCATAAGTTGCCACGATTCTAACTTGAGACTTAATTGTCTTTTACATGAGACGACGAGCCTCTTCCGCATCTTCACCAGTTCGCTCTCCGGAACATCGGCTTTCGCCTCCTTGCCCTTGCCTTTGCTAGCCTTGGGCGCCATGGCGACGGTGAGAACGAAAGCTGGGGGTGGAGCGAGCGCGGAAGCAGCGGGCGGAAGAAGAAAAGGCTTCGCTCTGAGCTCGAGAGAAGGAGGGCGATGGCGATGGCCAGATTGAGAAGAAGAGGGGGGTAAATAGGTTTGTGCCTCTGCGACTTCTCCTTTTTATGGGGAAGGAGCGGGGCCGCCTCTTTTATTCCCCAATGTGAATGCACCTCTATAGGTGCAAGGCAGTTGCATCCTTTTTGGCACGCTTCCCATGTCGTGCGCTCCGTGCGCGTAGTGGGGGGCACAGTAAAACGAGATATTTACGAGCGGTTAATTCCCTGCCACGCGTGCCCGTGCACTATTTGGGCCTAGCCCAACAACGCCTCGCACTCGTGTATGGCCTAGGCCCGGGGGCTCCTGTCGGTGTACTAAGTATTGGGCCACTAGTACCCCGTACTTGTGCACGGGCAGTTGTAGCCATCCTCGCGGCAAGGCTTGCCGGGAACAGCTCGAGGTCGATTCAAGTCACCAAGGAAGTCATCAAGTCAGACATCTGAGGATCAATGGATAAGCAAAGCTGGAATCCGAAGGCCAGTTCCCCGGCAAGATCCTTGCCGGGATGGCCTGTGGAGCCTGGCGAGGCTTGGCACCCGGCAAGGCCTGGCGTCCGGCAAGCCTTGGCGCCCGGCAAGGCTCGGCGTCCGGCAAGGCTCGGCGCTCGGCAAGGCTTGACGCCCGGCAAGCCTTGGCGTCTGGCAAGGCTAGGCGCCCGGCAAGGCTCGGCGCCCGGCAAGGCTTGGCGCCCGGCAAGATTCGGCGCCTGGCGAGATTCTGCCACTGTGCCATCGCTTCGGCACAGTAACAAGTCTGACATTCTGGGTCCTTCTCTGGATGCGTGGCGACGCGCCAGTGGAGGAGAGCTTAAGCGGTGCTGATGGGATGGCCCCTTTTTCCATCCCCAAGAAAGTGAGGACACCTAAACGGACACCTCACGGTGCATTAAATGCGCTTGTCCTAATCCGTCAGGGGTTAGGTATGAGACCCTGTAGCTACTTTACACCGCGATGTATGTACATTTTGCCACTGTGGTGACCCCTTTGAGCATATAAAAGGAGGCCCAAGGCAACTGCTACAGAGGAGGAAGGACTTCTGGCCCATTCTGCATGCGTAGCTGCTCTTTGAACGTACTGTTCATTGCGAGCGCTCCTGAAGGCTGGGCTCAAGAACATCAATAAGAACACAAAGCAGGAGTAGGGTTTTACGCTGATCAGCGGCCCGAACCTGGGTCAAAGCTTCCTGCGTCGATCATTGGTTCTGCTCTTTGCGTATACCTCTCCCCC
Source organism: Thinopyrum elongatum (assembly GCA_011799875.1). NCBI lineage: Eukaryota > Viridiplantae > Streptophyta > Magnoliopsida > Poales > Poaceae > Thinopyrum > Thinopyrum elongatum. Next base: position 351,773,904 of record CM022297.1, on the reverse strand, counting down.
CGCCGAATCGTAAAGGGGTCTCTCGGGATCCCATAGGTGTCGTACCCCGACACTTGCCGTGGTGTTATTATCTCTACTCCTATAAAAAAACTCAGTTGATGATGATGGTGTGTCCGTCATCCGTCATTTCTGACCATTAGATCTGCATCTAATTGCTGTGAGGTAAGTTGTCGCATTTTTGCAACAATAGCCCACTTCTCTGCTCCAATTTGCAGAAAACCCGTTATTATCTTATAAGCAACCACATCCCTCCCTCACCTCATCAAAACAGCCTGAGAAATATATTTTGAGTGAAAAGTAATATATTTTTAGTGGTATATATGTATATCAAAACAAGAGTGTTTTCTTTCAAGTTTGTGAACAAGTACTATTCTACTTTGGATCCATTGCAACGCACGGGCACATTGCTAGTAACTAAAAAATGCTTGGAAAATAGAAGAATCGCCTAGAACAAGAGACGTTGTGGCTGGTCGAGACGGAGCTAACCACACCTATCCTCCGTGCCACGTTAGCATGATGAAGCTGTGTGGCTAGTGGGGTGTTTTCGACCGACTGGCTAGGTCCCTAAGGTCGAACCATAGGTAGTACGTCTGATACAGTATATTTTTACACGCACATTTTTCCTCCGTGCCGAGACGTGGCACACCCTACAGCACGGTTTCTGGGTCCTCCCGGGTGGTGCACGCATATTTTCTTCCTTGCCGAGATGTGGGATGCCCTACCATGCGTTTTCTGGGTCCTCCTCGGTCATAGCGCCGAAGCAAGTAAATGAGTCGTCAAATCACAAAAGCCCACCTTTCCCGCCGAGTACATCAGTGAAGCACGGTGGCTAGCTTGTTGGGCTAGTGCGACCGATTAGCTAGGCCGCCGCCACATTTGTTTTTTCACCCCTTTTTTTCTCTCCTTGCTAGCAGGTAAATTTAAATATCCACCGCGGCATTGCTCTGGTCTTTGGGTGCGGCAGGCGCGGCAGGATTTTTATTTTTTTGATTGACAGGAGCAGGCGCAGCAGCAATTAGTCATGATGACTCCGCCTGTAAAACCCACTGCTCCCTGATGTGAAAAGTCGTCGACTGGTGTTTTCCCATGGTGAAAACCAAAAGATTCACCCCGCTCCTCAGCTGGCTCCCTCCACCTTCCCATAGATTGCATTGCCTTTCAGCCGTTTCGCCCCCTTTGCTTCCTCTCCCCATTGCTTCTACCTAGTTCCATGGTGGCGCACCAGATCACGGAGTCTAAGGTGAGGTGCCTGACACAGGAGCTCCAGGCCAAGGATGCGGAGCTCAGGGCCAAGGACGTGGAGCTCCGTGAGCTCAAGGAGGAGAGGAGTGACATGCTCCTCCTATATGTGCGGGAGTTCACGGAGCTTCAAAAGTGGCAGGCGTCCACACAAAGATGCTCGAGGCGTCGGCGGTGTTGCTGTAGAAAGTGGGAGATACGATAGGCGGTCAAGCGACCCGGTTGGAGCGCGAGCGGGCCGATCATGATGAGGTCCAGGATCGCCTCAACCACTTGGTGGACCATGTAGCCACGCACGTGTTGCGGCTGCACGATGCCTACCGTCGTGCTAGCGCAACCATGCCGGCCGTCGGGCTAAACCCGTTCGACCACCCCATCGACTTCAACGAGCTGCGGCTTCCTGACCTGGTCTCCTTCTTCACCTATATCTCCGAGGAGCTAAGCTATCTTCGCGCGATGGTGGGGGCGGAGCTGGACAAGGAGGGGTTGCGGGCTGCCGTCGCCGTTGCCGGGCGAATCCTCTCAAGGCTTTGTCACCGAAATCCATTCGTGCCATTGGACGCCGTCTTTGACGAGCTGGCTCCCGTCGACCAGGAGCAGGTGGTGGCACCCTGCATCACCAACATCATGCGCCTCGAGAAGCAGAGGGACTTCGGTGGTGTTTAGGCATCCTCTACATGGGCATGTCCATGTCTCGGTGCAACATGACTGTTGGATCAAACTCAGACGGTGCAGATCAGTCACTGTAGCACAAAGTGTGTGGGTGTGTTTGGTTGCGTTCTCATCTCAGTATAGTTGTTCCCTCCTCGTGCATGCTCATCTCAGCACCCCTCTTCATGCATGCTCCTAGTGTATTTGTGTTAACCTACTAGTGTGGACTCATGCACCCTTCATGCACTCTGCCAAACACCCAAAAGTGGGTCGAGAAGGGAACTTTTGCTCCCATCCCATGCACCCTTCATACACCCTGCCTAACACTGATTCGTGCTTCATATGGTTCATGTTCTGTGAAGTACTGTAGCACCATACTCTTCGTGCGCTGTAGACCTAGTTCTGTTAACATTGATCTCACCGTTCATTCTCGACCGAACAGTCAAAAAAGGGGTATGTTACATTACTGTTCATATAGTTGGCATGCGCACAACATCATTTGTTATCGTCATATCTTACTACACTAGCAACAAGATTATGTAGTACTGACGTATGAACCACTGCACATGCCTAGTAGTAGGAGTACTGTGTAAGTTCAAGTGGCTGCCGTGTTTCGCACTCCTCCGTCGTAAGAGTGAAAACGCTTGCTGTAATCATTTTTTTTCTTCAGAAACACTGGACACGCTCTACCGTGCGGATCCTCCTCGACGGTCGTCGGGAACCTTGCTACTCACTTTCACCGACGTGTGGGACAGCCAGCATCGGGGTCCACTTGCCATGCACTAAATTACTCCGTACTAGAGTGCACAACTGCACGGTAGACTACCCCGGTCGAAGCGCCGCAGTAATGCCCAATGAGCCATCAAATCAGAAAACCCCCACCTTTCCAGCAGTAAGTTGGACGGACGAAGCAACCATCATTTCACTCTTCTCCCTCGGCTTCCCCTCTTGAAGAAAACCCCAACTCGCTTCTCCCTCATCTTGTTCCTCATTTCTTCAAGAAAACCCCGATGCACTTCTGCCATTGTTCTTCTCTCCCAAAGAAGGAAAGGTGAGCGCATCAATGGTGTTGATTCTGGCCAAGGCTCGGTCTTGCAACCCCGAGACTGATCCTATAACTCCCTCTCTATTCTTCTTTTGGGTTTGTGATTATGGTTTCTTTTCTTTTATTTCTATTTGACAGTTTCTTGATGGACCCTGGAGCACCGGCCGAAGTGATGTCTATGGCTCTGGCCAAAACCGTCGAGGCTCAGGTTACGAAGAAGCGCAAGCACCCCGCCAAGACTACCGCAGACAAGCTCAAGGCCATCGCCCTGTCCAAGCCCCCCTCTCCGGGATCCCTCATTAAGCAAGTCCAGGTAATATCTCTTCTTAACGATCTTTTTGGTGATCTTGATCATGTTTTTTCATCTAACATGCAGTACTAGTACTAGTAGTACAACTTTCTGGGTGATCTTGCATGTGATTTTTGTGTGCCAAATGATGGTTCTAAATTACTCTTTTGACCAAAACATGCGAGAGGTTGACATACATATGATTATTGCGCATAACACTGATTTCTTATAGATTACTTTCAACTACTTTATGAACATCAATACTAGCTATAGGAAATGCAAGATTTTAGCTCTCATACCTTTGAAGAGAGTATATTAGCCTCAGTAACTTGTGTTATGGATATTGCAAGTAATCCCTCTGCTCTCATGCCTTTGAAGACATGTTCTAGTGTCTTTGTTCACTCATTTATGTGCGTATATGGAGTCTTATATGGAGTAAAATATCGAAAATCATCTTATATTTCTGAACGGAGGTAGTAATAAAATATTTGGTTTCTGTTTGAATTAGAACCAGGTCCGCGGTGGAGATGAAGTTCTCAAAGTCATGCCGTGTGAACTGGAAGACCTGAGGATGAGTTCTACTACTAAACTATCCAGTTGTTGTCTCCTTGTCGCCATGTGTCGTGAACTAGTGTTTTCCTGTAGCATTGTTGTCAGGCGTGTTCTCGAGGGTGTACTTCACCACAACAATTTCCTAGTTGTGCCTTCGATTACGAAGGGTGTGGTTCTTGTAAAGCTTCCCGACAAATCTGATGCGGACTGTCTTCATCGTCATGTTTATGAGTGGAAAGACCACTTTGTTAGGTTCTCCAAGGTTGACGAGCTGGCGATGGTGCCGGTAGACATCTCTCACAAAGTCCATGGCCTAGTCAGTTATGTGGGGTACATCCCGTAGGTCGGTGGCAAGAAATAGTCTGCAGAGTTTAATTAGTGCAACTTTGCTTGTCTGTAGTAAGTACTATTGTTCAGTACTTGATTTGTGTGTGTGTGAACCCTATATTGTTTAGTACTGCCGCTTTTGTTGTGTGGTGAGTCCTGAGAACAGTCTATGTTAATGTATGTCCACTCAATTTAGTCTGTATATCTTGAAGTATCCAGATCATCTTTTTTGTGAGGACAGTTTATCAATTATGGTTACACTCCAATATCTGTATGCATTGCAGGGTTTATCGTACCCACCAGGATTTCCAGTCCCATGGATGTTCGGTCCATATGATTTGTCACGACCTTTGGACTGTCCTGCTTGTGGGAGTAAGTGGGGGCCCTGCATGCCATCGTAATTGGACGATCAACCTTCTGTTTAGAACTTGAACATAGTGATTTCCTGGTAAGGATTCACTCGTGTCACATCAAGTAAATCTTATTGATTTACTGTCATGTTTTCTTACTTTTGCTGCAATTTTACAATGCAGGTTTTTCCATGTCACATTCGTTATAGAATAAACTGTTTGGTTTGCTCTATGATGGTTATTTTTGCAGGTTTCACTTCTTATGTCGTGTCAGTAATGAAGGCACTGTCCATCACTTATATTACTAGACACAATTGGATCAGTCTGTTGTCTGAGTACAATCTGAAGCCCTATGATGAACTGCAGTTTGGTTTAACAAACATGCCACAATTAGTCCTTCTGGCGTTTAAAAGAAGTGAAGAAAAAGACTGGATCAAGGTCACGGAGCCTAGTGAAGTTAGAAAGTTGAAGTATGAAATCATAGCAGACCAGAGACGATCGCTGCTGTCTCGCACATCGGTACCACCTTCAGCATCGGATCGAGCATCGGCACCTTCTCAGACGGCACTGGCTCTAGCACTGACAGCGGCAGCAGCTCAGTCTGATCCACCAGAGGATTGGGCACCGACCGCGTCAGCAGATCAGGCTGATCTACCGGAGGATCGGGCACCGACACGGGCACCTGCTCTGACACCGGCACCAGCTCCACAAGGAGCACCATCTCCAGCAGTAGCAGCGGCACAACCAGTCACACCGGCATGGGCACCAGAAACAGCTCCGGCACCTGCACCAACACTTGAAGTTGCACTTGCATCTACTCTGGCCCGTGCAGCGGCAACGAAACCAGCAGTTGCACCGGCAACAGACTGGGATGCAGTTCGCACGGCATATACCAAAGTCCTTACAAAAACCGACATCTCCACCTTCTTGGTAAGCATTGGCCGCCCAAGTGCTTTGTTCTTTTTTCTTTCCATGTTGTTTCACATGATTCACTGTGTTGATCTAACTGTTTGTGTATGTCTTCTTGTTTGCAAACAGAGAATTCCTAGAGCAACGAGGGAGTCGTTCAATAATCCGGGCGACCGTGGCCAAGTTTCTCTTACCATGCGCAGCCTTGGTGTGAATGAACTTGCTCAATATACCATAAGTACAAAGGATGGTCGCATGATGATTGATGCTAAAGGATGGTCAAGGTTCAAAACTCTATCAAATCTTGCGGTAGGGAATGATGTCAAAATTGAACTTTCTCGGCAAGGAGAGCTGGTCCAACTCAACTTTGAAATTCTTCAGTAGCAGCACGCAACTGCCGAACTGATCTATCCTCCGAGAGCTTTTGATGTAATAATATGGCATGGTGAAACAAGTGTCCTGTGTGTATAAGTAGTACGACAGTATTATTTATCATGTAGGTTATCGTGAAACAATTGCAACACTGATTGCTGGTTAGGAACTGTCGTTCGATTTCATTCTAACAGCTGTCGTGCTTTATTTAATTTTCTGTATTCGCCTTGCGACAACATCTAAAACTAGCGCCATACCGATCACTTGCAATATGAAATGCGCTAAGTTAGAACACATGGGCCCCCAAACATGCAGGCCCACCGACCTGTGGCCCAAAGTCCAGAACCGTGAGCCTGTCTGAGTATTATATTCTCAGCTGAACCCCCATATTATGTTATATATATTCCCCTTGATTTTTCTTATGTATAAAGTTGTGATATAAAAGATTTTTATATTTCTTTACAGAGGGAGTATCTCTCTGTCAAAAATATATTTATTTGTAACTAGTTACTCCTGCCTTTCTACTTCCTTTCGCTGATATGTGGGGCATCCGACAACGGGGTCCACGTGCCATGCACCAAATTAGAGTGCACAACTGCACGGTAGGCTCACCCCGGTCGTAGCTCCGCAGTAATGCCCAATGAGCCGTCAAATCATAAAAACCCCCACCTTTCCAACTTTAGCAGTAAGCTGGACGGACGAAGCAGCAATATTTCACTGGGCCTCAATCCCCTTCTCCCTCGTCTGCTTGTTCAGAGAAAACCCCCTCTCGGCGATTGCGTAGGGTTTTCTCATGGAGAACCAGGTACGAATTCTTCATCCATCCCCGATAAATCCTAGTCCCTTGGTCACGGGTAATCCTAGGATGGCAGCCGCCGCCGTTGATGCATTTTTCTTCCTACTGAATCTAGTGTGTTTCATTTGCAGTGCCCAAAGTGCGAGGACCCCACAGGTTTCTGCGCCCTCGGCGAGACGCCACACTTGTTCCTTCTCATCCTAACACAGGATTTTAAAACGCGCACAGTATGTTCCTAGAATCCTCTTTTCTATCCGGGAGGGTGGGGGTTTTTGAACATGCTGTCGACTAATTTGGAAATTTGGATTGCTATATTTGGATAAAAGGTACTAGCAACATGGTCAACACTGACGTGAAGGAGGAAATTATATCTAGATTTGGATAGCGAATACATTGTGTTCTCATATTATTTTTCCTGCGGTGCATTCCTTGCTCTGCCAGAACACATGTACTCAAGATGGTCGGTCTTGCCATAACTTAATACACCAGTTTAATGGTCACATTGAAGGCAAGCCATGGATATAAGTTCCGAGTTGGGTTCATGAACCAAGAAGATCGCTGCTTTTTTTATGGCCCAACTTGGATAAACTTTCTCAAGTGTTACGAACTGAAAGTTGGCGCACGAATGTTGATGGAAATAGCAGAACCTGGTCTCATCTTCACTGTGATCTTCCACCCCGATGTCGTTCCAGTAGTTCATCCATGTTAGTTTTGTATCTGGTTCTTGCATGTTGCCTCGATTACTTCTTAATCCACCTATTCTGTCTAACTAATCACACTTTAACTTTAGAACTAGCAATGATTTGTGATTCCCTTCTCTCACGAAGATGCTACTTCTAACTAATATTTCTTATAATTGGTGGCACGTGTAGGTTATTTCAAAGTTAAGCACGCTACTCGTTTGTTATTCTATAAGAACTCGACTGTTACTGATGGCATTGAAGTTGACTGGGACGACATCCACCAGCTCCTACACTTTATTGATCGTCTTGAGGTCCTTGTGGGGCGTTTCAATGGTGGAAGGCCACGTGGGATATGTGTGCCACTGCTACACACGTCGAACAGGTCCAACTGTGTCGAGAAACTTATGGTATGAGCTGTTTTCTGTTATATATGTTGTTCATAAACTCTTGCTTATACACATTTTTATAGCTGTGATCTTCTTGAAACAGAAACTGCCCAGTTCTATTGTTCCTTTACAGATGTCTGACCATGGTCGGGTCAGACTTGCACTTGGTCACAACATGATGTTTATATCGACCTACTCCATTTCCCTTGGAGGTGAAAAGATACTTATTCATGGGTGATCTCAAATAATGAAGGCCCATCCATCTTGGAGAATGGGACAGAAGGTTATGCTCATGCTTTTCCATGGCTCTAAAGCGAATATCCTATTTATTGACCACATTGCGAGATGAAGCCGCTTTCAGTAGGTTGTGGATGTGCGGGGTGGCACCTAGGCCTTGTCCTGGGGCTTGGTGGCCTCACCCTTGGTTAACTGTAGGCAAAGTAGCACTATTCGAGGCGTGTTTTGTACGGTTGAACCTGTATAAGTACTCATACTGCTTTCAGCTATGGTTGTTAAGTGCCCTTGCTCGTTTCAGTTAAGGTTGTTAAGTACTCCTGCTACTTTTATAGTCTGTCGTGTTTCTTCAGTCCTGTCTTCCTCCAGCCGCCAAAACCAAACCAGCGCCGGCGAGGCCGCTTGCTTCCGCCTCCCACGGCTGGATGTGCCTCAGCACACGCATCGCCGCCTCACCGTCTCCTAAATCATTAACACTAACGTCCGAGGCATCGCCGTCGTCCTCCGCGCGCTTTGGTGCACTCACCGCGGCGCCGCCCTCTCGTGTTGTTAACATGGTCAACAAACAAGAGGAATCGGGAGAGGACTGTACGTGGAGAGGATGATAGTAGGGGCCCACCATGTCCATGGCCATACGCAAGCAAGTTCCTCATTTTTTGTTATATACTCCATTGTTAGCGTATAGAAAAAGAAAATTCTTCCTCCTAGTGGTTTGCTGACATCTGGGACCCACAACATTGTCAGTGTATAGTCAATCGACAAGAGAACAGCACAAGATCGGCTGACACCTGGGACGTAGCTGCTCGAGCAGTATTTTTTTTGTTATTGTTGAGACGGAGCAGGGTTTCAATTGGCTGTGGCCCGTCTAGCCCAGGCTTCTATTTTACGTTCACCACATGACCAGCCCAGCTATTTTTTTCTTTATGAAAATGAGCCCAGTTTATTTTTTCTGAAGAATACCCAATCCAGGCCTACTTATTTTTCTACGCCCTGCTGGGCTGCAACTCTTTCAAGATGGCTGTAAATCTTGAAAGTAATATGAAATGGGATGTAAATATAAAAAACTGATGACAAATTGGCAATTACTTTCAAAATTCTGAATTTTTTCACATTTTCATATTCCAATTTCACTGGTCTTTAACCTAATTTAAATATATCTTCAAAGTACTTTAAATCTGGCTCGACATTTCGGTATTAAAAATAGTTTGGACCCCACCGAAATATGTGAAATTTTGTTTAAATTTTTAACCCTGGCCCTGGCCAACAAAAAACGGGCTACAATAAATTATATAAGAAGTTGCAATGAACTGTAAATTATTAAAAAAATAGGGAATGGTTTGACTTGTGGGCCTATTAAGTTGACGCGTATGCAAGATTTTTTTACTTATTATATATGTCAACAAACGATTCTAGCAGACGTGACCGTTGGATGTCAATCCAATGGCCGTCGTGCTTCTTCAATCTTTGATCTTCTTGCTCCAACCGCAAAATCCAGCGCCGGTGGGACCACCTGCTCCCGCCTCCCGTGGCCGACTATGCTGCCGCGTAGGCCTCACCGCCCCCTACTACTCCCATTGCTGGCCAGGCCATCCCTCTACTCACCCACATCCCTCCACTGATGTGGCTTCGCCGCCTCCGGGTCATTCCCTTCCTGGGTCTCGTCGTCGTCCATCACGTTGGTGTTCTCGGCACGGCGTGGTCAACATTGTCAACAAATGACAACATCGGAAGAGGGATGTGCATGGAGAGGCTGATAGTTGGGACCCACATGGTCCATGGCCGCACGCAAGCAAGTACCTCCTTATTACGCCAAAAAGAATGAATCCTCCCAATGACAGCTGGGACCCACCAGCTATATCTTGGCACGGAAGGAAGTGCCTTCTTATTAAGCGAAAAATAACGAGTGCTCCCCATGACAGCTGTGGCCCACCAGATTTGGAGGCTGACGTGTGGCCCTACTAAGTTGACGCGTACGCAGGGCTTTGTCAACTTAATCAACAAATGATTCTATCACTAGTGACCGTTGGATTGTTAACATCCAACGGTCGTCCTGCTTCTTCAACCTCTGATTTTCTTGCTCCAGCTGTCCAAACCACTGCGTGCTCCTGCCTCCCGTGGCCGGCTGTGCTGCCGCGCAGGCCTCACCGCCCCTACTACTCCCACCGCTGGCCTGGCCATCCCTCTACTCACCCACACCCCCTGTTATTCTGCGATGATGGCAGCCTCACATCGCAGCCGAACCAGTCAACCCTCGTACTACCCTTCGCATGTTCCCAGGCTCCACGTCGTTTCCTGCCTCATCGTCGTCCAACGCCTGGTGTTGTCCGCGCGTCATGGTCAACGTGGTCAACGAACGACAGCCATCGGAAGAGGACTGTACGTGGTGAGGCTGACAGATGGACCCACCAGCTACATCTTCGCACCCAAGGAAGTGCCTCCTTATTACGCGCAAAAAAAAGAATCATCCCCTTGTCAGCTCGGACCCACCATCAATATCTTCGCATGCAAGGAAGTGCCTCCTTATCCTCCCTGACAGCCGGGACCCCCCCGGTCGAAGCGTACGCAGCGTTGTCATTCTGGTCACAAACGTGTACGTACATACTGGTCCATCGATCTTTCTGCCACGATGAACCATGGCCCAGTAAGGAGCGGTAGCTGTTCAGGTAGTCCCGTCTATATCATGTACACGTACATACAGCCACGCTACAAGAAAGTAAATACGGCTACGTACCTACATACGGGCGGGGTCTCGAACGCGTACAGCGACGGTGTCCTGTTCATCGGCAGCCAACCGACTAGGTCGGAACGGAGAAACAGCGTCGTGTTCATCGGGAGGCAACAGACTAGGTCGGAATGCGTCGTGTTCAACGGGAGCCAACCGGCTTGGACGGAACAGCCGAAACAGGGTCTGGCGTACCGCAAAACAGAGGAAATGGACTTGTGTTCGAGCTCCTACAGTCGAAACGGGGTGCTGTTGATCAGGAGGGGTGTGGCGTATCGCAAAACGGAGGAAACGGACTTGTGTTGGAGCGCCTACGGTCGAAACGGGGTCCTGTTCATCGGGAGGGGTGTTGCGTACCGCAACACGGGACTCCACGGGCTACTGTTCATCCACCGTCAACTTCCTCCAGCCTCCACCTACTACTGTTCATCCACCGACGACTTCCTCCTGCCTCCACCAGCTACTGTTCATCCACGGGGGTCCTGTTCATCCAGCCTCCACCGGCTACTGTTCAACCAGCCCTCCACGGGGTCATGTTCAACCAGCCCTCCACGGGGTCCTGTTCAACCAGCCCTCCACGAGGTCCTGTTCATCCAGCCTCCACCGGCTCCTGTTCAACCAGCCCTCCACGGGGTCCCTCCACCGGCTACTGTTCATCCACCCCCACCTCCTCGATCAGGGTCCTGTTCATCCAGCGGCAATGGCCTCTACTACCACGGGATCCTGTTCATCCAACCCCCATCGGGAACTATTCATCCAACCCCCACCGGGGACTGTTAATCAAGAGGCAACTTCGATCGGCTTCAATTAGCAGCAGTAGCGAAGGAATCGCTCGGGTTCAGTTAACAACCAGGGATCGATCGCTAGGGTTCAGTAACGTAGCTAGTGCAATCGCTCGGGTTCAGTTAGAGCCCAATGCTCGCACCCACGCGCGTACGTGTATGAGAGAAACGCGCAATCCCTCCGTGCATCGCTCGGCCCTGACCACCCACCGTAACCGGGAATTCCCCGAAACTTTCCTCGCCCTCGCTTCTACCATGATTTTTTCCGTCGTGGACGGCCCAAAGATGTCATGCAGGTGCGTCCCCGGCCCGCCCAAGACGAAAAGCCCATTTTCTGTCATGATTTTTTGTCATAGAAGTAGGAGCCCACCACATCTATGATGATACGTGCTTTTGTCACAATTATCATCATAGAAGTGTCATAAGCATGACAGAAAAAAAATCGTTCGGCCCAAAATGTCACGGATGTGTCTTTTTTTTGTAGTGAGGAGAGCCTGACGGGGTCGACGCCGCCCCAGGGACAAGTCCAAGATTTCCCCGGGAAGCTTGCCGGGTCCGCCAGTGGCGAGGACTCCCGCCAAGGCACCGCTGCTCCACCGCACCACAACGCAAATCACCTATCAATGCGGTGTCGAGCCCCCGAGTGATTAAGTGGCTTCTGCTAAGCACATGGCAGCCCATGGAACATAGATTATCCTCATGTGACACCCGTCCAGAGGCGTGTCAAGCAGATAAGCAGAAGAGGGTTAAGCGGCACGGCAAGCTTGCCGGGTTTCGCCCTCAGCATGACACCTAGCAGTGCATTTAATGCACTTTGTCCTAACTACCAGAGTTAGGTATGATAGCACTGTTAGCTATCCAATCACCAGATAAAGACTACTTTGCCACTGTGGTCACCCCTTAAGCTATAAAAGGAGGTCCAAGGCTAACTAGCAAAGGATTCAGACACTTGTACACTTGTACGCGCGTACCTGCTCTCCCCGAGGCCACCTTGCCGGGCTTGAGCGTTGCATGCCTACCGTGTTCCTCCATCCAATCCACCAAAGCAGGAGTAGGGTTTTACGCTTCCCAGCGGCCCGGACCTGGGTAAAAACCACCAGCGTCACCACCATCGTGTTGTTTCATGGCCTCTGCTCTTTGTGCAACGTGATCTTCCCCCTTGCCGAACCACAAGGGGCCGATGGCCCCATAGGTGACCGTGTTCCACCACGACATCTTTGGCGTGCCAGGTAGGAGGAAGCGCTTGCGCGAACCTGAGGTTGTGAACAGCGCGTCCATCATCATCATCATCGCCTTCATCCATGGCGCCCAAGAAGAAACCCGGTGCTACTGCGCACCCTTCCACTTCGAAGGTCCCCTCGCACGCGGCCGCGGACGCCATAGGCACCGAGGTGGCGTTGGGTGAGGTGGGTACCGCGGGAGACACGACCAGCGCAGGCGGTGCCGTCATTGTGTCCCCCGTGGACAAAGCAGGAGAAGGAGGCGCCGGGGGAGGGCAGCATCAACAACACCCCAACAGGCATGACCCTCAAGCTGCGGGTGGAGGGGACGTTCAGCCTCCACCACCCCGCCGAACTAGCGGGCGCAGCCGCAGCAACGACACCCGCTCTGGTGCGAGTCGTGATCCTCTGGCCGTGCCTGCCCCAGGCACAGCCACTAGGCACACACCTTGACCGGAGCAAGGAGGACAAGGCGGAGCGCCAAACAGGAGTGTCGATCCCCGAGCGTGGCCCGCTCAACACCAGATTGCCTTGGCGACCGGTTCGCGATGGCATGAATGTGGCAAAGCCCCTGCTGGTACCACCAGGAGTTGAGTGACTTCATAGTCTGCCTCATCGGCTGCCCCGAGCACAGCTACGGAAGCCATGGCACGAGCCCAACTCTTACTGAGATTCCCGCCGGTGGCTAATCAAATGGATGAATGGAGGGCCACCATCCAGAGTTTGATCGGTTTCACAGAAGCTGTGAAATTGCAGCAGACAGAACCATCACGGCACCCACGAACAGCAGCAGCAGCCCGGGCTAATGGCCATGTGGAGGAGACCGCCCTAACGGTGCAGTCTCCTCTGCGACACTAGACCCAGAGGCAACAGCAGCAAGAATAGCCTATCCGCGAGCCTGACGAGGCATCGATGGCCTATTCTGATCCGCGAACCCATCGGGACCAGCGGCAGGCCTTGGAGGACCGGCGGAGGGAAGATGCACGCGTCACCATAGAGCAATGTCGGGAGACTCGCCGTCAATCTGACAGGCGAAATGATCCAGACATTGACGAACCCGCGCCCAGTGATGGCGGGTACTTGCCTTACGAGGTTGGTTGCCCCGGCTTCACTCGTGAGTTGCGGCAAGTCCGCTAGCCGTCTGCCCGTGTCTTCAAGCCTAAATTACGAGAAAAGTACGATGGAAAGTTGAACCCGTCAGAGTTCTTGAGCATTTACACAATTGCCGTTCAAGCTGCCAGGGGTAGGGATGAGAAAGTGTTCGCCAACTACTTCCCTTTGGTGCTCAAGCCAAACGTGAGGTCATGGCTGATGCAACTGCCAGAGAATTCCATTTCATCATGGGCTGACCTGTGCAACGAATTTGTTGGCGCCTTCACGGGTGGCCACCAAGAGCCAGGGCGGCCCAGCGATCTGCAAGTCCTTCCACAGAAGGAAGGCGAAAGCTTGCGGAAGTACATGCAAAGGTTCAGTCGAGTGCATCGCAACATTCCAGAGATACATCCAGCAGCTGTGATTGCCACATTCCATTCGAACATGTGCAACAGAAGGATACGGTCCAAGATGAATGTCCGGCTGCCCAAGACTGTCAATGAGTTGTACACGTTGGCGGATAAATGTGCTCGGGCTAAAGAGGGAAGGCGACTCCCCGAAGAAGAGGATGGCGTCGAGGTCGATTCAGAGGAAGACGACGAGGCCACCAACCCAAAGAGGAGGAGCCGAAAGCGCAATAAGAAGCGCAAGGATAAATCAGTATTGGCTGTCGAAAGCCCTAGCAACCTCAGCACTGGCAAGAAGGCCAAAACCGAAGCCCCCGGCAAGGAAACTGCCGCGTGCGCTGATTGCCGGGAGGCTGTGGCAGCAGAGAAAGCTGGGAAGTCCGATGGGCCGTACTGCAAGATCCACTGCACCAAAGGTCACGATCTCCAGGAATGCCACCAGGTCGAGCAGCTTGTGAAGAAGCAGAAGGCAGAATATAAGAAAATGGACAGGGAGAAAGACCAAGAGGGTGCTGGAGGAAAAGGCCATGGCAGTAGAGGGGTGATACGTCTCCAACGTATCTATAATTTTTGATTGTTCCATGCTGTTATATTATCATTCTTGGATGTTTTACAATCATTTTATAGCAACTTTATATCATTTTTTAGGACTAACCTATTGACATAGTGCCCAGTGCCAGTTGCTGTTTTTTGCTTGTTTTTTACTTCACAGGAAATCAATACCAAACGGAGTCCAAACACAGCAAAAAAAATGGTGATTTTTTCTTGACCAGAAGACACAAGTTGGGCCAAGAAAGTACCTGAGGGGGGCTCCGAGGGGAGCACAACCCACCAGGGCGCGCCTGGGCCCCCAGGCGCGCCCAGGTGGGTTGTGCTCACCTCGGCCACCTCCCGCACCGCCTCTTTGCTCTATAAATACCCCCAATATTCCAGAAACCCTAGGGGAGTCGACGAAAATCAATTCTAGCCGCCGCAAGTTCCAGAAACCACAGATCCAATCTAGACACCATCATGGAGGGGTTCATCATCCTCATTGGTGCCTCTCCGATGATGCGTTAGTAGTTCATTGTAGACCTACGGGTCCGTAGTTAGTAGCTAGATGGCTTACTCTCTCTCTTTTGATTCTCAATACAATGGTCTCTTGGAGATCTATTTGATGTAACACTTTATGCGGTGTGTTTGTTGGGATCCGATGAACTTTGAGTTTATGATCAGATCTATGTTTTTATCCATGAAAGTTATTTGAGTCTTTTGATCTCTTATATGCATGATTACTTATAGCCTCGTATTTCTTCTTCAAATCTTTGGTTTAGTTAGGCCAACTAGATCAATTTTTCTTGCCATGGGAAGAGGTGCTTTGTGATGGGTTCGATCTTATGGTGCTTGATCCCAGTGACAGAAGGGGAACCAACACGTATGTATCATTGCTATTAAGGATAACAAGATGGGGTCTATTTCTACATAAATAGATCTTGTCTACATCATGTCATCGTTCTTATTGCATTACTCCGTTTCTCCATGAACTTAATACACTAGATGCATGTTGGATAGCGGTCGATGTGTGGAGTAATAGTAGTAGATGCAGGCAGGAGTCGGTCTAATAATCTTGAACATGATGCCTATATAATGATCATTGCTTGGATATCGTCATAATTATTTGAAGTTCTATCAATTGCCCAACAGTAATTTGTTTACCCACCGTATGCTATTTTTCTCGAGAGAAGCCACTAGTGAAATCTACGGCCCCCGGGTCTATTTTCTCATCATATTCTTTCAGATCTATTTTGCTATTTGCCTTTTTTTGCCACTTTTATTTTCAGATCTATATTTCTAAAAACCCAAAAAAAATTGCTTCACTTTATTTTATTCGTGATCTATTTATCCAATCTACTACAATTTATCTCACGTCCGTTTGCCACTTTCTGGCGCCGTTACCCAAAAGGGATTGACAACCCCTTTAACACGTCGGGTTGCAAGTACTTGTACTTTGTGTGCAGGTGTTGTTTACGTAGTGTTGCTTGGTTCTCCTACTGGTTCGATAACCTTGGTCTCATCACTGAGGGAAATACCTACCGTTGCTGTGTTGCATCATCCCTTCCTCTTTGGGGAAATACCGACGTAGTTCAAGCAAACATCAAAAGGAATTTCTGGCGCCGTTGCCGGGGAGACATCATCAACATCTACCAGGTTCCTAATCACAAATCTCATCTCCTTGCAATTTACATTATTTACCATTTGCCTCTTGTTTTCCTCTCCCCCACTTCACAAAAATTCATCGTTTTATTCGCCCTCTTTCTCGTTCGCCGTTTTCTCGTCAGATCTGTTTTGTGTGCAATCTTGTTGATCACTTCTTGTCATTATGGATTTTTCTTCCTCTATCGCGTGCACCCCCGAGAATGAGGTCCTTAACTTTAAACAAAGGGGAGGGGAGAATTTAAAAGATGCTTGGTATAGGATTTAGAATGCTCATAATAGATCTACCCGTAAGCAATCTACCGTTTTTCTTCTTCGCTGTTTTTATGTGGGCATCACCACTTGGTATAGATTCGTCCTTGATATGATTACCGGTGTAAATTTCTTGATGTGTCCCTCTCTTGATGCTTTTAATGCTATGGGAAATTTAGTGGGATCACCACCTCTCATGATTAATGAAACAAATTTAACTCTTGAGCATGTTATGGAAAGGCTAGATGCTATTGAAAAGAAAATGCTTACCGAAGAACACATTGAAAACTTGGATAAAAAGATGCATAATTTTGCTACTAAATTTGGGTCAAAACGGGAGAAGTTTTTAAGTTGTTAAAAGAAAAGGGAACCATAATTCACGAAAGAATTGAAGAAAGCCCTTCTTGGATCGATAAGTTGGAAGACATTTTTAGCAATTTAAGCACCACCTTTGCTTCTACTAAAACTATTGAAAAAAAATCCGTAAAAATAGGCAATACTACTCAAGCCACTAAAAACAAGGGTGCAACTTCTAATAGTAAAAAAGAAGATCTTAAGATGATTAGTATTCACCCGGATTTTGTTGAAGTTATAAGAGACCCTACGTGTTAGAATGAATTCTTCAAACTTGTTCCTAGGAGTATTGTTATTGAAAGTTTATGCTATCCTTGAACAATTCTAAGTGTTTGATTGAGGAATTAGAAACTAAAGATGACAATACTTAGATCTTAGCATTATGCCTAGCTAAGGGCATAAAACGATAGCGCTTGTTGGGAGGCAACCCAATGAATAAAATTTATTTTTGTATTTTTCTTTCTGTTCTTGAGTGTTTGCACAATTATGCTACTGTTATGATTGTATTTTTTGTGTTTTAATTAGTGTTTGTGCCAAGTAAAGCCATTAGGATAGCTTTGGTGATAGTTGATTTGATCTTGTTGGAAAACAGAAACTTTTGCGTCCAGTAAAACAATTTTGAAAATTCACAGAAGCAACGAAAATTCTTAATTTTTTACAAAAGATTTATATACAAATTTCCTATGTTGTCCTAATTTTTCAGAGTTTTTGGAGGTACATAATTATGAGAACAATTCGTATCTTTGCAGACTGTTCTGTTTTTGACAGATTCTATTTTCTTTGCATTGTGTGCTTATTTTGATGAATCTATGGTTTGTATTGGAGGTTATAAGCCATGGTAAAGTTAGAATACAGTAGATATAATGCAAGAACAAAATTTTAATGGGTTTTCTACAATACTTAAAGTAAAGATTGGTTTTCTTATACTAATGGATCTCACGAAGGTTTTGTTGAGTTTTGTGTGATTGAAGTTTTCAAGTTTTGGGTGAGATTACGATGGATGAAGGAATAAGGAGTAAGAAGAGCCTAAGCTTGGGGATGCCCCATGGCACCCCAAGCCATTATCCAAAGATAAGCAAGCAACTAAGCTTGGGGATGCCCGAGTGGCATCCCCTCTTTCTTCTAACGACCATCGGTATTTTACTTAGAGCTATATTTTTATTCGTCACATATCATGAGTTTTGCTTGGAGCGTCTTGTATGATATGAGTCTTTGCTTGTTTTGCTTTTTATTTTAAGTCATGAATCCTTGCTGGACACACCTATTTGAGGGAGCCAAAATTATGCTATGACTTGTTAGAATTGCTCTCTATGCTTCACTTAAATCTTTTTTAGCTATGGAATTGCTCTAGTGCTTCACTTATATCTTTTTGAGCACGGTGTGCTTTAGTATTTTTGAAGAAATGCTCTCATGCTTCACTTAAATTTATTTGAGAGTTAGTAAAAAATTTAGAAACTCTCTCATGCTTCACTTAAATTATTTTGAGAGAAGAAAATTTTATGCTCATGTTCTTCACTTAGATTTGTTTGAGCTATCAAAAGCAACTTATGAAATTAGTCCCAAAGTGATAGATATTCAAGAAGGATATAATAAAAACTTTCATTAAGATCATTGGACAAAATAAACTTGATTCTTTGTAATAGTTTTGCGATATGTTGATATAATATGTGAGTCATGTTGATGAGTAATTATGCTTTAGTAAGAATAATGGTGTTAAGGTTTGTGATTCCCTATGCAAGCACGAAAGTCAATAGTTATGCAATGAAATTACATCCTACTTGTGGTGCATTATTCGGTGTTAGTTATGCTTAATGCTCGCTTATGAGATTTTTCGTTTCTTGGTTGGATGCTTCTCAATCTTTTGCTAGCCTTCATTTGCACTAAGTATGATCACTACTTGTGCATCCAAAATCCTTAAACCAGTTTTTGCCATATGAGTCCACTATACCTACCTATATGCGGTATTTCTGTGCCGTTCTAAGCAAATTTGTATGTGCCATCTCTAATTTCAAAATAAATTTCTCTTTTGTGTGCTCGTACCGCTCATGAAACGGTAGGGGGTGGCTGATATATTTCCATGCTAGATGTGTTATTCTCAAGATGAGTGTTTATTCACTTGTCATTGCACGAGAGTACGGCAAAGGTATTAGGGATGCCAAGTCCTGAAATGAAAAAATGAATTACTTTATGTTGTCAAATAATAAATTCCTTGAAAAGTGTTGGTATGGAAGGCACCTATGGATACGGCTAGCCATGGAAAGTGAAAGTATGGTGGAAAAAGGAATAAACTTTATTTTCTGTTTGGGAACCGCCTATGATATATCTAGCATGGAAAGTATTGGGAACTACTCGATCATTTTCGTTGACAGGAAAAGCATGCCCCTTAAAATGTTTTATCTCTACTTTTTTCGCTTTGAGCTCTGGCACCTCTACAAATCCCTACTTCCCTCTGCGAAGGGCCTTTCTTTTACTTTAGGCAATTTTTATTTTGAGTCTCCATCTTCTCTTATAAAGCACCAACTAAGGGGCACTGTGATCGTACTTGAGCATTGGGTGTAGCTAATATGCGAGTGTGTTTCATGAATTGATCAATGATTGAGCATAATGGGCTAGGGATAACTTGCTTTAGTGTTGATATTTTGAAAGACATGGTTGCTAGTTGATATGCTTGAGTATTGAAATCTTCATGTCAAAACTAGACTATTGCTTTGAATCATATAAAAGTCCAAATGTCCATGCTACAAAGAAAAGAATATGTGATGAACATGTTAGGCAGCATTCCACATCAAAAATTCCGTTTTTATCATTTACCTACTCGAGGACGAGCAGGAATTAAGCTTGGGGATGCTGATATGTCTCCAACGTATCAATATTTTTTTATTGTTCCATGCTGTTATATTATCATTCATGGATGTTTTACAATCATTTTATAGAAACTTTATATCATTTTTTGGGACTAACCTATTGACATAGTGCCCAGTGCTAGTTGCTATTTTTTGCTTGTTTTTTACTTCGCAGGAAATCAATACTAAACGGAGTCCAAACGTAGCAAAACTTTTTGATGATTTTTTCTGGACCGGAAGACACAAGTTGGGCCAAGAAAGTATCTGGGGGGGGCTTCGAGGGGAGCACAACCCACCAGGGCGCGCCTGGGGGCCCAGGCGCGCCCAGGTGGGTTGTGCCCACCTCGGCCACCTCCCGCACCGCCTCTTTGCTCTATAAATACCCCAATATTCCAGAAACCCTAGGGGAGTCGACGAAAATCAATTCCAGCCGCCGCAAGTTCCAGAAACCACAGATCCAATCTAGACACCATCACGGAGGGGTTCATCATCCTTATTGGTGCCTCTCCGATGATGCGTGAGTAGTTCATTGTAGACCTACGGGTCCGTAGTTAGTAGCTAGATGGCTTCCTCTCTCTCTTTTGATTCTCAATACAATGGTCTCTTGGAGATCTATTTGATGTAACTCTTTATGCGGTGTGTTTGTTGGGATCCGATGAACTTTGAGTTTATGATCAGATCTATGTTTTTATCCATGAAAGTTATTTGAGTCTTTTGATCTCTTATATGCATGATTACTTATAGCCTTGTATTTCTTCTTCGAATCTTTGGTTTAGTTAGGCCAACTAGATCGATTTTTCTTGCCATGGGAAGAGGTGCTTTGTGATGGGTTCGATCTTACTGTGCTTGATCCGAGTGACAGAAGGGGAACCGACACGTATGTATCGTTGCTATTAAGGATAACAAGATGGGGTCTATTTCTACATAAATAGATCATGTCTACATCATGTCATCATTCTTATTGCATTACTCCATTTCTCCATGAATTTAATACACTAGATGCATGCTGGATAGCGGTCGATGTGTGGTGTAATAGTAGTAGTTGCAGCCAGGAGTCGGTCTACTAATCTTGGACGTGATGCCTATATAATGATCATTGCCTGGATATCATCATAATTATTTGAAGTTCTATCAATTTCCCAACTGTAATTTGTTTACCCACCGTATGCTATTTTTCTCGAGAGAAGCCACTAGTGAAATCTACGGCCCCCGGGTCTATTTTCTCATCATATTCTTTCAGATCTATTTTGCTATTTGCCTTTTTTTGCCACTTTTACTTGCAGATCTATATTTCTGAAAACCCAAAAATATTTTGCTTCACTTTATTTTATTCGCGATCCATTTATCCAATCTACTACAATTTATCTCATGTCCGTTTGCCAATTTCTGGCGCCGTTACCCGAAAGCGATTGACAACCCCTTTAACACGTCGGGTTGCAAGTACT
Organism: Thinopyrum elongatum; assembly: GCA_011799875.1. Classification (NCBI taxonomy): domain Eukaryota; kingdom Viridiplantae; phylum Streptophyta; class Magnoliopsida; order Poales; family Poaceae; genus Thinopyrum; species Thinopyrum elongatum. Next base: position 351,752,761 of record CM022297.1, on the reverse strand, counting down.
TGTTCTTTGTGTGCAGGTGCTGTTTACGTAGTGTTGCTTGGTTCTCCTACTTGTTCGATAACCTTGGTCTCATCACTGAGGGAAATACCTACCGTTGTTGTGCTGCATCATCCCTTCCTCTTTGGGGAAATACCGACGTAGTTCAAGCAAACATCAAGGGGGCCGCTGCGGCAAGGCCCCACAGCAAAAGGAGAAACCTGCTAGAGGCCGTGAGAAGAAAGAAGAAGATGGCAAAAGTGATGAAGGGGGTGAGGAAGAAACCAGCGAGCAAGAATTTCAGAAAGCAACTGAGGCCATGTGTATTGACGGAGGTGCATCTTTGCACTCCTCTCAGCGCCAGCTCAAGCAGTGGGCGCGAGAGGTCAATGCCGTGGAGCCACCTGCAGACTCCCAGAAACCGCTCAGATGGTCTCGGACGCCTATCATATTTTATGAAGAGGATCACTTCGACCGCACTACCGCGGTAGGGTGTTTGCCGTTGTTGGTTTCCCCAACGATCCGCAACCTCAGAGTCACAAAGATGCTAGTGGACGGCGGGGCTGGGTTGAATCTGATCTCCCCCAAAGTGGTCAGCAAACTGCAGATCCCTGATGAGGAGCTCAAAGTTACTGGTACGTTCCAAGGAATCAACCCCGGCAGGAACCGTCCTAAGGGAAAGATTATGCTGCCAGTGACATTTGGCGGGGAGTTGAACTACCGGACCGCGAGAGTTGTGTTTGACGTCGTTGAGCTTCCCTTGCCGTACAACGGGATCCTTGGTCGTCTAGCTCTGGGAAAATTCATGGCAGCATCCCACTATGCTTACAACACCTTGAAGACGCCAGGACCCTTGGGCGTCATTTCCATTCCATCAGATAAGAAAGATGCAATTATATGTGTGGATCAGATGTATCGAGACGCGGTAGCAGCTGAGGCTGCTGAAGCCACAGCTCCCGCCAAGTAGGCGAAGAAGGGAAAGAAAGCTAGCAGTGACGCCGTGATGCCTCGTGTCTGCGTCAGTTTTTCCCCGAAGAGGAAGGGATGATGCAGCATAACTATGGTAGGTATTTCCCTCAGTGATGAAACCAAGGTTATCGAACCAGTAGGAGAACCAAGCAACACTATGTAAATAGTGCCTGCACACAAAGAACAAATACTTGCAACCCGACGTGTAAGAGGGGTTGTCAATCCCTCTCGGGTAAAAGATAGATTGGTTTGTATGATTTTGGATAAATAGATCTTGCGATAGAACAAAATAAAATAAATAAAGAAAAAGTGCAGCAAGGTATTTTTGGGTTTTTAGAATAATAGATTTGAAAACAAAAGCAAATAAAAATAGATCTCAAGGCAAATATGATAAAGAATAGACCCGGGGGCCGTAGATTTCACTAGTGGCTTCTCTCGAGAAAAATTGCATACGGCAGGTAAACAAATTACTGTTGGGCAATTGATAGAACTTCAAATAATTATGACGATATCCAGGCAATGATCATATATAGGCATCACGTCCAAGATTAGTAGACCGACTCCTGCCTGCATCTACTACTATTACTCCACACATCGACCACTATCCAGCATGCATCTAGTGTATTAAGTTCATGGAAAAATGGAGTAATGCAATAAGAATGATGACATGATGTAGACAAGATATATTCATATAGGAATAGACCCCATCTTGTTATCCTTAATAGCAACGATCAATACGTGTCTTGCTACCCCTTCTGTCACTGGGAAAGAACACCGCACGACCGAACCCATCACAAAGCACCTCTTCCCATGGCAAGAAAAATTGATCTAGCCGGCCTAACTAAACCAAAGATTCAAAGAATAAATACGAGGCTATAAATAATCATGCATATAAGAGATCAAAGAAACTCAAATAACTTTCATGGATAAAAATATAGATCTGATCATAAACTCAAAGTTCATCGGATCCCAACAAACACACCGCAAAAAGAGTTACATCAAATAGATCTCCAAGAGACCATTGTATTGAGAATCAAAAGAGAGAGAGAGAGGAAGCCATCTAGCTATTAACTATGGACCCATAGGTCTACAATGAACTACTCATGCATCATCGGAGAGGCACTAATGAGGATGATGAACCCCTCCGTGATGGTGTCTAGATTGGATCTGGTATTTCTGGAACTTGCGGCAGCTAGAATTGTGTTTCGTAGACTCCCCTAGAGTTTTTGTATTTTTGGGGTATTTATAGAGCAAAGAGGCGGTGCGGGAGGCGGCTGAGGTGGGCACAACCCACAAGGGCGCGCCTGGGCCCCCAGGCGCACCCAGGTGGGTTGTGCTCCCCTCGGAGCCCCCTCTGGTACTTCTTTGACCCAATAGGTGTCTTCTGGTCCAAAAAAAATCCCCAAAAAGTTTTGCTGTGTTTGGACTCTGTTTGGTATTGATTTTCTGTGAAGTAAAAAACAAGCAAAAAACAGCAACTGGCACTGGGCACTATGTTAATAGGTTAGTCCCAAAAAATGATATAAAGTTTCTATAAAATGATTGTAAAACATCCAAGAATGATAATATAATAGGATGGAACAAGCAAAAATTATAGATACGTTGGAGACGTATCAGCATCCCCAAGCTTAATTCCTACTCGTCCTCGAGTAGGTAAATGATAAAAACAGAATTTTTGACGTGGAATGCTGCCTAACATGTTCATCACATTTTCTTTTGTAGCTTATATGATTCAAAGCAATAGTCTAGTTTTGACATGAAGATTACAATACTCAAGCATATCAACAAGCAACCATGTCTTTCAAAATATCAACACTAAAGCAAGTTATCCCTAGCCCATCATGCTCAATCATTGATCCATTCATGAAACACACTCGCATATTAGCTACATCCAATGCTCAAGTATGATCATAGTGCCCCTTAGTTGGTGCTTTATAAGAGAAGATGGAGACTCAAATAAAAATAAAAATTGCATAAAGTAAATAGAAAGGCCCTTCGCAGAGGGAAGTAGGGATTTGTAGAGGTGCCAGAGCTAAAAGCAAAAAAATAGAAATAAAACATTTTGGGTGGCATGCTTTTCCTGTCAACGAAAATGATCGAGTAGTTCCCAATACTTTCCATGCTAGATATATCATAGGAGGTTCCCAAACAGAAAATAAAGTTTATTCCTTTTTCCACCGTACTTTCACATTCCACGGTTAGCCGTATCATGGGTGCCGTCCATACCAACACTTTCCAAGGAATTTATTATTTGACAACATAAAGTAAATTCGTTTTTCATTTCGGGACTGGGCATCCCTAATACCTTTGTCGTACTCTCGTGCAATGACAAGTGAATAAACACTCATCTTGAGAATAACACATCTAGCATGGAAAAATATCAGCCACTCCCTACCATTTCATGAGCGGTACGAGCACAAAAAAAGGAAATTATTTTGAAAATTAGAGATGGCACATACAAATTTGCTTAGAATGGCACGGGAATACCGCATATAGGTAGGTATGGTGGACTCATATGGCAAAACTGGGTTTAAGGATTTTGGATGCGCAAGTAGTATTCCTACTTAGTACATGTGAAGGCTAGCAAAAAGATTGAGAAGCATCCAACCAAGAAACGAAAAATCACATAAGCGAGCCCTGAGCATAACTAACACCGAATAATGCACCACAAGTAGGTTGTAATTTCATTGCATAACTATTGACTTTCGTGCTTGCATAGGGAATCACAAACCTTAATACCAATATTCTTACTAAAGCACAATTACTCACCAACATGACTCACATATCACTATCATCATATCTCAAAACTATTACAAAGAATCAAGTTTATTTTGTCCAATGATCTTCATGAAAGTTTTTATTATATCCCTCTTGAATATCTATCACTTTGGGACTAATTTCATATATTGCAATTTCTTTTGTCAAGCTCAAACAAATTTAAGTGAAGAACATAAGCATAAAAAAATCATCTCTCAAAATAATATAAGTGAAGCATGAGAGAATTTCTTCAAAATGACCAACTCTAAAATAAATCTAAGTGAAGCATGAGAGCATTTCTTAAAAAATATTAAAGCACACCATGCTCAAAAAGATATAAGTGAAGCACTAGAGCAATTCCATAGCTCAAAAAAATTTAAGTGAAGCATAAAGAGGAATTCTAACAAATCATAGCATAATTTTGGCTCTCTCAAATAGGTGTGTCCAGCAAGGATACTTGTGATAAACTAAAAAGCAAAACAAGAAAATACTCATATAATACAAGACGCTCCAAGCAAACCTCATGATATGTGACGAATAAAAATATAGCCCCAAGTAAAATACCGATGGTCGTTAGAAGAAAGAGGGGATGCCACTCGGGGCATCCCCAAGCTTATTTGCTTGTTTCTCCTTGAATATTAACTTGGGGTGCCATGGTGCATCCCCAAGCTTAGGCTCTTCTTACTCCTTATTCCTTCATCCATCGTGATCTCACCCAAAACTTGAAAACTTCAATCACACAAAACTTAACAAAACCTTCGTGAGATCCGTTAGTATAAGAAAACCAATCTTTACTTTAAGTACTGTAGAAAACCCATTCAAATTTTTTTATTGCATTATATCTACTGTATTCTAACTTTTACATGGCTTATACCCCCCGATACAAACCATAGATTCATCAAAATAAGCACACAATGCAAAGAAAACAGAATCTGTCAAAAACAGAATAGTCTGTAAAGACTCAAATTTTACTCATACTTATATAACTCCAAAAATTCTGAAAAATTAGGACAACATAGGATATTTGTATATCAATCTTTTTAAAAAAAATCAGAATATTTCGGTGCTTCTGTTAATTTATACAATTATTTTACTGGACGAAAAGTTTCTATTTTTCAACTGGATCAAATCAACTATTACCAAAGCTATCCCAAAGGCTTTACTTGGCACAAACACTAATTAAAACATAAAAACACAATCATAACAAAGGCATAATTGTGCAAACACTCAAGAATAGAAAGAAAAAGGAAAAAATAAATTTTATTCATTGGGTTGCCTCCCAACAAGCGCTATCGTTTTAGGCCCCTAGCTAGGCATAAAGCATAGATTCAAGTATTGTCATCTTTAGTTCTAGATCCATAGGATGCCCTCATGATTGATTCATATGGTGGATTAATTCTTGTTCTAGGGAAGTGTTCCATACCCTTTCTCAAAGGAAACTGAAATTTAACATTGCCTTCTTTCATATCAATCACGGCACCAATAGTACGTAAAAACGGTCTACCAAGTATAATTGTACAAGACGGATTGCAATCAATATCAAGAACAATAAAATCTATGGACACATAATTCCTATTTGCAAGAATAAGAACATCATTAATTCTCCCCAAAGGCTTTTTAATAGTATAATCCGCCAAGTGCAAATTTAAAGAACACTCTTCAATATTGGTAAGACCAAGAACATCACATAAAGATTTCGGAATTGTGGAAACACTAGCACCCAAATCACATAAAGCAAAGTACTCATAATTTTTTATCTTGACTTTGATGTTAGGTTCCCATTCATCATGTAATTTTCTAGGAATTGAGATCTCTAATTCCAACTTTTCTTCAAAAGCTTTCATCATAGCATCAACAATATGTTTAGTAAAAGCTTTATTTTGTTCATAAGCATGGGGTGAATTAATCATGGATTGCAACAAGGAAATAAAATCAATCAAAGAGCAACTATCATAATTAAAATCTTTGTAATCCAAAAGAGTGGGTACATCACTAGTTAAAGTTTTGACCTCTCCAAACCCACTTTTATCAATTTTTTCATCAAGATTTTCACCCTCCAAATTATCGGGACGCCTTCTAACTAAAGTTGACTATTCTTTAGTCCCTTTATCATCAATTTTAATTTTACTAAACAAGGAATCAATAGAAGAAACACCAATCACTTTAAGATCTTCATCATTTTTATGAAAGCAATCACTAGAAAACGCTCTTTCTAAAAATTCTCTTTTAGCTCTAAGCATAACGGTTCTTTTCTTGCTTTCATCCATAGAAACATATAAAGCTTTAATTGATTCCTCAACCTTGGGCACAAAAAATTTCAACTTGAGATTTTCTACATCATGAGAAATCCTATCAATGCTTCTAGACATATCATCAATCTTATTCATCTTTTCTTCTATCGTATTATTGAAAACCTTTTGAGCATTTATAAATTCTTTAATATTATTCTCAAGATCAGAGGTGTTCCTATTATTATTATTAGAAGGTTTATGATAGGAATTACCATAATTATTAGAGGAATTTCCAGGAAAAAGGCCTAGGATTAAAATTACCTCTATAAGCATTGTTATTAAAATTGTTTCGCGAGACAAAATTCGCATCTACAGAATCACTATTTTACTCAATCAAAGTAGACAAGGGCACATCATTAAGATCAATAGGAGCACTTTTATTAGCAACCAATTTCATAAGAGCATCAACTTTTTCACTTAAAGAATTTATTTCTTCAACCGAATTAACCTTTTTACTAGTAGGAGCCCTTTCAGTATGCCATTGTGAATAATTTGCCATAATATTATCAAGCAATTTAGTACCTTCACCCAAAGTAATTTCCATAAAAGTACCACCCGCGGCGGAATCTAAAAGATTTCTAGAAACAAAATTCAATCCCGCATAAATTTTTTGTATGATCATCCAAAGATTTAAACCATGAGTAGGACAATTTCTTAGCATCAATTTCATTCTCTCCCAAGATTGCGCGACATGTTCATGCTCAAGTTGCTTAAAATTCATGATTTGAGTTCTAAGATAAATATTTTTTGCGGGCGGAAAATACTTAGTAATGAAAGCATCTTTGCACTTATCCCAAGAATCGATACTATTGCGAGGCAAAGAAGAAAACCAAATTTTTGCACGATCTCACAAAGAAAACAGAAATAATTTCAACTTCACAATATCATTGTCCACATATTTTTTTCTTTTGCATATTACATAATTCCACGAATGTGTTTAGATGGGACGCGGCATCCTCATTAGGAGTACCGAAAAACTGATCTTCTTTGCCTCGCAATATTATCAATTCTTGGGATAAGTGCAAAGATGCTTTTATTACTAAGTATTTTTCGCCCGCGAAAATTATTTCCCTTAGGACGCAAATCATGAATTTTAAGCAACTTGAGCATGAACATGTTGCGTAATCTTGGGAAAGAATGAAATTGATGCTAAGAAATTGTCCTACTCATGGTTTAAATCTTTGGATGATCATACAAAAAATTTATGCGGGATTGAATTTTGTTTCTAGAAATCTTTTAGATTCCGCCGCGGGTGGTACTTTTATGGAAATTACTTTGGGTGAAGCTACTAAATTGCTAGACAATATTAAGGCAAACTATTCACAATGGCATACCGAAAGAGCTCCTACTAGTAAAAAGGTTAATTCGGTTGAAGAAATTTCTTCTTTGAGTGAAAAGTTGATGCTCTTATGAAATTGTAGCTAATAAAAGTGCTCCTATTGATTTTAATGATGTGCCTTTGTCTACCTTGATTGAGCAAAATAGTGATGCCGTAGATGTGAATTTTATCTCTCAAAACAATTTCAATAACAATGCTTATAGAGGTAATTTTAATCCTAGGCCTTTTCCTAGTAATTCCTCTAATAATTTTGGTAATTCCTATGGTAATCTTTCTTATAATAATAATTTTGGTAATTCCTATGGTAATCTTTTCTTATTTTTAGAATAATATTAAAGAATTTATCAATGCTCAAAAGAATTTTTACACTACGATGGAAGAAAAATTGAGTAAGATTGATGATTTGTCTAGAAGCGTTGATAGAATTTCTCATGATGTAGAAAATCTCAAGATGAAAATTTTTGTGCCTACGGTTGAAGAATCAATTAAAGCTTTATATGTTTCTATGGATGAAAGTAAGAAAAGAACCGCTATGCTTAGAGCTAGAAGAGAATTTTTAGAAAAAGCGTTTTCCAGTGATTGCTTTCATAAAAGTGATGAAGATCTTAAAATGGTTGGTGTTTCTTATATTGATTCCTTGTTTAGTAAAATTAAGATTGATAATAAAGGGACTGGAGAAGAGTCAACTTTAGCTAGAAGGCGTCCCAATAATTTGGAGGGCGAAAATCTTGTTGAGAAAATTGATAAAAGTGGGTTTGGAGAGGTCAAAACTTTAACTATTGATGTGCCCACTCTTTTGGATTACAAATACTTTAATTATGATAATTGCTCTTTGATTGATTGTATTTGTTTGTTGCAATCCATGATAAATTCACCCCATGCCTATGAACAAAATAAAGCTTTTACTAAATATATTGTTGATGCTATGATGAAAGCTTTGGAAGAAAAGTTGGAATTAGAGATTTCAATTCCTAGAAAATTACATGATGAATGGGAACCTACTATCAAAGTCAATATTAAAAATTATGAGTGTTTTGCTTTATGTGATTTGGGTGCTAGTGTTTCTACAATGACGAAATATTTATGTGATGTGCTTGGTCTTACCGATATTGAAGAATGTTCTTTAAATTTGCACTTGGCGGATTCTACTATTAAAAAGCATATGCGAAGAATTAATGATGTTCTTATTCTTGAAAATAGGAATTATGTGCCCATAGATTTTATTGTTCTTGATATTGATTGCAATCCGTCTTGTCCAATTATTCTTGGTAGACCGTTTTTGCGCACTATAGGTGCCGTGATTGATATGAAAGAAGGGAACTTCAAATTCCAATTTCCTTTGAGAAATGGTATGGAACACTTCCCTAGAATGATAATTAAGCCACCATATGAATCAATCATGTGGGCATCTTATGGATCTAGAAACAAAGATGACAATACTTAGATCTTTGCATTATGCCTAGCTAAGGGCGTAAAACGATAGCGCTTGTTGGGAGGCAACCCAATGAATAAAATTTATTTTAGTCTTTTTCTTTCTGTTTTCAGATTTATGCTACTGTTATGATTGTGTTTTTTGTGTTTTAATTAGTGTTTGTGCCAAGTAAAGCCTTTAGGATAGCTTTGGTGATAGTTAATTTGATCTTGTTGGAAAACAAAAACAATTTTAAAAATTCACAGGAGCGACAAATTTTTTTGAATTTTTTACACAAGATTAATATACAAATTTCCTATGATGTCCTAATTTTTCAGAATTTTTGGAGTTATAAAATTATGATAACAATACATATCTTTGGAGACTATTCTGTTTTTGACAGATTCTGTTTTCTTTGCATTGTGTGCTTATTTTGATGAATCTATGGTTTGTAATGGAGGTTATAAGCCATGGTAAAGTTAGAATACAGTAGATATAATGCAAGAACAAAATTTTAATGGGTTTTCAACAGTACTTAAAGTAAAGATTGGTTTTCTTATACTAACGGATCTCACGAAGGTTTTGTTGAGTTTTGTGTGATTGAAGTTTTCAAGTTTTGGGTGAGATTACGATGGATGAAGGAATAAGTAGTAATAAGAGCCTAAGCTTGGGGATGCCACATGGCACCCCAATCCATTATCCAAAGAGAAGCAAACAACTAAGCTTGGGGATGCCCGAGTGGCATCCCCTCTTTCTTCTAACGACCATCGGTATTTTACTCGGAGCTATATTTTTATTCGTCACATATCATGAGTTTTGCTTGGAGTGTCTTGTATGATATGAGTCTTTGCTTGTTTTGCTTTTTATTTTAAGTCATGAATCCTTGCTGGACACACCTATTTGAGGCAGCCAAAATTATGCTATGACTTGTTAGAATTGCTCTTTATGCTTCACTTAAATCTTTATGAGCTATGGAATTGCTCTAGTGCTTCACTTATATCTTTTTGAGCACGGTGTGCTTTAGTATTTTTGAAGAAATGCTCTCATGCTTCACTTAGATTTATTTGAGAGTTAGTAAATTTTTTATTTTTAGAAATTCTCTCTTGCTTCACTTAAATTATTTTGAGAGAAGAAAATTTTATGCTCATGTTCTTCCCTTAGATTTGTTTGAGCTATCAAAAGCAACTTATGAAATTAGTCCCAAAGTGGTAGATATTAAAGAAGGATATAATAAAAACTTTCATGAAGATCATTGGACAAAATAAACTTGATTCCTTGTAATAGTTTTGCGATATGTTGATATAATATGTGAGTCATGTTGATGTGTAATTATGCTTTAGTAAGAATATTGGTGTTAAGGTTTGTGATTCCCTATGCAAGCACGAAAGTCAATAGTTATGCAATGAAATTACATCCTACTTGTGGTGCATTATTCGGTGTTAGTTATGCTTAATGCTCGCTTATGAGATTTTTTGTTTCTTGGTTGGATGCTTCTCAATCTTTTGCTAGCCTTCATTTGCACTAAGTATGATCACTACTTGTGCATCCAAAATCCTTAAACCAGTTTTTTGCCATATGAGTCCACTATACCTACCTATATGCGGTATTTCCGTGACATTCTAAGCAAATTTGTATGTGCCATCTCTAATTTCAAAATAAATTTCTTTTTTGTGTGCTCGTACCGCTCATGAAACGGTAGGGGGTGGCTGATATATTTGCATGCTAGATGTGTTATTCTCAAGATGAGTGTTTATTCACTTGTCATTACACGAGAGTACGGCAAAGGTATTAGGGATGCCCAGTCCCGAAATGAAAAATGAATTACTTTATGTTGTCAAATAATAAATTCCTTGGAAAGTGTTTGTCGTGGTTTTGTCATGGCAGATGTCCTAGAGAAAGGACTTAGTCGTGGAGCCATCGCGACGGGTTAGCTTAAAGGGGTTAAAGCGGACAAGGGACGCAGAGAGTTTATACTGGTTCGGCCCCTTGCGGTGAAGGTAAAGGCCTAATCCAGTTGTTGTGGAATTACTGGGGTTTCGATGACCAGGGAGCGAATCCGCTATGCCTGGCTCTCGAATTGTTGTCCCCTCAAACCACCGCCGGGTCGTCCCTTTATATACGCAGGTTGACGCCCGGCGGTTTACAGAATCCCGAGGCCGGCTCATAAACGTGTCCGGCTCGGTCTCTACTCTTTTCTTATCTTACAAGACAAGTTACATATAATATGGCGGTTTACACCTACAAGCCCTTAATCCGCCTTTGGGCCCTGGGCCTTCATAAAGCGCCATACTCCTTGTCTTCTTGGGCTTCAAATATAAATGACTCATTGTGGGGATAACCCGGCCTCTCCTGGCCGGTTTACACCCAGTAATAATATCCCCAACATTAGGCCCCAGATTGATTTGAACTTGTTCATGTCGATCTCCAACACTTAAGAAAATTTCTTCTTCAAAACCTTCGCCTAAGTCTTGTAGACCGCCATGACGTCATCTTCCAGGATCATAATAAATTGCCATGACGTCACCTGTTATTTAAAATGAGCCTCCGAGAATCGAGGCGATAACTCTGTCACATATCCAACCTTTGGGCTCCTCGATTCTCGCGTTTGTCACTTATCTCTTCACCTTTATAAATAAGGCCGGGGGCCCTTTTCATTTTTTTCCCTTGCCTCTTCGTCTTTCTCCTTCTTCCTCGCGCCGACCCGACCGTCACACGCAGCCGCCGTTGTCAAGCTCCGCCTTCTTCCTCAACTCCGGCCGCTGCATCAACCTGAACGGACCAGAAAAACGCGGTGCTCCTTCGCTGCTCCATCCGCATCTGTAAGTCCCTTTTCTCTTTCTCCAGATTCACCATTAGGGTTTCGGTGTTCGTTGGAGTTCATTAAAGCTCCGGCGCTGTTCGTCCTTGTTCTTCTTAGCACCATAAATGGCTAGTTTGGATCTGATATTTCTTGTGCGGTCGTAGTCATAGCCCCTTTTTCCTCATTAGAGCATCCTCTTCATACAGAAAAACTCATCTGAATCCGATGAACTATTGAAGCACCTGTATTTTAGGTCTGAATATATTTCTGTTTTCTGCCACGCCGCAGATCTGAATTTATCTTACCAGTCTGCGAAATCTGTTTTTCCCTCGCTTAGGTACCAATATAGGCGGTTTAGCTTTGTCAAAGAACAATAATCCGGTATGCATCATTAGTCCCCTCTTAAACCGCCGATTCATTGATCTTTGCACCTTCTCCATTGTCAGACTCCGGTTTAGTAATATCAAACTCCGGTTTAACAATATGCATATACCTCTGCTTCTGCTTATTTTGCATTGCTTTATGCTCGCCCGTCATAAATCTTAAACCGCCAATAAATATGTTTCAGCTTCCCATTGAAATGGCCAAACAAGTTTACGAGTGCAACTGGGTTCCTTCCCGGGTCACTGAAGAGCAATTAAACATATGTGTCACAACTGGAGCTTTAGCCGAGAAAGAAGTCATCCACTGGAGGGCCCCTGGTCCGGAAAATCCTCCTGAACCCAAGGACGGAGAAGTAGTTGTATTTACTGACCATCTGGGTCGAGGCTTTAGCCCTCCCGGTTCAAAAAAAATTCGGGACGTGCTGGCTAGCTTCCAACTCCACCCTCAAGATATTGGACCAAACTCTGTGTCCAATATTTGCAATTTCCAAGTATTTTGTGAGGCCTATCTTCAAGAGGAGCCCACAGTTGAACTGTTCAGGGATTTCTTTTATTTAAACCATCGCACAGAGTTCACAGACGGACCCAACACTGAGCTTGGTGGAATGGCAATTCAAAAGAGGAAGGATGTCAGCTTCCCTCATGCCAAGCTTCATAGTCACCCCAAGGACTGGAATCAGACTTGGTTTTACTGCAAAGACACATCTCCAACTGATGAAAATCCTCTGCCGGGTTACCGTCCCCACCGGCTTAGCAACACTCATCCCTTCCCTCAAAGGATGACTGCCAAGGAACGGTCCAACTATGCACCACAACTGTCAAAGCTCAAAGCCTTTATGGCAAACGGTTTGACAGGTGTCGACTTTGTTCGCTGTTGGATAGCTTGGAGCGTTCTGCCCTTAAGCCGGCGCCCCGGTTTAATGTGTGAGTACACAGGGGATTTGAAAGACCCTCAACGACACATCAACATTCAGCTAACAGAAGCCGAAGTTACTGAGGCTGTCAAGAAAATACTGAATGAACCGGAAGCTGTCTGTAGCCAGACTGGGTTAAGCCCTTTCTGCGTCTCCAATAAACCGCCACCTGTAAGAATCACAACTTTCTTGTTTTAGTTTACCCCTTTTCAGATAGTCTCAAAATTTTGTCCATCTTTCACAGGGCGATGACCCATTCTGGAAGAAAAAACCACAGGATAAACCGGCAAAACCACTTCGCCCAAAGACCAAGGTCACCAAGAAACCTGCCAAGAAGAGGACCACTGAATCTTCTGAACCAAATGCTGATGCGGATCTGGCTAATCCGGACTCAGAGGTAGAACTTGACTCTCTTGGTTCTTTTTTCATACACCTTGTTGACAATGACTGTTATCAGGACGGCGCCGAAGGCAGCCAGGCTGACGATGCAGAGGTAATTATCCCTTCTTCCGGTTCAGACCCTCTGCCAACACAGAAAATCCGTCAAGCAAACCGGAAAATAAAATTTTCTCACCCCTTAGCTCACTTGGACCCAAACTTTCTTTTGAAGAAGCAACAACACGAAGCCCTCCGCACAACCCGGCATAGTGGCTAGGTAGTTACCTCTGCCGGTTTACCGAACACTCCGGTCCGGAAACATCGATCAGAGGTCTCTTATACTCCTGATATTTCTTGCCCCAAGGCGGGTTGTTTTCGACAGCCTCTTAATCTGTCTGATTCAAATTATCAGGGAACACCTAATTCGTCCTCTGGCGAGTCAACGGCCACACAACTTCCAACCCTCAAGACGGTCCCTGGGTAGGTTATGCTTCAATCTTATCCTTAATGTGTTATGTTTGCATACTGTACTGATCTTTATGTTTGTTCTTCTCAGTGCCAAGCCTAGACCCAGTAAGAAGGCCCGGTTAAATAAACCGTCTGATGACAATGTGGATATTGAACCGGAGAAGACTCCAGATCTGGAAAGAACAAATATTGATGTTACACATGATGATCCACCGCCTCCAGATTATAACTTCATAGTTGAACAAACAGAAGTTGACACCACAGGCCACACTGATAAATCGACTAGCCCGGCTCACGCGGATGATACGTCGGCCAGCCCAGCTAAGGCTGCTGATAAACCGTTAACTCCCGTGAAGGCGGCTGATGATATTGTGATTACTGGCGTCGGCCACACCGCTCCTGGCAATCCTGTTGCTTTATTGAAGCATAGTGCCAAGGACGAGGTTTCTGCTATGGGCAAAGGCAAATGGAACACAGATTTGTCAACCTATGCTCACCTCAACGCCCAAGACATCCATTCTGGTTTTTTAAACCGCCTGTACACAAGCCGCGACTTTGAAGCCGGTTTAGTGAATCTAATGAAGGAGCAATATGAGGTAACTGCATAACTGCTTCTCTCTTGTGTTCAATTCCAAATATTAACTCCGGTAGCCCCCAAGTGCCGGTTTATGATAGTCATCTAAACTGGGACTTTGTAATATCTCAACTTTGCATGCTTAGCCTCCAAGGGTCGGGTTATCTTTCTAAGATGAAACGGTACCTTAGAATTGCAATATTACAACTTTCGCCGGTATAGTCCCCAAGGGCCGGTTTAACTGATGAAGATGAACCGGGACTTTTAGAAGAATACTCATAATGTCACTTTGAGCAAGCATACATTAGCCCCCAAGTGCCAAGAGTAATACATGTATTGCACTTGGGACTTGCAGAAACTTCTGATTATGAGCAAATATGCATTAGCCCCCAAGTATCAGGTGCATAACTTGTTATGTGCTTGGTACTTCAAATATGCACTGCCAATTCATGATATGTTTGTCTCTTATAGGCTGAGCTGAGCAAAAAGGAAACTCAAACCGCTGATCTGCAAGAAAACATCAAGTCCCAGCAGGCAGAAACCTCCAAAACCAAAGCTGAGCTTACCAGTGCCTTAGCCTCTATGGAGAAGCTGAAGGAGAGTTTCAACAAGGAGCAGGCGGATTGGGACACAGAAAAATCCGCATTGCAAAAAAGAGCCGAGGACGCAGAAGCAGCTCTTAAACCGGTGGTAGACGAGCTAACTGGTGTAAAGCGGCAAATACATGTCATGACTGCTGCTGTGTTTGGTAAATATCCTGGCTTTAAATTTTCAACATGTCATCCCATACATTGCCGGTTTACTGATGTTTGCAATGGCGCAGGAACTCGCATTAGTCATCTGGGCTCTGACGTACAGAAGAAACTGAAGGCTGCCTATACTCTTATAGAGCAGTTATACACCGGTGCGCAACGGATCATCTGCACTGCTTCTCACAACAAGCCGCCCCCAACTTTAATCAAGGAGACCTTAGAAAGGTTGTCAATGCTGCCTGTCCGTGTAGAAGAGCTAAAGAGATCTGCTGCCAGGGCTGGTGCTCTGACCGCACTAACCCGGGCAAAAGCATGGGTGCCTGATCTTGATCCGGTGGATGTGGCTAAAGGCTATCCAAGCTTAAAAGAAGACGGATCAGAATTTGGCCATGAGGACCTCCGAGCAATAAACTGGGAAGTACGTCCACTGGCTTGCCAACTGGCTGAAGAAACTGATCTTTCATATTATCAGGCGAGTTATGATGTCAACAACAAACGGGTTGCTGCACCAACCCCTGAGGCTCAAAATCTTATCCCGCCAATCCGTAAGCACACCTATGCCCCTGACGTTGAACCGTTCACACTTATAAGCGATGAAGCTGTGTTCCAAGCCTTAACTGGGATCGATTGGGCCACCATTGACTTCCAGCCGCTGGGTAGGGAGGAAGAGGATGAACCGGCGCAAGGCGATCCACAACCGTCAGGGCAGCCCGGTGATGAGTCATGATCCGGAGGCCGATTTAACCTTCCGCGTGCTGCAATACTTGCCAAAAAACAATTACTCTTTTGGGCACTGAAATGCCTTGTAATATGCTAGTTTAAACACTTGGTCTGCTATGCCATCGCGCATATTTACTTTGCTTGATATCGTTAATTCACCGTGCTTAAGATATATAATGTTCATAATCCAGAGCGATTTATTCAGGCTGTTCCTGCATACAAAAAGTTGAGCTTGTCCTGGCGGTTTACCACCGGACGGGTCATGATGCCCAAACATATAGCCTGGGTTTATAAACAAGGCTGTTAAAAATAATCAAATATGAAAATAAATGATACCTGTGACATTGAATCACATCATAGGTTGACCAACTTTTGTAGTAAGGATGATACCCCTAATCATGAGTATTGATAACTCCTTCCATATTGTGCCGGTTTATGATAAACCCGTACCGGGTTGTGAATAACATCGGATTATTCATATATAACACTGGCGACTTATAGTCAAAACCAGACCGGGTTAATAAGCACCGGATTATGACTAATCATGTACTGACAACTTGTAGTTGAAAGCCGAGCCGGGTTAATTAACGCCGGTTTACCAAAATCATCATAAATCTCATCAAAGGAGAAAAAACTTGGCAAATAAAAGCATATGAAAACTTGTAGTCGAGGCTTTTCACGGGCTGCCAGGCCCCAAATTCGAGGCTTTTCATGGGCTGCCAGGCCGCTGAGTTAAACCATTTTACAAAGCCTTTTAAGATGGACCTCAATCTTTAACCAATCGTCGTTTTAACTTTGACAAGTTCAGGGTCTTATGAGATTGACTTGTCGAAGTTCGACGGGTCATACCAGGTTTACCTGGACGGAGTGACTTACTTAAAAAAGGGAGGCTAACCCGGGGTTTTAGGTGTATACACCAGGCTTCCAAGCCATGGCTTAATAGCCTATTACAAGTGTAAATTCTTTGTTCATTGCGATAGCAAAGAATCCCCGAGCAATATTTTGAGCTATGCTCAGTGGGTGCCTATGTTTGAGTTGTTCTTTTGGAACACTCTCTTTGGCCCCTAAGTAATTTTTCTTTTTGGCTCTGAGCCAATCAAGAGGTGTAGCTATGGTTCGAATATGACCAAGCCCCCAAGTGATTTTTCTGGTGGCCTTGCGCCTATCAAGAGGTGTAGCTAAGGTTCGAATACGACCAAGCCCCCAAGTGATTTATATATATGGCTTGATAAGCCGAATCAAGGGGTAAACCGGACGCCGCTTTACAAGCAGAAACCTCCATGTAACCACACCTGAAGTAAGAAAAAACAACAGATACCCCACTTTAGCTGAGGCTCCGGTTTATTATATTGATCATAATATATACATTGTCATAACTATGTACATAGCAGAGCCTAGGGCTCAAGTATAGTAAGGCCGTAGATGAGCGATATTCCACGGCCGGTGGGTCTCCTCCTCCGATTTACGTGAGTCTTTGTGCTCTCGAACATCGATTAGGTAGTATGACCCGTTGTGCAGGTTCTTGCTGACCACAAAGGGTCCTTCCCAAGGCGGGGATAACTTGTGCATATCCGTCTGATCCTGGATGAGTCGGAGCACCAGATCACCTTCTTGAAAAGTTCTGGTTCTAACTCGACGGCTGTGATAACGACGCAGATCTTGCTGATAAATTGCCGAACGGGCTGCTGCAATGTCACGCTCCTCATCTAACAGGTCAAGTGCTTCCTGCCGTGCCTTTTCATTATTAGCTTCAACATAAGCCGCCACACGAGGCGAGTCATGACGGATGTCACTCGGGAGAACCGCCTCTGCTCCGTAGACCATGAAGAAAGGTGTGTAACCCGTAGACCTGTTGGGCGTGGTATTGATGCTCCATAACACAGAAGGTAACTCCTCCACCCAACAACCCGGCGTCCATTGCAAAGGAACCATAAGCCGGGGCTTGATGCCTCTCAAGATCTCCTGATTGGCTCTCTCCGCTTGACCATTAGATTGGGGGTGAGCCACTGAAGATACGTTAAGTCGGATGTGCTCATGCTGACAGAACTCTTTCATAGCACCTTTGGACAGATTAGTACCATTATCAGTTATAATGCTGTGCGGAAAGCCAAACCGGAAAATCACCTTCTCGATGAATTGAACTGCCGTAGCTGCATCACACTTACTGACTGGCTCTGCCTCTACCCACAAACTTATCAACCGCCACCAAAAGGTGGGTCTTCTTGTCCTTGGATCTCTTAAAGGGCCCAACCATATCCAGCCCCCAAGTTGCCAACGGCCAAGTGATTGGAATCATCCTCAATTCCTGGGCCGGAACATGAGCTCGGCGTGAAAACTTCTGACAACCATCGCACTTTTTCACCAAGTCTTCCGCATCAGCATGAGCCGTCAGCCAATAAAAACCATGACGAAAAGCTTTAGCTACCAGGGACTTTGAACCGGCATGGTGACCACAATCCCCTTCGTGGATCTCACACAGGATTTCACGGCCCTCTTCAGGAGATACACAACATTGAAACGCCCCCGTTACACTGCAGTGATGTAATTCGCCATTGATAATAGTCATTGACTTGGATCGCCGGATTATCTGTCTGGCCAAAGTCTCATCCTCTGGTAACTCGCCCCGGTTCATGTACGCCAGATATGGGACGGTCCAATTCGGAATAACATGAAGTGCTGCCACCAATTGAGCCTCCGGATCAGGAACAGCCAGATCCTCCTCTGTGGGAAGTTTATCCGAAGGATTATGCAGCACATCCAAAAAGACGTTGGGTGGAACTGGCTTACGCTGGGAACCCAAACGGCTTAAAGCGTCTGCTGCTTCATTCTTCCGCCGGTCCACATGATCAACCTGATAGCCTTTGAAGTGACCTGCAACAATATCCACCTCTCGACGATATGCAGCCATGAGCGGATCCTTAGAATCCCAAGTACCAGACACTTGTTGAGCCACCAGGTCCGAGTCACCGAAGCACTTAACCCGACTCAAATTCATCTCCTTAGCCATCCGAAGACCGTGGAGTAAGGCCTCATATTCAGCTGCATTGTTAGTGCAAGGGAACATTAAACGGAGAACATAACAAAACTTATCACCTCGTGGGGAAGTTAATACGACTCCAGCCCCCGAGCCCTCCAATTGCCTGGACCCATCAAAATGAATAGTCCAATAAGTATGATCCGGCTTCTCTTCTGGCGCCTGTAACTCTGTCCAATCATTGATGAAATCCACCAATGCTTGTGATTTGATTGCCGTCCGAGGCACATAATTTAACCCGTGAGGTCCAAGCTCAATGGCCCACTTGGCAATCCGGCCAGTCGCTTCCCTGTTTCGGATTATTTCCCCCAAAGGAGCAGAGCTGACCATAGTGATGGGATGACCCTGGAAATATTGCTTAAGCTTCCGGCTCGCCATAAAAACTCCATACACCAGCTTCTGCCAATGTGGGTACCTTTGCTTAGACTCAATAAGTACCTCACTGATGTAATAAACCGGCCATTGAACCGGATACTCCTTTACGGTCTCCTTGCGCTCCACCACAATAGCCACGCTAACTGCCCGGGCATTGGCAGCCACATATAACAGCAAAGGCTCTTTATCAACAGGAGCAGCAAGGACAGGCGGCTCGGCTAGCTGCCGCTTTAAATCCTCAAACGCCTCATTGGCAGCGTCGCTCCAGACGAAATTATCCGTCTTCTTCAGCATCTGATATAAAGGGATAGCCTTCTCCCCGAGGCGACTGATAAACTGGCTCAAGGCTGCAATCCGTCCTGCCAAGCGTTGAACATCATTGATGCACTTCGGTTTAGCCAAAGAAGTTATGGCCTTGATTTTCTCCGGATTAGCTTCAATGCCCCTGTTAGACACCAGAAAACCCAAGAGCTTGCCTGCCGGTACACCAAAGACACATTTGGCCGGATTAAGCATCATCTTATAAACCCGGAGGTTATCAAAGGTCTCCTTCAAGTCATCTATCAATGTCTTCTTCTCTCTGGATTTCACCACAATATTATCCACATAAGCATGAACATTGCGGCCGATCTAATCATGAAGACAGTTCTGCACACAGCGCTGATAAGTAGCCTGGGCACTCTTTAGCCCAAAGGGCATAGACACATAGCAGAAGGCTCCAAAGGGAGTTATGAAAGCTGTCTTCTCCTGGTCCTTAACTGCCATTTTGATCTGATGGTAGCCAGAATAAGCATCTAGAAAACTCAAACGCTCGCAACCCGCCGTAGCATCAATGATTTGATCAAAACGAGGGAGGGCAAAAGGATCCACCGGACAATCCTTGTTCAAATCTGTGTAGTCCACACACATATGCCAAGTGCCGTTCTTCTTAAGTACTAGCACCGGATTAGCCAACCACTCAGGATGAAATACCTCAACAATAAAGCCAGCTGCCAAGAGCCTGGCCACTTCCTCACCAATAGCCTTGCGTCTTTCTTCATTGAACCGACGGAGAAACTGCTTGACTGGTTTAAACTTGGGATCAACGTTAAGAGTGTGCTCAGTGAGTTCCCTCGGTACACCTGGCATGTCAGAAGGCCTCCACGCAAAGATGTCCCGATTCTCACGGATGAACTCGATGAGCGCGCTTTCCTATTTCGGATCCAAGGTAGCGCTGATGCTGAACTGCTGGGATGAATCGCCAGGAACGAAATCAACCAGCTTAGTCTCATCAGCCGACTTAAACTTCAAGGCCGGATCATGCTCTGTAGTTGGCTTCTTCAAGGAAGTCATATCTGCCGGATCAACATTGTCTTTGTAAAACTTCAACTCCTCTGTCGCACAAACCGACTCAGCATAAGCCGCATCACCTTCTTCACATTCCAAAGCGATCTTACGACTCCCATGTACCGTGATGGTCCCCTTATGACCCGGCATCTTGAGCTGCAGATAGACATAACAGGGCCTCGCCATGAATTTAACATAAGCCGGCCGCCCAAACAGGGCATGATACGGGCTCTTGATTTTCACCACTTCAAAGGTCAATGTTTTTTATCTGGAATCATGCTCATCACCAAAAGCAACCTCCAGAGCTATCTTACCGACCGGATACGCCGATTTACCAGGCACCACACCATGGAAGACCGTGCTGGACGGTTTAAGATTTTTATCTGTTAACCCCATGCGACGGAAGGTTTCATAATAAAGGATATTGATACTACTCCCCCCATCCATGAGTACTTTAGTGAACTTGTAACCTCCCACCTGAGGTGCCACCACCAACGCCAGATGACCCGGATTATCAACCCGAGGTGGATGATCCTCTCGACTCCACACAATGGGCTGTTCAGACCAGCGTAAGTAACGGGGCACCGCCGGTTCAACGGAGTTCACTGCCCTTTTATGAAGCTTCTGATCGTGCTTGCACAGGCTGGTGGTGAAGACATGGTACTGTCCACTGTTTAACTGCTTCGGGTTACTCTGGTAACCCGACTGCTGCTGTTGGTTCCCCTGATGATTATAACCACCTTGGTTGCCTTGATTGCCTTGATTGCCATGTCCGCTTTGATTACCATGGAATCCTGAACCGGAACTGCCTCCACCATAACCCGGCCCATGAGACCCGGGGCCTGAACCGCCAGCCGGTCCATTATCATTCCGGAAAAAATCTGAATCTTTGAATTCTCGCATAATATAACAATCCTTCCAGAGGTGCGTGGCCGGCTTGTCCCGCGATCCGTGCTTTGGGCAGGGCTGGTTCAACAGGTAATTCAAGCGCTCCGGATTGGGACTTGGTTCTCTTCCACGCGGGGGCAGTTTACCCTTCCGACGCTGACCATTACCCTGCGCGTTGGTATTAGCTACAAAATCTGAACTGTTATCCGCTTTATGCTTACCGCTGTTTCCATGCCCCGCCGAGTTATGTTGCTGCCCTTTGGTGCTGCCACCCTTCTTTCCCTTTCCTGTCTTGTCATCATCAGATTCAGGGTCCTTGGTACTATCAGAGTCGGCATATTTCACCAGAGCTGCCATAAGCGTCCCCATGTCATTGCAATGGCGTTTGAGCCGTCCCAGCTTCAACTTAAGAGGCATAAACCGGCAATTGCCTTCCAACGTCAAAACGGCCGTATCAGTGTTGATGTGGTCCGATGAATGCAAAATCTCTGAAACCCGACGCACCCAATGG
Organism: Thinopyrum elongatum; assembly: GCA_011799875.1. Classification (NCBI taxonomy): domain Eukaryota; kingdom Viridiplantae; phylum Streptophyta; class Magnoliopsida; order Poales; family Poaceae; genus Thinopyrum; species Thinopyrum elongatum. The sequence continues at coordinate 351,730,895 of CM022297.1, read as the reverse complement.
GTTGTTGACTCTCCTTCCTCCTAGACATAGGCAGCTAAATCCACAATTGACATGGGCTGTTTGCACGTGTCCTTGAAATTCTGAATAAACCGGGCTCTTAGCTCGGCCCATGACCCAATGGAGTTAGCTGGTAGGTTTTTCAACCAAGTGCGAGCTGTCCCTTCCAACATCATGGTGAAGTACTTAGCACATGCCGCGTCATCTACGTCTAGCATCTCCATCGCCATCTCATAACTCTCCACCCACGACTCGGGGGATAAATCGGCAGTGTAATTCGGCACTTTACGTGGGCCCTTGAAGTCCTTGGGCAGCCGTACATTGCGTAATGCTGGGACAAGACACGGCACCCCCAAAGAACTGGAGGTAACCCCTGGTTCCACCGAAGTTGTTGGACGAACCGGAGTAAGCTGACGGGCCGCGTTCTGTGCTGCTAACTTAGCCTCTCGACGTGCCCTAGCACGGTCCACCACATCCTGAGCATCAACACCACCACCCGCCGGGTTATGGCCTCGTGGCGGATTACGGTTGCGGGCACTGCTAGACACAGCCGGTTCATCAACATGCCTGCTGTAACTCCGGCTTGGGCGGGAGGTGGAATGAATCCTCTCGCGACTGTACGAATAAGCCTGTTGCTGAGTTAAAGCTGTCTGAAGGAGCTCCCTAGCCCGTCGCGTCTCCACCGCTACAGGGGACTCACCATCGACTAGAAGGGCCGCCAATCGTGAAGCGGCCGCGACTATGTTATCCAAGGGGTTGGAGTAATGACCCGGAGGCGTGGGCACATGCTGGGATGGGATATTCTGAAGAGGCGGATCCATTGTGTGTGGCTGAACCGGCGTCCCCGTTCCAGGCACTTCTACCCGGTTTACCATTGGCTAGTTGCTGGTTCCGGCCCCTGGCGTATTGAAGAGATTCCTGGCTTCGTAAACCGGAGGCAGGTGAGACCGGTACCTTCTCCTCATTACATCATTTGACGCGTTCTGATCCAACGTAAGCCGATAGGCCTGTGCATCTAACTCCGCCCGTTCTGCAGCCATCCTGGTGTTTTCAGCTGCCAAATCCACCTTGGCTTGGGCTATCTGATCCTTCACCTTCGCCACTTCTGCGTTGTGCCGCTCCTGATCCGCCGGGCTGACTCCGGCCGCTAACAGTGCTGCCAAGGTGTCGAATAAATCGGACAGAGCCTGAGCCGGCGGTGGCACAGGGCCTCCAGCCCCAGCTGCCGTTGCCGCTGCTGAACCAGAGATCATCGCCGCAGCGGTCGAAGATTGTGGCGCTGACTGTGTACCGGCCATGAAGATCGCAACCCGGCTTGGCGGGTCAAGAAAGTCCGGAATACTGTCGCCATCAGAACAACCACCAAACCGGCCGTCCTGCAGCTGGTACAATGACTTGGTCTCTCCAATAGATGACTCGTCACCGGAATAAACAACGGTTTCGCCATCATACTCTGATCTATCTTCAGATTCCACTCCGTGGATGACTCCCACGAAGGCACGCTTCATGACAGGCTTAACCCGGGCAGATCTCACACGCTGAGCCGTTTCGACGATGTTGGTGCGGATGTCCGGCTCAGGGCCCGGTTCGCCAATCATGCCAATGAACACGTGAATGCCGCCGAAGGGGACCCGGTACCCATATTCAATTGAACCGGCCTCGGGGCCCCAGCCTGCGTCGTCGATGTAGAGCTTGCCGCAACGACTTTTGGTCATCCGGCCTACAGCGTATCCCTTGAGTCCTTCGAAGCTACCCTCTAAGAACTCAAAACCATCGTGCGATAGCCCCATTGTGGGCGCCAACTGTCGTGGTTTTGTCACGGCAGATGTCCTAGAGAAAGGACTTAGTCGTGGAGCCATCGCGACGGGTTAGCTTAAAGGGGTTAAAGCGGACAAGGGACGCAGAGAGTTTATACTGGTTCGGCCCCTTGCGGTGAAGGTAAAGGCCTAATCCAGTTGTTGTGGAATTACTGGGGTTTCGATGACCAGGGAGCGAATCCACTATGCCTGGCTCTCGAATTGTTGTCCCCTCAAACCGCCGCCGGGTCGTCCCTTTATATACGCAGGTTGACGCCCGGTGGTTTACAGAATCCCGAGGCCGGCTCATAAACGTGTCCGGCTCGGTCTCTACTCTTTTCTTATCTTACAAGACAAGTTACATATAATATGGTGGTTTACACCTACAAGCCCTTAATCCGCCTTTGGGCCCTAGGCCTTCATAAAGCGCCATACTCCTTGTCTTCATGGGCTTCAAATATAAATGACTCATTATGGGGATAACCCGGCCTCTCCTGGCCGGTTTACACCCAGTAATAATATCCCCAACAGTGTTGGTATGGAAGGCACCCGTGGATACGGCTAGCCATGGAAAGTGAAAGTATGGTGCAAAAAGGAATAAACTTTAATTTCTATTTGAGAACCGCCTATGATATATCTACCATGGAAAGTATTGGGAACTACTCGATCGTTTTCGTTGACAGGAAAAGCATGCCACCCACAATGTTTTATCTCTACTTTTTTCGCTTTGAGCTCTGGCACCTCTATAAATCCCTACTTCCCTCTGCGAAGTGCCTTTCTTTTACTTTATGCAATTTTTATTTTGAGTCTCCATCTTCTCTTATAAAGCACCAACTAAGGGGCACTATGATTGTACTTGAGCGTTGGGTGTAGCTAATATGCGAGTGTGTTTCATGAATGGATCAATGATTGAGCATAATGGGCTATGAATAACTTGCTTTAGTGTTGATATTTTGAAAGACATGGTTGCTTGTTGATATGCTTGAGTATTGAAATCTTCATGTCAAAACTAGACTATTGCTTTGAATCATATAAAAGTCCAAATGTCCATGCTATAAAGAAAAGAATATGTGATGAACATGTTAGGCAGCATTCCACATCAAAAATTCTGTTTTTATCATTTACCTACTCGAGGACGAGCAGGAATTAAGCTTGGGGATGCTGATACGTCTCCAACGTATCTATAATTTTTGATTGTTCCATGCTATTATATTATCATTCTTGGATGTTTTACAATCATTTTATAGCAACTTTATATCATTTTTTGGGACTAACCCATTGACATAGTGCCCAGTGCCAGTTGCTGTTTTTTGCTTGTTTTTTACTTCACAGGAAATCAATACCAAACGGAGTCCAAATGCAGCGAAACTTTTTGGTGATTTTTTCTAGACCAGAAGACACAAGTTGGGCCAAGAAAGTACCTGAGGGGGGCTCCGAGGGGAGCACAACCCACCAGAGCGCGCCTGGGGGCCCAGGCGCGCCCAGGTGGGTTGTGCCTACCTCGGCCACCTCTCGCACCGCCTCTTTGCTCTATAAATACCCCAATATTCGAGAAACCCTAGGGGAGTCGACGAAAATCAATTCCAGCCGCCGCAAGTTCCAGAAACCACAGATCCAATCTAGACACCATCACGGAGGGGTTCATCATCCACATTGGTGCCACTCCGATGATGCGTGAGTAGTTCATTGCAGACCTACGGGTCCGTAGTTAGTAGCTAGATGGCTTCCTCTCTCTCTTTTGATTCTCAATACAATGGTCTCTTGGAGATCTATTTGATGTAACTCTTTTTGCGGTGTGTTTGTTGGGATCCGATGAACTTTGAGTTTATGATCAGATCTATGTTTTTATCCATGAAAGTTATTTGAGTCTTTGGATCTCTTATATGCATGATTACTTATAGCCTCGTATTTCTTCTTTGAATCTTTGGTTTAGTTAGGCCAACTAGATCGATTTTTCTTGCCATGGGAAGACGTGCTTTGTGATGGGTTCGATCTTACGGTGCTTGATCCCAGTGACAGAAGGGGAACCAACATGTATGTATCGTTGCTATTAAGGATAATAAGATGGGGTCTATTTCTACATAAATAGATCTTGTCTACATCATGTCATCGTTCTTATTGCATTACTCTGTTTCTCCATGAACTTAATACACTAGATGCATGCTGGAAAGCGGTCGATGTGTGGAGTAATAGTAGTAGATGCAGGCAGGAGTCGGTCTACTAATCTTGGACGTGATGCCTATATAATGATCATTGCCTGGATATCGTCATAACTATTTGTAGTTCTATCAATTTCCCAACAGTAATTTGTTTACCCACCGTATGCTATTTTTCTCGAGAGAAGCCACTAGTGAAATCTACGGCCCCCGGGTCTATTTTCTCATCATATACTTTCAGATCTATATTATCAAAAACCCAAAAATACCTCGCTGAATTTTTACTTGCATCTATCAATCTATTACAACTTTCTCATGTCCGCTTGCCAATTTCTAGCGCCGTTACTCGAAAGGGATTGACAACCCCTTTAACACGTCGGGTTGCAAGTATTTGTTCTTTGTGTGCAGGTGTTGTTTACGTAGTGTTGCTTGGTTCTCCTACTGGTTCGATAACCTTGGTCTCATCACTAAGGGAAATACCTACCGTTGTTGTGCTGCATCATCCCTACCTCTTTGGGGAAATACCGACGTAGTTCAAGCAAACAACCCTGCCCCTTCTGTCACTGGGAAAGAACACCGCACGACCGAACCCATCACAAAGCACCTCTTCCCATGTCAAGAAAAACTGGTCTAGTTGGCCTAACTAAACCAAAGATTCGAAGAAGAAATACGAGGCTATAAGTAATCATGCATATAAGAGATCAAAGAAACTCAAATAACTTTCATGGATAAATAGATCTGATCATAAACTCAAAGTTCATCAGATCCCAACAAACACACCGCAAAAAGAGTTACATCAAATAGATCTCCAAGAGACCATTGTATTGAGAATCAAAAGACAGAGAGGAAGCCATCTAGCTACTAACTACGGACCTGTAGGTCTACAATGAACTACTCACGAATCATCAGAGAGGCACCAATGAGGATGATGAACCCCTCCGTGATGGTGTCTAGATTGGATCTGGTGTTTCTGGAACTTGCGGCGGCTGGAATTGTGTTTCGTCGACTCCCCTAGGATTTTTGGATTTTCGGGGTATTTATAGAGCAAAGAGGCAGTGCGGGAGGCGGCCGAGGTGGGCACAACCCACCAGGGTGTGCCTGGGCCTCCAGGCGCGCCCAGGTGGGTTGTGCTCCCCTTGGAGCCCCCCTCTGGTACTTCTTTGGCCCAACAGGTGTCTTCTGGTCCAGAAAAAATCTCCAAAAAGTTTTGCTGCGTTTGGACTCCGTTTGGTATTGATTCTCTACGAAGTAAAATACAAGCAAAAAACAACTGGCATTGGGCACTATGTCAATAGGTTAGTCCCAAAAAATGATATAAAGTTGCTATAAAATGATTGTAAAACATCCAAGAATGATAATATAACATCATGGAACAAGGAAAAATTATAGATATGTTGGAGACGTATCACGCCGGCAAAGACTCCGAGAAGCGCGCCTCTTCGGAGCGCGCTACACCTGTTGAGGACCTGCCGGAGAGTTTCACTAGCAAGAGGCCCAAGGCTACTCCACCTGCTGTGAAAAGGGTCCCGGTAAGGCAGAATGGCGCTGAAGGTATGTTCACCATCAGCGCCACCCTTGATAACAAATAGGAAAGTGCGCTCATTGCCTTCCTGCGGGCGAATGTTGATGTGTTTGCTTGGCAACTATCTGACATCCCCGGTGTTCCCAGGGAGGTAATCGAGCACCACCTTGTTGTCTGCCCTCACGCCCGGCCCATCAAGCAAAAGGTTAGGAAGCAAGCTTTGGAGCGGCAGCAGTTCATTGCCGAGGAAATCAAGAAACTTGATGCAGCTGGTTTGGTCAGGGGAGTGTTGCATCCAACATGGTTAGCAAACACAGTGGTAGTGTGCAAGTCAAATGGGAAATGGAGGCTCTGCATTGACTTCATAGACTTGAACAAGGCATGCCCGAAGGACCCTTTCCCCCTGCCACGCATCGATCAGATTGTAGACTCCACCTCTGGGTGTGATCTGCTTTCCTTTTTGGATGCATACTCCGGATACCACCAGATATTCATGTCCAAGGAAGACGAAGAGAAGACCGTGTTCATAACCCCATGTGGCACATACTGCTTTGTACGCATGCCTTTCGGGTTGAAGAGTGCTGGATCCACTTTTGCAAGAGCAGTACAGATTGGCTTCGAACCACAGTTGCACAGAAACATAGAAGCTTACATGGATAATATAGTGGTCAAGACCAAGGACAAATCAACACTCATTCAAGATTTGGACGAGACCTTTGCAAACTTACGCAAGATCAACTTGAAGTTGAACCCTGAGAAGTGCGTGTTTGGTGTTCCCTCCGACAAGCTACTGGGCTTCTTTGTGTCCCACCGAGGGATAGAGGCCAACCCCGACAAGATCAAAGCAATCAAGCAAATACAAGCACCTAGGACTATCAAGGATGTGAGGCGCTTAACTGGATGTGTTGCCGCGCTAAGCAGGTACATTTCCAATTCTACCAAACGCACCCTGCCTTTCTTCAAAATTTTGAAGAAGGCGGGCCTAATGAAGTGGACCCCAGAGTAGAAGCAGCACTGCAGGACCTAAAAGCCTACCTCTCCTCTGCTCCCACCTTAGTCACCCCTAAACCACAAGAGCCGTTGCTGCTATACTTAGCGGCAACAAACCAAGTGGTTAGTGCAGCGCTGGTGGCACAGCAGGAGGTGGATGAGGAAGCAGCTGCCGCAACTACCCCTTCCGGAGAGGAAGCTGAACCTGTCACAGCAGAATTGGGCGCAGATCTAGGGGAAGCACGGTAGGTTGGCATAGGCAATTCCAAGACCGCGGCAAAGAAGAAAGTGGTGCAATGCCCAGTGTACTTTGTCAGCTCCCTGTTATAGGGGGCTAGGTCAAGGTACTCTGGGGTGCAAAAATTGATCTTCGGCCTCATCATGGCCTCGAGGAAACTGTACCACTACTTCCAAGCCCACGAGATCACGGTTGTCACCCGCTTCCCACTGCAGCGCATACTGGGGAACCCTGAAGCTACCGGTAGGATAGTTGAATGGGCACTAGAGTTGTCAAGCTTTGGCTTGAAGTACGAAAGTACCTCAACCATTTAGAGCAGAGCGTTGGCAGAATTCATTGCAGAATGGACACCCACTCGAGATGAAGAAACACCAGAAACCGTTATCCCCAACAAGGAGGCGCCTCAGGAGTGGACCATGTACTTTGATGGTGCTTTCTCATTGTAGGGTGCTGGAGCTGGCATGCTTCTTGTTGCACCCACTGGAGAGCACCTCAAATACGTAGTTCAAATGCACTTTCCCTGGGAGAAGGCCACCAACAACACTGTTGAATATGAGGGGCTCCTTGCCAGACTCAGAATCGCGGTGGAGTTGGGAATCAAGAAGTTGACCATCCGTGGAGACTCGCAGCATGTAGTGAGGCAAGTTAACAAGGATTACCAGAGCCCGTTGATGGAGGCATACATAAAGGAATTGAGAAAGTTGGAGGAGCACTTTGATGGATTACAAGCAGAGCACGTGCCACGTACGGAAAACAACATTGCTGATCATTTATCAAAGTGCGCGGCCCAAAAGCTCCCTGTGGAACCAGGAACTTTTGTCCTCCACCTAACTCAACCATCAGTGTCCCCTTCAATGATGGCCAGAAAAAGGAGGAAGTTGGACTCCGGCAAGTATCTCCCGGCAGGGCTTCCCGAAGCCGCTGGTAGAGAGGCTGGCGAAAACAACTCCGCTTCGGTTGGTGAGCAGCACCCTCCCACGGTACCACAGGTCCTTACAGTCGAGGTGAGTGCTCCCACGAGCGAGGAGGTACCTCTAGTCCTTGTTGTTGAGCCTGAGGCTCCAACTTGGGCGCGGCACATAGTCCACTTTCTTCAAACAGGAGAACTTCCCGAAGAACAAGAAGAAGCCGAAAGTAGCCCGGTGGTCCAGTATGTGATGGAAATATGCCCTAGAGGCAATAATAAAGTTGTTATTTATATTTCCTTATATCATGATAAATGTTTATTATTCATGCTAGAATTGTATTAACCGGAAACTTGATACATGTGTGGATACATAGACAAAACACTGAGTCCCTAGTAAGCCTCTACTAGACTAGCTCATTAATCAAAGATGGTTAAGTTTCCTAACCATAGACATGTGTTGTCATTTGATGAACGGGATCACATCATTAGGAGAATGATGTGATGGACATGACCCATCCGTTAGCTTAGCATATTGATCGTTCAGTTTTATTGCTATAGCTTTCTTCATGTCATATACATATTCCTTTGACTATGAGATTATGCAACTCCCGGATACCGGAGGAATACCTTGTGTGCTATCAAACGTCACAATGTAACTGGGTGATTATAAAGATGCTCTATAGGTATCTCCGAAGGTGTTTGTTGGGTTGGCATAGATCAAGATTAGGATTTGTCACTCCGAGTATCGGAGAGGTATCTCTGGAGCCTCTCGGTAATGCACATCATAAGAAGCTTTGCAAGCAATGTGACTAATGAGTTAGTTACAGGATGATGTATTACGGAACGAGTAAAGAGACTTGCCGATAACTAGATTGAACTAGGTATGAAGATACCAACGATCGAATCTCGGGCAAGTAACATACTGATGACAAAGGGAATAACGTATGTTGTCATTACGGTACGACCGATAAAGATCTTCATAGCATATGTGGGAACCAATATGAGCATCTAGGTTCTGCTGTTGGTTATTGACCGGAGAGGTGTCTCGGTCATGTCTACATAGTTCTCGAACCCGTAGGGTCCGCATGCTTAACGTTCAATGATGATTTTGTATTATATGAATTATGTGATTTGGTGACCGAATGTTGTTCGGAGTCCCGGATGAGATCACGGACATGACAAGGAGTCTCAAAATGGTCGAGAGGTAAAGATTCATATATAGGACGATGATATTCGGACACCGGAAGTGTTCCGAGGGTACCGGGTACATATCGGGTCACCGGAAAGGGGTTCCAGGCACCCCCGGCAAAGATATGGGCCTTATGGGCCAAGAGAGGGACAGACCAGCCCCTGGTGGGCTGGTGTGCCCCCATATAGGCCGAAATAGGAGGATAAGGAAGGAGGGGAAGGGAGAAGGAAAGGGGAGGATTCGGCATCCCCCTTTCCTTCTCTCCCTCCCTCTCTTTGCTTCCCCCTCCGACACTTATGGAAGTGGGGGAGGCCGACTTGTGGGAGGCGCCCAAGTAGGATTACTCCTACTTGGGGTGCCCCTTGCTGCCCCTCTCCCTCTCCCACCTATATATATGTGAGGGGGGCACCGCTAGAACACACAACATTGATTCCTAGCCGTGTGCGGCGCCCCCCTCCACAGTTTACGCCTCCGGTCATATTCACGTAGTGCTTAGGCGAAGCCCTGCGCGGATCACTTCACCATCATCGTCACCACGCCGTCATGCTGACGGAACTCTCCCTCGACACTTTGCTGGATCAAGAGTTCGAGGGACGTCATCGAGCTGAACGTGTGCAGAACTCGTAGATGCCGTACGTTCGGTGCTTGATCGGTCGGAACGAGAAGAAGTTCGACTACATCAACCGCGTTAACAAACGCTTCCGCTTTCGGTCTATGAGGGTACCTGGACACACCCTCCCCCTCTCATTGCTATGCATCTCCTAGATAGATCTTGCGTGAGCATAGGATTTTTTTTGAAATTGCATGCTACGTTTCCCAACAGTATGTATCAGTTTGTCGAGAACACTCTGTACAGAAGAAGGCCAAACGGTGTGAAATTGAAGTGCATTTGCCAGGAAGAAGGACAAGAACTGCTAGCAGAGATACACATGGGCGTGTGCGGCTTCCACATTGGATCAAGAGCCCTGGTTGGAAAAGCTTTCCGGCAGGGGTTCTACTGGCCCACGGCCCTCCAAGATGCGGTTGAGCTAGTCACCAAATGTGAAGCCTGCCAGTTCCACTCCAAGAACATCCATCAACCAGCTCAAGCTCTCCAGACGATCCCTTTATCCTGGCCATTTTCAGTCGGGGGCTCGACATCTTTGGCCCCTTCCCCCGTGCTACCGGGGGCTTTGAATTCTTGTACGTTGCAATCGACAAGTTTACAAAGTGGCCGGAAGTGGAGCCAGTGAGGAAGGTGACTGCACAGTCAGCTCTCAAGTTCTTGAAAGGATTGGTGTGCCTTTTTGGAGTTCCCGCCAGAGTGATCACCGATAATGGCACCCAATTCATGAGCCGCGCCTTCATGCAATATGTCCAAACCCTCAGAAGAAAGGTCTCCTTTGCCTCTGTTGCTCATCCCCGGAGCAATGGACAAGCTGAGAGGATGAACGCTGAAGTGCTATGTGGGCTCAAGACAACAACTTTTGACAAGCTACAGAAGTGCGGTAGACGTTGGATCGACGAGCTGCCAGTGGTTCTTTGGTCCCTCCGTATGACACCGAATCGAGCCACCGGATAGACTCCCTTCTCCCTAGTCTATGGGGCGGAAGCAGTCCTCCCCACGGAACTCATATATGGGTCACCTCGAGTACTTGCCTATGATGAAGTAGAGCAAGAGTAGCTCTGGCATGACGATGTCGTGCTCCTCGAGGAAGATCGTCTCTGGGCCGCTATGCGTGCTCAATGCTACCAGCAAGCCTTGCGCCGCTATCATAGCCGTAGGATTCATGCCCGGAGCCTTGAGGAAGGCGACCTTGTCCTTAGGCGTGTTCAATCCGCCAAGGGTTCCAACAAGTTGACGCCGAAGTGGGAAGGCCCTTACCAGGTAGTACGAGTCACCAGACCTGGCGCAGTCCGTCTGGAGACCGAAGATGGCAATAAGGTGCAAAACTCATGGAATATTGAGCATCTTTGCAAGTTCTACCCGTAAGGCACGGCTGCTGGGCTCAGCCCCGGTAGCCACCTTTTGTACAAGCCTTGTCGATGCGCATGTAACCCTTTGTACAAAGCCAAGTGCAGACCCTATGAAGAGATAATAAAATGAAGCGCTGGCACCTAAAACTTGCATGCATGTTTATTTTAGCATGATTCTGCCATGGTCATTTAGAGAGGGTCATATGTTGCGGTTTTTCTTTCCCTATGCTAACCATAGGGGCCCTGCCGTGGACAAAATCCTAAGGAAGAGAAGAAAGAACAAGTTTGCATATCGGCCACCGACAACCCAAAGCAGATAAGTTCCCTTTAAGAGTTCCATATTGTACATCTGTGAGGAAAACTTGTGCGTAGAAAAACCTTGTCACCCTCAAACATTTGTGCTCCCATCTTTTGATTTGAGGATTACTTCAGTCAAATTGGTTGTAGTGGCATTTGTGAAAAGGGTTGGCAAGGGGCCGGATCTCTTCCGCGCTCCCAGCCTCACCGAGCCGAGCCTCGCGGCAGCAAGGGAAGGGACCGGCAAGATACCTTGGCAGAAACTTTGTTTACTCGAAAGTATAGAGGAGCCACTCCTCTGCATGAGTATGATACATGCACAAGCGCCCGACAAGCATGTCTTTTTTCATTAATGCGTGGATAGACAAGTACAAGCCTTACAGAGTACAAATATAGCTGAAAGGATTACATTTCTTAAGATAAAGTTTGGCAAGTGCCTACATATTTTAGACTAAAAAAATATAAGTGCCCCGTAATGCCTTTCTTGTCCCTCTCCCCCTAGGAACTACAATGGGAGGTGAAGAGGGCAAAAGGAGTGCCTGGGCAGAAGCCTAGCCTGACCCCGTCAGGGCCCGCGGGACGTAGTCTGACAAGATCGAGAGGGGCGGGGCCGAAGATGATGGACGGCGAGAGCGGCTAGGCGATGCCCTGGTCACCATCGCTAGGACCAGCGGAACACAGCAGGAAGGCCCCCGACAGGGAAGATGAAGCCGGAGTCCACGGGGAAGCCTGCCGGGGTCCAGCTAGAGGAGGCGGAGATGTCCACACTCAACGCCCCGGCAAATCGCTCTGCCGGGGAGAAGACCAGGTGCAGATGATGGTGCCGCCAGCGCTTAGCTGACAGTGACGGTGCGTCCGGCGCTCAGCTGGAGTCCGAGCCATCGTCCTCCCACTCGGTGCCCTCGTCATCGCCGTCACTGTCCTCTTCGTTGCTATCGCTCGAGGAGGAGCTTTCGTCGTTGGTCGAGCTCTCCGCGCAGCACGCTAAGCGAGCACCCGAACGCCCGAAGACTTTGATGGAGAGCAGAATGGCCTCCATTAGCTTGAAATGGAGAACGTGCCCCGCTGGCAAGCTATGGGCACGAGCGAAGGTTTTCCAGCCATGTCGGAGAAGCATGACATGAGGTGCGGGGAACTCTACGTTCGCCCGCATGCTGCCGTTGTAGCAGCCCCTCATGTGCAGCCTCAATCCAGGCGGTTGTTCTTCCTCTATCACCCTTGCGAATGGAGTGGGAAGCCGAAGACGGCTGCGCAGTGGCCCGCGCAGCTTGACAATGAACTCCAATGGTTGGTCCCGGCGTGGCCTTCCATTGGGGCCGCGGCGACCGGGGGAGGAGTGACCAGGGCACCCCCACGCCCTCCTCGGCCTCGAGCACCCCGACCACCGCGCCCGTGTCCGATGGCGCCGCCTTGTGCGCTGGACTCTGCCCCTGCATCCCCAGTAGGGGGAGGGAGGCGCTGCCGAGAAGAGACCCTCGTCACCACCGCTGGAGGTCGACCACGCCCTCTTCCCCTCACCATAGTGGAAGAAAGATATCAGAGGAGGGAGGAGGAGATGTGTGTGGGTGAGCCCCTCGCCCACGTCCCCTTTTATAGGGAAACATGGCCGGGGGCTGGCTCCTCACCACCTGGGAGGCAACCGTCCTGCTCCACCAATCCTGCCTCCCTGCGTTGCTGAAGGCATCCAGAATCAACGACCGCCCACCTGCACCTATCCACGGTGCTTAGCTTTCTGCCATGGCACTCATTCCCGCGCCCTACGCGTCCGCCACCAACCCTGCGCAATGCATGCAGCATACGTGGCAGAAACGGTAGGCGTAGTGGGTGAGTAAAATGGCAGTTACCTACCCGTGAACGTGGGCAGCCCGTGAGCCATTACGTGGGTAACCCCATGTCGTTCAGCATGACTCACGAGAAAACCGGAAACGGGTTCAATCACAGGTTAATGAAGAAGCAAGGAAGATATCAAGAAGGACATGAGTCCCATTGCGGTTCAGCCAAAGTGCACACCTGTGTATTTGTTGAGGCCTACCCCAACGATGCCAGGCGGCACGTATGGGCCAGGCCCGGGGGCTCCTGTCGGTGCAACAAACATTCGCGTTTGGTTGCCCGGACTTATACACAGACGTGCTGGCATTGCATGTCCTACACCAAGCTACAGAAACAAAACCAAGCCAGGAGAACCGCTCTTCGTGAGATCAAGGAGCGGATCAAAAAGACCAAGACAAGCGAGACAGCAAGGCATCACCTTGGGAAGGCTTCCCTCATCAGGCAGGAGAGCCTGGTGGGGTCGAGGCCGCCCCAGGGATAAGTCCAAGATTTCCCCGGCAAGCTTGCCGGGTCCGCCAGGGGCGAGGACTCCCGCCAAGGCACCACCGCTCCACCGCACCGCAACGCAAATCACCTATCAATGCAGTGTCGAGCCCCCAAGTGATTAAGTGGCTTCTGCTAAGCACGCGGAAGCCCATGGAAGACAGATTATCCTCATGTGACACCCGTCCAGAGGCATGTCAAGCAGATAAGCAGAAGAGGGTTAAGCGGCACGGCATGCTTGCTGGGTTTCGCCCTCAGCATGACACCTAGCAGTGCATTTAATGCACTTTGTCCGAACTGCCAGAGTTAGGTATGATAGCACTGTTAGCTATCTAATCACCGGATAAAGACTACTTGCCTCTGTGGTCACCCCTTAAGCTATAAAAGGAGGTCCAAGGCTAACTAGCAAAGGATTCGGACCCTTGTACACTTGTACGCGCGTAGCTGCTCTCCCCGAGGCCACCTTGCCAAGCTTGAGCGTTGCGTGCCCATCGTGTTCCTCCATCCAATCCACCAAAGTAGGAGTAGGGTTTTACGCTTCCCAGCGGCCCGAACCTGGGTAAAAACCACCAGCGTAACCACCGTCGTGTTGTTTCATGGCCTCTGCTCTTTGTGCAACGTGATCTTCCCCTTGCAGAACCACAAGGGGCCGATGGCCCCATAGGTGACCGTGTTCCACCACGACAGCATTGGGAAGTAATAAGTAGATAATGGGTTGCTAGAGTGACAGAAGCTTAAACCCTAGTTTATGCGTTGCTTCGTAAGGGGCTGATTTGGATCCACATGTTTCATGCTATGGTTAGATTTATCTTAATTCTTCTTTCATAGTTGCGGATGCTTGCGAGAGGGGTTAATCATAAGTGGGAGGCTTGTCCAAGTAAGGACAGCACCCAAGCACTGGTCCACCCACATATCAAATTATCAAAGTAACGAACGCGAATCATATGAGCATGATGAAAACTAACTTGACAATAATTCCGATGTGTCCTCGGGAGCGCTTTGCTTTATATAAGAGTTCGTCCAGGCTTATCCTTTGCTACAAAAAGGATTGGGCCACCTTGCTGCACCTTTGTTACACTTGTTACTTGTTACCTGTTACGAATTATCTTATCACAAAACTATCTGTTACCGATAATTTCAGTGCTAGCAGAAAATACCTTGCTGAAAACCGCTTGTCATTTCCTTCTGCTCCTCGTTGGGTTCGACACTCTTACTTATCGAAAGGACTACGATTCATCCCATATACTTGTGAGTCATAAATACTCTTTTCTGGTGTTGTTGTCAGGGAGTGAAGCGCCTTTGGTAAGTGGAATTTGGTAAGGGAACATTTATATTACGTGCTGAAATTTATTGTCACTTGTCACTATGGAAAGTCATCCTTTGAGGGGCTTGTTCGGGGTATCTTCACCTCGACCGGAAGAGCAAAGAGTTACTCCTCAACCTACAGCGCCTACTGAAAATATTTATTATGAAATTCCTTCGGGTATGATAGAGAAACTGCTAGCTAATCCGTATGCAGGAGATGGAACACTACATCCTGATTTGCATCTAATGTATGTTGATGAAGTTTGTGTATTATTTAAGCTTGCAGGTTTGCCCGAGGATGAAGTCAAGAAAAAGGTCTTCCCTTTATCTTTGAAGGGAAAGGCATTGACATGGTATAGGCTATGTGATGATATTGGAGCTTGGAATTACAACCGATTGAAAGGTAAGAGTGCGTATAATCCATGGACTCACATTAGTCATAAAGAACTCATATACTTATTGCAAAAGTTTATTAGACCTTGAAGCAAAGTACTACTACGCATGCCCCTAGGGGGATATATTGGTAGGAAAAGACCATCGCTCGTCCCCGACCACCACTCATAAGGAAGACAATCAATAATAAATCATGCTCCAACTTCATAGCATAACGAGAGACTATACGTGCATGCTTCGGGAATCACAAACCTTAACACCAATATTCTTACTAACCACAACCGTTTACTAGTACCTCCCACATATTATCATCTCTATATCGCAAAACTATTGCAAGGAATCAAACATATCATATTCAGTGATCCATAAGTTTTTTGTAGGATTTTATGACTAACCATGTAAATGACCAATTCCTGTTGACTCTCTAAATAGATATAAGTGAAGCATGAGAGTTTAATTCTTTCTACAAAATAACATGCTCTAATAAATATAAGTGAAGCAAAAGAGCATTCTACAAATAACGGTTTTCTATGTGAAGAGAAACAGGCAATCCAAACTTAAAATGATATAAGTGAAGCACATGAAGCATTCTATAAAGCCATACTCAAAAGATATAAGTGAAGTGCAAAGAGCATTCTATAAATCAACCCTGGACTATCTCATACCAGCATGGTGCATAAAATAAAAGTGAAAACTAAACACAAAAGACGCTCCAAGATTTACGTATATCACGTGAACGAAACGAAAACTGAAACATACCGATACTTGTTGAAGAAAGATGGAGGCATCCCCAGGCTTAGACGCTTGAGTCTCGTTGAATATTTACTTGGGGTACCTTGGGCATCCCAAAGCTTGAACTCTTGCCACTCCTCCTTCTCCTCATATCAAGACCTCCTCGATCTTTGAACACTTTTTCCACACAAAACTTAACAGAAAGCTTGGTGAGATCCGTTAGTATAATAATGCAAATCACTACTTTAAGTACTGTTGCAAACCCATTCATATTTTTTTGCATTATAGCTACTGTATTATAACTTCTCCATGGCTTATACCACCGATACAATCGATAGTTTCATCAAAACTAGCAAAACAATGCATCAAAAATAGAATCTGTCAAAAACAGGAAAGTCTGTAGTAATCTGAACATTGACCATACTTATGTAACTCCATAAATTCTGAAAAATTAGGAAAAAATAAAAAAACTTCATAGCAGTACTGTGTAAAAATTTCAGAATTTTTCATGCTCCAGTAAAAAATGTAAATTCACGCACTACAACAAAAGTTTCTGTCTTTGCACCGCACATACCAACAAGCAATCTAATCATCCTAAAGGCAAATAATGGCACATTATTTTTATAATACAATGGATTTGTACAAGGGGATAATTATTTGTGTTTAAAAGTTTCTGTAATTCAAGATTCACAAAGTTTCCATGGGCATGAACGAAGTTTAAGGCATGTTCCCGCTTCCACGGTGCTCGTCTTTCTCACTTTCACTTTTCTTTATGTAAAGTTTTAAGTTACCCTCTATATTTTTTTGTTTTTAAACTTTATAAAAGCACACAACAGAATAAAATGACTCTCTAAAAGTTCCGGGTTGTCTCCCTGGCAGCGCTTTCTTTAAAGCCATTAAGCTAGGCATAAAGTGCTCAAGTAATCAATCCACCCGGATCCCAAGGTATATCAAAGCCAATTTTAATTAGCAATGATTTATAATTTAGTATTGAGAACAAAGAAACATATATCATGCAATGATGAAGTATAACTCTCTTCCTATGCATCGTCTTGTCATAAAAGAACAATTCATGCACATCAAGTAAAGGCCAATGCATAGCATAAGCAGTTTCTTGCAATTTTATCGTGTTGGAAACATAGAGAGGTGGAGATGTAGTTCCTCTCTCATAATAATTGCAAGTAAGAGCAGCAAGCACATGCATATTATATTCATCAAAATCATCATGTGTAATAGTAAAATGCAACCCATCAATATAATTCTTAATAAAAGCAAACTTCTCCGATATAGTATAGTTGGGAGAATTCAAAAAGATAATAGGACTATCATGTGTGGGTGCAATAGCTACAATTTCATTCGTAACATAAGGAACTATAGCAAGTTCATCTCCATAAGCATAATTCATATTTGCATCATAGCCACAAGCATAGAAAGCATCAAGTTCATCAAAAAGGGATATTCCAAACGAATCAACGGGATCATAGCAATTATCGTAGCATTCATCCTTCGGTAAGCATGAAGGGAAATTAAATAATGTATGAGTTGAAGAGTTACTCTCATTAGAAGGTGGGCACGGGTAGCTAATCCGCTCTTCCTCCTTTTGTTCTTCGCTCTCCTCGTCATCTTTTTCATCCAATGAGCTCATAGTTTCATCTATGTCTTCTTCCATAGCTTCCTGCAAAATATTAGTCTATTCTTGGGCAGCAGAGACTTTCTCAATAAATACATCAATATCGGAATTGTATTTATAATTCTCATAGCAAAATTTAAGTATAGCAAATTTTTTAGGTCTATAAACAACACCATCATAATCTTCATACTTTTCAAACATAGATTCAATTTCATAAGCACCCTTAAAAGCAACAAATTCTTCTATCCGTTCCACATCATAGTAATCATATCTACCATTAGCATAAGAAGCCAAGGTTATCGTTAAATTTGCATGAAAAGGGAAGGTGTGGAGCCTTCATCCTAGAGCAACAAGTATAATCATATCTCAAGCATAGATCCTGAGCATACCAACACAACATATGAATTTGATCCCATAACAGTTTTCCTTTTTAAGTCAAGCGATAATCCCTAAAGTATTCACGTTGATCCAACGTGTCTCCCATTATCAAGTTGAATGGGGTTTTCTCAGGATTAGCAAAGTAGTGTTTAATATTTTTCACATAACGAGCATTGAGGGTTTTAGGAGGTTCCCCATCTCCATGAGTAGCAAGTACAACTTTTTTTTTGTATTTCGTGTTCCATATCCACAACTAAAGATAGAGAACAACTTAGAACAGAAAATAAAACTACTTAGTGATAAAGCAAACAAGCACACACGAGAATATTCACCACACACTATTGCTCCCCGGCCACAGCGCCAGAAAAAAGGTCTTGATAACCCACAAGTATATGGGATCAATTGTAGCTTTTTCAATAAATAAGGGTGTTGAACCCAACGAGGAGCTAAATGTAGAACAAATATTCCATCAAGTTCTATCGACCACCGATACAACTCTATGCACACTTAACGTTTGCTTTACCTACAACAAGAATAAAACTAGAAGTACTTTGCGAGAATAAAACTAATAATAAATTGCAAGGTAATAAAAGTAGATAGCTTTTGTCACACAAGAAAGTTATTTGTCCCTAGGTGATCTATAACTAAACCGGTAATCATTGTTGCAATTTTATATGAGGGAGAGGCATGAGCTAACATACTTTCCGTACTTGGATCATATGCACTTATGATTGGAACTCTAGCAAGCATCTGCAACTACCAAAGATCATTAAGGTAAAACCCAACCATAGCATTAAGTATCAAGTCCTCTTTATCCCATACGCAACAACCCCCTTACTCGGGTCTGTGCTTCTGTCACTCACGCCACCCACCATAAGCGAATCATGAACGTATTGCAACACCCTACAGTGGGGATCCCTCATGTTTGTGCGACACGGAGGGCACCATAGGACAGCACCAAAATAAAATATACAACTCAAACTAACCACGATCATCAATCAGCCCATAGGACAAAATAGATCTACTCAAACATCATAGGATGACCACATATCATTGGATAATAATATATAGTGTTGAGCACCATGTTTAAGTAGAGAATTGCAGCAGGAATAGAGAGGTTACACCGCTGCTTAGAGGGGCAGAAATTCGGTGTTGACGGTAGCAAGATTGTTGATGTAGATCGTCGTCACGATCCTTGCCCCGGCGGCACTCCGGCGCCACCGGGAGAGAGGGGGAGAGAGCCCCCTCCTTCTTCTTCTTCCTTGGCCTCCCCCATAGATGGGAGGAGAGTTCCCCCTCTAGTCCATGGCCTCCATGGTGGTGGAGGGGCGAGAGCCCCTCCAAGATTGGATCTCTCTCTCTGTTATCTTCTGTTTCGCGTTCCTATTTTCTGGCCGAAAACCGTTTCTTAAATATCCGGAGATCCGTAACTCCGCTTACACTGAAATTTTAACACGATTTTTTTCCGGATATAAGCTTCCCTGTGCCCGAAGAAGAGCTCCAACCGACTTACGGGGTGCCCACAAGGCACCACCACGCGCCGGGGGGTGCTGGCTCGCTCATGTGTCTTGTGGAGGCCGTGGGCCTCCGTTTGCATTGATTCCACCTCCCAAAAATCACATAGATTCCAAAATAATTCTCCATAAATTTTTATCGCGTTTGGACTTCGTTTGATATGGATATTCTACAAAACAAAAAACATGCAACAAACCGGAACTGGCACAGGGCACTGGATCAATATGTTAGTCCAATAAATCATATAAAATGTTGCCAAAAATATGTGAAAGTTGTATAATATTGGCATGGAACAATAAAAAATTATAGATACGACGGAGATGTATCATACTTGTTCCCAGTGACAGAAAGGGTCATGACACAAAAAAGATGGGGTTTTTTCATATTGATTGGATCTATCCCTCTACATCATGTCATCTTGATTAAGGCATTACTCCATTCTTGTTAACTTAATACACTAGATGCATGCTAGATAGCGGTCGATATGTGGAATAATAGTAGTAGATGCAGGGAGGAGTCGGTCTACTTGTCACGGACGTGATGCCTATATTCATGATCATTGCCTTAGATATCGTCATAACTATGCGCTTTTCTATTTGCTCAATAGTAATTTGTTTACCCACCGTATGCTTTCTTTCAAGAGAAAAGCCTCTAGTGAAAACTATGGCCCCGGGGTCTATTTTTATCATATTATTTTCAGATCTATAAAATCAAAAACACAAAAATAGCTTGCTACAATTTATTTACCTTTATCTTATTGTGCACTTTTATTTATCTTTTATATCTATCACTATCAGATCTCATCCTTGCAAGTAACCGTGAAGGGATTGACAACCCCTTTATCGCGTTGGGTGCAAGTATTTGTTTGTTTGTGTAGGTGCAACCATTGGTGACTTGTGTGTTCCTCCTACTAGATTGATACCTTGGTTCTCAACAGAGGGAAATACTTATCTCTACTTTGCTGCATCGCCCTATCCTCTTCAAGGGAAAAAACAACGCAAGCTCAAGAAGTAGCAGCGCGCTGCTGTGTCCCATCCCGGCCATCAAGCGGCACGCGCTAGCTAATGACCCACAAGTATAGGGGATCAATCGCAGTCCTTTCGATAAGTAAGAGTGTCGAACCCAACGAGGAGCAGAAGGAAATGACAAGCGGTTTTCAGCAAGGTATTTTCTGCAAGCACTGGAATTATCGGTAACAGATAGTTTGATAACAAGATAATTCGTAACGGGTAACAAGTAACAAGTGTAACAAAAGTGCAGCAAGGTGGCCCAATCCTTTTTATAGCAAAGGATAAGCCTGGATGAACTCTTATATAAAGCAAAGCGCTCCCGAGGACACATGGGAATTATCATCAAGTTAGTTTTCATCATGCTCATATGATTCGCGTTCGTTATTTTGATAATTTGATATGTGTGTAACACCCCTATGTAATTGCCACGATGATCAGCTGATGATGATGCCAAGTCATATCATTTGCAGTGCTTAAACATAGTGGATAACCAAAGCAATTCAACTCCATTCTAAAAATCAACTCAATTCAAAAGTGCAAAATAAAATTTGCTCAAACACCTTTGGAAAAATGTTCACTAAATAGCAAATATTCCAGAAGCACTCTTAAAATTAAAACTAATGCTACTGGGATTAGCTAAATGACTCCAACAAGTTGAAACAGCACCAAAACAGCAATATTCAATCCATTTAAAATCATATCAATTTCAAATGAAACCCAACTTGGCTCAAACCAATTTTTGGTAAAGGCTAATACTACACATCAATATTTGGGTCAACTCTCACATTTTACAAAAGTGCTAAAGTGTGCTAACTATTTCGAAACAGACAATAAATAAAGAAAAATCAATACAGAAAACAGGAAAATAAAACGAGGCTCTGTGCACTGGGCCTAAGTGCACAGTGCCCCGACCGCAGCCCACCTGGCCCAACCTCTCTCTCTCCCTCGCGTGTCATCTCCTCCATGGCCGAGCGCTCGCGCGGCGACACGCCGGCACCGCCGACACTACTGGGGCGCGGGAGGGGATAAGGGCGAGCTCGTCCATCTCCCCTGGCTTCCCATCGTCACTCTTCCCCCTCTCCTTCCTCTTCGCGCACGCGCTCGCCTCTTCCCCTCTCTGGCCGAGCGCCACCGCCGCCGCATGTCCGTCGTTCCCGTGGCCACAGCCACCGCCTCATCGCCTCCCTGTGCCTGCCAGCTCCGCCATCGAACGCTGCATCGGACAGTGCCACCGGGCGGAGCTGGGAGCCTCTGCATCGAGCGTACGCTCTCATCTTCCTCCTCGGATCACCGGGCGCAGCCGACGTCGATTCGCCGATTTTGCTGCTACTAAACTGTCAACGGCTTTCAGCGTACCGCCCGGTAAGCTACGCCATCCCCTGCTCGTCCCAGTTGACCCCTCGAGCACCGTAGCTACCTCGCCGCCATTGCCATGAGCCCGACGCCGCGGTTTGCCTTGCCGCCGTGGCCATGGCTTCTGTCGTGCTCGTCTGAGCACGGCATCATGTTCCTGCTGCTTCCAGGAGTCGAACGCGCCCGCGCCTGCGCTCTCCCGTACTCCCTAGCTAGGGATTCGTCGAAGCCCGAACTCCGGCGCCGCCTTTGCTCGTCGCCGGCGCCGTTCCAGCCACCCCCACGTCCTCGCGCTAGCATAGATGGATGCGGCGCTTGAAGCTCGTTCGAACGAGCCTACGCGCGAGCCGAACGGCCCCCTATGGGCGATTTCCGCCTAACTCCGGCGGTGGACCGCCGCGGCAGTGGCTCGCCGGAGCTCTCTCCGGTCGCCGCCGACGTGGCTCGGTGGCCCCCACCTCTGGGCCACTGACTGTGGGGCCCCGCGGGCCCCTTTGACCCCGCTGACCCGGGTCAACGCCGACGTGGCCACCCTGTGGCTATGACAGGCGGGCCCCACCGCAAATAGTTAATTAAAACATTTTAAAAATTAAAAGATAATTAGTTTAGACTAATGACTCAGTGACATATGGGGCCCACCCCACTAATCACTCTGTTAGTTTAGATAATCCATTGTTAGTCTAACAGAGGCTGACATGTGGGTCCCACTGGACCCACATGTCAGGTTTGACTGGTCAGCCGACCTGCTGACTCGCTGATGTCAGCATGGCATCATGCTGATGTCATAATTCAATTCTGTTAATAATAATTCCAGAAAATCATTTAAACTTCGAAAATTAATAACTTTTAAACCGTAGCTCAGATCGAAAAAGTTAAAACATGAAAGTTGCTCAGAACGACAAGACGAGTCTGATTGTGCCGTCTGTTTTCCTGTCGGAACCTCCTACGTAGGAGAACTCGTAACTCCGAGCCCGAATCCGGTAGATGAATAGTGCACACATGCCGATTAATAAATCCCCGGTTAATCCTAAAGATAACCAAAATGACTTAGATGCATATTTAGTCAACTCTGCACTGCATCATAGCATAGCACGCACCGTGTTGCATTTGATTGCATTGTATTTACTTGTTTCCTCCCCCTCTTCTCTCTCGGTAGACCCCAAGGTCGACGTAGCTCCTGAGGCAGACGCCGCTCCGGAGCACGACTACGTCCCCGACGACCAGCCACTTGCCCCAGAGCTTACAGGCAAGCACCCCCATTTTGAGCATTCCGATATCGCCCACTCTCTTCTCTCTTATGCTTGCATTAGAAGTTACTGCTGCTACTGTTGTCCTAAATCTGCTGCATAGCCTGTTTACTTGTAACCTGTTGTTGATACTTTCCTGCTATCCTAAACTGTTTAGTATAGGATGGGTAGAGCCTTATCAGAGACCCACTTGTCCTGACTGCCCTGCTGGACTCTCAGAAGAACCGAGCAACGGGATCGAAGATCAGACCCTGGCACCGCACGTCACTTCCCCCTTAACTTGCTCGACACTACTGGGTTACTATCGGGTGCCGAGGGTGATACCTCGTCAGCACTTCTGATGATAACCTTGTAGGTTAGTTAATCGATCGTGGTAAGCGAGGGTGATTCCTCCTACACCACACCCGATACCGACGCCGTCGTGCAACACCTCAAGTGTGGACCTCGAGGGTGATTCCTCCTTCGTTCACCTTGATGATATCATCGAGTGGGATTCCATCGAGGGTGATTCCTCAGGGTTCCCCCTTGGTGTCAGACACACGGATACTTTGGTTACTGTGACTGAACACTGAACCTTGATACTAAAGACAGGTCGGCCCTGAGGGGTACCCGCGCGAGCATGAATGCGAAGTGATGTGGAGTCGGGTTGACCTGAGAGGTGTCCGCGAGATAACTACGAGGCGTGGCCGGGCATTCTTAGCCCTTGCCGCAAGTCCTCGAGACGGGGCGACGGGGTCACATCGATCGTGAGTCTCTGCTCGTTTCCGCGTGCTCCTAAACCACTAAACAGTTTGGATATTTGATCCGAGGGGCCTCTGTCCTGATAGCACTGACCATCACGTGGGCATAGTATGGGCGTTCTGCGTCATACACTTCAGCTGAAGCTTAATGGACGTCAGCGTCTGAGCGGCGCGCGCCGAGTTGGACTGGTTAAGCAACTGCGCTTGTACTAAGGGGTTGCTAGGTCTTCTCTCGGCCGCCCTCGCAACGTGCAGGAGTTCCCGGGGCGATGGCCCAAGACCCCTGGGGGCATAGGTTTAGTCCGGCGTGCTGACCTCTCCGTTAAGTATTTGGTCGGGTTGCGGCGTGTTGCTTAGCCGAGGCCGGGCATGACCCAGAAAAGTGTGTCCGACCGGAGTTAAGCGAGCGTGGTGGGTAACTTGGTGCACCCCTGCAGGGAAGAACTAATCTATCGATAGCCTGTCCTACGGTAACGGACACTCGGAGTTGTATCCCGATTGGTACAACTAGAACTGAGATGAGAACTGGATAGTACGGCTCTGGGATTACTTTCTCGTAGGGAGTCGAGAAAGAATCTGGCCGAGGTTGATGATACTACAACTACTTTACATTATGTTACTCTGCACTCTTCTTATGCTGCAAGACCGATGAAGATGATTGAAGATGCTAGTCTTTGATAGGACTAGGCTTTCCCCCTCTATTCTGGCATTTCTGCAGCCCAGTCCACATATACAGCCTCCTTTGAAAATGTTGCATATGTAGTGTAGATCCTTGCTTGCTGAGTACTTCGGATGAGTACTCATGTTTGCTTTACTTTCTTTTTTCCCCATATCCAATTGACGCTGCCAGATGACGGAGCCCCTGAGTTAGCTGCCCCCGTTGACGACTACAGCTACTACTACTACCCTTCCGGCGAGTACTACTACAAGGAGCCGACTGACGACCAGGAGTAGGATTCAAAGGGTCCTAGGCAGGAGGCCTACGCCTTTCGATCGTAGTATTTTATTTTACCCCGTCTTTCTAGAGGCTTATCTCCTTTTCTGTAATATATCTGTACCCAGATATATGATGCTTCCGCTGACACTTGTATGCCATCGAGCTATGTATTCGAGCCCTCGAGGCCCTGGCTTGTAATATAAAGCTTGTATGACTTTATTTATGTTTAGAGTTGTGTTGTGATATCTTCAAGTGAGTCATTAGGCTTGATCGTGTGCATTTGCGTGTATGGTTAGTGCACGATTAAGCCGGGTCGTCACAATGTGGATGGACCGGTGCTTGGGTGCTGTCCTTACTTGGACAAGCCTCCCACTTATGATTAACCCCTCTCGCAAGCATCCGTGATAACCCACAAGTATAGGGGATCATTTGTAGCCTTCTTCGATAAATATGAGTGTCGAACCCAACGAGGAGCTAAAGGCAGAACAAATATTCCCTCAAGTTCTATCGACCACCGATACAACTCTACGCACACTAAATGTTTGCTTTACCTAAAACAAGTATGAAACTATTTTGCAAGAATAAAACTACGAGTACTTTGCGAGAATAAAACTACGAATAAATTGCAAGGTAATAAAAGTGGATAGCTTTTGTCAACAAGAAAGTCATTTGTCCCTAGGCAATCGATAACAAGTACCGGTAATCATTCTTGTAATTTTATATGAGGGAGAGGCATGAGCTAACATACTTTCTCTACTTGGATCATATGCACTTATGATTGGACCCCTAGCAAGCATCCGCAACTACTAAAGACCATTAAGGTCGTGAAACCCAACCATAGCATTAAGTATCAAGTCCTCTTTACTCCCATATGCCATAACCCACTTATCCGCGTTTAGGCTGCTGTCACCCCCGCAACACCGACAATAAGCAAACCATGAACATATTGCAACACCCTACAGCGAGGATCCCTCACGTTTGCACGAGATGAAGGGCACCGTAGGACAGCACCATAAATAAAATATACAATCATACCAACCAAGATCACGATTAACCCACATGACAAAACGGATCTACTCAAACATCATAAGATAACCATAGATCATTGGGAAATAATATATGGAGTTGAGCACCATGTTTAAGTAGAGATTACAGTGGGGAGAAGGGGTGTTACACCGCTACATAGAGGGGGAGAGAGTTGGTGTTGACGGTAGTAAGATTGTTGATGTAGATCACCGTCACGATCCTTGCCCCGGCGGCACTCCGGCGCCACCGGGAGAGAGGGGGAGAGAGCCCCCCTCCTTCTTCTTCTTCCTTGGCCTCCCCCCTAGATGGGAGGAGAGTTCCCCCTCTGGTCCATGGCCTCCATGGCGGCGGAGGGGCGGGAGCCCCTCCGAGATTGGATCTCCCTCTCTGTTCTCTTCTGTTTCGCGTTCCCCAGATCTGGCCAAAAACCGTTTCTTATATTCCCGGAGATCCGTAACTCCGATTGTGCTGAGATTTTAACACGGTTTTTTTTGGATATAAGCTTCCTTGCACCTTGGATATAAGTAGAGCCCCAACCGACGTACGAGGTGAGCATAACCCACCACCACGCGCCTAGGGCCTGGGGCGCGCACAGGTGTCTTGTGGTGTGTGTGGGCCTCCGTTTGCAATGATTCCAACTCCCAAAAATCACAAATATTCCAAAATAATTCTCCGTAAAAATTTATTGCATTTGGACTTCGTTTGATATGGATTTTCTGTGAAACAAAAAATATGCAACAAACAGGAACTGGCACTGGGCACTGGATCAATATATTAGTCCAAATAAATCATATAAAATATTGTCAAAAGTGTATAAAAGTTGTATAATATTGGCATGAAACAATAAAAAATTATAGATATGATGGAGACGTCTCAGCATCCCCAAGCTTAATTCCTGCTTGTCCTCAAGTAGGTAAATGATAAAAAAGATAATTTTTGATGTGGAATGCTACCTAGCATAAACTTGATCATATGTCTAGTCATGGCATGAATATTTAGACACGAGTGATTCAAAGCAATAGTCTATAATTTGACATAAAGACATCAATACTCAGGCATCCCAACAAACAATCATGTCTTTCAAAATATCAACGCTAAAGAAAGCTATCCCTACAAAATCATATAGTCTTGTCATGCTCTGTCTTCTTAACACAAAGTATTTATCATGCACAACCCTAATGACAAGCCGAGCAATTGGTTCATACTTTTTAACGCGCTTCAGCCTTTTCAATCCTCACGCAATACATGAGCGCAAGCCATGGATATAGCACTATGGGTGGAATAGAGTATAATGATAGGGGTAAATATAGAGAAGACAAAAAAGTAAGAAAGTCTCACATCGACGCGGCTAACCAACGGGCTATGGAGATGCCCATCAATTGATATCAACGTGAGGAGTAGGGATTGCCATGCAACGAATGCACTAGGAGCTATAAGTGTATGAAAGCTCAATATGAAAACTAAGTGGGTGTGCATCAAATCCTATAATGAAAAATTCCCACTAGTATATGAAAGTGACAACATAGGAGACTCTCTATATGAAAAACATGGTGCTACTTTGAAGCACAAGTGTGGAACTAGCATGCCCCTTCTCTCTCTCTTTTTTCTTTTTTTTTCTTTCTTTTTTTCTCTTTTTTTCTTTTTTTTCTTTTTCCTTTTTTTCTTTTCCTTTTTTTTCTTTTTTTCTCTCTCAATGTCCGGAGTCTCATCCCGACTTGTGGGGGAATCATAGTCTCCATCATCCTTTCCTCACTGGGGCAATGCTCTAATAATGAAAATTGATGATCATCACACTTCTATTTACTTATAACTCAAAAGAAATAAAAATTACAACTCGATACCTATAACAAAGTATGACTCTATATGAATGCCTCTGGCAGTGTACCAGGATGTGCAATGATCTAGCGTAACATGTATAAAAAAATGATGCACGGAGGCTGAGCCACAACTACTATGTCAGCTATATGATCATGCAAAGCAATATGACAATGAATGCTCAAGTCATCAAAACGGAAGCGATGGAAGTTGCATGGCAATATATCTCGGAATGGCTATGGTAAGGCCATAATAGGTAGGTATGGTGGCTGTTTTGAGGAAGATATAATAAGGCTTATGTGTGATAGAGCGTATCATATCCCGGGGTTTGGATGCACCGGCGAAGTTTGCACCGACTCTCGAGGTGAGAAAGGGCAATGCACAGTACCGTAGAGGCTAGCAAATTGCGAAAAGGTAAGAGTGCGTATAATCCATGGACTCACATTAGTCATAAAGAACTCATATACTTATTGCAAAAGTTTATTAGCCCTCGAAGCAAAGTACTACTACGCATGCCCCTAGGGGGATAAATTGGTAGGAAAAGACCATTGCTCGTCCCCGACCGCCACTCATAAGGAAGACAATAAATAATAAATCATGCTCCAACTTCATAGCATAACGAGAGACTATACGTGCATGCTTCGGGAATCACAAACCTTAACACCAATATTCTTACTAACCACAACTGTTTACTAGTACCTCCCACATATTCCATCTCTATATCGCAAAACTATTGCAAGGAATCAAACATATTATATTCAGTGACCCATAAGTTTGATGTAGGATTTTATGACTAACCATGCAATTAACAAATTCCTGTTGACTCTCTAAATAGATATAAGTGAAGCATGAGAGTTCAATTATTTCTACAAAAGACCATGCTCTAACAAATATAAGTGAAGCAAAAGAGCATTCTACAAATAACGGTTTTCTATGTGAAGAGAAATAGGCAATCAAAACTTCAAATGATATAAGTGAAGCACATGAAGCATTCTATAAAGCCACACTCAAAATATATAAGTGAAGTGCAATGAGAATTCTATAAATCAACCATGGACTATCTTATACCAGCATGGTGCATAAAATAAAAATGAAAACTAAACACAAAAGACTCTCCAAGATTCACACATATCACATGAACGAAACGAAGATGAAAACATACCGATACTTGTTGAAGAAAGATGAGATGCCTTCCGGGGCATCCCCAAGCTTAGATGCTTGAGTCTCCTTGAATATTTACTTGGGGTGCCTTGGGAATCCCCAAGCTTGAGCTCTTGCCTCTCCTCCTTCTCTTTATATCGAGACCTCCTCGATCTTTGATCACTTCATCCACACAAAACTCAACAGAAACCTCGGTAAGATCCGTTAGTATAATAATGCAAATCACTACTCTAAGTACTATTGAAAACCAATTCATATTTTATTTTTGCATTGTATCTACTGCATTATAACTTTTCCATGGCTTATACCACCGATAAAAATCGATAGTTTCATCATAACAAGCAAAACAATGCATCAAAAACAGAATCTGTCTTAAACAGGATAGTCTGTAGCAATCTGAATACCTACCATACTTCTGTACTCCAAAAATTCTGAAAAATTAGGAAACAATAAAAAATTTGTATAGAAATACTGTTCAAAAAGTTTCATAAACTTTAGACGTTCCAGTAAAAAATGTAAAATCACGCACTACAGCCAAAGTTTCTGTTTTTGCACCGCACATACCAACAAGCAATCTAATCATCCTAAAGGCAAATCTTGGCACATTATTTTTATAATACAATGGATTTGTACAAGGGGATAATTATTTTTGTGAGAAACTTCCATGAAAAATTTACATTGTTTCCATGAGCATGAACACAAGTGTTCAAGGTCGACCCTCACTTCTCCAATGCATCACCTTTCAATCGCTTCTCTTTTTGTGAAGGTTTAAGGTTCCCCTCTATATTTTTTTTGTTTTTAAACTTTATAAAAGCACTCAACAGAAATAAATGACTCTCTAAAACTTTCGGGTTGTCTCCCTGGTAGCGCTTTCTTTAAAGCCATTAAGCTAGGCATAAAGTGCTCAAGTAATGGATCCACCCAGATCGCAAGGTATATCAAAGCCAATTTTAATTAACAATGATTTGGCATTTAGTAGTGAGCACAAAGCAACATATATCATGCAATGACGAAGTCTAACTCTCTTCCTATGCATCGGCATGTCATACAAGAACAATTCATGCACATCAAGTAAAGGCCAATACATAGCATAAGCAGTTTCTTGCAATTTTATCGTATTGGAAACATAAAGAGGTGGAGATGTAGTTCCTCTCTCATAATAATTGCAAGTAGGAGCAGCAAGCACATGCACATTATATTCATCAAAATTATCATGTGCAACGGTAAAAGGCAACCCATCAATATAATCCTTAATAAGAGCAAACTTCTCCGATATAGTGTAGTTGGGAGAATTCAAAAAGATAATAGGACTATCATGTGTGGGTGCAATAGCAACAATTTCATTTTTAACATAAGGGACAATAGAAAGTTCATCTCCATAAACATAATTCATATTGGCATCACGGCCACAAGCATAGCAATCATCAAGTTCATCAAAAAGGGATATTTCAAACGAATCAACTAGATCATAGTAATTATCATAGCATTCATCCTTCGGTAAGAACGAAGGGGCATTAAACAATGTATGAGTTGAAGAGTTACTCTCATTAGAAGGTGGGCACGGGTGATCAATCTGCTCTTCCTCCGCTTGTTCTTCGCTCTCCTCATCATCTTTTTCATCCAATGAGCTCCCAGTTTCATCAATTTCTTCTTCCATAGACTCCTGCAAAATATTAGTCTCTTCTTGGACAGCGGAGAAGTCCTCAATATATGGTTTAATATAAGCATTAGAAGAATAATTTTCATAGCAATATTTAAGTATGGCAAAATTTTCAGATTTGTAAAGAGTAGCATCATACTTTTCAATCAAAGAAGCAATTTCATAGGCACCCTTAAAAGCAACAAATTCTTCAATTTGTTCAATATCAAAGTAATTATAAATACCCTTAGCATAAGAAGATAGAATTCCATTATCTCTAAACTCACATTGATAAGGAAGGTGTTTCTTAGGGTCTTCAGAACAACAAGTAAAATCATGTATTTCACATAAATTCCAAGCATAGCATTGCATAGTATTAATTTGATGCAGTAAAAGTTTCCCTTTTTGAGATAAACGGTGTCGCACAAAACAAGCATGCTCATCTAATGATTTTCCCTCAACTAAGCTAGTTGGGTTTTCAGCACGAGCACATAGGGATCGAAGATGATCCAAGTAAAAAGCTTCAGCAGTATGATAGATTTTGGGTGGTTCTTCAACCATTGGTTTAGTAGGTACAACTAATTTTTTTGGTATTTTATGTTTCCTACCCATAACTAGAGATAGAAAACAAGAGCACAAAATAAAAATTACTTACTGATAAAGCAAACAAGCACACACGAGAATATTCACCCCATGCTATTGCTCCCCGGCAACGGCGCCAGAAAAAGGTCTTGATAACCCACAAGTACAGGGGATCGTTTGTAGCCTTCTTCGATAAATAAGAGTGTTGAACCCAACGAGGAGCTAAAGGCAGAACAAATATTCCCTCAAGTTCTATCGACCACCGATACAACTCTACGCACACTAAACATTTGCTTTACCTAAAACAAGTATGAAACTATTTTGCAAGAATAAAACTACGAGAATTTAAGAGAATAAAACTACGAATAAATTGCAAGGTAATAAAAGTGGATAGCTTTTGTCAACAAGAAATTCATTTGTCCCTAGGCAATCGATAACAAGTACCGGTAATCATTCTTGTAATTTTATATGAGGGAGAGGCATGAGCTAACATACTTTCTCTACTTGGATCATATGCACTTATGATTGGACCCCTAGCAAGCATCCGCAACTACTAAAGATCATTAAGGTCGTGAAACCCAACCATAGCATTAAGTATCAAGTCCTCTTTACTCCCATATGCCATAACCCACTTATCCGCGTTTAGGCTACTGTCACCCCCGCAACACCGACAATAAGCAAACCATGAACATATTGCAACACCCTACAGCGAGGATCCCTCATGTTTGCACGAGATGAAGGGCACCGTAGGACATCACCATAAATAAAATATAAAATCATACCAACCAAGATCACGATTAACCCACAGGACAAAACGGATCTACTCAAACATCATAAGATAACCATAGATCATTGGGAAATAATATATGGAGTTGAGCACCATGTTTAAGTAGAGATTACAGCCAGGAGAAGGGGTGTTACACCGCTGCATAGAGGGGGAGAGAGTTGGTGTTGACGGTAGCAAGATTGTTGATGTAGATCGCCATCACGATCCTTGCCCCGGCGGCACTCCGGCGCCACCGGGAGAGAGGGGGAGAGAGCCCCCCTCCTTATTCTTCTTCCTTGGCCTCCCCCCTAGATGGGAGAAGAGTTCCCCCTCTGGTCCATGGCCTCCATGGCGGCAGAGGGGCGGGAGCCCCTCCGAGATTGGATCTCCCTCTCTGTTCTCTTCTGTTTCGCGTTCCCCAGATCTGGCCGAAAACCATTTCTTATATTCCCGGAGATCCGTAACTCCGATTGCGCTGAGATTTTAACACGATTTTTTCGGATATAAGCTTCCTTGCGCCCGAAGTAGAGCCCCAACCGACGTACGAGGTGAACACAACCCACCACCATGCGCCTGGGGCCTGGGGCGCGCCCAGGTGTCTTGTGGTGTGTGTGGGCCTCCGTTTGCGATGATTCCAACTCCCAAAAATCACAAATATTCCAAAATAATTCTCCGTAAAATTTTATTGCATTGGGACTTCATTTGATATGGATTTTTTGCGAAACAAAAAACATGCAACAAATAGGAACTGGCACTGGGCACTGGATCAATATGTTAGTCCAAATAAATCATATAAAATGTTGCCAAAAGTGTATAAAAGTTGTATAATATTGGCATGAAACAATCAAAAATTATAGATACGATGGAGATGTATCAATCCGCAACTACGAAAGAAGAATTAAGATAAATCCAACCATAGCATTAAACATGTGGATCCAAATCGGACCCTTACGAAGCAACGCATAAACTAGGGTTTAAGCTTCTGTCACTCTAGCAACCCTTTATCTATTTGCTACTTCCCAATGCCTTACCCTAGGCCCAAATCATGGTGAAGTGTCATGTAGTCGACATTCACATAACACCACTAGAGGAAAGACAACATGCATCTCATCAAAATATCGAACGAATACCAAATTCACATGATTGCTTATAACAAGACTTCTCCCATGTCTTTGGGAACAAAAGTAACTACTCACAAAGCATGTTCATGTTCAAGATCAGAGGGGTATTGAATATCATTAAGGATCTGAACATATGATCTTCCACCAAATAAACCAACTAGCATCAACTACAAGGAGTAATCAACACTACTAGCAACCCACAGGTACCAATCTGAGGTTTTGAGACAAAGATTGAATACAAGAGATGAACTAGGGTTTGAGATGAGATGGTGCTGGTGAAGATGTTGATGAAGATTGGTCCTCCCATGATGAGAGGATCGTTGGTTATGACGATGGCTTCGATTTCCCCCTCCGGGCGGGAAGTTTCCCCGATGGAATCGCTCCGCCGGAGATCTAGATTGCTTCTGCCCAGGTTCCGCCTCGAGAAGGCGGCGCTTCGTCCCAAAAGCCTTCTCCTTATTTTTTCTAAGTCAAAACCCTTCATATAGCAGAAGATGGGCACCGAAGGCTGGCCAAGGGGCCCACAAGCTCAGGGGCGCACCCTGGGGGTAGGGCGCGCCCCCCAGGCTTGTGGCCACCTGGTGGGTCCCCTTCTGGTATTTCTTTGCCCAATATTTTTTATATATTCTAAAATAATTCTCCGTAAAGTTTCAGGACATTTGGAGTTGTGCAGAATAGGGATCTCAGATTTGCTCCTTTTCGGTCCAGAATTCCAGCTGCTGGCATTCTCCCTCTTCATATAATTCTTGCAAAATAAGAGAGAAAAGGCATAAGAATTGTATAATAAAGTGTAATAACAATCCATAATTCAATAAATACCAACATAAAAACATGATGTAAAATGGACGTATCACTAGCCAGCTATGCATGAACAACAACATCATGGGAATTAGAGCATCTACGGCCGGGCGCCCCAAACTGCCTCAACGTGCGGGCGACCCGTCTGGTCACTGACCGGTCATGATTTTTTGATCCAGGCGGACGCCTCAAACGGGCCTCAAACACTCGGGCTGACCGGCACCCCTCATATCCAGCTCAAATATGGGGCGGATATGGCGTGGCCCGGGCACGCCCGGGCGTGTCCGCCTGAGAAGTCTAGCCCACCACCGACCCCACGGTTGTCCCACAAAAAACCCCATCCAGCTCATCGCTCTAAAACCCTAGCTCACTCACACTCTCATCTCTCGCTCCGTCCTGTCCTCTCCCTGCATCGATTTCGATCGAATCCGGCACAATGTCTAGCTCCGGCAGCCGCTCTGACTCCGAGCTGGATCTGCACTATGAGCTTGCCCTCCGCATCGCCTTGGAGCGGTCCAAGGTGGAGACCGGGGGCAGCTCCGGATCTGCAGCCTCGCCGCAGACGCAGCTTCCCCGCCGGCGCAACTCGGACGCCGGCGCTGGCCCCTCCTGGCCCATGCATAGTTTCGACAAGCGGCCTGCGCAATCCGCGCCTCCCTACACCGTCCCCTGCCCCTGCCGCCTGCTGCTCCCCCACATGGGCAGCAGTGGGTGCTTGTGCCCGCCCCGCCGGCTCGGACGCGCACACCAGAATCAGAGGCACGCGCCGCTCGCCGCGAAAGGCAGCGGGAAATGGAGAGGAAGGAGACGGAGCAGTCCGTGCACCGCCGCCGTGGGATGCAGGCGGAGCCCGACGAGGACGCGCGGCTCCTCGAATGGGTCTACCGCCGGTCGCTTACGACCACGGAGACGGACGCGCGGCAGCTCCGTTGGAAGAACGCCAAGGCCCTCCGGATTGCCATTGAGTAGTCCGAGCGCTAGGAGGCGGAGGCAGCAGCGGAGGTGGCTCGGCTCACGAAGCTCAAGCAGCAGCAGGACAGGGAGGCCTGCAGTTGAAAGGGCTCATCATCCTCTCCGACACCTCGGATGACGATGACCACCACGGCTCCTCATCCGATGACTCGTACGATCGGCCACCAGCCGCCGACGCCTACAGCTGCGCCGGTGATCGGAAGGGCAAAGCACCGGCGAGGAAGTGGTGAAGCTCCGCCGTCTCCGTCTTCAATTTCAAGTTTAGTAGTCTAGTTTTAAACTTGTCCGTAATTTATGTGAATTATGTGAACTTTGGCAATCTTTTGGACATCCGTTGGTGATCTTTTGGTGATCAGAATGTGCATTTCTATGTCCGATTCTAAGTTTGTGTGATGATCTATGTTGTTTTTATCTATGTTGCATGCTTAGTATGGATATGAGGTACCGGATATGAAATACACGGATGTGGACGACAGGGTTTGAGGAGTGCCCGGTCAGTGCCCGCGGACACGCCCGGCCGCGTCCGCGGGCGTTTGAGGGCCCAGATTTGCAGGACGCGACTGTAGATGCTCTTAGGAAGAGGATACAGCGGACCTGTCGTGCCGCCTCAAGCCCTCGTCTCAACTCACGTCGAGATCGTGCCCCATAACGAGCTGTGCGAGGAAAAGGACGCGACCAGTCGACCACTGCCTATCGATGAACGAAATCCCCACCCCCCGACCTCTCCCGTTGGAACCGTTCTTTGAGGCTGAGGTGGAGGAGGCCAACAAATCTATGCGCCCGGACTCTGCTCCGGGGCCTGACGGCCTCCCGGGCCGCTTTTTCATTAGGTTCTGGAGGTTCATCAAAGGGCCACTTTCCGGGACTTCTACAGGGGGATTCTAGACATCTCCCGTTTGAGCTATGGGGTGATCTCGCTGATCCCCAATGTAGTTGGGGCAATGGACATCCACTAGTTCCGACCGATCACGATTATTAATGTGATCTTTTGGATTCTTGCCAAGGCGTACGCTATTAAGGTGGCGCCGGTGGCGGCAAGAATCACCCACCGGAATCAGATGGCCTTCATCTATGGCCGCCTCATTCACGATGAGGTACTAGCGCTGCATGAGATCATTCATGAGATTAAGACTAAGCGCCATAAGGCCGTCTTATTCAAGATCGACTTTCATAAAGGTTATGATATGATTAGTTAGGATTTCCTCCAGGACTCACTCCAGCGGAAAGGTTTTGACGACAGGTGGATTACTAGAATGATGGAGTTGGTGTCGTGTGGTAACACAGCCATTAACATAAATGGTGAAACGGGACCCTACTTCAAACCCTCGAGGTGGGTGCGATAGGGGGACCCGTCCTCCCCGTTCCTGTTTAACATCGCAGTGGACGGGTTGGCGGCCATTCTCGATGCGGCAAGGAGGGCCGAGCATCTTCGAGGGGTCGTTCCCAACTTAATTACTAGTGGCGGTGTCACACACTTACAATATGCAGATGACACCATCCTTATGGTCGAAGGGACGTCGAGGGATATTATTACCCTAAACTTCCTTCTGTTATGTTTCCAAGGGATGTCAGGCTTGACGATTAACTTTGCCAGGAGTGAGGTTATCGTGTTGGGCTACTCGGAACAGGAGAGTTTCGACATCGCCAACCGCCTCAACTGCTGCCTCGGGAAACTACCCTTCTCCTATCTCGGGCTCCTGGTTAGTGACAACCTTGTCCGTATCCTGGAGTTGCAACCGGTCGTAGAGAAGGTCCGTCATCGTGTTGATCCATGGCAGGGTAGGCTTTTGAATAAAGCTGGAAAGTCGGTCCTCATCACATCCTCCCTGACGAGCCTTCCAATGTTTGCTATGAGTTTATATCTCTTTCCGGAAGGAGTTCATGCGGAGATGGATAAATTCTAGTCCAGGTTCTTCTGGCAGGGCGAGGCCGACAAAAAAAAGTATCACATGGTCAGCTGGCCTGACATCTGTCTGCCCAAGGACCAGGGCGGCTTGGGCATTACCTCTACCAGGCGCATGAACCTATGCCTGATGGCGAAGTGGATTTGGCGCATTGTCCAGGGGGAGGACAGCCTCTAGTTGGATATTATCCGCACCAAATACCTTCGTAGCCAGTCCTTCGCCTGTTGCCCCACTTCGAGGGGCTCGCAGTTCTGGCAGGCCACTCAAGCGTTAAAACCGCCGTTCCACCTAGGCGCGATTGTGTCGATTCATCGAGGCACGGATACACAATTTTGGTTGGACTGTTGGTCGTGAGTCCGACCCATGCGGGCCGTGTTCCCTGCTTTGTTCGCCATCTCTGAACAACCTACGATTTCGGTGGCAGCGGCGGTGAATGAGGCAGGACGCCATCTGTCCTTCCGACGGTATTTTGGCCCGGCGGAGACCAACGAATGGATGGAGCTATTCGTAGTGCTGGCCAATACTACCATTTTGGCGGAGCCGGACTCAACTTCCTGTAGGCTTGGGTCCTCGGGGATGTTCACTACCAAGTCATTGTACTCGCTTCTGTCCGAGGGTGAGAGCGCGGTGCCAGGCGAATTGAAGGAGTTGTGGAAAACAAAACTCCCTCCTAAAATAAAAGTGTTTCATTGGCAGCTCATTAGAGGGAGATTGCCGTCGGGTGACCAAGTCATGAAGATGAACGGGTCAGGGGATGGTCAATGCCCGTTGTGTGGGGTGGCAGAGGACTTGAACCACATCCTCTTCTATTGTGTCTCCGTGCAGTTCTTGTGGAGTCACTTTCGAGAAGTCTGGGCAAATAATTGGTACCCCACTTCGTTCCCAGAGTGGCACCAACTAGTGTCGAGTTGCGCGGGCCAAGTCTGCAGATTGATGTGGGTGAATTTTGGGACTCTGGCTTGGACCCTGTGGTGTGACAGGAACAAAGTTCTTGTTGAACACATTTTTCCATCCAAGGCCACCAACGCGATTTACAAACTTTGTGGCTTCTTGCAGCAATGGAAACCTCTCTCCAAGCGGCGGGATAAATTGGCCATCGACGAGCTCACTAGGAAGCACAAGGAGGTGGCGGCCAGGCTTCTGATGATTATCTACCCTCGTTGAGTTTTGTCAGTAGTTTACAGGGCATTGTCTGCTGTTGCCCCAGCATTTGCCGTACTTTCTTTCTCGTTGTGTGTCCGTACTGGCCCTGGGTGCGTTGTGTGTGTATCTGATACTCCCTCCGTTTCAAAATAAGTGTCTCAACTTTGTACTAACTTTAGTACAAAGTTATACTAAACTTGAGACATTTATTTTAGGATGGAGGGAGTACTTGACATTGGGCAGTTGCTTTATCTAGGGGCGAGAAGCCTTTTTGGGTAAACAGCGAAGCTCTTCTTTTTTTTCTTTTTTTTTTTTGGGTGCGAAATTGCATCGGTGTAAACGTCAAATAAGGCCGAACCTGTTGCACTTAAGTTAGGCTAAACATGTCATCATTAGTCAAGGATGAAGGAATGATTATCGTGTAAGAACCACTCCGAATGCCTAAACGTGTTCAGTACGTATGCGGAATTATGTGTGCAAAAGCTGGTTCAGAAGTAACATACAGGTTAAAACTGTGATTCAACTTGTCACATGTGGAATTATGTGTGCAAAAGCTGGTTCAGAAGTAACATACAGGTTAAAATTGTGATTCAACTTGTCACATGTCCTAAATACTCCCTCCGTTCCCAAATATAAATCTTTTTAGAGATTCCAACAAGTTATTACATACAAAGCAAAATGAGTGAATCTACGATCTAAAATATGTCTACATACATCCGTATATTGTATTCCATTTGAAATGTCTAAAAAGACATATATTTAGGAAAGGAGGGAGTATTTTGGTTCAAAGAAAAATATACTCATTAGTGCTTTTGCTTGCATGGGAAATCAGCTCGGTATGATCAATCTGACGATTCATTTACAATTTATTAAGAAGCCCGGAGTTTTTTATTCTTTGAGGGGTAGGACTGTTTGCTTATCATGGCGTACAAAAATTGAATTAGTAGGTGTATGCACCATCACTGCCTACTCGATGAGCTGAGCAACCAAATTTTCGGTTGACAATCGATGGATGCGATCATTGCGTATGCTACTCAAATTGGCTTAAGATATGTATAGAGATATAATTGGATAACCGTATCGCCCAACTGTATGACGGCCGTGATAGGATCATATTTCCAGCTCAGCTTTATTCGTCTTCCACCATCACGTGGTGACGAATGTCGAGTGTTGTCAGTTGGGTACTTCGGTCGGTACTAAATTACTAAA
The DNA here is from genome assembly GCA_011799875.1 of Thinopyrum elongatum. Classification (NCBI taxonomy): domain Eukaryota; kingdom Viridiplantae; phylum Streptophyta; class Magnoliopsida; order Poales; family Poaceae; genus Thinopyrum; species Thinopyrum elongatum. The sequence goes on along the minus strand of CM022297.1, from coordinate 351,692,158 downwards.
CTAAATTCCATTTTTTTTTCATCTTCTTAATAATGTGGTTTGGTGCTTCGGTAGATTTGTAAGGCACAAATTCATTTGATCCATCATTCTTTGGATGTAGGTAGAATAGTTTGAGATATTGGATACAATAAAATCGGTTTTTATTTGTGTGAACTTATAGTTAACCCAGTTTGCCATTATCGCTTTGCGTCGTGCTGCACCGTGGGATTTCAAATATGGTCCTTCCAATTACTATAGTGATGAACCCTATCTAGAATATGAACCATAAAAGAAAACACCTACTAAGACGATCATAGGAATACCAGCTACAGTACCTACCAGCCAAGGAGAAATTCTTCCAGTAGTATCGGCCATTTTCCCTTTTTTTCCCGAATGAGATAAGTAAATTTGGCCACTATTAGTCGATAAAATGATTTCTTTCATTCTACAATCCCAAATAATTCTCTTATGAGTCAATACATAAAGATTTAATTTTATTTTTTCCTGTAAAAAACATTTAATTCTATCTCTGCGATTTGTTAAGTCAAATCAGAATAGCTAGGTGAAAGATACCATAACAATGTGTATCAGACTCTATGTTTACCCTAGTTTTTCCAGCCAAACAAGTCTTTCTAGTTAAAGCTCTACATTTCTAGACATTGTGGTAGTTCAACCGTGATTTTTTTTTTCGTTAGTAAGAAGAAATAAGTGTCTTATTAAACTTTTAGGAAGTTACCTATTAGTACATCCAAAACTTAAAATTATACTAATAAATTTAATTTTGAATAAAGGATGAAAGGATTTTTGAGAGAAAACACAATTTTTTTTTTAGAATTAAACACAAAATAAATATGTGCCACAACAGAGCCTTGGGCCTGAAGAAGACTAGTGGGCCTTGTTTTGGAGGGGGGTCGTTCTCGTGCGGGTGTTACCAGGCCAGGTGTCACGAGGTGAGTTTTCTATGGAATGGGAGATGGGACAGTAACAACCACACTCCTCAGTTTTGGTTTTACATCGGGCGCCTACACCATTACTGAGTTCTACTACTGTTCTTACTGTTTTGGTTTTACAGTCACACTCCTCGTTCAGTTAATAGAAAACCACACTCATTATCTCTTTTCTTTCTTCTACTTAAAGAAGAATAGCGTTCCCTTTTCGCTCATTGCTATGGTCGACCCCTCTAAGTACGCCCCCCCCCCCCCCCCTCCTCGCTATTTTGATTCTCCTCTCTCATCTTTATTTTTTCATCTATTTTCCCGAAAGGGACTTGACTGCCCCACATCTTATTAACTCTACCAAATCCCAATTTATTACATAAGCCAATAAGCGATGCTTTAATAGGTAGATAAAGTCTATTTTTGATCTGTTATAGTATAATATTTAGGGGGTTGCTACGCGTCGGCTGGCGGACCCCGCGAGCCGTCGGATCTGACACAGATCTAGCGGGTGAACTTCTTTTCTCTACTTTGCAATAAAGACCTTGTTGCAGAAACATTTATAATAGAGATTGTGTTGAAGAATTTTTGTGCAACAGAGGTTGTGTTGCAGATTTTTTTTTTGCAGCAGAGGTTGTGTTGCGGATTTTTTTTTTTGCAATAGGGGTATTGTTACGGATTTTTTTTTGCAACAGAGGTCTTGGTGCGAATTTATTTTGCAACAACAGTCTTGTTGCACATTTGTGTTTTGCAACAGGAGTGATGTTGCAAAAGTGGATGGCACCTTCCGTCGTCGGTGTCGAGCGGAGGTCGTCTTCTTCATCACCCGGTAGTAGCAGGAGCGGGCGCCGTCAATCGACAAGAGGGAGGAGGAGAGAGGGTGGGTGGCGATGGAGGCGGCCGACGACCGCGACAACGGAGCGCATGCTCACCGGCGTCAGCGGCTGGATGAAGGAGAGAAGAGGGAGGAGGAGAGAGGGTTGATGGTGGTGGAGGCGGTCGACGACCTCGACGGCGGAGCGCGTTCTCACCGGCGTCAGCGATGGCGCAACGGGGGTGCTCGGCGGCGACGCGGCTGCCAGCGCCTGTTCTGGATGAAGGTGAGAAGATGGAGGAGGAGAGAGGGTGGATGGTGGTGGAGGCGGCCGACAGCCACGATAGCGGAGCGCGTGCTCGCCGGCGTCAGCGGTGGCACAGCGGGGGTGCTCGCCGGCGTCAGCGGTGGTGCATCGGGGTGCTTTGCAGGAGCACCGATGGTGGCTGCTCTCGAGGGAATCTAGATTCAGATCCCGCAACACACCAGTTGTTGCGGTGGAAGAAATCGCAACAACCATTCAGTTGCAAAAACTAGTCTAGGTAATACGTTGCTTCTAGTCATCTCATTAAAATCTGATCAAAACGGCCACGAAAATAGCGGGCGCACGGCTATCGGGTGATCCCAATCATTTCCCTAATATATTTATGCCCCTTTGCAACACACGTGTAATTGCCATGTTATATGAAAGAAGTATACGCTTAAAGCTGTATTCTGTAAGCAACGTGGAAGTAGCAACCACAATTCCCGGCGGGTGACCCATCGCCGCGCTGCCGTGTCCCATCCCGGCCATCAAGCGGCACACGCTAGCCAGCTACGCAGGAACAGCAACATCATGGGAATTAGGAAGAGGATACGGCGGACCTGCCGTGCCGCCTCAAGCCCTCGTCTCAACTCACGTCGAGATCGCGCCCCATAATGAGCCGCGCGGGGAAAAGGACGCGACCAGTCGACCACCGCCTGTCGACGAACGAATCCCCACCCCCCGACCTCTCCCTGGACCTCTCTCCCCCCGCGCCACGCACCAGCTGACACGGCACCCGCACAGCACGCGCCGCTGCCGTGACAGCCCCGGGGCGGTCTCCAGGACCATCGAGGCGCGGGCGCAATGATTGCCCGCCCGAGCCCGTCGCCGTCGCCGTCGACCGCCCGCCGGGCCGGGAGGCTGGGCCGCATGTGCGTGCGTGCGTGCGTGCGCGGTCTGATCGATCGATCGATCGGCGAACGGTAGCCATCGATCGGGTGGCGTCCTCGTCCACCGGCCGGGAAAGCGCGCGCGCATCTGATCGGGGACGGACGCTGACCGGCGTTTAAGCTCGGGGCCCTTCGCCTGTCAAGTGTCAAACCAAACGGTGCCCGTATGGAATTTAGGGGGTAATCATGGGGCTGAAAGGAGACCTGCAACAGTCGCGCGAATTGCGTAACTGGTGTGGTGGCTGCCTAACGGGGAAAAGGCGTGGCTGATGGGTGGTCTCTCCTGTGTGAGAGCAACGCGTCCTTCGTTTCAGTCGACTTGATTGATGCCTAAGACCTTCACCAATGCAAAGGTGCTTAGATGAGATGCTAAGTATATTAAATGCCTTAGCAACTTAAGTCCTCAATGCAAAGGTGCTAAGTTTTTGGATGCTAAGCTTCATGCATTTAATTAGTTGTAGACTCAGAATTGTGCTTCCACCTAGGTACACGTGCTTAGCACCGTTTCTTCCTAGGGTCACCATGCTACTCTCTCTCTCTTCTTAACTAGCATGCCACATCAGCTTTTTTGCTTAGTTGGCAACCTTAGCACCTATACAAGGTGGAGCATTGGGAGGAGCCTAATCTCACCAATCTGACCATCTCCTCAAAGTCTCGGTAAGTATTTCCTTGGGATAAGACTATCCGTGCCCTGGGATCGACACAAACACACACACATTCGATGGAGCATCGAGGAGATCATAGCCGGTTGCAAGCGGCTGCTGTGGGGATGGGAGAAGCCAAGGTGATCGTGTCTTTGGTTTGGTTTACCTCGTTTTCTAGACACTGTTTCCCTCACAGGGTGTCGTTAAGATACGTACTTTGGAAGAGTGCGCAGGGTCTTCTCGAATCTCGATAGGCAGCTGGGGGCTGGGGCTGGTGGTGTTTGCTAGCTATACGTGAGGTGTGCAGAGTTCCTCTCTCGCTGGTGAATTTGGTTGTGCGACGGGTGGATATGGTTATGGACATTCTTTTTGAACTGTGGTTGTGGACATTGGTGGGGGCTGATGTGTCTGGCCGTGATATCTTCGGAAAACATCCAAAAAAACGGGTGTAGAAATTTTCATAGTTTTTTCTTCAATGAATGGAGGCTTAAATGAGAATTTTGGTGATTCTTCTGATTAAATTTTAATTAGGTGTAGTTGACCTTTGGTTTTTAGTTGAATTTGGTACCACTCTTTCTATTAAGGTGCATCTTTGAGTTTTTAGGGTACTTCAAAGAAGATTATTCGCTTATCATAAATTTATATGGCTTTCTGTATTTTATTGAAAAGGAGAAGCATTTTTTTCTATTTTCTTTCCCTTTAGAGTTTCTTTTTACTAGATGACCCGTTGCGCCCATGGCGTAAAGGGCGACAGGAAGCCAAGTATTGAAAGAGTGTGTATAAAAAAAATCAGGCACAAACATAGTGTTCTAAGAAGCTAATGATTGATTATTTACAATGCTATTAGGAAGGAAAGTAGATAGTCAGAGAGGCATGATATTGGTGTTTTGAAGTGATGAACATATAATGGTTGCTCTTAGAACACTCAGTGGTATATGTTAGTGCTATAGCTCTTGAGCGGAAGGTGGACGCTGGTAGGTAGGACATGCGTTTTCCTTGGGTAGCATATTCGGTGTTGTTGTTAAGTAGTTGATGCTTCAAACGGAGAGAGCAGTATAAACAGATAATTATAGATAAGGGTGGCATTATGCATATTAATAGATGGATGTGCAGCACATGAGTAACAACAGTAGAGGTTACATAGGCAAGAGCATAAGTGGTAGCTCTTGAAAAGCAACACATGGCATCGTTGAAAAATAGAGGAAGGTTTCATCCTGTTACAGAGCCTGATTAGAAGTTCTTAGAGCGCTAGATCATATTTAGATATGACTTGTGTTGCTGTCGATGGTTCATCTAAAGGCAATGCACGATGAGAACCAGGCGCTGCTTTGTGGTGACCTTGAAGCGAAAGGCGCAGATGTTTCCTTCATGGATGTTTGCAAGGTAGCGGAATTTTGACCAGTTGGTGGTTATGGTGGCTCTTTTGTCGGTTCCTAGCATGATGCGACATTTGGCGTGCAATTCACTGTTTGCGAGTTTCACCTTGAGAGTATCATCATCTGGGTCAATGTAATCCTTCAGGGTTTTTTCAGTGTAGTAAACCTGAAAATACTGGTGAGAGAAAGGAATTAATTGAATGTATTGCAGACTGTTGTTCGACTCTTACATTGAGAAGGTTCAAATATAGATAGTGAGAATAGTTCTTATTAAATAATAGCAGGAAGCAAAAGAAGAGTGCAGAGCATGTTACATTCCTTCCTATGTAGAGTATAAGGTGTAAATTGGTTGTTTCTGCATGTATGGCACTCTAATGAAGGAGAACAAATATAGGACGGAAGAAAACATACACATGACGCTATATGAATATTAGTTACTAACCGTTAATGTTCATGCTTGACTTTTCAGATACATGTAGGAACTTAATGAGAGTCGTTGCACTGGTACTAATAGCAATGTATTCATATTTTTTGAATATTTTGCAATAAAGTCAATTTCCAGAACAAAAAGCACACTATAAGTTGTACTTGATATGATCAGTCAGGCAAGTACTTTAGTTGTGAGGTATAAGCAAAGATTATTTTCTGTTTCAGTGAAGAGGGAGAAAGGATGTTACCATGCGCTCGCCTGGCTTTGCGAATGTTTTGTTGATGGTGCACACATAGTATTTGATGTCTGGCTTTTTGCGGTGGAAAATGGCAAACAAGGTGTTCACAGGGTGCTGATAGAGCTTAACTTCATTGCCCCAGTGACAGTATTTTTCAAGCTCTCTGCAGTACTGGATAGCACGGGGTCGCCCTGATTTAGGTAAGAATCAAATGAAAGAGCATATGTAAGAAGACTGAATATTATTTATTGTTAAGAGACTAAGCTTTCACTAAGAGAAAAAGCTGAATCAAGCGTAAACCTATGGTAGGAAAAATAAAGCAAGCAAGGTAATTAAGTTGAGCATTATTCATCGGAATGATATAAGGTTTTTTTGGGTTTGAAGCAGTAAATTGCCGTCGAAGAAGTATAGCAGATTATAAAAACTATTATTATCAGCTGTAGCTCGTAAAGTTGGGAAAACATAGATGATTGTAAAAAAATGATATAACAACAGTTAGATTACAACCTGCCTGAAAGAGTCATCTTTAAAGGAAACATTAGAAATGTAATGAAATTTCTGTTTGGAATATGGTCATTTTCATTTCAATGGAGAATAGCAGAACAGAATAATGTGTTTTGCAGTGTTGTTTTATATATGGTGAGTATGGAATTGGCTCACCGCGAATGATATACTCTGGATGCTCACATTCTTCACCCTGTACAATCGTTGAGAGAATTGTTAGTGTGAGTAATCAGAAACTCTAGTAGCACATCTAGAAGGCGTTGCAATTAATAGAGTAACGTGAACATCCATCGCATGTGTCAGACCACGGTATCATGAATGAGCAGATTTTAGTTGTAGTTAAAATAAATTATTTTGTGGAAGAACTCCGTATAGTGAGTATTATTCCGTCTTATAAACAATATTTTCTTAAGAAACAACATGTTTCGAACAACAGAATTGAAAAGTTAAAAGATGCAATAACTGCAAGAAATAGTTACCTTGCATCACATAGAGCAACTAAAACAACATACTGGAATTGATGTTGTAGAGAGTCATTCCGTTGGACAAATCATTTTAAGAAGGTGCGCAAAATATGGAAGACAAGCAGAGCTTGCTTGCAAATAATTAATCTTCCATCTATTTAACATATTTCTCTCGTATCCAGCTTGCCAAGTTAAGTGTGTTCTAATCATTTCTGTAAAATTTGAACAAATCAAAGCAAGTGTTTAATTTGTTTTTCAACATATGTTCATTAGATCCTACTCCAACTGTAAGGAGTTTGTAAAGTATGAATCATATTCAGCCAATAACATGTCGCGTATATAATAACATCTTAGACCAACAATGCCTTTAAGGAGAGCAATATATCAATATATCCACGATAGACGAGAAACGCAAATAAATTTCCCATGCATCAGAGCTAAAAAAATTTATTCTACGATTAATGAGCAAATCGGATTCCAATAAGCATGCAAAGATGCAATGGCCAGGAGCTAATGTCATGAATGTTGTAATCTACTTCTATAAAGAAAGAACCTCATCAATATTGTATTTTGATTCCTGCAGTCGTTCATGCCAGAAGTTAAGGTCCGAGTGTGCCAGATCATTGGCTTCTATAGAACCAAAATCTTTCACAAGGGCTTTTAGATCTTCCATATCTGCATTAAGAAGAGCAACAATTAAAACATTTGTGTATTTCAGCCTAGTTTCTAGCCTTCATAAAAAGAAATATGAGAAAAATAATTGATCAAGGAGATACAATGCTGATGGATAGGCCAAGCAACCACGGCACGACAGTTGCTTGTATCCAGTCGTGAGCTGTCGATCCAGCGAGCATACAAACGACCGTTTGTGTGTGTCTGATCCAGCGTCGTGCTTACGTCACATGTCCGCCAGGCTGACCGGCACTCCCGCGCCATGGGTACGCCCAACAGCCATCTCAGCATGGCTATCCATCTCTATTCCCCCTGCTTGCTACTGCGTATGTTCACTCGTGCTTGTTCTATGCATTTATGTTGGATTGCTGCTGCTGGGCGCTAGGCTGCTTATGGTCTCCGTGGTGACCTTCTGGCTCGCGCCGCCGCCATTTCACATCAGCAATCTCCACCTTCAGGCCGGGATTCCCACAATTGTACCTCATAAGAGTGAGTAACAAGAATTACTATTTCCATATGTAAACAGCAAGAGGTGCTCTGCCATATTCTGAAGCACATATATTACAGCAACATGCACTGGTTTGGGCATATACAAAAAATGATCACCTAGTCTACTGGATCCTAGAATCAAGAATTAGTAAGAAGCTAAGAAAACCGGGCACGCTCTACAAACATCAGAGACAAACTAACATGCATATATCTGTCCCAAAGCAGTAGGCAGGAAGCAAACCACCAGCACAAGCATAAGCAAACAAGGAGATCCTTTATTAGGATGCACCAAGCCTTCTTTTGCTTGGGAGCTCTTAGAGAGTTAAATTAGACGTACTAGTACAGAAACAAGAACATGCTCAAACATAAATAACAGGATAGGAGTTCAAACTTGAAAATGAATCTCCGGCTACTACAACTCTAAAAGATTGTAATAGAATAGAACTTTGCTAGAAACAGAATTTATTAATCTAATGCAAAGAACATCAAAGAGAAGCAACACCGGATTTTCTGGCTCCCTCAAAATGAGTCAGCATATCAAACACAGTACACTGTATCTACTCTTCAGAAAAATGAGAAGAGATTGAATTATAATGGTCTGGTACCTCTAGGCTCATCCTTCTTAGGAAACATTGCAAAAGATCCGATGAAATTGGACACCCTCCCAAACATCGTCTCAGACATGGACTGGTTCTGAACCCGCACAACACAAGCATGATATCAAGTTGTCTAAACAAGAAGCATTTTTTCAGAGCACACAAAACAGAAGCAAACAAGACAACAAATCCATGAATAGTGGTCTAAAATAAGTGATGCGATGGCTATATGTATGTAGACAAAATTGAATGATCGCAATCTCTTTTTTCTTCTGTTATCAGTCGCATTATGGGCCTGCTACTGCTGATTGCTAAAATCAGTTAGGGACCAGTTTGCCAAGTTGCCCAAATAAAATCTCAAGATTCCCCAATCAACACAACAAAGAGGCTAAACAAGCACACAAAGTAGGCATGCTGTTTACTCACGATGGCCTTACTGGAGCTCCCATACTTGCTCTGGATCGGCAAAGAAACATTCAGAAACAAGAAAAAAGTTCAGAATCACGGCATGAGAAACGACATAGCAAAGGTAAATAAGCAGTATCGGAGTTTGATCTCCGGCTGCTGACCCACAGCGAGAAGTCGATGACGTCGAGGAGCAGCAGCCGGGCCTTGTTGTAGTTCGACAAAGCCTTGGCCAGAGACTACAGGCAAGCCTCTACAAACATGCACGTACGAAACAGCAGTCTGGCAGTAATGGAGTAGGGCAGCGGAGGAAATCATATTCGTGAGATGGTGGTCGGAAAGAGGACTGATGGATAAGGAAGATTAGCCTGCAGCAAGAAAGAAAAGAGAGAATGAACATAACAGCCCATTGACATTTCATCAAACACATCAGGAGCATCGGAACGGAAGAACACCTCACCTTCATATATGATAACAATAAGCACGGTAGAATGGAAGGAACGGTGGCAAACTGACGAATGAGAGCAGCCCCGATGATCCTGCGAGAGGAAAATAAAGAGAAGAAAAGAAAAGTGAAGAACCAAATCGCACAAGGTAGCAAGAACAGGAGGCTGGGGTCGATTTCGTGAAAGAACCTGCACTGGAAGCAAGGGGAGGCATACTCAAGAAGAGAAGGACGATGTCGAGCGCACCAACGATGTCCCCTGGCCGGCGGCGCCGCCTCCATGACGAACCATGACGGCCTCCTCCATCTCCCCAGCAGCTGAAGCCCACCGCGACCAACCCGCTGCTTCTTGTCCTCGTCACCTATCTCCCCTGCTCCTTGCAACGGTGGCGGCACGGGATAGAGAGAGCAGCACGAGGAGGAGTGGCGGCGGTGCGAAGATTTGCGCCGATCCAAAATCACGGGGCGCAGTGCGTGATGTTGACGACCTGCGCCCGACCTGGCTGGATCGAGAACTGGTGCCCCGCTGATGCTGGATCGAGAACTGGTGCCTCCGCTGATGCACCTCGAGCGCCGGGGAGAGAAGGCATCGGTGCGAGCGCAGAGGAGGCGAGACGGCGTGGACAGAGAAGAAGAGGGTCTCGAGGGCGGAGAGGATTGGCCCGAGTGCGCTAGGTTTTCGGGAGAGGATTGGTCCTGGTTGTCGTCGAGTATTGGTTCTGGCCACCTTCGGGCTTCAACCAATCATTCACGTAGGCGCCAGGGAAACCCTCCCTCTGATCGATGGCCCCCATAGGCTCACGACCCCACTCGTCATTCTCTCCTGAAGCAGGCTCAAACGTGAAAAGCAGTGGATGGTTGACCAGGTGCCAAAAGGCAAAAAAACGCTATTGTAACTCGATCGAGGGGTGGAAAACGTAGCGCGCGCGCGATGCCTCTAGATGGGCAGGTTGGCTAGAAGGGTTTATATGTTCGATTTCGTTGGTCCAAGACATTTTAAACATGTTTTGTTCTCTACTACACTCCTTTGAAGTCTGATCTAGGCCGAACCCTGCTCCTACGGCCTATTTATTTCAAGGTTGTTCCTTCATTGCCTTTCTTTCATCATCACGAACGCGGGAGCTATTCTCAGGATGGTAGCTCCCCTCGCCCGCAGCACCCCACTGCGACCATGAAAATGCGCCGGCCAAATAACATCCGTTCGGTCGTTGTGGCTCGTTCGGTCATGGTAGGTTCTGCTTTTCTTCAAGTTCTTTTTTTGTTTCATTTTATTTTGTTTTTTGGTTTGCTTTGTTTCTTCCTGTTTTTCTTCGGTTTTTCTATTTTCTTTGCTTTTTTCATCAATTTTCTACATTTTTTTCTCGGTTTTCACTAGGTCTTTTTCTCTTTTTTCAACGATTTTCTTTGGTTCTTTTGCTTCTTTTCTCGGTTTTCACTAGTTTATTTATTTATTCATTTATTTATTTTTAGGTTTTCATTGTTTTTCTTTCTCGGTTTTCACAATTTTCATTTTTTTTGTTTCTTTTTCGATTTTCATTGGGTACTTTTGTTTCCCTTGCTTCCTTTGTCGGTTTTCAGCGGTTAATTTCTTGTTCAAAACATGTCTACTCTTTTCTGCACACAATGTACATTTTAGTGTACATATGAAACATTTTTGTTGATACACTTTGAACATTTCTTAAATACATGATACATTTATTCTTAAACACATGTTTTGAATACATGCTCAACATTTGTTTAAATACATGTAACCTTTATTTAGTGGCAACAATTTTCTTTCACATGCAATGTACATCTTTCATATACATTACGGACATTTTTTATACGTGTTATAACATTTTTTAGATATGTTATTAACATTTTTTTCCAAATATATGGTTTTGATGTCTACTTTTTATATAAATTTTACATTTTCCGAATACATAAGGAACACTTTTTTGCATGTGTTTAACATTTTCTAAATACATGATTAACATTTTAATATATTTAAGTTTTATGCCTATTTTTTAAACATACTATACATTTTTTGTACACATTGAAATATTATTTTTATACATGTTTAATATTTTTCAAATACATGATTAGCATTTTTCAAATATAGTTTTTGATGGATGTTTTTTATACAATATTAATATACATTTTATATACTCATGTAGCATTTTTTAATAAAAAATAACAATGTTTAAACACACGTTTTTTTGCGAAAGATTTTTTAAATACAGGTTGTAATTCTACCTTTTCTATATATGTTGTATATTTCTACTATACATTAGGAACAATTGTTTTATATGTATATTTTGAATATTTTGTAATATAAACAAATGTAAAAGAAGAAAGCTACAAACGAGAAACAAAATTTGACAGAAGACAGTGAAAAACAGAGCGTTTGAGGCCTAAAGCTTCCCCGCGTCCGGGTCTGGCCAGACTGGCGCTCGCTTGAGGCGAGGCGGTCATCTGTCTCGCTTATATCGAGACATAGGCACGCGACATCACGCATGGGCAATCCCTGTTTGGCGCGCTTGAGCCGGCCCATCTTTTTTTTTTCTCTTTTTCTTTTAAAACTAAAAAAAGGGTACGTTGTCACGGATTCGGGGCCCGTTTGGTTGGTGTCCACGACACGACATGCCTGGCCTGGACTATTCCTGGAGTGTGCCTGGTACTTGTTTGGTGGATGTCCTGTGAGATAAAATGTTTGCCTGGCCTGGCCATACCAGCAACGGTGATTAGCCTGGCTCAATTGAAAAAGGGATATGTTTAGTCCAGGCAGCATGATTAGCATGACCCAGGCTTCCAATTCATTGCGCCTAGGTGCAGCCTGGCCGTAATCAGGAGCTAGCAGTAGTACGGTCTCGCATTTAAATATTCTGTGAAGTACTCAATACACAACAGCATGCGAGGACATGAACCAAACATACATGCACCAGGCCAACCTGGCCAGGCAAATAACCCCATCGTCTCAGGCTACGTCCAGGCACCCGATTTCCCCAAGCACAGTGTCTAGGTCTTTATCCAAACAGGCCCTCGATCCTGAGACCTGAAACTTCACAGACCAACGCAGCAGCCACTCGGAGAACAAACCGCATAGTGCTAAAAAGAACAAGCAGCATGTGACAATTTACTTCGTTTTCTGCCTTTTATTCTTTCTACAGATCGCGATGCCCGCGTTTTTTTTTCTTTTTTCTTATCTTTTCTCTGTTTCTCTTTTGTTTTCTTTTACTTTTGCAAATGCGCAAAAATTTCTCAATTTTCATAATAAGTTTCTATGAATCGATGAACTCTTTTTTCATATTTGTGAACTTTTTTCAGAATTGATGTACTTTTTTCAATATGGATGAGCTTTTTTAAATTTTGATGAACTTTTTTTAAATTAGAGAAAATCAATTCAGAGTCGATATTTTTTTTTCAAAATCAATGAACTTTTTTGAATTTAATGAACATTTTATAAAAATTCTAAATATTTTCAAATTCGATGAACTTTTATTCAAATCAATGAAATTTTTTGCGAAATTCGAAGAACTTTTTTATCAAAATAGGTGAACTTTTTCCAAATCCGTGAACTTTTTTTCAAAAACCGGTGAACTACTTTCAAATTCGTGATTTTTTAATTCAAAATCGATGAACTTTTTTCATAACCCCATGAACTATTTTCAAATTTGTGCTTTTTTTAATTCAAAACCGATGAACATTTTTTAAAATCAATTAACTTTTTCGAACTGTTTTTCAAATTGATTAACTTTTTTAAAACTCATGAATATTTTACATTTTTTTCCAGATTTGTGAACTTTTTTCAAACTCACTAACTTTTTCCATTATCGCAATTTTTCTCCAATTAGTACGAAGGGTTTTCAAGAAAAATTCAATTCATTGTTGTGAATTCTTTTTCATATTTTTATTTTCTTTATTCAATTTATAGTGGGTATATAATACTACTATATGCTAATGTTGCACCGAGGGAAGGATTAATTAGATCTGTTTCCTCATTGTAGGCAAGAAAGTTGAGCGTGGTCTAGTGGTTTCCGCGTACTGCAGTTGACTTTGGCTGCTGGAGTTTAGTCCCACTTCGCTCGTATTAATCTGAGGGAGGTCCTATCTGCCGCTTATTGCGGCAAACTGTCGGACAAACGCACAGCCGGCCCTGACTGGGCCGGCCCACTTGCGAACGAGCGATGTGCCAGCCATTGTATACTGTAGTGAATATAAATTCGCAAAAAAATACCCCCAACAATACCGAGAATCGAACACGAGACCACCAGCAAACAATCTTTCCGTGCTAACCACCACAGATAATGAGAGCCAGTGATTACTTATTAGCGCAAGCCTATAAGAACCAATACCAACGCAGAGCCAAACAATTTTTTTTCTTGCTTTTGATGATTTTTTTGAAGTTACAAAAAATGTTCTCGAACCTAAAATTTGTTCAATTTTTTTAAAAAGGTTCTTGTTTTCAATTGTTCTTTTTGCAAATTTCAAAAAATGGTCATGTTTTCAGAACCTGCTCGTACTTTACAATGGAAGTTCAAAAACTTTAGAAATTCTTCGCTTTTTTGGAAAATGTTAAGGATTTCAAAAGGTGTTCATGTTTATAAAAGAAATCTGATTTTTTGTAAAATGAATGCATTTTTTTGCGGGGTTGTAAAATGAATGCTTAATGAAAGATGAACACTTTTCACTCAAAACATTTCCTAAAAACATGAACATTTTTTGAAAACTATGAACCTTTTTTTAATATAAGTATTTTTTTTAAACAGGAATATTTTTTGAAAGTCCTAACAAAATTTGAAAACGTGAACAAATTTGAAAAAGGGAACATTTTCTGAAACTCCAGAACAAATTTCAATACGGGGAAATATTTTGAAATTTTGCGAACAAATTTCTACAATGGGAACAATTTTTGGAAACGAGAAAGTTTTTTGAAACTCCCAAACAAATTTGAAAACCTGAACAATGTTTGGAAGCATGAACACTTTTTGAAACTCCTGAATAAATTATAAAATACAAACATTTAAAAAAAAATAGCAACAGTTTGAAACACACGAACATTTTTTAAAATAAAAACAAAATTTTGACAATAAAAAATGAAAACGAAAAAGGAAAGAAAGAAAAAGAAAAAGAAAAAGGGAGAAAAAAGAACCAGGAAATATAAGAAGTAAAAAGAAATAGAAACAGAAAAAGAAAAAAATGTTCATGTGTTTTTTCAATTACTTAACAATATTTTTGAAAACATGAACATAACAATACTTGAAAACAAGTTTTTTTCTTCTGAAATTACTGAATTTTTTTCAAATTGTGAACAAAATTTGAATACAAGATTTTTAAAATTCCTCAAGGACTTTTTGATACATGATTTTTTTTTGAAATTGTGAACGTAATTTGAAAAACGAGAACATTTTTGAAATTCCTGAACATTTTCTAAAGTTGGGAGCAAATTTTGAAAAACAAGGACATGTTTTAAAATTCTGAATAAATATTTCAAATTTTCAAACAAAAGCAAGTTGGAAATGAAAAATTGAAAGAGCAAAGAAAAGAAAACAAAACAGAAAAACAAAAGAAAAAATTAAAACAAAAAAAGAATAGAAACACAAAAATATTTGCCTTTTTATTCGCCTTCTTTTCGTTTTGCCTTTATGTCTTACTCGGTTTGTTTGCTTGTTCGCTTGGCATAATTGTGTGTTTATTGAAAATCAGAAAGCAAAAAGTTTATGGATCCTCATCCACTTGCTAATCTTTTTAAAAGATCCAACTATGATGAACCAATTGCTAGTGAGTTGAGTGCACTAGATTATCTTTATGAAGTTTTGCTTGAAATTCGTGAATCTGAAAATTGTGATGAAATTTATGAACTGATTCACGATAGCTCCTTGAATGAAAAGCATGATTGCAATGATGTTGTTATAAATTCTATTAATGTTAATTGTGCTAATAATATGCAAAACCCTAAGCTTGGGGATGCTAATTTTGCTATGACCACTACTTATTGCAATGATCATGATTGGGGTGATAATGCTTCTTATGATCTTGAAAATTTATTTAAGCCTCACGATGAATATGTTTGCGATAATATTGAAAGTGGGTTTGGAAGAGTGTCAACTCTAGGTAATAATGATCCCACTACTTTGGAGTATGATCAATCTTATGAAATTTTTGATAAAAGTGGGCTTGGAAAGGTCATGACTTTATTTGATGATAATCCCACTATTTTGGAAGAGTGTCAACTTTGCATGCATGTGGATCATGTAGAGAATATGTTATGTGATAGCTATATTGTTGAATTTTATTATGATCCTACATGTAATTATTATGAGAGAGGAAAATATGGTTGTAGAAATTTTTCATGTTACTAAATTACCTCTCGTTATGTTGAGATTGCTATTGTTTCTTTCTTCTTCCTTGCATAAGCTAGTTTTTGCTTGTCTTGATAATTTGTTCGCTTATAAAATACCTATGCATAGGAAGTATGTTAGACTTAAATGTGATTTTCACATGCTATATGATTCTCTCCTTGTGCTTCAATTCTTGTCTTTCATGTGAGCATCATTAAAATTATCAATGCCTAGCTAAAAGGCTTTAAAGAAAAGCGCTTGTTGGGAGACAACCCAGTATTTTTCTTTTTCTGTTTTTATGAGATTACACATTATTACCTTTGTAGTAATTGTGTTTTGATATTTTAATTAGTGTTTGAGCCAAGTAAGACCTTTGGGATGGTCTACGGTGATAGTTGATTTGATCTTGCTGAAAAACAGAAACTTTTGCGCTCATTGCCAGAAATTCAATAAATCACAGAAATGTGATTTTGATCTGAATGTTTTACACAAGATTTATATACAAATTTCCCAGGTTCTCCTAATTTTTTAGAATTTTTGGAGTTGCAGAAGTATGAGAACAATTTAGATCTTCGCAGACTGTTCTGTTTTTGTCAGATTCTGTCTTCTATGTGTTGTTTGCTTATTTTGATGAATCTATGGGTAGTATCGGGGGGTATGAACCATGGAGAAGTTGGAATACAATAGATATTACACCATTATAAATTGAGAATGAGTTCACAACAGTACCTAAAGTGGTGATCTATTTTATTATACTAATGGATCTTATGAATTTTCTGTTGAGTTTTGTGTTGTGAAGTTTTCAAGTTTTGGGTAAAGATTTGATGGACAACGGAATAGGGAGTGGCAAGAGCCTAAGCTTGGGGATGCCCAAGGCAACCCAAGGTAATATTCAAGGACAACCAAGCATCTAAACTTGGGGATGCCCTGGATGGCATCCCCTCTTTTGTCTTCAATACATCGGTAAATTTACTTGAGGCTATATTTTTATTCACCACATGATATGTGTTTTGCTTGGAGCGTCTTGTATGATATGAGTTTGCCACAATCATCCTTTCTGTACACACCTTTTGAGAGGGACTCACATTAATCATGAATTTATTAGAATACTCTATGTGCTTCACTTATATCTTTTGAGCTAGGCAGTTTGCTCTAGTGCTTCACTTATATCTTTTTAGAGCACGACGGTGGCTTTATTTTATATAAATTGATGAACTCTCATGATTCACTTATATTATTTTGAGAGTCTTAAACAGCATGGTAATTTGCTTAGATTATGAATTTAGTCCTAATATTATGGGCATCCAAGAGGGATATAATAAAAACTTTAATATAAAGAGCATTGAATAGATGAGAAGTTTGATTCCTTGCATTTGTTTTGAGATATAAAGATGGTGATATTAGAGTCATGCTAGTGAGTAATTGTGGATTGGTAGAAATACTTGTGTTAAAGTTTGTGATTCCCGTAGCATGCACGTATGGTGAACCGTTATGTGATGAAGTCGGAGCATGATTTATTTTTTGATTGTCTTCCTTATGATTGGCGGTCGGGGACGAGCGATGGTCTTTTCCTACCAATCTATCCCCCTAGGAGCATGCGTGTAGTACTTTGTTTCGATAGCTAATAAATTTTTGCAATAAGTATGTGAGTTCTTTATGACTAATGTTGAGTCCATGGATTATACACACTCTCACCCTTCCACCATTGCTATCCTCTCTAGTACCGCGCAACTTTTGCCGGTGCTTTAAACCCACCATATACCTTTCCTCAAAACAGCCACCATACCTACCTATTATGGCATTTCCATAGCCATTCCGAGATATATTGCCATGCAACTTCCACCGTTCCGTTTATTATGACACGCACCATCATTGGCATATTCCTTTGCATGATCATGTAGTTGGCATAGTATTTGTGGCAAGGCCACCGTTCATATTTTTTATACATGTCACTCTTGATCATAGCACATCCCGGTACACCGCCAGAGGCATTCATATAGAGTCATATCTTGTTCTAGTATCGAGTTGTAAGTAAATAAAAGTGTGATGATCATCATTATTAGAGCATTGTCCCATGTGAGGAAAGGATGATAGAAGCTATGATTCCCCCACAAGTTGGGATGAGTCTCCGGACTTTACAAAAAATAAAAGAGGCCAAAGAAGCCCAAACAAAAAAAGAGAAAAAATGAGAGAAAAGAGAGAAGGGACAATGTTACTATCCTTTTTCCACACTTGTGCTTCAAAGTAGCACCATGATCTTCATGATAGAGAGTCTCCTGTTTTGTCGCTTTCATATACTAGTGGGAATTTTTCATTATAGAACTTTGCTTGTATATTCCAATGATGGGCTTCCTCAAATTGCCCTAGGTCTTCGTGAGCAAGCAAGTTGGATGCACACCCACTTAGTTTCTTTTTGAGCTTTCATACACTTATAGCTCTAGTGCATCCGTTGCATGGCAATCCCTACTCACTTTCATCGATATCAATTGAGGGGCATCTCCATAGCCCATTAATTTGTGTAGTTGATGTGAGACTTTCTCCTTCTTTTTGTCTTCTCCACAACCACCATATTCTATTCCACCCATAGTGCTATATCCATGGCTCACGCTCATGTATTGCGTGAAAATTGAAAAAGTTTGAGAACACCAAAAGTATGAAAAAATTGCTTGGCTTGTCATCGGGGTTGTGCATGATAAAATACTTTGTGTGATGAAGATGGAGCATTGCCAGACTATATGATTTTGTAGGGATAACTTCCTTTGGCCATGTTATTTTGAGAAGACATGATTGCTTTATTAGTATGCTTGAAGTATTATTGTTTTTATGTCAATATTAAACTTTTCTTTTGAATCTTATGGATCTGAATATTCATGCCACAATAAAGAAGATTACATTGATAAATATGTTAGGTAGCATTCCACATCAAAAATTCTGTTTTTATCATTTACCTACTCGAGGACGAGCAGGAATTAAGCTTGGGGATGCTTGATACGTCTCCAACGTATCTATAATTTTTTATTGTTCCATGCTATTATATTATCTATTTTGGATATTTTATATGCATTAATATGCTATTTTATATTATTTTTGGAACTAACCTATTAACCTAGAGCCCAGTGCCAGTTTCTGTTTTTTCCTTGTTTTTGAGTTTTACAGAAAAGGAATATCAAACGGAGTCCAAACGGAATAAAACTTTACGATGATTTTTCTTGGACTAGAAGACATCCACGGAGCTTTGAGAGGGGGTCAGAAGATGCCCGAGGAGGCCACAAGCCTGCCAGGCGCGCCCCTGGGGGGGCGCCCTGAGGGCTTGTGGGCCCCTCGGGAGTCCTCCAACCCTAAATCTTGCATTATAAATTCCCAAATATTCCCAAACCACCAGAAGCGTCCACCAAAATACTTTTCCGCCGCTCTCCTAACCCCAATCTTGGGGCCTTTTCCGGCGATCTGCCGGAGGGGGATTCGATCACGGAGGGCCTCTACATCAACCTTGCTGCCCTTCCGATGATGTGTGAGTAGTTTACCACAGACCTACGGGTCCATAGCTAGTAGCTAGATGGCTTCTTCTCTCTCTTTGATCTTCAATACAATGTTCTCCTCGATGTTCTTGGAGATCTATTCGATGTAATACTTTTTTGCGGTGTGTTTGTTGAGATCCGATGTATTGTGAATTTATGATCAGTTTATCTATGAATATTATTTGAGTCTTCTCTGAACTCTTTTATGCATGATTAAGATATCTTTGTATTTCTCTTCGAACTATTGATTTGGTTTGGCCAACTAGATTGGTTTTTCTTGCAATGGGAGAGGTGCTTAGTTTTGGGTTCAATCTTGTGGTGTCCTCACCCAGTGACAGAAGGGGTATAGAGGCACGTATTGTATTGTTGCCATCAAGGATAAAAAGATGTGGTTTATATCATATTGCTTGAGTTTGTCGCTCTACATCATGCCATCTTGCTTAAAGCGTTGCTCTGTTCTTATGAACTTAATACTCTAGATGCAGGCATGAGTCGGTCGATGTGTGAAGTAATAGTAGTAGATGCAGAATCGTTTCTGTCTACTTGTCACGGACGTGATGTCTATATTCATGATCATTGCCTTAGATATCGTCATAACTTTGCGCTTTTCTATCAATTGCTCAACAGTAATTTGTTCACCCACCGTATGCTATCTTCAAGAGAGAAGCCTCTAGTGAAACCTATGGCCCTCGGGTCTATTTTCCATCATATATTTTCAGATCTATAAACCAAAAAACCCAAAAATACCTTGCTGCATTTTTTTTACTTCCTTTTATGTTTTAGTAATATTTTATACCTATCTCTAATAGATCTCACTCTTGTCCGAGACCGTGAAGGGATTGACAACCCCTTTTTTGCGTTGAGTGCAAGTGTTTGTTAGTTTGTGCAGGTGCATAGATTGGAGACTTGCTTGTGCCTCCTACTGGATTGATACCTTGGTTCTTAACTGAGGGAAATACTTATCTCTACTTTGCTGCATCACCCTTTCCTCTTCAAGGGAAAAATCAACGCAAGCTCAAGAAGTAGCAAGCACCTTGTGCTTGAATATGCGATTCTTGTAGAACATAATGCGTTCATAGTAGACTGCCTGTTCCTTAGTGCAGAACCTTGGCGACAAAGATGTTCACTCCCCTTCATATGGACTGGTCCCAAAGAAAGCAAGCTCGGAATGATGAAGATGTTCATTGAATGCTGGACCATTCAGCCCATCTTCGATCGGAAATAGGGGAAAGGTTTCCAAAGGGTTTCTCAAATATTCTTCTTCGACCATACGCTGGGTCCGAATATCATCAGTTGTAGGCACACCTTCTTTAATGGGTTTAAGAGGAGATGAGACATCCTTGAGTTCCCTTGGACTGATGGCTTCAAAGAAGTTGAAGTACCATCATTTTTACTCGCTCGAACTCCTTCAGCAGCTGTCTGTTTCTCTTGCACCAGAGCCTTTTCTTTTTCTTTCATCTCCTCTGATGGAGGCACAACGACCTCTTGCTCAGAGGCTTGAGTGATAATTGGTGGTGCAGCAACTACTTGGGCCATCGACTCATCAGGTTTCTTTTCTTCCTCTTCCAACTGAGAAGCAGTGGAACGAGGAGCAAGATCAACATCCATCCGAGTGGGAACTCCAGAAGATGCGACCCGGGGTGTTTTCTCTCAGGAAGCTTTTAGATCCCCCTCATTCTTGTCATTCTCCTCCTTACTGGGTCCGAAAGGCTCAACGGGCAAAGTTCTTGGAGGCGATGGATCTGCCTTCTCAACTTCAATTACTTCACCAGTCTCATCGACTAGTGCTTGCTGCTTTGGTGATGCATCTTCCCCGTCCGACTTTTCCTAGAAAACCTCAAAATCCTCAAGTTTTTCTTCTTGGGCTTCTGGCACTGGATTGATACCTTCATCGGTGCCAACTTGCTGCATAGCGGTGGTGATGAAAAAGCTCAGATTGGTTGTTACCGACCATGAGAGGATGACTTGATCCCGGTGCCCATCCTCATGTTCATCTACACGTGAGGGTTGGGCTGGGAGATTGGTCCCTCTCGTGTTGGTGGCTAGCGATGTCTGACCAGATCTGGCAAAGAGCGATCAAGCTCGTGGCCCATGATAGTTGGAGGGGCAGCTGCCTTGCCATGCCCACCTGTGGCGGCAGCCTCGCTGCGGATTGCAGTGACCATTAAAAGTTCATTGTGAGGGTTCTTCCTTTCTGATCTGGTGGTTAACTTTAGTGGTAGGATGCAAACCATGGACGATGGCCTGATGTAGAAGGACGATTGTGTGGCGGAGGCGGTCACACGTCACACGTAGTGCTGGGATTGTGGAAAAATGGTGGCAACAACACATGACTGGCGCACTACAAAATCTGCTCTATTCAGTGACAAAAACCCTGGTGACAAAACATGAAATGTTACCTAAAATCATTTTCTGTGACGGTCCACCGTCACCAGGTGTTCTCCTCCCGGGGCAGCGCCCTCGACAACTTTGGCGACGTCCTAGCCTGATTTTAGACGACATTTTTATTTGTTGTTAAGCTGGTATATTATCTAGGATGGTTATTAGTTTCACTAAAATTATTGGAGCGCGGTGCCTTCATGAGTTATTTCAGGAGATTAGCAAGAAAATGACATGTGTCAGTGTCTATGCAGGCTACGTTCATGCGGCAGCCCGGTTGCGTGTGTGAAGGCGTCCTAGAGACGTGTTTGCAGGCGGCTTGGAGAAATGTTTGCACACGGCCTGGAGGCGTGCAATTAGGCCACGTAAGAGATTCTCACCGGAAGACATGCCTTTGACCGCCCCTCTAGCCGTCGTGGTAGTCTATGCGTACTGAAGGAGTAAGATCAGGCTGCGGCAGCCTTTAACTGCCCCTCCGACCGCCTATATATATCCAACCACCTCTCCTTAATGGTGAGCTCGCCTGCGGTGAGTATAAGATAGCATATGTCCCTTCTCTCGCACCATTCCCATCTCCAATCCAGCAAAAACACCTCATCCGTGGTGCACACCCTAGTCTTCTATTTTGGTGTCATTGAGGAGGAGCAGGAAGAGGATCCTCTGGGCCCCTTGTGGGCAAAGATGGACAAGGCGCTGGAGGAGGTTGCGTAGATGGACGCGCTCGCACCCATTCCCGCGCCACCGCTTGTGCCCGCGCTTAACACGATGGAGGCGGAAGCCACGCAGATGGACATGAGCGATTTTCTGCAGTGGGCCGAGGCCGTCGAAGCCGCATTGTACGACATTGTCTTGGGCAGATGTAGCGGTGGCGCCGGTCGTGGTGCTGGATGGGGATGGATTGGCGTCCATGGCATCAGCGGGTGCCTTGGTCGTGGCCGCATGTCAGGACCCCGATCCCAAGTCACCCCGATCTAGCATAAGACACATCATATCAGTTTGCGGCCTCACGCACGGTAACCCTCGGCTGCCACCTTTACCTTGGCCGGGACCGTTTGCGTCTTTTGGCTCACGTATATGATTGTGATGCTAGCATCCATATGACAGGGAACCTGGGTCGACATGACTAGTCATAAACCAAGGTGGCACAAACATACAGGGACAGACATACGTAACCCAGCAGTGCACGTGTCAGTCATCAGTGTGTGTAACCGAGTTGTAGCAAGCTACAAGGACTCCAGTAAAACACCGCGTGACATTTCCACATAGGGATAGACATAGGAGCAAAGAAGGATACATGCCGGTCAATCCATGTGTTCTGGAGCAGTAGCGAACTACCAAGGCTTAGTGGAAGCACTAGGAGGCATTTCCCTATAGGAAAGGCTACTAAAGGCAGATAACTAGGTGTCGAATCCCACACATACCAATGCATTTCAAAACATACAAGCAATATGCACGATATGTGTAGATACAACATGGCATCACAATAAAATGACACTCCAAGAATAGCATATCTCTTGTGAAGAAGCAAAAACTTAGGCTCAACCAAGACTAACCGATAATTGTTGATGAAGAAAGGTGGGATGCCTACCGGGGCATCCCCAAGCTTAGGTGCTTGAGACTTCTTGGAATACTAACTTGGTGGCCATCTCTAAGCTTGAGCTTTCATGTGTCCTTAATTCCTCTCATGTCACGGTTTCCCTAAATCTTAAGAACTTCATCCACACAAAACTCAACAAGAACTCGTGAGATAAGTTAGTATAAATCAATGCCAAACCTTATCATTCTCTACTATAAAAAAATCACTAAAATTATTATTAAACATCGCATACTAAATGCCTCTACATATTTAATACTCCTATCCTCAAATAGAATCATTAAACAAGCCAACATATGCAAGCAATGCAATCATAACAGCGATCTGTCTAAACAAGACAGTCTGTAAAGGATGAAGCAAGATCCATACTTATTTAACTCAAACAATTCTAAAAATTTACCACACTGTAGAAAATTTATCATATCTTATTGTGTCAAAATTTAAAGCTTTTATCACATTCTGACATTTCTGGGGAATTTAAGCAAGAACGGAAAACTTTCTGTTTTGAAACAGCAACTCATATACTTGCAAATTGAGCATGGTAAAGGCTATACTTGACACTTTTATTGAAATAAAAGATACAAAACATTATTCTAAATAACAGCAACCAAATATCAACAAAATAAAATGACACTTCAAGCAAAACACATATCATGCGACGAATAAAAATATAGCTCCAAGTAAGGTTACCTATAATGTTGAAGACAAAAGAGGGGATGCCTTCCGGGACATCCCCAGGCTTAGTTGCTTGGGTATTCCTTGAATATTACCTTGGGGTGCCTTGGGAATCCCCAAGCTTAGGGTCTTGCCACTCCTTATTCTCCTCATATCGATATCTCACCCAAAACTTGAAAACTTCAATCACACAAAACTTAACGGAACTTCGTGAGATGCGTTAGTATAATAAAACAAATCATTCACTTGGGTACTGTCAAGACAAGATTCATAATTGTTTCCACATAATGCCTACTGTACTCTATCATTTCCATAATTTATATTGACCAATATAAGCCATAGAAATTATAAAACAAGCAAATTATGTGTTGAAAATAGAATCTGTCAAAAATAGAACAATCTGTAAAGATCTGAATAATGACTATCCTTCTGTAACTCAAAAAAAATAAAAAAATAGGAAAGCATGGAAAAAATTGTATATCAATCATGTGTAAAAAATTCAGATCAAAAGCACGTTCCAGTGGATTTTATAGATTCCTGGACTGAGAGCAAAAGTTTATGTTTTTGCACAGAATCAAGTCAATTATCATCCACACTTATCCCAAAGGCTTTACTTGGCACTTTATTGAAACAAAAGCTATAAAACATGATTACTACAGTAGTTTAATCATGTGAACACACAAAATAATAGGTATAAGTGTTGGGTTGTCTCGCAACAAGCGCTTTTCTTTAATGCATTTTTAGCTAGGCATGATGATTTCAATTATGCTCGCATAGAAGTAAAGAATTGAAACACAAAGAGAGCATCATGACTCACATGGCAAGCATATTTAAGCCTAACGCACTTCCTATGAATAGGGATTTTGTGATCACACAATTCATGGAAACAAGAATCAACTAGCATAGGAAGGCAAAACAAGCATGACTTCAAAAATTTCAACACAGAGAGAGGAAACTTGATATTATTGCAATACCTACAAGAATATGTTCCTCTCTCATAGTAATTTTCAGTAGCATCATGAATGGATTCAACAATATAACTATCACATAAAGCATTCCTCTCATGATACAAAAGCATAGAATTTTTATTACCCTTCACATAAGCAAATTTCTTCTCATTCATAGTAGTGGGAGCAAACTCAACAAAATAGCTATCATGACATACTTGATTTACATAATCAATTTGAGCATTAAAATGATGATGAAAAGATTCATGGTTATCATAATTCTTTATATCGTAAGTGTCATCACAATAATCATCATAGATAGCAACTTTGTTCTCATAATAATCGATTGGAACCTCTTCCAAGATAGTGGAATCATTACTAAATAAAGTTATAACCTCTCCAAATCCACTTTTATCAATATTGTAATATGATTCAACACCCTCCAAAATAGTGGGACCATTAGTACCTAGAGTTGACACTCTTCCAAACCCACTTTCCTTGTAATCATCATAAATAGGAGGCATGCAATCATCATAACAAATTTGCTCATCAAAACTTGGGGGACTAAAAATATCATCTTCATCAAATATAGCATCCCCAAGCTTATGGCTTTGCATATCATTAGCATCATGGATATTCAAAGAATTCATACTAGCAACATTGCAATCATGCTTATCATTCAAGGAATTTATTCCAAACATTTTATTGAATTCTTCTTCAAACACTTTGGCACAATTTTCCGATCCATCATTTTCAAGAAAGACATTATAAAGATGAATAATATGAGGCAACCTCAATTTCATTTTTTGTAGTTTTCTTTTATAAACCAAACTAGTGATAAAACAAGAAACTAAAAGATTCAATTGCAAGATCTAAAGATATACCTTCAAGCACTCACCTCCCCAGCAACGGCGCCAGAAAAGAGCTTGATGTCTACTACACAACTTATTCTTGTAGACTCGTGTTGGTCCTCCAAACGCAGAGTTTTGTAGGACGGTAGCAATTTTCCCTCAAGTGGATGACCTAAGGTTTATCAATCCATTGGAGGCGTAGGATGAAGATGGTCTCTCTCAAACAACCCTGCAATCAAATACAAGAAATCTCTTGTGTCCCCAACACACCAAATACAATGGTATATTGTATAGGTGCACTAGTTCGGCGAAGAGATGGTGATACAAGTGTAGTATGGATAGTAGATATATATTTTGTAATCTGAAAATAAAAAATAGCAAGGTAGCAAGTGATAAAACAGAGCACAAACGGTATTGCAATGTTTGAAAACAAGGCCTAGGGTTCATACTTTCACTAGTGGAATCTCTCAACAGTGCTAACATAATTGAATCATATAACAATCCCTCAACGTGCGACAAAGAGTCACTCCAAAGTTCTTATCTAGCAGAGAACATAAGATGAAATTGTTTGTAGGGTACGAAACCACCTCAAAGTTATCTTTTCCAATCAATCTATTGGGCTATTCCTATAAGTGTCACAAACAACCCTAGAGTTCATACTAAAATAACACCATATGATACACATCAACCAACTCTAATGTCACCACAAGTATCCGTGAGTTGATTATATGATATGCATCAAACAACTTCAAATTCATAATAATCAATGCAACACAAAGAACTTCAAAGAGTGCCCCAAGATTTCTACTAGAGAAAGTAGGACGAAAACATGCATCAACCCCTATGCATAGATTACCCCAATGTCACCTCGGGAATCTGCGAGTTGAGTGCCAAAACATACATCAAGTGAATCAATATAATACCCCATTATCACCACGGGTATTCATATGCAAGACATACATCAAGTGTTCTCAAATCCATAAAAGTATTCAATCCGATAATAGTGAAACCTCAAAGGTAAAAACTCAACTCATCACAACAAGATAGAGAGAGAAGAAACACCATATGATCCAACTATATTAACAAAGCTCGCGCTACATCAAGATCGTGCCAAATCAAGAACACGAGAGAGAGACACACTACTGGAATCAGGGAATTTGCCGTCAGCCACTTCTTTGCCGTCTACCAGCTGACGATACACACTATGTTTGCCGTCTGCCTCCAGAAAGCATACGGCAAAGAAGTGGCTGATGGCAACGATACCTTTTGCCCTCCGTGCCTTGTTTGCCGTCAGCTAGCGGACGGCAAAGGGCCTGAAGGCAGACGACAAAGAGGGGATATGGGCCTCACTGGACCGTGGAGCGAGCCGTTAGTAGATCAGCTTCCTTGCCATCTGCTAGCAGATGACAAAGAGGTCTTTGCCGTCAGCTAGCAGACGGCAAAGAAGCTGATCTACTAATGGCCGTTCCCACCCCGGCCCCACCCCCTCTCTCTCTTGGCTCCTCTCTCTCTCCCTCCCACCTCACCCGCGCGCCACCCCGGCCAGCCCCGCCGCCGCCCAGCCCCGCCGCCCGGAGCCAGCGCCGAAATGTAACACCCCCATGTATCAACTACAGTGACCACCTCTTAATCAGGCCAAGTCATCATCATTATGCCATAAGAAAAACAGTTAAGAAATATCTCTACCTCAGATTCAAACTTAAAATAAAGTCAGATAACTATTTCTTCAAATAATTAGACAAAATAGTCCATCATATTGCAAATAATCTTAAGGAAATTATAAAATTGAAACCAACATTATTTGAATTAGTAAAATGCCCCTAACCTATTTAAAATAGTAACAAAAACAGCCCCTTTAATCCATTTGCATTTAAGCAAAAATCAAATGAATTTAGTTAACACTCAAACTTTTTGTGGCCGTGCTAGTTATTGCAAAGTTTTTAATTTGACAAGTGCTACCTTTTACAGAAGTCATTTAGTACAAAAAAATAAAAGGAAAAGTAGCTACTGGATAATAAAACAGAAAAGGGAAATAAAAAAAGGCTGAAGCCTACTGTGCACTAGGCCCATGCACTCGCAACCCAGCCCAGCCAGCTACAGTCATCGTCTTCATCACGCTGTCGAGCTCACAGCGTTCGCGCGCTCTCTCGCCGGCCGGATTCCCGACGCGTGCCGCCAGAGTAGCTTTGGGGAAGGATAAGGCCGAGGCAGAGCCCCCTGGCGCAACCCTAGCCCCTCACCCACTCGCTCGCCCTCTCCTTCCTCTCCCCCTCCTCAGATCCGCCGCGCCCGAACGCCGTCGCCACTGCCTCGACATTGCACGCGACCACCGCCTCCCTCTCGCCGCTCCGACCGGTCCGACGACCTCCCCGCGCTCGACTCCATCGCCTCCACCTACTCATTCGCCCGGAGAAGCAACGAGGCGACGCCCTCAAGCTCGTCTTCCCCGACGCTGTCCGCCGCCGATTCGGTCATCTCCGGCCACCTCAAGCCGTCCCCGGGCCTTCTCTGCAACGCCAGTGAGCCCCCATCTCCCTCCGTTTCCTTCCCCGAGCCGTGCTTTTCCCCGTAGCTGCTTCTCCGCGAGCACCGAGCTCCGGCCGCCGCTCGATCCAACACTATCGTGGCAATTGGCTGCCCCAGGGCCAGCTGAGCACATGGGAGCACTCAGTGCTCCACCGCGAAGCCGCCTGACCCGTTCGCTAGACGACCCGAGCCCTAGCGCGTGATTCGCTCGAAGCCCGAGCTCCGGTCGCCGCCACGCTAGTCACCGCCGTCGTTCTAGGCTTCCTCTGCCGCTGCCGTCTGCCCAGATGGATGCGCACGAGCTTCCTCGTTCGAACGAGCCCACCCGCTATTTTGGTCACCGGCGATGTGCCGCCGGCCGCCGCTGACGTGGCTGGGCGGGGCCAACCCCCTGTGTCGCTGGCAAGTGGGCCCAGGGGCCCCGGTTGACCAGTTGACCAGGTCAACTGTGCTGATGTGGCAGCACAGTGACGCTGACTAGTGGGCCCCCACCCCTAATTAACCTAATTAGTTTTAAAAATTAAATAGTTAAACTAAATAGGCACTGACATGTGGGGCCCACATTCTTATAAACCTAATTAGTTAGTTTTAACCTCTGTTAGTCCACTATGTCACTGACTGGTGGGACCCAGCCGTCAGGTTTGACCTAGAACGGCTGGGTTGACTCGCTGATGTCATGCTGACATCATGCTGATGCAATAATCTATTTCTGTTAATTTAACTAATTCCAGAAAATTGATAAACTTCGGAAAATCGTAGAAAATAATCCGTAGCTCGGATGAAAAAACTTTGTACATGAAAGTTGCTCAGAAAAATCCCACGAATCCAACCGTGCCATCTATTTCCATGTCGGGACCCTCTACGGAGGTGGACCCGCAACTTTTAGCCTATTTCTGGTAGATGAATAGTGCATATACACCGGTTAATAATTCCAACTTAAATCCTAAAATAACTAATATGATTTAGACATGTCTTTAGGCAACCCTGCACTGCACGTTTGCATAGCATGCTCTATGTTGCATATGTTTGCTATGTATTTATCTGTTTCCTCCCCCTCTTCTCTCTCGGTAGATCTCGGTACCGACGTAGTCCTCGAGACCGACGCAGCTCCGGAGACCGACGACACCACTGACAAACCTGCCTTTGCCGCAGAGCAACCAGGCAAGCACCCCCCCTTTGAGCATGCCTATATCGCCTATTCTCTTCTCTCTTGTGCTTGCATTAGAATTGCTGCTGCTACTGCTTTACCTATTCTGATGCATAGCCTAATTTTTGTAACCTGCTTTTGATGATTACCTGCTTATCCTAAAACTGCTTAGAATAGGATGGTTAGAGACCCCAGTGACCCCACTTGTCCCGATTGCCCCGCTGGATTATCAGAAGACTCGACAACCAGGCTCCAGCACCGCACATCACATTCCCTTTATCTGTACGACACTGCAGCGTTACTATCGAGTGCCAAGGGTGATACCTTGTCAGCACTTCTGATGTTAACTATATGGAGTAGTTACTGGGTCGTGGTCATCGAGGGTGATTCCTCCTTCACCACTCCCGATAACGACGCTGTCGTGCAACACCTCAAGTGTGAACCTCGAGGGTGATTCCTCCTAAGTTCACCTTGACGGATACATCGAGTAGGAATCCAACGAGGGTGATACCTCGGATTCCCTGATGTTATGGACACACAGATACTTGGACTTTACAACTGTTACTTGGAAAGGCGGGTTGACCCTGAGGGGTACCCGCGAGTGTTGTGGAGACGGGTTGACCTCGACGGTACCCGAGAGGTAAATACGAGGCGTGGCCGGGCATTCTTAGCCCTTGCCGCAAGTCCTCGAGACGGGGTGACGGGGTCACATCGATCGTGAGTCTTTGCTCGTTACCGCATTACCAAAACACTAGCGATTTGGATATATGATCTGAGTGGGCCTCTGGCCCGATAGCACTAACCATCATGCAGGAAAAGTTATGGGCACTCTGCATCGTAGCATCAGCCGAAAGCTCTGTCAGACGTCCAGTTCAGCATCACGGCCGGGACAGACCGGCGCCCTCCTGGTGCCTGGCTTCCCCCTGCACGCAACGACCCGGAGTGCACAGGGCGATGGCCCAAGACCCCTGAGCACTTAGGATGTAGACCGACGGGGACCTCTCTGCTGAGCTCTAGGTAGGGTTGCATTGTGTCGTTTGGCCGAGGCCGGGCATGACCCAGAGAAGTGTGTCCGGCTGGAGTTAAGCGAGCGTGGTGGGTAAGTTGGTGCACCCCTGCAGGGAAGAACTAATCTATGCATAGCCGGATCCTCGGTAACAGACGCTCGGAGTTGTATCCCGATCGATACAACTAGAACTAGATACTTGTGATGAGATATGGATATTAGGGCTCTGGGATTGCTTTCTCGCAGGGAGTCGAGAAAGGATCTCTGGCCGAGGTTGATAGTTAATGCTGCTACTGCTATATACTATACTAATCTACACTCTTCTAATGCTGCAAGACCGCTGAAGATGCTAGTCTTCGATAGGACGCCTTCTCTCTATTCTGCCATTTCTGCAGCCCAGTCCACATATACAGCCTTTCTTTGATAATGTTGCATATGTAGTGTAGATCCTTGCTTGCTGAGTACTTTGGATGAGTACTCACGGTTGCTTTGCTTTCTCTTTTTCCCCATATCCGTTTGATGTAGCCAGACGACGGAGCCCCGGAGCCAGCCGCCCCCGCCGACGACTACTACTACTACCCCGAGGGTGGTTACTACTACGAGTTGGCCGACGACTAGGAGTAGGATCGGAGGGTCCCAGGCAGGAGGCCTACGCCTTTCGATCGTAGTTTTTGTTTTGCCCCGCCTTTCTAAAGGCTTATCTGTTTCTGTTTCATATCTGTACTCAGATATCTGATGCTTCCCCTGACGCTTGTATGCGAGCTTATCTATTCGAGCCCTCGAGGCCTCTGGCTTGTAATATAAAGCTTGTATTATTTTAATTTGTGTCTAGAGTTGTGTTGTGATATCTTCAAGTGAGTCCTTAGGCTTGATCGTGTGCATTTGCGTGTATGATTAGTGCACGATTAAGCCGGGGGCATCACACGACGCCGCCCAGCCCCAACGCCGCCCATCGCCGTCGCCCAGCCCCGCCGCCGAAGCCAAGCCGCGGCGGCCCTGCGCCTGCCCAGCCCCACCGCCGCCCCCTCCCCACGGCGTTCCTCCACCATCGCCGCCGCCCAGGCCCGCGGCCATCCTCCACCGGAGCCTAGCACCTCCGGTGAGCCTCTTGGTCTTTTTTTTCTGTTTTTTTCTATTTTTTCCCGTTGATTGCTGTTTAGGTTTAGGTTAGTGCTAATTTAGGTTTAGGTTAGTGGTGGTTTAGGTTTAGGTTTAGTTAATTAGAAGAAGAAGAAAGATGAAAAAAAGAAGAATAAGTAGAAGAAGAGGAAAAAGGAAAAGAAGAAGAAGAAGAAGAAGAAGAAGAAGAAGAAGAAGAAGAAGAAGAAGAGGAGAAGAGGAGAAGAAGAGGAGGAGAAGAGGAGAAGAAGGAAGAAGGAGGAGGCAGGAGAAGAAAAGAAGAGAGAAGAGAGAAGAAGAAGAAGGAGGAGGAGGAGGCAGGAGAAGAAGAAGAAGAAAGAAGAAGAAGAAGAAGAAGAAGAAAGAGAAGAAGAAGAAGAGAAGAAGAAGAAGAAGAAGAAGAAGAAGAAGAAGAAGAAGAAGAAGAAGAAGAAGAAGAAGAAGAAGAAGAAGAAGAAGAAGAAGAAGAAGAAGAAGAAGAAGAAGAAGAAGGAGGAGGAGGAGGAGGAGGAGGAGGAGAAAAGAAGAAGAAGAAGGAGGAGGAGAAGAAGAAGGAATAGAGGAGAAAAATAAAAAAAATAGAAAAGTAGTTATATGTAGTAGTTCTATCGGGATTGAATATTCGCGTTGATCATGTGGATTTAAATGTGTAGTGTTTCGTCGCTGCGAGGGTCTGGTGTTCGACGACCTCCCCGTGCGTTTGACGAGCTCCGCCCCTGCGTTCGTGGGTGAGCACAAATGACATCTCCTCCTCCCCCCTTCATTATTTGCTCTGTTTCGGTCTTCGTGCCAATGAAACTTGCTACCTATAGGTGTCTTCAATCATCAGTATGCGTGACCAGTATGCGTCTCACGTTTGAAAGGGTTATAGTTATAAATATGCATGCATTTGCATATTTATAACCATGATTCTTTCGAATTGTCCAACATTATCCATGGACAGCCCGAGTATGTGTAGATTGGGTTCGTTTTCCCATATGCTCTGCTCCGGATCCAACGCATAAGTTCGTCAGTGCCTCCCTGTTGTTCTCCGGCTACACATCCTCTTTGTTTATTGCCGAGATGTGTATCAGGAGAACAGCGGGGAGGTGCTGCCAAAATTTTGCGTCGGATCCGGAGCAGAGCATGGGAAAATGAACCCAGTCTACACATACTCGGGTGGGATTAGGACTTATCTTTACCTATAGAGTGTAGGTTGCATGGACGTAATAAAATTGACAAACTAGATTAACTGATGAATATACATGCTGAATTATATATATATTTCTTGTGTGTCCAGTAGCTAGGCAAGATGAGTGATCGTGCGTGGATGTACACCGGTCACACTAGTCAGAAAGACATGACCAATGAATGGTTAACAAAAACCAAGGGGTTTGTGAGAGCCGCATTTGCAAATGGTCAGAGAAAAACCTGGTGCCCCTGTGTCCGGTGCAACAATTGGCATAAGAGGACAGAGGATGAAATGGGTAAACACCTGCAGAAGTGGGGATTTACGCCCGGTTATACGGTGTGGACATTTCATGGTGAGTCTGCCCAACGTGCCAGAGCTGAGGTGCTTCATCGTCACACCGATGAGCATGGTACCCGGATGGAAGACATGGTGCAAGGCTTTGATGATGCTCAGGATTCGGACGATGAGATGGAGGAATCTGCAAAGGCCTTCAATGAAATGTTGGAGTCGTCAAAACATCCTCTCCACGAGCACACTGAGCTTTGTCAGCTGGATGCCATCTCACAAGTAATGGCTCTGAAGGCTCAATTCAACTTGGGCAAAGAATGCTACGATGCGATGATGACAGTATTTGGACGCTTTCTACCCAAAGGCCATGTAATGCCTACAAACCTGTACCAGTCGGACAAAATCCTCCGTGCACTTAAGATGACCTATGAGAAGATAGATGCCTGTGAGAAAGGATGTGCCTTATTTAGGCTTGAGTATGCGGACTTGAACTATTGTCCCATTTGCAAGTCTTCCAGGTATGTTGTGGTAGACAACGGTATGGGTGAGAAGATACAGATCAAAATCCTCGTTAATGTTCTTCGGTATATGCCAATCGTACCAAGACTTCACGACTTTTCATGGTCGAAGAGACGGCTGATACGTCTCCATCGTATCTACTTTTCCAAACTCTTTTGCCCTTGTTTTTGACTCTAATTTGCATGATTTGAATGGAACTAACCTGGACTAACACTGTTTTTAGCAGAATTGCCATGGTGTTATTTTTGTGCAGAAATAAAAGTTCTCGAATTGACCTGAAAATTTACGAAGAATACTTTTGGAATATATAAAAAATACCGGCGCAAGAATTATCCAGAGGGGATCCACCCAAAGGCCACAAGCCTGGATGCCTTCCCCTCCCTGGGCGTGCCTAGAGGGCTTGTGGGCCCCCTGGACCTCCTCTGACCTCAATTCCAACTCTATATAACCCTATTCATGGAGGAAAAAAATCAGAGAGAAGAATTCATCGCGTTTTACGATACGAAGCCGCCGCCACCTCCTGTTTTTCATCGGGTGGGCAGATCTGGAGTCCGTTCGGGGCTCCGGAGAGGGGGATTCATCGCCATCATCATCACCAACCTTCCTCTATCACCAATTTCATGATGCTCACCGCCGGGAGCGAGTAATTCCATCGTAGGCTTGCTGGACGGTGATGGGTTGGATGAGATTTATCATGTAATCGAGTTAGTTTTGCTAGGGTTTGATCCCTAGTATCCACTATGTTCTGAGATTGATGTTGCTATGACTTTGCTATGCTTAATGCTTGTCACTAGGGCCCGAGTGCCATAATTTCAGATCTGAACCTATTATGTTTTCATGAATATATTTGTGTTCTTGATCCTATCTTGCAAGTTGTAGACACCAAGTCATGATCCGCATACCCCAAGGTGACAATAATTGGAATTCTTTCCGGTGATTACCGTAGTTTGAGGAGTTCATGTATTCACTAAGTACTAATGCTTTGTTCCGGTTCTCTATTAAAAGGAGGCCTTAATATCCCTTAGTTTCCTTTAGGACCCCATTGCCACGGGAGGGTAGGACAAAAGATGTCATGCAAGTTCTTTTCCATAAGCACGTATGACTATATACGGAATACATGCCTACATTATATTGATGAATTGGAGCTAGTTCTGTGTCACCCTAGGTTATAACTGTTGCATGATGAATGCCATCCGACACAATTATCCATCACTGATCCGATGCCTACGAGCTTTTCACATATTGATCTTTGCTAAGTTACTTTGCCGTTGCTACTGTTACAATCACTACAAAACTGCTACTGTTACTTTTGTCATCGTCACCGTTACTTCCATACTACTTTGCTACTAAAAACTTTGCTGCAGATATTAAGTCTTTCAGGTGTGGTTGAATTGACAACTCAGCTGCTAATACTCGTGAATATTCTTTGGCTCCCCTTGTGTCGAATCAATAAATTTGGGTTGAATACTCTACCCTCGAAAACTGTTGCGATCCCCTATACTTGTGGGTTATCAAGACCTTTTTCTGGCGCCGTTGCCGAGGAGCATAGCTCTATTCTCTGAGTCACTTGGGATTTATATCTGTTGATCACTATGAGGAAATTGAAAGATAACAAAACCAAGATTTTTCCCTCTACCACGAGGGGAGGTAAGGAACTCCCATCTAGCTCTGCACTTGATTCACCTTCTGTTTTGAGAAAGCTTGCGACACCACTACCTGCTATTAGTTCTGATATGTTGCAAGTAATTGATGATGCTACTTATGCTATGCATGATGCTTATGATGATACTACTGCTTTGCTTGATAATACTGTGCCACTGGGTGAATTTCTTGATGAACAACTTGCTAGAGCTAAAGATATTGAGAATGCTAAAACTGATAATATTTCTGAAACTGATGAAATTATTAAAACTGAACACTTTGAAACACCTGCTAGATCTAGCTCTCCTAGATATGAATTGCCTATTATACCTGAGGGTTATGTTATGGATGGAGAGGTAGCTAGGGACTTTCTTGCTTGTAAGGATAGAGATGATCTTAAGAAATTACTATGCAAGTGGAAAGAAAAATCTTTGAACGCTAGAATGAAATATGATCCTAAGTTTGCTACTTCACCTATCTTTGTTACTGATAAGGATTATGAATTCTCTGTCGATCCTGAGTTAACTACTTTGGTTGAATCTGATCCTTTTCATGGTTACGAATCTGAAACTGTTGTGGCACACCTTACCAAATTGAATGATATAGCCACCCTGTTTGCTCATGAGGAAAAAAATCTGTTACTACTATATTCTTAAGTTGTTTGCTTTCTCGTTAAAGGGTGATGCTAAGTTATGGTTTAATTCTCTTACTCCTGGTTGTGTGCGTAGTCAACGGGATATGATATATTACTTCTCTGAAAAATATTTTCCTGCTCATAAGAAACAAGCTGCTTTACAGGAAATATTTAACTTTGTGCAAATTGAAGAAGAGAGTCTCCCACAAGCTTGGGGGAGGCTTCTCCAATTACTTAATGCTTTGCGTGATCATCCTCTCAAGAAAAATGAAATACTTGATATCTTTTATAATGTACTAACCGATGCTTCTAGGGACCACCTAGATAGTTGTGCTGGTTGTGTTTTCAGGGAACGGACTGTTGAACAAGCTGAAGTATTATTTAATAACAAATTCAGTAATGACAATGATTGGACTCTTCCTGAACCACCTCCTAAGCCAACTCCAAAAAAAGAGGTATTCTATTTCTCAGTCCTGAAGATATGCAAGAGGCAAAGAAATCTATGAAAGAAAAAAGGTATTAAAGCTGAAGATGTTAAGAATTTACCACCTATTGAAGAAATACATGGTCTTAATACTTCAACACAGGTAGTGGAGGTAAATTCTCTCTACAGATTTGATGAAGGTGATATTCCTTATAATAAGTCTGCTAGTCAATGCTTGGATGAATTTGATAACTTTATTGTTAAACAAGAAAACTTCAATGCATATGTTAGTAGACAATTGAAACATAATGCTTATATGCTTGACTGCTTGGGTGACTACATGTGTAGAACTGTTATTGATCTCAAAATTATTAGTAAACATGCTTCCATGGTAAAAACTCAAGTAGAACAAGTTCTCAAGGCACAAAATGATTTGCTTAATGAGATGAATAATAAGGGGAATGATAATGTTGTTAGACTTATGACTAGAGGTGGTAAAATGACTCAGGAACCTTTATTCCCGAGGGCCATCCTAAGAGAATTGAACAAGATTCTCAGAGAATTAATACTGATGCACCTAGTCCTTCAAAGAGGAAAAAGAAAACTGATAGGACTTTGCATGCTTCTAATGAACCTGTTGTAGACACACCTGAGAATCCAAATGATATTTCTATTTCTGATGCTGAGACACAATCTGGTGATGAACATGAAACTAGTGATAATGTTAATGATGATGTTCATGTTGATGCTCAACCTAGCAATGATAATGATGTGGAGATAGAACCTGCTGTTGATCTTGATAATCCACAAGCTAAGAATAAAAGATATGATAAGAGTGACTTTGTTGCTAGGAAACATGGTAAAGAAAGAGAACCATGGGTTCAGAAACCCATGCTCTTTCCTCCCAAACCATCCAAGAAAAAGGATGATGAGGATTTTGAGCACTTTGTTGAAATGCTTAGACCTGTCTTTTTGCGTATGTGTTAGACTGATATTCTTAAAATGTCTCCTTATGCTTAGTATATGAAAGATATTGTTACAAATAAAAGAAAGATACCAGAAGCTAAAATTTCCACCATGCTTGCTAATTACACATTTAAAGGTGGGATACCAAAGAAACTAGGAGATCCAGGAATACCAACTATACCATGCTCCATTAAAAGAAATTATGTTAAAACTGCTTTATGTGATCTTGGAGCCAGTGTTAGTGTTATGCCTTTCTCTTTGTATCGTAGACTTGATTTGAATAAGTTGACACCAACTGAAATCTCTTTGCAAATGGCTGATAAATCAACTGCCATACCCATCGGTATTTGTGAGGATGTGCCTGTCATAGTTGCAAATGTTACTATTTTAACGGACTTTGTTATTCTTGATATACCCGAGGACGACAGTATGTCGATCATCCTCGGTAGACCCTTCTTGAATACTGCAGGGGCTATTATTGATTGCAACAAGGGTAATGTCACTTTTCATGTTAGTGGTAATGAGCATACGGTGCACTTTCCGAAGAAACAACCTCAAGTGAATAGTATCAATTCTATTGGAAAATTTTCAACAATTACTATTGGAGGTTTTGAGTTTCCTCTCCCTACTGTCAAAAAGAAATATGATATTCTTATTTTTGTGGACATGCATATCCCCGTTGAGGTAACCTAGTGTTATTCAAAGATTCTCTAGTTTCATGTCACTCGGAAGAAGTTTGTTAATAAGACTTGATCGACCTTGTTAATGGATTCCTTTTGATGGTGTCGGTGCAACAAACCCTAGGTGTGTTGACCAGACTGTACACAGGCTCGAGAACAAGGTTGCAGCATCCAAGACAAGACCATGCAAAAGAGACCAGCCCTTTGAGAAATCGAAGGGCGGATCAAGAAGACCAAGATCAACCAAAGGAGCAAGATACCACTAAGGAAAAATCTCCCTTGCCGGGCAGGCGATCCTGGTGGGGACGAGGTTGCCCCGAAGACAAGTCCCAAGATTGCCCTGGCAGGCTTGCCGGGGATGCCGAGGGCGGATTACCCCGCCAAGGCTCCACCGCTCCACCTCACGGCAACGCAAGTCATCGATCGGTGAGGTGTCGAGCCTCCAAATGACTAAGTGGCCGTTATTTGGCATGTGGCAGCCGCTTCCAGAGGAAACCACCTCCAAATGACACCCGTCCAGGGATGTGTCACGCAGGCAGGCAAGAAGGTGGCCGAACGATGTGACACTAAGCGGTGCATTTAATGCGCTCTGTCCTATCTACAGAGTTAGGTATGATAGCACTATTTGCTATCTAATCAGTATGCAATGACTGATTTGCCATTGTGGTGACCCCTTGATCTATAAAAGGAGGGCCATGGCAACCTTAGAAAGGATTCGGACCCTTGTACACTCATACGCGCGTAGCTGCTCTCGCCCCGAGGCGACCTTGCCGGGCTAGAGCGTTGCGTCTCCACCATGGTCCTCTCATCAATCCACCAAAGCAGGAGTAGGGTTTTATGCCTCACGGCGGCCCGAACCTGGGTAAAAACTGCCCGTGTGATCGCTGTCGTGCTGCTCCGCGCCCTCTGCTCTTTGTGCAATGCGTCCTTCCCCCCTGCCGAACCACAAGGGGCCGATGGCCCCATAGGTGGCCGTGTTTTCCCACGACATCTTTGGCGCGCCAGGTAGGGGGAAGCGCTTGCGTGAACCCGAGAGTACAAGCAGCGCGTCATCTTCACCATCGTTCTCTTCATCGATGGCTTCATCATCCATGGCGCCCAAGAAGAAACCCGGTGCCGCAGCTCACCCGTCCACCTCGAAGGCCCCTTCGCACGCGGCTGCCAACACCGTGGGGGCTACGGGGGCGCACGGGGACGTGGATGCTACGGGGGATGTGGCTGGTGCAGGCGGCATCGTCACCACCTCCCCTATGGCCAAAACGGGAGCAGGAGGCACCGGAGAAGGACAGCACCAACAACATCCCAGCGGCCACGCTCCACAAGGTGCGGGAGGGGAGATCATCCCATTCGCGCCTCTCCGCCCCATAGAAGGACGCAGCCACAACGGTGGCGCTCGCCCTGGAGCGAACCGCAACCCTCCGGCCACCCCCGCTGCAGGTGCGGTCGCAGGGCACATGGCACCCCCGGGACGGGCTGGCCTAGCCGATGCGCCGAACGGAGCCGCCGATCCCCAAGCACATCCATCTCGTCACCACGCCACCCTGGCAACTGGCTTACGGCGACGAGAGCACGGTGCTGCCACTACCGGCACCGTCATAAGCCAGGCGACATTGCGGTCTACGTCGTCATCTATGCCGAGCACTGCTTCGGAGGCCATGGTGCGGGCCCAACTCCTGTTGAGATTTCCGCCGCCGGCCGATCAGATGGATGAGTGGAGAGCCACCATTCAGAGCCTGATTGGTTTTGTCAAGGCGGGAGGATCACAGCGAGCGGGCCCGTCACAGCCTCCGCAGGCGGCGACAACGGCCCGAGCCGCTGGCCGTACCGAAGGGGCCACCCCCACGGTGCAATCCCCTCCGCGGCAGCCAGCGCAGGGGCCACAGCCAGAGCCACGCGACCAAGAACCCGATGACGTATCGATGGCTTCGTCCGATCCTCGAGCACGACGAGACCAGCGGCGAGTCCTGGAGGACAGGCGGAGGGAAAACACGCGTGTCACCATCGAACGACGCCGCGAAACCCAACACCAGTCTGATAGGCGTAATGGCCCCGATGTCGACGAGCCCACGCCCGGTGAAGGTGGGTACCTATTGTCGGATTCAGGGCTCCGTAGACCCAAGAAAGGTTCGAACTCTGGGGCGTGTGCGAAGAACTCAACCTCTCCAGCCAACCAACCCGTCGCCCTACAGCCTAGCTCGATGAACAAGGAAGAAGATGAACACGGCAGTTTACCCAGGTTCGGGCCACCTTGCGGTGTAAGACCCTACTCCTGCTTTGTGGTGGATTGGCCTCACAAGGGGCTGAGGATGAACTAGTACAGAGGATGAACAAGCTCGCAAGGCTCGCTCTGGTGTGGGTGGAAAGGATCCCATCCCCTCTATGGTGGTGGCTAACCTATATTTATAGCGGCCTCGGTCCTCTTCCCCGAAAATGTAGGCGGGAAGGGATTCCACAACGGCCAATTTGAAAGGGGACAAGTAGTACATCTTATCCAGACGAAAGGTGGTCTTCTCCTGCAATGCTCTAGTCGTGACGCGGTGGTGGGCTCGGCGATGACATCCGTCCTGGCGGTCTTGGTCTCGTTGCACGGGAATGGAAACCTTTGGCTGATTCCTCGGGACCCTGCGCTTGCGCTTACCTCCTTAGCACCAAAGAGGAAACCTGCTCCTCTGCGCCCGCTGGCGCCCTCCTGGCCTTGGTCGTCATGGCTTGCGTCACTGCAACCTCATGAGGTTGGGCACCTGCATAGGAAACTCCGCTCCTCAGGAGCAGCCCAGGGGTGGCCGCTCCCTCAGGAGGTCTTGGCGTCATCCGCCTCGCGAGGCTTGGCCCCTCGCGAGGGTCTTGTCTTGTTGGTGTCATAGAAGGGCTGTACCAGGCCATCGATGGAGCCACGCCATGGGCCGCAGGCAGGCAAGTCTAGGTACCCTGGTTCCCAGAATGTCGACAGTAGCCCCCGGGCCCAAGGTGCGCTCGGACTTGGCTTCGAGGCGAAGCCAAAGGGCAAGGGCGAAGCGCCGCGGGCCCCAATCGCCTGCGGGCCAGGCTGACGCGTGGCGCTTGATGGGACGTGGGTGTCTCCACTTCCCCACGCTGCCTCGGCAACTACACGACTTGACAACTGCCTGGCGCACGCAGATCAGCCATCATCGCTCGGAGCGTGGGAGGCCGGCGGTTGGCCTCCCTCTGCCTATAAATGAGAGAGGGGCGGAGCCCCCAGCTCGTCTTCATCTTCTAGTCGTTTGCCCTTCTTCTTCTTAGTTCCCCCGCCATCTTGCCAAAGCTTCCATGGCGCCAGTGATGAGGTTCTCAGCCGCTGAGAAGGGAAAGGCTCCCAAGGAGGGACCAGACTCGCCGCCGCCCAAGAGAGGCCGCGGCCGCCCCCGCAAGTACGCCGCGACGCCAGCGGTGGCTCTCCGAGGGCATGGGCGCACTCCCTCGAGGGCTGGCGCTGCCTCCGGCAGTCGCGGGGGTGCTCCTTCCCGCGATGGAAGCTACCGTGGCCGGGGCAGCCGCAGCGAAGGGGGAAGGCACGCGGCAGCAGTCCGACCACCGTGCCCGCGACTCCACTCGGCCGACGCATCCTCGGAGTTCGTGGTGTGGGAGGAGAGGCCCGCCGGCGCCTGGCTCCATCTCCCGCGCTTCTTTGCGGGTGCGCTGCCGGCCGGGGGACCTGGCGGCCTCTGGCTGCAGGCCGATGGTTGCTGCAGCAAGGCCTCCTGGGTGGTGGTCGAGGTCACCCCCGCCGGCAACGTGTTCCTGAACCGCGGGTGGCAGACGTTCGCCCACGGACGCGGCCTGCAGGGGAGGTGTGCCCTCCACTTTAGGTACAACGGC
Organism: Thinopyrum elongatum; assembly: GCA_011799875.1. Classification (NCBI taxonomy): domain Eukaryota; kingdom Viridiplantae; phylum Streptophyta; class Magnoliopsida; order Poales; family Poaceae; genus Thinopyrum; species Thinopyrum elongatum. Next base: position 351,650,731 of record CM022297.1, on the reverse strand, counting down.
GCCGCGACCCTCTATGTCAGGGTCTTCGGGGAAGATGGTCAGCACCTGGGGTGCTGCTGGGAGAGCGACAGCGACGACGACGTTGGTGGTGAGCTTGCCCTTGGCGACGGCCACGATGCCTCTAACAGCGGCGACTCCTCCTCTGGGGAGAGCACGAGCGATGGCGACTACGACGAGCCACCACGCCGCCGAGCTCGGACCAGGGAGGGAGATGAGCCGCCTCACCATCACACCCCGGTGAAGCAGGAGGAGGACTCCGACTGAGCGTGGGTGTTGCTGGAGGTGGGTCTTCGGGAGCTGCTGTAGTCGCGTGGCTGCTTTTGCCTCTTTTTTTTCTGCATCAAAAAGGTGGAAAGCCCTGTCGGGGCGTGTAATGGACCGCGGCGCTTGCGCCATTATGTTATCATTTTTATATTGCATCCTGGTACCCGTGTTGCCACTGATTGTGGTTGAAATGACTTAGCTTAGTGTGCCTGCGGTAGACTCCTGTGCTGTCAGGACGAGCTTCCCTGGAGCTTTGGGCTTCCCGCACGTCCCTGGTTCCAAAGAGGTCCTCCAGAGATTTCCTTCTTGTGGACCCGAAGATCCTCAGGCCTTGGGAGACACCCTGCGGTTATTGGGTCAGGGGACCTCTAGAGGTGCCATTCCCCGCGCGAGCCCCCGAGCGTGGGTCGCTGGTACGCCGCATCGCGGCGCCCGGAGGCACGGACTCAGGAGGGCGTGCGTGCCCGCTAGCTCGTTTGAGGGCGTCATGCGAGGATTAATACGCCAAAGGCCAAGGCTTTGGAGTGGTGCGTTCGCGAGTGGGCCCAAGCGTACACACCGTGCTTAGCCCCCACGCGCGGGACGCGCGAGGAAGAGCGACGGGCAACTGTCACTCTCCTATAATGAGGCCTGAAAAAGCGAGTGCTACGAGGAGAAAAATTCCCAACCCTTTCAAACAAAGACGCGAGAACTCCAAATTTCATTTCAAGAAGTTGCAAATCAGCTACAGAAAGCAAGCAAATGAACAGCCATGTCTGGCACTGTAACACCCTGGATTTTGCCCATTTTCTTTTGCTTTTAATTTTGGTCCGGATTCGCTTTTTGTGGCTTAGTAGTCTTGCAACCTGGAGGGATCACCCTTCATTCTTCTTCCCGAGTGGCTTGCCAACCTCAAAACCATCCCAAGACCTTGTCATTTCCATCTTGGACCAATCCCAATATTCTTTTTCTTGGGAATATTCCTTTTTCTATTAAAGGAATAACTCCGTTTGCTCTGAGTTGTGAAGCAACTCACATTTCCATCATTCCCAAAATTCCCAAATAATTCTCATAAATTGTTTGGGTCATATATTCCACAAATATGTCAAACCTTTCCTTGCCATGTTCAAAAATATTTCACAAATATTCCTTTTCTGATTGAGAAGCAAGTACCCTTTATATTTGCTTTCTTGGTCTAAGACTTTTTGGGCATTCTTTCCTATCCATATCATTGCCACATGCCAAAATTCAACTTTATTTGGGTAATAAATCTCCTTTGGCTAATTTCCAAAGTTTCTGGTCAACTAGAACCTTTGTGAAGCAAGTACTAGCTAGGAGTATCCAAATGAGTTGAAATTTTGCAAGCATCTTCATATTCCAAAATCATGAATCTCCACCAAATTTCAACCCTATCCAAGCATCTATGAGAGAATAACATCAAATCTTGGTTTCGGGTCATATTTTCCTGTTGTGAAGCAACTATATTTTATATTGCTTCATAATTGCTGAAAATTTACCAGAGCCTTATCCTACCCATATTATCACCTCTCCACCAAATTTGGGCTCATTTCATTTCACCAGTAATTTCCTAGAATTTTTCAAAGATTCTGTCCATTTGGAAGCTGTGTGAAGGAAGTACCATTTTGGTTTATCCAAATGGTATGAAATTTATACAGTACCTTCATATGCCCATATCAATCATCTCCTCCAAATTTCATCCCAATCCCATGTGATATGTGAGTGCTACTTCAAGATTGGCAAATCTGGTCAGTAAGGCCCTTTGAACAGCAAGTGCTATGTATCTTCATCCAATTGAGCTGAAAATCTGCAGACATGATCATCTTAGCATTTTATCACCCCATGCCAAATATCAGAGTCTAGATCCTGCTCGATCTCCCTCACCCCACTCCAAACACCTTGCTGTTGCTTGGTCTCCAAGCTCACATCTATCATTTCTTGCAGCCACTCCCAGCCAAACCTCGATGAGTCATCTCACTGACCTCTGAGTCACACAAAAGACAAGGTGTTGGGTCAAAGCATGCACCAGTGGGCATTTTGCCGTGGTGACCACGTGGACGACGGGCAGAACGCGCGCTCTGCGCACTGTACCCTTCGTGAGGTCAACTCCGGCCCTCCCTGGCTTGTCCAAGCATGTCATTTGGCTCCGCAGCACCCACGTACCCCCTCTCCAGGTCTTTCCCCCTCCGGATTCTTCCTCTTCACGTCACGGCGATCGCCGCCGAGACCCTGTTCGCCCGTGACCGAGCTGTCACCTCCCTCTGTTGGCTCCTTCCTCCCTGAGCCATCGCGTCGCAGTGAATGCTCGTCAGGTCGGCCGCTCGCCGACGCCGGGAACCCTCCAGCCAAATCGCCACGAGCTCCAGTATGCGGCTAAGACCGCCACGGCGGCCATCCCTATCCCCTCCACCTCGGCCGGCTATATATAGCCACGGCCCGAGCCCCTCCCGAGCATACCAGCCACCTCCCCATCCTCCTCTGGTCCCGCCCAGCCTTTTCCCCGAGCTGGAGAAGCTCTCCTCGCCGCCCTCTGGTCGCCATTGCCACTTCGGTCTCCTCCTAAATTGGAGATGCCCGAGCCCCCTCTCGCCCTCCTACCCTCACCAAGGCTCTCCTCGGACCTCCACGACCCTCCTCCGACCTTCGGCCCTTCCTCCGATGGCTGGTAGCCATCATGCCCTTCGGCACCCGAGCCGCCATCCGCCATGACCAGGGGCGCCCGTGCTCCGGTCCTCCCCGAGCGCCGCCACCTACGGGGATGGATGCGGCCCGTCGCGCTGGTCATCCTGGTAGGCGGAGCGCCACCAGAGGTGGCCCGTGTCGCCGGCGGTCGCCGTCGGGGCCGGCCCCTGCCTCGGCCAGGCAGGAGACGTCGCGGGGAAGACGACCCCGAGCCCCTGCTCGTGGGCCCCGGGCGGCAGTGACACGGAGAAGTCAACGCCCGGGCCCGCGGGATTTTAAGTGGAGGCGTATTTCTATACATACGTCTCCCTATTTGGAAAGCGCATTTTCACCTAACTGCGGCCAAGTTTACTTTTTCTGTTTCAGAAAACGTACTCGGCCTGAAGGCGCTTTCGGTTTTAACCGCTAGGGGCTTGTTTGTGAATAAAATCTTTACAGATCGGTCCCTAGACTTCAAATGGCTATAACTTTTCATCTGAGACTCCGATCGAGGTGAATCCAACGCCCACGTCTTCGTCTCGTCGAGCCCGTCGTGTTGGTATCATTTTCACTATGTGGTTCTACTGTGAAAATGACCATTTTGCCCTTGCCCATAAACAGCCCTCTGAGAGAGAACTGTTTCCGGCAATCACTTCCGCGACCATTCCGCACTTCTCCCCGGTGTATCCCTTCATCCCCAGGCAAGCCACAACTCTCATCTGCATCATTGCATTGCAATATCATAGTTTAACTAACTACTTTAATAGCAAGTATGAGTTATTTGTGAAATGAATTGGATTATGCAATTCTCGGTTATGTGACTACCATGTTGAGTACCAGATTATTAGTGACCAGTAGCTTACCCACTTGTTGATACTGTGATGTTGAGATCACTGTCTATGATTATTTTGGAGTTCATCCGGTAGTTCGTAGAGATGAATTAGTAGCAGTGGCTTAAGCATACTAGTTATCGGAGTGTCAGCCATGACGGAAATATTATTCGGGGATTAGATATTTCATGGTTGATCTTGAGTCACCTGTCCGGACTTATCCGTGCAGCCACATTTGCCGGTATGGGACGGCCTTGACTTGGTCTGATCGCGTGCTCTTTCACCGGTACCGCCCGACAGGGAAGGTTATGCGTGCGCGCTACCCTGGCCCGGTAGGCGGCGATAACCTTGTGAGCCCAGTTGAGTTTTGTGCCGGCGTCCCCGTTTGGGATAGTATAGTTTGGCCACGACGATGGCAAGTGTCACGAGGTGACAAGGGGCCACCCAAGGCTTGACTCCGAGGGAGTGCGATTGCCGGTGGTATGATGGGAGAGTCACGGGTCAGGCATGTTTCGTTGGAGCAACACTGGTCCACCCGAATGGGATCACGAGGTCAGTGCTCCATAGTGTGGGTAAAGTGCGCAACCTCTGCAGAGTGTAAAATCTATTCGAATAGCCGTGTCCACGGTATTGGATAGTCCGTCCAGACCTCACTAGGTGGTCAACCATGGTAGTGATGATAATGATGGAAGAACTCGTCGTATGATCAGAAGTACTCGGTGGTTCATGAGTATTCTGAGGGTTGTGAGACAACCCGGAGGAGAGTAAGTTTGTCAGACTTGTCGTGCAGATGGAATTAGGTATTTGATATGTTAGCCATGGGATGGCTGTGAGTTGAGTGGTCAGATGACCACATGCTTGGGGATTGGACTTGGTACAGGTTTGGATTGGAGCCTGAGATTATTTGAAGTATGGATTTAATACGCTTTACCTTACTGCAGTCATTTCAGTAGCTACCTTGCTAGATAACCATGCTGGTTAATTTTGGATTGCTATGATGTTGTCTTGCTTTAATGCTGATGTTTGCTGTGAGCTTGCGAGTACATTCAAAGTACTCACCTGGCGTGTCATGCCAGTTTGCAGGTCATGCCGTGATTGCTTGCTTGCCGAGGATCCTGTGCTTGCGATCTAGGATACGCGTTCTAGCCAAAGTCCCTGCGGAGTGGAGTCCATCACCGTCGTCGCTGTTCCGCTGCCGAGAGAGTTACTTCGCTGTTAGCATAGAGCTACCCCGGGAAGGCGTAGTGTCGCCGTGCCGATGTAATCCATGTACCCTTTGTAACCATATCCATAGTAATAAAGAGCTGATTTGTTCTATGCCAACAGTGCCGTATTCCAGAAGACTTGTCCTTGGGCTGGAATACGGGGCGTTCCGGTTTACTCTCAGCCGGGGTGCCTCAGAAGTTGGTATCAGAGCAGGTCTGGCTATAGGACGCGCGGTCTAGGTGCGAGCGTTAGTACCCGGTAGTTTAGGACCCGGTTGGTTTGCTGCACTTGTTTGTTGCATTTGTTTGTGCATAGCATGCATATAGACTAGATATCTTGTCACCAACGATGGATCTGGCGAGTGTGGGTGGCATTGGTTTTGATTCACTACCTGCGCTCTCCAGTTTGCATATTTGTTCCTTGGTGTGGTGTCATCTTCGTCCCAGCGGAGTGATGCCAAGGTGCTTGGTGGTGGCGATCACTAGCAAGATTGATGCACCGGTACCACACCAATATATTCTCTTCAGTCACCCTATCGTTTCGGTGATAGACAATGCAAGTTCTATCCCGGATCGTGCCATTCCACTAGCCGCTTTGGCAACCCTTACTGATCCTTGCTATCAGAAAAGGGCAATGCCTGCAAGCCTTTCTCTCCACCACTATCTTATTCCGCCACCTATTCTTTGGACGTGAACGGTTTTCTTCCGTACGCTTGATGACGATGTGGTCGTGACCTCGTGCTCCGACCCCCGATCACCAAGTTCGTCCTCGCCACTGGTTCCATCCGTGTTAAGCTCGTATTTGGTGTAGCTTTGTTTACACCAATTTTATTCCACACATTGATTCACTTTCGTGCACATCGCCACAACATGTTAGACCGTAATACCGGAGTTCTTGCGAGATTTGTGTGCTTAAGTAGGAATGCATATTATTGCTGTGAATAACTGTAGAATGTGATATTGCTTGTGTGTGTGATCTTGCTGCTTGGTGTGCTTTTGTTTAGTCGTTTCTTTTGTTGTTTTTGGGCCCTTGGTGTTACCTTATTTTCCCCTTAAGGAAGTTGCTCACCGACCCTGAACCCAAAGAGTCAGTGAAGAGACAGCCATTTGGAAGCTCAGCCCAGCAATATGGAATTTCTTGCTGACTGCCTGATATTGGGAATATTTGGTCTGATTATAAATGATATCCTGGCTGGATTGATTATCAGCATCAAGTATACCTCAGTGTGCAATTTTCACAGCGGCAATGATCAAATCAGCAAGAAGGCAAGATGTGTGCATGATCCACAATGCATTCCGTGCCGAAGGTATGATTCATATATGCAAGGTTTGAGTCTGCTATGAGTACAATTTGAACCCGGCCATGTCTTGGAAGCAAGCCAGAATGTGCTTAGTGTACAAGAAGAAGGATAGCCGAATACTCTGTTGCATACAACAAGTAACCGACAGCAGTAACCTCAAGATATATATATATATGCACTCAGTCTGCACATGGCAACAAGGAAGCTTCAGATGTAAGCAACCCAGTTTTTTCCTACAAGCTACCTGAGAAGCGTACGACGCAAGGATCCCTGTGTCTTCCTCAATACGACACATGGACATCTTCCAATGCAAGTTAGCAGCATATGATAATGCATCCCCAGGGTTAGATCCGCAACAGTTGGTCCAAAGGCAAAAAAAAATCAGTCAGGACACAAGCTTGCCTCGGAAATCAAGTGGCCAGCTACACATGGTTCCATAGATATGGTGGACATGCTGCCAAAGTCATATGGGTTACTCATACAATGATGCCAGCTCGGTGAGGATCCGACTTTTGTATGAGCTATGTAAGAAGAAGAGAACGCCGTTTATACACTTTAGTGTGATGACCAACCACCTATGGAGTAAGCCAACCATCTGTGAGTTGTATGGGACACGGATGAACCCTTGCCCATCTTTCTTTAGTGACGGCACCACGCCTGTGTTCTGAGCTGTTTCCGGCCGTCCGGGGTGGATGCTGATTTTTATTTCTCTTGTCAACAACTGTCCGTGTTCTGAGCTGCTTTTCGGCCGTCTCGGGCAGCTGTTGAATTTCTCTTCATAGCAATGACCCTATGCTCTGAGCTGTTTTTTTCGGCCGTCTTAGGGAGTTGCTACTTTCTTCTTATCGACACCGTCTCATGCTCTGAGCTGCTTTTCAGCCGTCTTGAGTCGGGGTTGAGTTATTCCAGTAAAAGTCCGAGATCTGAGTTGTAAAGACCGTTCTGGTGGCTACTGGTTTATTTGCCGGTTTTATTCAAGGGTTCAGACGGTCGTTACCCTACAGCTACAACTTGTAAAGTAATATGCCTGCCGGAATATTGCACCTAATAACACCTATGGTCACACGGAGAATCAAGAGCATATTAGGCCAAGTTCTTTCAGCAAAGGATCCAAGCAAAGAGAACTATAATAAAAGAGCAAGGTTGTCCAAACAGGTATGGTAATGGTACAAATACACCGGATAGTCTGGCTCGGTACTAGTCACCATGGGTACACACCCACGGGGTCTATCCCATTTGCAAGGACCCCATATCGAGACAACCCGCCCAGCCAACTAGATATGCTCAGAATTGTCAGAAGAGGGCAACCAAGCTGGTCAGGTCAGCCGAAAGAATAACTCAGCAATTCAAATTCAGCAACTATGTTAAGGTACTACACGGCCTACCATCCATATAGGAATACCGACAGACTGTGTGGTCAGAAGGATGAACAACAGTCTCGAAGCATGTGTCCTCACATATGGGAATCGGTTAAAGACTAACCTACCACGAACAAGACTCTGCTGCCAGGACCATTGTCAGTCAAGTCTATGGATAATATCACAATAAGACCGTACACTTCTATGCTGGTCATGACAGGTGACAGTCAAATATTTGGTAGGAGCCTTATACCCAAGACAGTGAAGATACCCAAGATGACCCAGCAATCCGTGTGAGAAGTCAGATTCCGCTAGGAGAATGGTACGATTTACAATACTATTTTTGAGCCTGGAGGACACACATCCATTTGAAGTCACCCACTGAAATGAGTAAAAGATTTCGTGTCCACCAAGAGAACCTGTTCACAACTCAGTGAACAATCGTGCATATTGGACCTCGTCACGACACATCCATGAGGAATCACCCTCGGACTTACGAGCATGGCACATTGTTTGGTCAGGATAATTTATTGCCCCAGATAGGTCAGTAGACACAAAAGGATTGGAGTCAGAGTAGCATATGAGGTTAGATTTGCCAGAAAAAGGATCCAGTGAAGCAACCCACCCCGAAGCAAGGCAGTCAGACATATGAAATTCAGTGGGAACATTATACAAAGGTAAAAAGGAAGCCCGAGATGGAAACGGTTTCCTCAAGTGGAAATATTCATGTCTGATCCCTGAGCAACCAAATCTCGAGGACGAGATTTCTTTAAGGGGGGTAGGTTTGTAACACCCTGGATTTTGCCCATTTTCTTTTGCTTTTAATTTTGGTCCGGATTCGCTTTTTGTGGCTTAGTAGTCTTGCAACCTGGAGGGATCACCCTTCATTCTTCTTCCCAAGTGGCTTGCCAACCTCAAAACCATCCCAAGACCTTGTCATTTCCATCTTGGACCAATCCCAATATTCTTTTTCTTGGGAATATTCCTTTTTCTATTAAAGGAATAACTCCGTTTGCTCTGAGTTGTGAAGCAACTCACATTTCCATCATTCCCAAAATTCCCAAATAATTCTCATAAATTGTTTGGGTCATATATTCCACAAATATGTCAAACCTTTCCTTGCCATGTTCAAAAATATTTCACAAATATTCCTTTTCTGATTGAGAAGCAAGTACCCTTTATATTTGCTTTCTTGGTCTAAGACTTTTTGGGCATTCTTTCCTATCCATATCATTGCCACATGCCAAAATTCAACTTTATTTGGGTAATAAATCTCCTTTGGCTAATTTCCAAAGTTTCTGGTCAACTAGAACCTTTGTGAAGCAAGTGCTAGCTAGGAGTATCCAAATGAGTTGAAATTTTGCAAGCATCTTCATATTCCAAAATCATGAATCTCCACCAAATTTCAACCATATCCAAGCATCTATGAGAGAACAACATCAAATCTTGGTTTCTGGTCATATTTTCCTGTTGTGAAGCAACTATATTTTATATTGCTTCATAATTGCTGAAAATTTACCAGAGCCTTATCCTACCCATATTATCACCTCTCCACCAAATTTGGGCTCATTTCATTTCACCAGTAATTTCCTAGAATTTTTCAAAGATTCTGTCCATTTGGAAGCTGTGTGAAGGAAGTACCATTTTGGTTTATCCAAATGGTATGAAATTTATACAGTACCTTCATATGCCCATATCAATCATCTCCTCCAAATTTCATCCCAATCCCATGTGATATGTGAGTGCTACTTCAAGATTGGCAAATCTGGTCAGTAAGGCCCTTTGAACAGCAAGTGCTATGTATCTTCATCCAATTGAGCTGAAAATCTGCAGACATGATCATCTTAGCATTTTATCACCCCATGCCAAATATCAGAGTCTAGATCCTGCTCGATCTCCCTCACCCCACTCCAAACACCTTGCTGTTGCTTGATCTCCAAGCTCACATCTGTCATTTCTTGCAGCCACTCCCAGCCAAACCTCGATGAGTCATCTCACTGACCTCTGAGTCACACAAAAGACAAGGTGTTGGGTCAAAGCATGCACCAGTGGGCATTTTGGCGTGGTGACCATGTGGACGACGGGCAGAACGCGCGCTCTGCGCACTGTACCCTTCGTGAGGTCAACTCCGGCCCTCCCTGGCTCGTCCAAGCATGTCATTTGGCTCCGCAGCACCCACATACCCCCTCTCCAGGTCTTTCCCCCTCCGAATTCTTCCTCTTCACGTCACGGCGATCGCCGCCGAGACCCTGTTCGCCCGTGACCGAGATGTCACCTCCCTCTGTTGGCTCCTTCCTCCCTGAGCCATCGCGTCGCAGTGAATGCTCGTCAGGTCGGCCGCTCGCCGACGCCGGGAACCCTCCAGCCACGTCGCCACGAGCTCCAGTATGCGGCTAAGACCGCCACGGCGGCCATCCCTATCCCCTCCACCTCGGCCGGCTATATATAGCCACGGCCCGAGCCCCTCCCGAGCATACCAGCCACCTCCCCATCCTCCTCTGGTCCCGCCCAGCCTTTTCCCCGAGCTGGAGAAGCTCTCCTCGCCGCCCTCTGGTCGCCATTGCCACTTCGGTCTCCTCCTAAATTGGAGATGCCCGAGCCCCCTCTCGCCCTCCTACCCTCACCAAGGCTCTCCCCGGACCTCCACGACCCTCCTCCGACCTTCGGCCCTTCCTCCGATGGCTGGTAGCCGTCGTGCCCTTCGGCACCCGAGCCGCCGTCCGCCATGACCAGGGGCGCCCGTGCTCCGGTCCTCCCCGAGCGCCGCCACCTACGGGGATGGATGCGGCCCGTCGCGCTGGTCATCCTGGTAGGCGGAGCGCCACCAGAGGTGGCCCGTGTCGCCGGCGGTCGCCGTCGGGGCCGGCCCCTGCCTCGGCCAGGCAAGAGACGTCGCGGGGAAGACGACCCCGAGCCCCTGCTCGTGGGCCCCGGGCGGCAGTGACACGGAGTAGTCAACGCCCGGGCCTGCGGGATTTTAAGTGGAGGCGTATTTCTATACATACGTCTCCCTATTTGGAAAGCGCATTTTCACCTAACTGCGGCCAAGTTTACGTTTTCTGTTTCAGAAAACGTACTCGGCCTGAAGGCGCTTTCGGTTTTAACCGCCAGGGGCTTGTCTATGAATAAAATCTTTACAGATCGGTCCCTGGACTTCAAATGGCTATAACTTTTCATCTGAGACTCCGATCGAGGTGAATCCAATGCCCACGTCTTCGTCTCGTCGAGCCTGTCGTGTTGGTATCATTTTCACTATGTGGTTCTACTATGAAAATGACCATTTTGCCCTTGCCCATAAACAGCCCTCCGAGAGAGAACTGTTTCCGGGAATCACTTCCGCGACCATTCCGCACTTCTCCCCGGTGTATCCCTTCATCCCCAGGCAAGCCACAACTCTCATATGCATCATTGCATTGCAATATCATAGTTTAACTAACTACTTTAATAGCAAGTATGAGTTATTTGTGAAATGAATTGGATTATGCAATTCTCGGTTAGGTGACTACCATGTTGAGTACCAGATTATTAGTGACCAGTAGCTTACCCACTTGTTGATACTGTGATGTTGAGATCACTGTCTATGATTATTTTGGAGTTCATCTGGCAGTTCGTAGAGATGAATTAGTAGCAGTGGCTTAAGCATACTGGTTATCGGAGTGTCAGCCATGACGGAAATATTATTCGGGGATTAGATATTTCATGGTTGATCTTGAGTCACCTGTCCGGACTTATCCGTGCAGCCACATTTGCCGGTATGGGACGGCCTTGACTTGGTCTGATCGCGTGCTCTTTCACCGGTACCGCCCGACAGGGAAGGTTATGCGTGCGTGCTACCCTGGCCCGGTAGGCGGCGATAACCTTGTGAGCCCAGTTGAGTTTTGTGCCGGTGTCCCCGTTTGGGACAGTATAGTTTGGCCACGACGGTGGCAAGTGTCACGAGGTGACAAGGGGCCACCCAAGGCTTGACTCCGAGGGAGTGCGATTGCCGGTGGTATGATGGGAGAGTCACGGGTCAGGCAGGTTTCGTTGGAGCAACACTGGTCCACCCGAATGGGATCACGAGGTCAGTGCTCCATAGTGTGGGTAAAGTGCGCAACCTCTGCAGAGTGTAAAATCTATTCGAATAGCCGTGTCCATGGTATTGGACAGTCCGTCCAGACCTCACTAGGTGGTCAACCATGGTAGTGATGATAATGATGGAAGAACTCATCGTATGATCAGAAGTTCTCGGTGGTTCATGAGTATTCTGAGGGTTGTGAGACAACCCGGAGGAGAGTAAGTTTGTCAGACTTGTCGTGCAGATGAAATCAGGTATTTGATATGTTAGCCATGGGATGGCTGTGAGTTGAGTGGTCGGATGACCACATGCTTGGGGATTGGACTTGGTACAGGTTCGGATTGGAGCCTGAGATTATTTGAAGTATGGATTTAATACGCTTTACCTTACTGCAGTCATTTCAGTAGCTACCTTGCTAGATAACCATGCTGGTTAATTTTGGATTGCTATGATGTTGTCTTGCTTTAATGCTGATGTTTGCTGTGAGCTTGCGAGTACATTCAAAGTACTCACCTCGCGTGTCATGCCAGTTTGCAGGTCATGCCGTGATTGCTTGCTTGCCGAGGATCCTGTGCTTGCGATCTAGGATACGCGTTCTAGCCAGAGTCCCTGCGGAGTGGAGTCCATCACCGTCGTTGCTATTCCACTGCCGAGAGAGTTACTTCGCTGTTAGCATAGAGCTACCCCGGGAAGGCGTAGTGTCGCCATGCCGATGTAATCCATGTACCCTTTGTAACCATATCCATAGTAATAAAGAGCTGATTTGTTCTATGCCAACAGTGCCGTATTCCAGAAGACTTGTCCTTGGGCTGGAATACGGGGCGTTCCGGTTTACTCTGAGCCGGGGTGCCTCAGGCACCTATACTAGTCTTCTGGTCTTCCTGCCAGCGCGGAGCATGGGGCTTCCACTAGGACGTGGGTGGGAGCCCTGATGCGGCTTGAAGCTACGTCGGTATTTCCCCAAAGAGGAAGGGATGATGCAGCACAGCGGCGGTAGGTATTTCCCTCAGTGATGAAACCAAGGTTATCGAACCAGTAGGAGAACCAAGCAACACTACGTAAACAACACCTGCACACAAATAACAAATACTCGCAACCCGACGTGTAAAAGGGTTGTCAATCCCTTTCGGGCAACGGCGCCAAAAATTGGCAGACGGACGTGAGAGAGTAGTAAATATTGATAGATCGAACGCCAAATAAAATAAAGGGCAGAGAGGTATTTTTGTATTTTTGGTTTAATAGATGTGAAAATAAAAGTTGCAAATAAAGAAAAGAGCGAATAGCAAAATAGATCTTGAAAGCAAATATATTGGAAAAGAGACCCGGGGGCCGTAGGTTTCACTAGTGGCTTCTCTCGAGAAAAATAGCAAACGGTGGGTGAACAAATTACTGTTGGGCAATTGATAAAACTTCAAATAATCATGATGATATCCAGGCAATGATCATTATATAGGCATCCCATCCAAGATTAGTAGACCGACTCCTGCCTGCATCTACTACTATTACTCCACACATCGACCGCTATCCAGCATGCATCTAGTGTATTAAGTTCATGGAGAAACGGAGTAATGCAATAAGAACGATGTCATGATGTAGACAAGATCTATTTATGTAGAAATAGACCCCATCGTTTTATCCTTAGTAGCAACGATACATACGTGTCGGTTCCCCTTCTGTCACTGGGATCAAGCACCGTAAGATCGAACCCACTACAAAGCACCTCTTCCCATTGCAAGATAAATAGATCAAGTTGGCCAACCAAAACCCAAATATCGGAGAAGAAATACGAGGCTATAAGCAATCATGCATATAAGAGATCAAAGAAGACTCAAATAACTTTCATGGATAAAAAGATAGATCTGATCATAAACTCAAAGTTCATCGGATCCCAACAAACACACCGCAAAAAGAGTTACGTCATATGGATCTCCAAGAGACCATTGTATTGAGAATCAAACGAGAGAGAGAAAGCCATCTAGCTACTAACTACGGACCCGTAGGTCTACAAAGAACTACTCACGCATCATCGGAGAGGCACCAATGGAAGTGGTGAACCCCTCCATGATGGTGTCTAGATTGGATCTGGACTCTGCGGCGGCTGGAATTGATTTTCGTCTACTCTCTTAGGGTTTCTAGAATATTTGGGTATTTATAGAGCAAAGAGGCGGTTCGGGGGGCACCCAAGGTGGGCACAACCCACCAGGGCGCGCCTGGGCCTCCAGGCACGCCCTGGTAGGTTGTGCTCCCCTCAGAGCACCCCCCAGGCGCTTCTCCGGCCCACTGGATGTCTTTTGGTCCAAAAAAAATCCACAAAAAGTTTCGCTGCGTTTGGACTCCGTTTGGTATTGATTTCCTGCGATGTAAAAAACATGCAAAAAACAGCAACTGGCACTTGGCACTATGTCAATAGGTTAGTACCAAAAAATGATATAAAATGACTATAAAATGATTGTAAAACATCCAAGAATGATAATATAATAGAATGGAACAATAAAAAATTATAGATACGTTGGAGACGTATCAGCATCCCTAAGCTTAATTCCTGCTCGTCCTCGAGTAGGTAAATGATAAAAACAGATTTTTTTGATGTGGAATGCTGCCTAACATGTCATCTCATATTCTTTCCTTTATAGCATGGACATTTGGACTTTTATATGATTCAAAGCAATAGTTTAGTTTTGACATGATGACTTAAATACTCAAGCATATCAACAAGCAACTATGTCTTTTGTAAGTGCATCTAGTGCCCCTTAGTGATTTTGGTGTATTGAAGACTTATAGGTTAAGGGACTAATGTGTTTGTGAGTGTACACATGTCTATAAGTCTATGAGGAAGTTTGTTATTTACGATGAATGTCGACCCCTAAAAATGAATGTCTTCAACTGAAGACTTTGGTTTTCTTGAAGACTTTGAAAGTGAAGAAATTGGTGTGACCCTGAAGACTTGATATTCATGCGAGGATTATGAAGCGTGAAGACTTTTGTTTTTGTAGTTTCATTTTCTTCATCTTGAGTCATAGGAAACACCGTACTGTTAAAGGGGGTCGAGGTAAAACTAAGGAAAAGTTTCCAAGTGATGCTCAACTCAAAATCCTACACCTACCCAATCCTTTCGAGTGAAGCCATTGGAAATCTCATACAGTTTAGTTAATTTCTTCAGTGATAGAGACGAAGTTCTTCTGTTCTCTGAGGAATTTGTTCTGACTGAGGAGTTAGGAATTCGCCAGTGCGGATTGCCTACAAGTGAGGAACATGATAGCCCTGAGGAATTTGATACTCAAATATCCGACCGTTGCTATGCTGCGGGCGCCAGCTGTCCAAATATCCTACCCACCTAACGGTCATATCATTGAAGGGCATTTATGTCTTATCATGTCGGGCTTCTCCCTAGGCTATAAATAGCCGCCCCCTTCAACCACTAGCTGGTTGGCTGCTCCGAGAAATAGATTGACACTTGTCATTAAGAGCATCCCATCCTCCGAGGACTTTGAGCGAAAATCATCAAGTGAGGAAAAACCCAAAAACCCAAACACCTACAAACCCAAAGTGATTGAGCATCACTGAAGAGATTGTTCCTGTGTGGAACCGACGCTTGTTACCTTTGAGGACTATGCATCCTCCAGACGGTTAGGCGTCATGGTCTAGAGCATCCAAGAGGAAATTGTGGATTGCCAAGTGACCGAGTATGTGAAGGTTTGGAAGTCACCTGAAGACTTACCACGAGTGATTGGGCGAGGTCTGTGTGACCTTAGCTCAAGGAGAATACGGTGAGGACTGTGTGTCCTCAGGTTTAAATACCTAGCCACTCTAACCAGACGTACAACTGTCACAGCAGTTGGAACTGGTCTACCAAATCATTGTCTTCACCGAGCTACTGGTTCTATTTCCTCAACCCTTTCATTTCCTCGCATACTTGCTATGTATTTGATCATTACTGTTTGAAGACTTTGACTGAAGACTTTCTCAATTTCCTCAGTTCAATTTCTTCAGTCAGTTTGTCTTCAGCCTGCTTATCCTGTGTTTACGCTTCTCGTACTCTGTGCTTGTTTTCATTTCATCATGATGACTGTGCTACTGCTCTATTATGCTTGCATCTGAGTACTTATTCCGCTGCTATGTAGTTCGTCGCTTAGGAATTTCCTCACCTTGAAATTCCTCAGTGACGAATTTGTAAAAATCGCCTATTCACCCCCCCTCTAGTCGATATAACGCACTTTCATCTTTCAAAATATCGACGCTAAAATAAGTTATCCCTAGCCCATCATGCTCAACCATTGATCCATTCATGAAACACACTCGCATATTAACTACACCCAATGCTCAAGTACGATCATAGTGCCTCCTAGTTGGTGCTTTATAAGAGAAGATGGAGACTCAAATTAAAAATAAAAATTGCATAAAGTAAAGAAAGGCCCTTCGCAGAGGGAAGTAGGGATTTGTTGAGGTGCCAGAGCTCAAAGCAAAAAACTTAGAGATAAAAACATTTTGGGAGGTGTGCTTTTCCCACCAACAAAAACGACTTAGAGTTCCCAACACTTTCCATGCTAGATATATCATAGGCGGTTCCCAAACAGAAAATAAAGTTTATTCCTTTTTCCACCATTTCTTTCACTTTCCATGGCTAGCCGTATCCACGGGTGCCCTCCATACCAACACTTTCCAAGGAATTTATTATTTGACAACATAAAGTAAATTCATTTTTCATTTTGGGACTGGGTATCCCTAATACCTTTGCCTTATTCTCGTGCAATGACAAGTGAATAAACACTCATCGTGAGAATAACACATCTAGCATGGAAAATATTAGCCACCCCTCACCGCCTCGCGAGCGGTACGAACACACAAAAGAGAAGTTTATTTTGAAATTTAGACATGGCACATACAAATTTGCTTAGAACAGCAAAAGAATACCGCATATAGGTAGATATAGTGGACTCATGTGGCAAAACTGGTTTAAAGGGTTTTGGATGCACAAGTAGTGATCATACTTAGTGCAAAATGAAGGCTAGCAAAAGATTGAGAAGCGACCAACCAAAAAATGAATAATCTCATAAGCAAGCATTAAGCATAATTAACACCGAATAATGCACCACAAGTAGGATATAATTTCATTGCATAACTATTGACTTTTGTGCTTGCATAGTGAATCACAAACCTTAACACCAATATTCTTACTAAAGCACAATTACTCATCAACACAACTCACATATCACATCATCATATCTCAAAAATATTACAAGGAATCAAGTTTATTTTGTCCAATGATCTTCATGAAAGTTTTTATTATATCCTTCTTGGATATCTATCACTTTGGAACTAATTTTCATGTGTTGCTTTTGATAAGCTCAAACAAATATAAGTGAAGATCATGAGCATAATACTTCTTTCTCTCAAATTAATTTAAGTGAAGCAATAGAGAATTTCTTAAAAAATTTACTAACTCCCAAATAAATCTAAGTGAAGCATGAGAGCATTTCTTCAAAAATACTAAAGCACGCCGTGCTAAAAAAGATATAAGTGAAGCACTAGAGCAAATCCATGGCTCATAAAAATTTAAGTGAAGCATAGAGAGCAATTCTAACAAGTCATGGCATAATTTTGGCTCTCTCAAATAGGTGTGTCCAGCAAGGATTCATAACTTAGAACACAAAGCAAAACAACCAAAGACTCAAATCATACAAGACGCTCCAAGCAAAACTCATAGTATGTGACGAATAAAAATATAGCTTCGAGTAAAATACCGATGGTCATTAGAAGAAAGAGGGGATGCCACTCGGGGCATCCCCATGCTTAGTTGCTTGCTTCTCTTTGGATAATAGCTTGGGATGCCATGGGCATCCCCAAGCTTAGGCTCTTCTTACTCCTTATTCCTTCATCCATCGTAAGATAACCCAAAACTTGAAAACTTCAATCACACAAAACTCAACAAAACCTTCGTGAGATCCGTTAGTATAAGAAAGCAAATCACTACTATAAGTACTGTAGAAAACCAATTCATATTTTATTCTTGCATTATATCTACTGTATTCCAACTTTTCTATGGGAAAAACTCATCAAAGAAAACCATAGAATCATCAAAACAAGCACACAACGGAAAGAAAACAGAATCTGTCAAAAACAGAACAGTCTGTAGCAATCTGAATATTTCGAATACTTATGAAACTCCAAAAATTCTGAAAAATTAGGAAAACAGAGGAAATTTGTATATAAATTCTTCTGTAAAAAATTAAGAATTTTTCGTCTCTGCTGCGAATTTCCAAAATTGTTTTACTGGACGCAAATATTTCTGTTTTCCAACAAGATCAAATCAACTATCACCCAACATAATCCTAAAGGCTTTACTTGGCACAAACACTAATTAAAACATAAAAAAAAAACACAATTATAACAGTAGCATAATTGTGCAAATACTCAAGAACGGAAAGCAAAAAGCAAAAATAAATTTTATTCATTGGGTTGCCTCCCAACAACCGCTATTGTTTTACGCCCCTAGCTAGGCATAAAGCAAGGATCTAAGTATTGTCATCTTTGTTCTTGTTTTCCTTGGAGGTGTTTTTCTCAAGAGGCGTTGCAAAAACAACATAAAACACATTATCCATGGAAACTTTAGCACAATCAAGTTGCTTATCATCATATCCCTTTTGATTTCCGGTAGTGATCCAAGAATAATGTTCATTAACATCATTAAAAACTTGTTGGATAATATCTAAAACAGGGACTTGCTTTTTAAGATTCTCATCAAAGATTTGATTATCCCCAAGTAAATGTCTTAAAGCATAATCACTATTATAGAGAATTTCATCTATCACGGGTTTTTCATGATTCATACCATAAAAATTAAAGATTTCCCTAGCTTCCCGTATTATGTAGTCAATTTCATTCGTAAGAACAAGAGTGGCCAACTTTTTAGCTTTAGGATTCTTTATAACGGGTAACTCATAAAACAATCTTTGCAAGGTAGGATGAGTATGGATAAATCTATTTTCAAGTTTCAGAACTAGGGCTGAAATAGCTTCCGCATAAGATTTAGTCCTTCTAAGTATAGGAGCATCATCAAGACTCAAATTTCCAACACAATTGAAAAATTCTTGGATATGTTCTTTTCCCATAACATTTCCCTGCCCCAAAACAAAAGTTTTGGCATCCAGATTACCCATATGCTCCATTTTAGGAGTTAGGCCATCATCTGTTTCTGCCATACCAAAATCACTCATGATTGCTTGCAAAAAGATAGATCTGACAAGAAAATGGCGAACGAAAAAGAGGGCGAATAAAACGGCAAATTTTTGTGAAGTGGGAGAGAGGAAAACGAGAGTTAAATGGCAAATAATGTAAATTGCGAGGATATGAGATTTGTGATTAGGAACCTGGTATATGTTGAAGATCCTCCCCGGCAACGGCGCCAGAAATTCCTTTTGATGCGGCTTGAAGCTACGTCGGTATTTCCCCAAAGAGGAAGGGATGATGCAGCACAGCGGCGGTAGGTATTTCCCTCAGTGATGAAACCAAGGTTATCGAATCAGTAGGAGAACCAAGCAATACTACGTAAACAACACCTGCACACAAATAACAAATACTCGCAACCAGACGTGTAAAAGGGGTTGTCAATCCCTTTCGGGCAACAGTGCCAAAAATTGGCAAACGGACATGAGAGAGTAGTAAATATTGATAGATCGAACACCAAATAAAATAAAGGGCAGCAAGGTATTTTTGTATTTTTGGTTTAATAGATCTGAAAATAAAAGTTGCAAATAAAGAAAAGAGCGAATAGCAAAATAGATCTTGAAAGCAAATATATTAGAAAAGAGACCCGAGGGCCGTAGGTTTCACTAGTGGCTTCTCTCGAGAAAAATAGCAAACGGTGGGTGAACAAATTACTGTTGGGCAATTGATAAAACTTCAAATAATCATGACGATATCCAGACAATGATCATTATATAGGCATCACGTCCAAGATTAGTAGACCGACTCCTGCCTGCATCTACTACTATTACTCCACACATCGACCGCTATCCAGCATGCATCTAGTGTATTAAGTTCATGGAGAAACGGAGTAATGCAATAAGAACGATGACATGATGTAGGCAAGATCTATTTATGTAGAAATAGACCCCATCATTTTATCCTTAGTAGCAACAATACATACATGTCGGTTCCCCTTCTGTCACTGGGATCAAGCACCGTAAGATTGAACCCACTACAAAGCACCTCTTCCCATTGCAAGATAAATAGATCAAGTTGGCCAAACAAAACCCAAATATCAGAGAAGAAATATGAGGCTATAAGCAATCATGCATATAAGAGATCAAAGAAGACTCAAATAGCTTTCATGGATAAAAAGATAGATCTGATCATAAACTCAAAGTTCATCGGATCCCAACAAACACACCGCAAGAAGAGTTACATCATATGGATCTCCAAGAGACCATTGTATTGAGAATCAAACGAGAGAGAGAAAGCCATCTAGCTACTAACTACGGACCCGTAGATATACAAAGAACTACTCACGCATCATCGGAGAGGCACCAATGAAAGTGGTGAACCCCTCCATGATGGTGTCTAGATTGGATCTGGTGGTTCTGGACTCTGCGGCGGCTGGAATTGATTTTCGTCTACTCTCTTAGGGTTTCTGGAATATTGGGGTATTTATAGAGCAAAGAGGTGGTTCGGGGGGCACCCGAGGTAGGCACAACCCACCAGGGCGCGCCTGGGCCTCCAGGCGCGCCCTGGTGGGTTGTGCTCCCCTCGAAGCACCCCCCAGGCGCTTCTCCGGCCCACTGGATGTCTTCTGGTCCAAAAAAAATCCACAAAAAGTTTTGCTGCATTTGGACTCCGTTTGGTATTGATTTCCTGCGATGTAAAAAACATGCAAAAAACAGCAACTGGCACTTGGCACTATGTCAATAGGTTAGTATCAAAAAATAATATAAAATTACTATAAAATGATTGTAAAACATCCAAGAATGATAATATAACAGCATGGAACAATAAAAAATTATAGATACATTGGAGACGTATCAAGCCCCCGTGAGGCCCGAGGGCGACGCTCAGGAGACTCCGGGGCGTGTACAGCCCCACTCATTATTACGTGAGAGTTTCACGGGCGGAGACTTGAAAGGCACATGGCCTTGTTCATGGATAGAACTTCCGTAAATGCTGGATGTTCCAGGCATTTTGGATGGGGACCCCGTCCTGCGTCTCCAGGCGCGCGGCGCCAGGCCTGGAGACACGGGCGATCCTGAACGGGCCCTCCCACATGGGCGAGAGCTTGTGAAGCCCCTCCCTAGAGAGTACCCACCTCAGGACGAGGTCACCCACCTCGAGGGTCCTAGAGCGGACGTTGTGGTAGTGATACCGCCGCAGCGCCTGCGGGTACCTCGCGGCACGGAGCGAGGCTCGGCGGTGGCCCTCCTCCCCGAGCACGAGGTCCATCCCCCGCGAGGCATCCTGGCGTGCCTCGTCAAACGCCAAGACCCGCGGGGAGCGATGTATGACCTCATGCGGGAGGACCGCCTCAGCCCCGTAGACGAGGAAGAACGGGGTCTCGCCGGTAGGCTTGGTCGCGGTGGTGCGGATGGACCACAGCACGGATTGGAGCTCATCGAGCCAACCCCTGCCGCAGGCCTCGAGTTTCTTCTTGAAGCTCCTCGCCTTGAGGCCTCTCAAGACCTCCACGTTGGCGTGCTCGGCTTGGCCGTTACTTCGTGGGTGCGCCACCGAAGCGTAGCATATCTGCGTTCCAAGGTTAGCGCAATATGTTTTGAAAAGGTTGCTCGTGAACTGAGAGCCATTGTCGGTGATGATATGGTTGGGGACCCCGAAGTGGCTCATGAGACCCTTGATGAACTTGACGACCGAACCAGCTGGGATGGTGCGCACGGGCTCCACCTCCGCCCACTTGGTGAACTTGTCAATGGCGACGTAGAGGTAGCGGTAGCCCCCAGCTGCTCGAGGGAATGGTCCCAGGATATCCAGCCCCCATACCGCGAATGGCCATGAGAGCGGGATGGTCTGGAGGCCCTGAGCAGGCTGGTGGATCTGTTTGGCAACAAATTGGCATGCCTCATAGGATCTCACCAGCTCAGTGGCGTCGTTGAGCGCCGTGGGCCAGTAGAACCCGCTGCGAAACGCCTTGCCCACGAGGGTGCGCGACGAAGAGTGATGCCCACAGTCCCCATTGTGGATGTCAGCCAGCTGTTCGCACCCCTGCTTCTTGGAGATGCACCATAGAGAGACGTCATTTGGGCGCCTTCGGTAGAGCTCTCCATCCTGCAAGCAATAGGCGGTGGCCTGGCGGCCCACGCGTTCTGCTTCTTCCTCCTTCTCTGGCAAGGTGCTCTGGAGCAGGTATGCCTTGAACTCCTCGGTCCAGCACCCCTCCTGAGGTTCGAGGGCCAGAAGCAGGCAGGCTCCGGAGGTTGGACCACAGGCTGGGGCGCCCGAGGAGGGGGCCAGGGGCAATTCCTCCCGGAGCAACGCCGAGATCGCAGCGGAGGGGGCCGCCGATGGCTTGAAGAGCCTCTCCTCGAAGACGCCAGGCTTCTGGGGGTCACGCTGCGACGCCCTCTTGGCGATGTCGTCCGCCTCCTTGTTCATGCCACGTGGGACGTGCTGCAATTCCAAACCCAAGAACTATTTTTCAATTTTGCGTACCTCTTCCAAGTATGCCTCCATGTGCTCGTCCTTGGACATGTACTCCTTGTTGGAGAAGTTGACGAGGAGCTGGGAATCGCCCTTGATGGTGAGGCACTTGATCCCCAGGCCCACCACGGCCCGGAGGCCTGCGATCAGGCCTTCGTATTCCGCGATGTTGTTGGAGACCATCTCGCCATGCTGGAAGCAGAGCTGCATGGCGTAGTTGAGCTTGTCCTGAGTAGGAGAGACGAGCACGGCTCCAGCCCCCGTGCCCCGGCGTGCGAACGCGCCGTCAAAGTACATGACCCAGCCATCGGGTGCGTCATCTCCGGGCGTGAGGGAGCGGTTTTCACTACCCCCTCGGTCGGGGCGTCAGTCCATTCCAGCACAAAGTCAGCGAGGGCCGCGCCCTTGATGACCCTGGTGGTGCTGAACTCCAGCTGGAACGCCTTCAGCTCGATGTTCCATTTAGCAACCCTACCTGCGGCGTTAGGGCTCTGGAGCACCCTCTCTAGGGGGAACACGGAGACGACCTTGATGGGGTGGCCTTGGAAGTAGTGGCGCAGCTTCCTGGATGTGACGAGGAGCGCGAGCAGAAGCTTCTGTGGCATGGGGTAGCGCGCGCGTCGCGCAACACCGTGCTGACGAAATACACAGGGTGTTCGACCAGAGAAGGGGCGCTGATGGCGTCCGGCCCTAGCTGAGGCGTGGGGGCCTCAGGAGCCTTGCCCTCTGCCGGGGTGACCGATGCCTCAGGAGCGCCGTCCTGAGGTGGCGATGGCGTGGCTGAAGACGGGGTACTGCACCACGCACCTGCGCCCGCGTGCTCTTCTCGGACCGCCACGAGTGCTGCGCTTGCCGAGTGGGGTGTGGCGGCCAGGTAAAGCACCAGGGGCTCAAGGGGTCGAGGCGCCACCATCACCGGAGGGCTAGTAAGATACCTCTTGAGGTCCTGGAAGGCTTCCTCGGCCTCCAGAGTCCACTCGAACGGGCCCTTCTTCTTCATCAACTTGAAAAATGGGAGGGCGCGCTCACCGAGCTTGGAGATGAAATGCCCTAGCGAGGTCACGCAGCCCGCGAGCTTCTGCATCTCCTTGAGAGTCTGCGGCGGGCTCATCCTCTCTATTGCCTTGATCTTCTCTGGGTTAGCCTCAATCCCTCTGTGCGACACCAAGAAACCCAGCAGCTTGCCAGACGGAACGCCGAACACACACTTCTCCGGGTTGAGGTGCAGGTTTACTGTGCGTAAGTTGGCAAATGTTTCCTCCAGGTATTCGATGGGGGTTCTTGCTTGCCGCGACTTGACCACTATGTCATCGACGTACGCCTCGGCATTCCTCCCGAGCTGTTTGCCCAAGGTGATGTGCATCAATCACTGGAAGGTCGTGCCGGCATTGCGCAACCCGAACGGCATGCAGGTGTAACAGTACACCCCGCATGGGGAAAGGAAGGCTGTCTTCTCGATGTCTTGCATCGCCATCTTGATCTGGTGGTAGCCCGAGAAGGCATCCAGAAAACACAGCAGGTCGCACTCAGCGGTGGAGTCAATGATCTGGTCGATGCGCGGAAGAGGGAAAGGGTCTTGAGGGCAAACTTTGTTGAGACTCGTGAAGTCGACATACATGCGCTCCTTTCCCCCCTTCTTGGGGATGATGATCGGGTTGGCCAGCCAATCTGGGTGCCGCACTTGTCGGATGACGCTGACTTCTTGCAGCTTGCGGACCTCCTGGACGATGAACGATTGCTTCTCCGGGGCTTGTCGTCGTGCCCTTTGTTTCACCGGGTGCGCGCCGGGGCACACCATCAAGTGGTGCTCAATCACGTCCCGCGGGACGCCAACCAGGTCCATCGCCTCCCATGCAAACACATCCTTGTTCGCACGGAGGAAGCTGACCAGCGCTTCTTCCTGGTCCGGTGGGAGGCCGGCACCCATGGTGAAGGTGAGGCTTGAGTCCTTATCGTCAACCCGCACCTGCTTCGTCTCAGGTCGGTCCTGAGAGAATAGAGGCTTCTTCTTTGCGAGCGCGGCCTCCGGGATCTCCGGAGCGCCCTCCGCCTCCAGTCGCGCAGCCGCCGCGGCTTTGAAAGCGAGCTTGAGGGCCAGGAGGGCATCCTTGGTGTCTCCCACCACAGTAAGGATGCCGCTGCTCCCCGGCATCTTGATGACGTTGTAGCCGGGGTGCGTCGCCACCATGAACTTGGCAAGGGTTGGGTACCCAAGGATGGCGTTGTACGGGAGGCCGATGTAGGTGACGTCGAAGTCGATGAGCTCGGTGCGGTAGTTGCAGCACATGCCAAAGGTGACGGGAAGGAGGATCTGCCACAGGGGAACGATGGAGCCGTCGAGCACCCCTGAAAAGGGCCTGGTGGGGGCGAGCCGGTCGTAAGGCACCTGGAGCAGGTTGAAGGCTTCCATAGAGAGGATGTTGAGGCCAGCGCCTCCGTCGATGTGGGTCCTGGTGACCGCGATGCCACTGATGGTGGGCGTGCATAGCAAGGGAAGCACGCCTGCGCCGACCGTAGTCTTGAGGTGATCCCTGGAGTCGAAGGTGATGTCAGTTTTGGGCGCTAGCCGGCCCAAAAGAGCCCCCTGCCGCGGCTGGGCGGCCCCCATCTACCAGCAGAACTGCTTGACATGGCAACCCGAGGCTGGCGCCTACGACCCACCGAGGATGGCCGCAACTGCATGGGCCGCCGGCACCACGAAGCGCGTGATGAACTGACTGCGTAACTCTTTCCGGGAGACCACCGACAACTCCGGCAGGCTGAGCATCCAGGAACGCGGCATGCCCATGAGATCCATGGGGAGCTAGTTCGCCATGACCTTCTCGTCACCACCTACCGCCTCGATGCTCAGCTCGTATAGGCGAAGGAACTCCATGGGGTCCCCCGCGCCATCGTACCACGGGGGCAGCGTTGGCCTGAACTTTGGCGGCCGCCGCACCTGCCGTAGGGCGGGGGAGAGGGCCCGATGGCCCGCGGCTGCTCCGAGTGCGCCCAACGGCTTAGCGGGTGGAGCGGCGCCCGCCATGGGAGGCACGCAGTGCAGGCGGCGCACGGCTGATGAGAGGGGTAGAGCTTCGACACGCCCCTACCTGGCGCGCCAAATGTCGGATTCAGGGCTCCGGAGACCCAAGAAAGGTTCGAACTCTGGGGGGTGTGCGAAGAACTCAACCTCTCTAGCCTACCTACCCGTCGCCCTACAGCCTAGCTCGATGAACAAGGAAGAAGATGAACACGGCAGTTTACCCAAGTTCGGGCCACCTTGCGGTGTAAGACCCTACTCCTGCTTTGTGGTGGATTGGCCTCACGAGGGGCTAAGGATGAACTAGTACAGAGGATGAACAAGCTCGCAAGGCTCGCTCTGGTGTGGGTGGAAAGGATCCCATCCCCTCTATGGTGGTGGCTAACCTATATTTATAGCGGCCTCGGTCCTCTTCCCCGAAAATGTAGGCGGGAAGGGATTCCACAACGGCCAATTTGAAAGGGGACAAGTAGTACATCTTATCCTGACGAAAGGTGGTCTTCTCCTACAAAGCTTTGGTCGTGACGCGGTGGTGGGCTCGGCGATGACATCCGTCCTAGCGGTCTTGGTCTCGTTGCATGGGAATGGAAACCTTTGGCTGATTCCTCGGGACCCTGCGCCTGCTCTTGCCTCCTTAGCACCAAAGAGGAAACCTGCTCCTCTGTGCCCGCTGGCGCCCGCCTGGCCTTGGTCATCATGGCTTGCGTCAACGCAACCTCATGAGGTTGGGCACCTGCATAGGAAACTCCGCTCCTCAGGAGCAGCCCAGGGGTGGCCGCTCCCTCAGGAGGTCTTGGTGTCGTCCGCCTCGTGAGGCTTGGCCCCGCGCGAGGGTCTTGTCTTGTTGGTGTCATAGAAGGGCCGTACCAGGCCGTCGATGGAGCCACGCCATGGGCCGCAGGCAGGCAAGTCTGGGTACCCTGGTTCCCAGAACACCGACACCTACCTTTCGAGGTTGGGTGCCCCACCTTCACTCACGAGCTGCAGCAAGTCCGTTGGACATCTGCTCGCATGTTCAAGCCAGAAATACCAGAGAAGTACGATGGAAGATTGAACCCGGGAGAGTTCTTGAGCATCTACACCATTGCTGTTCAAGCTGCTGAGGGAAGAGACGAGAAGGTGTTCACCAACTACTTCCCTTTGGCACTCAAGCCAAATGTGAGGTCTTGGCTGATGCACTTGCCAGAGAATTCCATCTCGACCTGGGCTGACCTGTGCCATGAGTTTGTTGGCGCCTTCACGGGCGGCCATCAAGAACCAGGGCGGCCCAGCGACTTGCAGATCCTTCCATAGAAGGAAGGAGAGAGTCTGCGGAAGTACATGGAGAGGTTCAGCCGGGTGCACAGGAATATTCCAGACATCCAACTGGCAGCTGTGATAGCCACGTTCCAGTCCAACGTGCGCAACCGTCGGATACGTTCTAATATGAACATTCGGTTGCCCAAGACTGTGAATGAGCTATACACTCTGGTGGATAAGTGTGCCCGAGTAGAAGAGGGGAGACGACTCCCCGGTGAAGAAGATGGCGTCGACATCGACTCAGAGGACGACGACGACGCCACCAACCAGAAGAAGAAGAACAAGAAGCGCAACAAGAAGCGCAAGGATAAAGCGGTGATGACCGTTGAAGGATCGAGTGCACCTAGTACCGGCAAGAAAGCCAAGACCGAGGTCCCCGGCAAGGAAGCTGCCGCGTGCACTGATTGCCGGGAAGCCGCGGCTGCCGAGAAGGCTGGGAAGGTTGATGGGCCGTACTGCAAGATCCATCGGACCAAGGGCCACGATCTTCAGGAGTGTCATCAGGTTGAGCAACTCATCAAGAAGCAGAGGGCTGAGTACGAGAAGCGTGATAAGAAGAAAGACCAAGATGGCACTGGCGGGAAGGGCCGAGGCGGCAGAATAGGTCACCCCGGCAAGGCTCCTCAGTATCAGGGGAAACCCGCCAAAGGCCGTGAGAGGAAGGATTGCAAGGACGAGAGTGACGAAGGAGATGAAGAGGAAACCAGCGAGCAGGAGTTCCAGAAAGCCACTGACGCCCAATGCATTGACGGGGGTGCATCTTTGCACTCCTCTCACCGCCAACTTAAAAAGTGGGCGCATGAGGTCAATGCCGTGGAGCCAGTGGCAGATTCTCGAAAGTTGCTCAAGTGGTCCCGCACGCCCATCATCTTTGATGAGGAGGATCACCCTGACCACACTACCGCGGTAGGGTGTTTGCCGTTGTTGGTTTCACCAACGATCCGCAACCTTAAGGTCACAAAGATGTTGGTTGACGGCGGGGCCGGGTTGAATCTGATTTCTCCGAAGGTCATCAACAAACTCCAGATAGCAGATGAAGAGCTCAAGGTTACTGGTACGTTCCAAGGGATCAACCCCGGCAGGAGTCGTCCTAAGGGGAAGATCACACTGCCGGTAACATTCGGGGGGGAGTTAAACTACCGGACTGAGAAGATCGTGTTTGATGTGGTTGACCTCCCTCTATCGTACAATGGAATCATTGGTCGCCCTACCCTGGCCAAATTCATGGCGGCATCCCACTATGCCTACAACACTTTGAAGATGCCAGGGCCAATGGGTGTCATTTCCATTCCATCAGACAAGAAAGACGCAATCATATGTGTGGACAAGATGTACTGGGAAGCAGTCGCTGCAGAGGCCACGGAAGCCACTGCTCCCACCAAGGAAAGCAAGAAAAAGAAGAAAGCCAGAAAGGAATCCGGGAAGCGTACCTCTTCGGAGTGCACTGCGCCTGTTGATGACTTGCCGGAGAGTTCCAATAGCAAGAGATCCAAGGCTGCTGCACCCGCTGTGAAGAAGGTCCCGGCAGGGCTGGCTGGCACTGATGGTACGTTTACCATTAGTGCCACCCTCGATGACAAATAGGAAAGCGCGCTCGTTGCCTTCCTGCGGGCGAATGTCGATGTGTTTGCTTGGAAACCATATGACATCCCCGGTGTTACCAGGGAGGTAATCGAGCACCACCTTGCTGTCTGCCCACATGCCCGACCCATCAAGCAGAAGGTCCGGAAGCAAGCTTTGGAGCGGAAGCAGTTTATTGCCGAGGAGATCAAGAAACTTGAGGTAGCTGGTTTGGTCAAAGGAGTATTGCATCCAACGTGGTTGGCAAATCCAGTGGTGGTGCGCAAGGCGAATGGGAAAT
This sequence comes from Thinopyrum elongatum, assembly GCA_011799875.1. Taxonomy (NCBI): domain Eukaryota; kingdom Viridiplantae; phylum Streptophyta; class Magnoliopsida; order Poales; family Poaceae; genus Thinopyrum; species Thinopyrum elongatum. Next base: position 351,622,238 of record CM022297.1, on the reverse strand, counting down.
GGAGGCTTTGCATAGATTTCACAGATCTGAACAAAGCATGCCCGAAGGACCCATTCCCCTCGCCGTGCATCGACCAAATTGTGGATTCCACCTCCGGGTGTGACCTGCTTTCCTTCCTGGATGCCTACTCTGGATACCACCAGATCTTCATGTCCAAGGAAGACGAAGAGAAGACCACATTCATAACCCCATGTGGCACGTACTGTTTTGTACGGATGCCCTTTGGGTTGAAGAGCGCTGGATCCACTTTTGCAAGAGGAGTACAGATTGGCTTTGAGTCCCAGCTGCACAGAAATATTGAAGCCTACATGGATGATATAGTGGTCAGAACCAAGGACAAAATGACTCTCATTCAGGATTTGGAAGAGACCTTTGCAAATCTATGCAAGATCAACTTGAAGCTGAACCCGGAGAAGTGTGTGTTTGGCGCGTTCCTTCCGGCAAGCTACTTGGCTTCTTCGTGTCACATCGGGGGATAGAGGCCAACCCCGACAAGATCAAGGCTATCGAGCAGATACAAGCACCCAAGACAGTTAAAGACGTGAGGCGTTTGACTGGATGTGTTGCCGCACTGAGCAGGTTCATTTCCAAGTCCGCCGAACGCGCCTTGCCGTTCTTCAAAATCTTGAAGAAGGGAGGGCCCGTGGAGTGGACCCTGGAGGCAGACGCTGCGCTACAAGATTTGAAGACCTACCTTTCCTCTGTTCCCACCTTAGTGGCTCCTAAACCACAAGAGCCGTTGCTGCTATATTTAGCAGTGACCAATCAAGTGGTTAGCACAACATTGGTGGCACAGTGGGAGGTAGATGAAGTAGCAGCCGCCACCGCCGTCCCGGCAAAGTCAGATGCAGTTCAAGACAAGGAAGAGCAAGGCAGCGGAGACAGTTCCAAGATCACAGCAAGAAAGAAGGTGGTGCAGCGCCCAGTGTACTTCATCAGCTCCCTGCTGCAGGGGGCTAGGTCGAGGTACTCTGGCGTGCAAAAGTTGATTTTTGGCCTCATCATGGCCTCAAGGAAACTGCGCCACTACTTCCAAGCCCACGAGATCACGGTTGTCACCTGCTTCCCCTTGCAACGCATACTCCGAAACCCCGAAGCCACCGGCAGAACCGTGGAATGGGCTTTGAAGTTATCCAGCTTTGGTTTGAAGTTTGAAAGCACATCAACTATTTAGAGCAAAGCACTAGCAGAGTTCATTGCGGAGTGGATGCCAACCCCTGATGAAGAAGTACTGGAGACAGTCATCCCCGGCAAGGAAGCGCCCCAAGAATGGATTATGTATTTCGATGGTGCCTTCTCCCTACAAGGTGCAGGAGTTGGCGTGCTTCTCGTTGCTCCCACTGGGGAGCACCTTAAGTACGTCGTTCAAATGCATTTCCCCCGAGAGAAGGCTACCAACAATAATGCAGAGTATGAAGGGCTCCTTGCCGGGCTCAGAATTGCAATGGAACTGGGAATCAAGAAGCTAATCATCCGTGGAGACTCACAACTTGTGGTGAGGCAAGTCAACAAGGATTATCAAAGCCCATTGATGGAGGCATACGTCAAGGAAGTGAGGAAGTTGGAGGAGCGCTTTGATGGATTGCAAATAGAGCACGTGCCCCGTGCGGAAAACAACATTGCTGATCATCTGTCAAAGTGCGCTACACAAAAACTCCCTGTGGAACCAGGGACTTTTGTTCTCCATCTGACTCAACCCTCCGTATCCCCAGCAACAATGGCCAGCAAGAGGAGGAAATTGAACTCCGGCAAGCCTCTCCCGGTAGAGCTTCCCGAAGCCCCTGGTGGAGAGCTTGGCGGGAACAACTCCCCTTCGATCAGCGAGTTGCACCCTCCCGCCGAACTACCAGTCTTTGCGGTCGAGGCATGTGCTCCCATCGATGAGGAGGTGCCGCTAGTCCTTGTTGCCGAGCCCCAAGCTCCAACTTGGGTGAGACACATTGTTCATTTCCTCCAAATAGGAGAACTTCCCGAAGAACAAGAAGAAGCTGAAAGAGTAGCCCGGAGAGCCAGTATGTATCAATTCATTGATGACACGCTATACAGAAGAAGGCCCAACGGTGTGAAATTGAAGTGCATTTACCGAGAAGAAGGAAAGGAACTGCTGGCAGAGATACACAAGGGTATGTGTGGCTCCCACATCGGATCAAGGGCCTTGGTCGGGAAAGCTTTCCGGCAAGGTTTCTACTGGCCCACATCCCTCCAAGACGCAATTGCGCTAGTCACCAAGTGTGAAGCCTGGCAGTTCCACTCCAAGAATATCCATCATCCTGCTCAAGCTCTCCAAACAATCCCTTTGTCATGGCCATTTTTGGTCTGGGGGCTCGACATCTTGGGCCCCTTCCCCCGTGCTACCGGGGGCTTTGAATTCTTGTTCATCGCAATCGACAAGTTTACAAAGTGGCCGAAAGTAGAGCCCGTGAGAAAGGTAACCACACAGTCAGCTATCAAGTTCTTGAAAGGATTGGTGTGCCGCTTCGGGGTACCTGCCCGAATCATCACTGACAATGGCACCCAATTCACAAGCCGCTCCTTCATGCAATACGTTCATGCCCTCGGAAGCAAGGTCTCATTTGCCTCTGTGGCCCATCCCAGAAGCAACGGGCAAGCTGAGAAGGCGAACGCTGAAGTGCTGTGAGGTCTCAAGACAAGAACCTTTGATAGGCTGCAGAAGTGCGGCAGGTGATGGATCGACGAGCTGCCGGTGGTTCTTTGGTCCCTCCGTACGACACCAAATCGAGCTACCGGGCAGACTCCCTTCTCCCTAGTCTATGGGGCAGAAGCAGTTATCCCCACGGAACTCATATTCGGGTCTCCTCGAGTGCTTGCCTACGATGAAGTAGCGCAGGAACAACACCGGCGTCACGACGCTGTGCTACTTGAGGAGAACCGTCTCCGGGCTGCTACGCGTGCTGCACGCTACCAGCAAGCTCTGCGTCGCTATCACAGCCGTAGGGTTCATGCCAGGAGCTTTGAGGAAGGCGACCTTGTCCTTAGGCATGTTCAGTCCGCCAAGGGTGCAAACAAGTTGACGCTGAAGTGGGAAGGCCCTTACCGGGTAGTACGAGTCACCAGACCTGTCGCAGTCCGTCTGGAGACCGGAGATGGCATTCAATTGCAAAACTCATGGGACATTGAGCATCTCCGTAAGTTCTACCCGTAAGGCGCGGCTATCGGGCCCTGCCCGGCAGCCACCCTTTTGTACAAGCTTTGCCGAAGTTGCATGTAACCCTTTGTACAAAGCCAGGCGCAGACCCTGAGCAATAGAGAAATAAACGAAGCACTGGGGGGCCCCCAAAACTTGCATGCATGTATAAGCATATCATGAGCATAGCATGATCATGTAGATAAGGTCGCATGTGGCATTGTTTTCATCTGCACTAAGTTGCAGGGTTCTTGCCGTGGACTTGATCCCGAAGAGAAGAAATGAAGAGGAGTCTACGTGACGATCCCCGGCAGACCAAACAGATAAGTTCCTTCTTATCCATACCTATTATGTAATTTGAAAACTTACGCATATGAAAACCCCGCCACCTTCGAAACATAGGTGCTCCTACCCTTTGACTCGAACGCTGATTCTGTCAGGGTGGTCGCAGTGGCCTTTGACGGAAAAGGTTCGGCGGGGGGCTGGTCCCTTCTTATGGTTTTGTGCCTGGCAGGCCTAGCCCCACAGCAACAAACTGAGGGCACCGGCAGGATAGCCTGCCGAGGAAACTTGTTTACTCGAATGTATAGAGGCATTTCACCTCTGCATGGATATGATACATGCACAAGTACCCAGCAATGCTTGTCTTTTTCATTAAATATGCTGATAAGCAAGTACAGATCTTACAGAACACAAACATGGATAAAGAAGTTTACATTATTTAGACTAAAGTTTGGCCGATGCCTATGCCTTTTTAACTGAAAAAAGATAAGTGGCCCGTAAACCCTTTCTTGTCCCTCTCCTCCTAGGCACTGCAGTGGAAGATGAAGAGGGCAAAAGGAGTGCCTGAGCGGAAGCCCAACCCGATCCCGTCAGGGCTTGCCGGGCGCGGTCTGACAAGATCGAGAGTGGCGAGGCTGCGAAGGAGAGGGGCGGAAGGAGTAGCTCGGCGGTGCCCTGGTCACCACCTCCAGGACCAGCAAGAAGCCCCAGCGCAAGCACCGGCAGGGGGAACCGCCGGAGCTCAGCTGGAAGACTGCTGGAGGAGGCGAAGGCACCAAGAGGGCGACCCCCTCCCCAGCAACTGTCCTAAAGAGGCCAGTGATGATGGTGCCGGGGAGGGAGGGGAAGAGCAGAAAGATGAGGCAGCGGGCCGGCCATACGAGACGAAGGCATCGGTGCCATCGTACTCTGACCTGACGGCCTGCCACCCGCCTTCTCCATCTTCCCTCGTTCTTTCTTCATCACCACCACTCTGGGAGGACGCTAGCCCCTCGGGCCGTCACCTCCCCCGGAGAAACAGCAGGCGACAGCGACGTCCGAGGCGCGCAAGAAGCACCGCTCCCCACCTTGGAAGGCAGGAAGGTGCCACCGTCTTCAGAATTCGCCCGGCCCTGCCGGAAGGAACAGCACTGGGATTACCAAGGATCTCGAGTGATGCACCCCAGACAGGCACTGGAAGCCCCAAGGGCCCCGTCGTCAGGGCAACGAGCCTCGGTGGCCCACAGCGAGGAATGGCGTTCCTCACCGGACAGCCGACTCGTGTGAGGGAGATGAGCATTTCACCATTTTGGAGAAGCGTGACACCTCCCACACTACGGGCGACTTGGCACCCACATCCTCGACCACCGCATCCCCTTCGGCCCCGGACCAGACTCACTCCCCGGGCACCTACACAAGCGTTCGGCGTCATCGACCCCAAGCTAGAGCCCGGGGCCTGGTCCCAGTCTCTCCCTCTCAACATAGCAAGAAGAAGGTAGGGAATGGGGATAAGAAGTGTGTGGATGAGCACTTTCACTCCTCCTCGCCCCCCCCTTTTTATAGGCGAGCTGGGGCTAGGGGCTGATCCCTCGGCGGGTAACCGCCACCCCTCTCCACCAACCCAAGAAGACCGGGCCCCTGCCATGACGCTCTCTTCCGCACCACGCGCCTCTGTTACCTACCCCACTCAATGCATGCAGCATACGTGGCAAGGGATAAGAACGTGGTGGGAAGAGAGAATTGGCAGTTACTCACCCGTGCGTTAAAGTCATTCACGGGCCATTACAGGGATGGCCCCACTACAATTGGTGTTACACGACGCGCGGGAAAACCGAAAACTGACTCAAGGTCAGATTAATGAAGAAGCAAAGAAGATCTCAAAGGGTGAGCTACCGCAGCCTCCCCGCCTGTGTACTGGACAGGGCCTACCCCGACAACGCTCGGCAGCGCGTTCAGGCCAGGCCTGGGGGCTCCTGTCGGTGCAACAAACCCCAGGTGTTTTGACCAGACTGCACACAGGCTCGAGAACAAGGTTGCAACATCCAAGACAAGACCAAGTAGAAGAGACCAGCCCTTTGAGAAATCGAAGAGCGGATCAAGAAGACCAAGACCAACCAAAGGAGCAAGATACCACTAAGGAAAAACCTCCCTTGCCGGGTAGGCGAGCCTAGAGGGGACAAGGTTGCCCCGAAGACAAGTCCCAAGATTGCCCCGGCAGGCTTGCCGGGGACGCCGAGGGCGGATTACCCCGCCAAGGCTCCACCGCTCCACCTCACGGCAACGCAAGTCATTGATCGGTGAGGTGTCGAGCCCCCAAGTGACTAAGTGGCTGTTATTTGGCACGTGGCAGCCACTTCCAGAGGAAATCACTAATACGTCTCCGTCATATCTATAATTTTTGATTGTTTCATGCCAATATTATACAACTTTCACATATTTTTGGCAACATTTATATGATTTATTGGACTAACCTATTGATCTAGTGCCCAGTGCCAGTTCCTATTTTTTGCATGTTTTTTGTTTCACAGAAAATCCATATCAAACGAAGTCCAAACGCGATAAAAATTTACGGAAAATTATTTTGGAATATATGTGATTTTTGGGACTTGGAATCAACGCAAACGGGGGCCCACAGCCCCCAAAAGACACATGGGCGTGCCCCAGGGGCCAGGCGCGCCCTGGTGGGTTGTGCCCTCCTCGGATGTCGGTTGGAGCTCTACTTCGGGCGCAAGGAAGCATATATCCGGAAAAAAATCGTGTTAAAATCTTAGCGCAATCGGAGTTACGGATCTCCGGGAATATAAGAAACGGTTTTCGGCCAGATCTGGGGAACGCGAAACAGAAGAGAACAGAGAGGGAGATCCAATCTCGGAGGGGCTCCCGCCCCTCCGCCACCATGGAGGCCATGGACCAGAGGGGGAACTCTCCTCCCATCGAGGGGGGAGGCCAAGGAAGAAGAAGGAGGAGGGCTCTCTCCCCCTCTCTCTCGGTGGCACCGGAGTGCCGCCGGGGCAAGGATCGTGACGACGATCTACATCAACAATCTTGCTACCGTCAACACCAACTCTCTCCCCCTCTATGCAGCGGTTTAACACCCCTTCTCCCCGCTGTAATCTCTACTTAAACATGGTACTCAACTCCATATATGATTTCCCAATGATCTATGGTTATCCTATGATGTTTGAGTAGATCCGTTTTGTCCTATGGGTTAATCGTGATCTTGGTTGGTATGATTGTATATTTTATTTATGGTGCTGTCCTACGGTGCCCTCCGTCTCGCGCAAATGTGAGGGATCCTCGCTGTAGGGTGTTGAAATATGTTCACGGTTTGCTTATTGTCGGTGTTGCGGGGGTGACAGCAGCCTAAACGCGGATAAGTGGGTTATGGCGTATGGGAGTAAAGAGGACTTGATACTTAATGCTATGGTTGGGTTTCACGACCTTAATGATCTTTAGTAGTTGCGGATGCTTGCTAGGGGTCCAATCATAAGTGCATATGATCCAAGTAGAGGAAGTATGTTAGCTCATGCCGCTCCCTCGTATAAAATTACAAAAATGATTACCGGTACTTGTTATCGATTGCGTAGGGACAAATGACTTTCTTATTGACAAAGGCTATCTACTTTTATTACCTTGCAATTTATTCGTAGTTTTATTCTCGCAAAGTACTCATAGTTTTATTTGTACAAAATAGTTTCATACTTGTTTTAGGTAAAGCAAATGTCAAGTGTGCGTAGAGTTGTATCGGTGGTCGATAGAACTTGAGGGAATATTTTTTCTACCTTTAGCTCCTCATTGGGTTCGACACTCTTATTTATCGAAGAAGGCTACAAATGTTCCCCTATACGTATGGGTTATCAAGACCTTTTTCTGGCGCCGTTGCCGAGGAGCAATAGCGTGGGGTGAATATTCTCATGTGTGCTTGTTTGCTTTATCACTAAGTATTTTTTATTTTCTGTTCTAAGTTGTTCTCTATCTTTAGTTATGGATATGGAACACAAAATACCAAAAAAATTAGTTGTACTTGCTACTCATGGAGATGGGGAACCTCCTAAAACCCTCGATGCTCGTTATGTGTAAAATATTAAACACTACTTTGATAATCCTGAGAAAACGCCATTCAACTTGATAATGGGAGTAACGTTGGATCAATGTGAATACCTTAGGGATTATCGCTTGACACAAAAAGGGAAACTCTTATGGGATCAAATTCATATGTTGCATTGGTATGCTCGGGAACTATGCTTGAGATATGATTTTACTTGTTGCTCTAGGATGAATGCTCCACACCTTCCCTTTTCATGCAAATTTAATGATAATGAAACCTTAGCTTCTTATTCTAATGGTATATATGATTACTATGATGTGGAACGAATAGAAGAATTTGTTGCTTTTAAGGGTGCTTATGAAATTGAATCTCTGTTTGAAAAGTTTAAAGATTTTGATGATTCAGTTTATAGACCTGAAAATTTTGCTATCCTTAAATATTGTTATGAGAGTTATAAATACAATTTCGATATTGATGCATTTATTGAGAAATTCTCCGCTGTCCAAGAAGAGACTAATATTTTGCAGGAGTCTATGGAAGAAGGAATTGATGAAACTGTGAGCTCATTGGATGAAAAAGATGATGAGGAGAGTGAAGAACAAAAGGAGGAAGAGCGGATTAGCTACCCATGCCCACCTTCTAATGAGAGTAACTCGTCAACTCATACATTGTTTAATGTCCCTTCGTTCTTACCAAAGGATGAATGCTATGATAATTGTTATGATCCCGTTGATTCTTTTGAAATATCCCTTTTTGATGAGCTTGATGCTTGCTATGCTTGTGGCCAAGATGCCAATATGAATTATGCTTATGGAGATGAACTTGCTACAGTTCCTTATGTTAAGAATGAAATTATTGCTATTGCACCCACACATGATAGTCCTACTATCTTTTTGAATTCTCCAAACTACACTATATCGGAGAAGTTTGTTCTTATTAAGGATTATATTGATGGGTTGCCTTTTACTGTTGCACATGATAATTTTGATGAATGTAATATGCATGTGCTTGCTTCTCCTACTTGCAATTATTATTAGAGAGGAACTATATCTCCACCTCTCTATGTTTCCAACACGATAAAATTGCAAGAAACTCCTTATGCTATGTATTGGCCTTTACTTGATGTGCATGAATTGTTCTTGTATGACATGCCGATGCATAGGAAGAGAGTTAGACTTCGTCATTGCATGATATATGTTGCTTTGTGCTCACTACTAAATGCGAAATCATTGTTAATTAAAATTGGCTTTGATATACCTTGGGATCCGGGTGGATTCATTACTTGAGCACTTTATGCCTAGCTTAATGGATTTAAAGAAAGCGCTGCCAGGGAGACAACCTGGAAGTTTTAGAGAGTCATTTATTTCTGTTGAGTGCTTTTATAAAGTTTAAAAACAAAAAAATATAGAGGGGAACTTAAAACTTCACAAAAAGAAAAGTGAAAGTGAGAGGGACGAGCATTGTGAAAGTGAGAGCTAGCCTTGAACTTTGTTCATGCCCATGGAAACTTTGTGAATCTTAATTACAGAAACTTTTCAACAAAAATAATTATCCCCTTGTACAAATCCATTGTGTTATAAAAATAATGTGCCAAGATTTGCCTTTAGGGTGATTAGATTGCTTGTTGGTATGTGTGGTGCAAAAACAGAAACTTTGGCTGTAGTGCGAGATTTTACATTTTTTACTGGAATGTCAAAAGTTTCTGAAACTTTTTGCACAGTCTTTATATACATATTGTTTATTTTTTCCTAAAATTTCAGAATTTTTGGAGTACCAGAAGTATGGTAGGTGTTCAGATTGCAACAGACTGTCCTGTTTAAGACAGATTCTGTTTTTGATGCATTGTTTTGCTTGTTTTGATGAAACTATCGATTTTTATCGGTGGTATAAGCCATGGAAAAGTTATAATACAGTAGCTAAAATGCAAAAACAAAATATGAATTGGTTTGCAACAGTACTTAGAGTAGTGATTTGCATTATTATACTAACGGATCTTACCGAGGTTTCTGTTGAGTTTTGTGTGGATGAAGTGATCAAAGATCGAGGAGGTCTCGATATGAGGAGAAGGAGGAGAGGAAATAGCTCAAGCTTGGGATGCCCAAGGCACCCCAAGTAAATATTCAAGGAGACTCAAGCGTCTAAGCTTGGGGATGCCCCGGAAGGCATCCAATCTTTCTACAACAAGTATCGGTATGTTTTCGTCTTCGTTCCGTTCATGTGATATGTGTGAATCTTGGAGCGTCTTTTGTGTTTATTTTTCATTTTTCTTTTATGCACCATGCTGGTATGAGATAGTCCATGGTTGATTTATATAATGCTCATTGCACTTCACTTATATCTTTTGAGTGTGGCTTTATAGAATGCTTCATGTGCTTCACTTATATCATTTGAAGTTTGGATTGCCTGTTTCTCTTCACAAAGAAAACCGTTATTTGTAGAATGCTCTTTTGCTTCACTTATACTTATTAGAACATGGTATTTTGGAGAAAGAATTAAACTCTCTTGCTTCACTTATATCTATTTAGAGAGTCAACAGGAATTGGTCAATTGCATGGTTAGTCATAAAATCCTACATAAAACTTATGGATCACTGAATATGATATGTTTGATTCCTTGCAATAGTTTTGTGATATAGAGATGGTAATATGTGGGAGGTACTAGTAAACGGTTGTGGTTAGTAAGAATATTGGTGTTAAGGTTTGTGATTCCCAAAGCATGCACATATAGTCTCTCGTTATGCTATGAAGTTGGAGCATGATTTATTATTGATTGTCTTCCTTATGAGTGGCGGTCGGGGACGAGCGATGGTCTTTTCCTACCAATCTATCCCCCTAGGGGCATGCGTAGTAGTACTTTGCTTCGAGGGCTAATAAACTTTTGCAATAAGTATATGAGTTCTTTATGACTAATGTGAGTCCATGGATTATACGCACTCTTACCTTTTCGCAATCTGCTAGCCTCTACGGTACCATGCATTGCCCTTTCTCACCTCGAGATGTGGTGCAAACTTCGCAGGTGCATCCAAACCCCGTGATATGATACGCTCTACCACACATAAGCCTTATTATATCTTCCTCAAAACAGCCACCATACCTACCTATTATGGCTTTTCCATAGCCATTCTGAGATATATTGCCATGCAACTTCCACTGCTTCCATTTTGATGACTTGAGCATTCATTGTCATATTGCTTTGCATGATCATATAGCTGACATAGCAGTTGTTGCTCAGCCACCGTTCATCATTTTTCATAAATGTTACGGTAGATCATTGCACATCCTGGCACACTACCAGAGGCATTCATATAGAGTCATACTTTGTTATAGGTATCGAGTTGTAATTTTTATTTCTTTTGAGTTATAAGTAAATAGAAGTGTGATGATCATCATTATTCATTTTTAGAGCATTGCCCCAGTGAGGAAAGGATGATGGAGACTATGATTCCCCCACAAGTCAGGATGAGACTCCGGACAATGAGAGAGAAAAAAAGGAAAAAGAAAAAAAAGAAAAAGAAAAAAAAGGAAAAAAAGAAAAAAAAAACAAAGAGAGAAGGGGCATGCTAGTTCCACATGTGCTTCAAAGTAGCACCATGTTTTTCATATAGAGAGTCTCCTATGTTGTCACTTTCATATACTAGTGGGAATTTTTCATTATAGGATTAGATGCACACCCACTTAGTTTTCATATTGAGCTTTCATACACTTATAGCTCTTAGTGCATTCGTTGCATGGCAATCCCTACTCCTTGCATTGATATCGATTGATGGGCATCCCCATAGCCCGTTGGTTAGCCGCGTCGATGTGAAACTTTCTTACTTTTTTGTCTTCTCTTTATTTACCCCTATCATAATACTCTATTCCACCCATAGTGCTATATCCATGGCTTGCGCTCATGTATTGCGTGAGGGTTGAAAAAGCTGAAGCGCGCTAAAAAGTATGAACCAATTGCTCGGCTTGTCATCGGGGTTGTGCATGATAAATAATTTGTGTCGAGAAGACATGGCAAGACAAGACTATATGATTTTGTAGGGATAGCTTTCTTTAGCCTTGATATTTTGAAAGACATGATTGTTTGTTGGGATGCCTAAGTATTGATGTCTTTATGTCAAATTATAGACTATTGCTTTGAATCACTTATGTCTTAATATTCATGCCATGATTAGACATATGATCAAGTTTATGCTAGGTAGCATTCCACATCAAAATTATCTTTTTTATCATTTACCTACTCGAGGACGAGCAGGAATTAAGCTTGGGGATGCTGATACGTCTCCGTCGTATCTATAATTTTTTATTGTTTCATGCCAATATTATACAACTTTCACATATTTTTGGCAACATTTTATATGATTTATTGGACTAACCTATTGATCTAGTGCCCAGTGCCAGTTCCTATTTTTTTGCGTGTTTTTTGTTTCACAGAAAATCCATATCAAACAAAGTCCAAACGCGATAAAAATTTACAGAGCATTATTTTGGAATATATGTGATTTTTGGGACTTGGAATCAATGCAAACGGGGGCCCACAGCCCCCACAAGACACCAGGGCGCGCACCAGGGGCCAGGCGCGCCCTGGTGGGTTGTGCCCTCCTCGGATGTCGGTTGGAGCTCTACTTCGGGCGCAAGGAAGCTTATATCCGGAAAAAAATCATGTTAAAATCTCAGCACAATCGAAGTTACGGATCTCCGGGAATATAAGAAATGGTTTTCGGCCAGACAGAGAGGGAGATCCAATCTCGGAGAGGCTCCCGCCCCTCCGCCACCATGGAGGCCATGGACCAGAGGGGGAACTCTCCTCCCATCTAGGGGGGAGGCCAAGGAAGAAGAAGGAGGAGGGGGGCTCTCTCCCCCTCTCTCTTGGTGGCGCCGGAGTGCCGCCGGGGCAAGGATCGTGACAGTGATCTACATCAACAATCTTGCTACCGTCAACACCAACTCTCTCCCCCTCTATGCAGCGGTGTAACACCCCTTCTCCCTATTGTAATCTCTACTTAAACATGGTGCTCAACTCCATATATGATTTCCCAATGATCTATGGTTATCCTGTGATGTTTGAGTAGATCCATTTTGTCCTATGGGTTAATCGTGATCTTGGTTGGTATGATTGTATATTTTATTTATGGTGCTGTCCTATGGCGCCCTCCGTCTCACGCAAACATGAGGGATCCTCGTTGTAGGGTGTTGCAATATGTTCATGGTTTGCTTATTGTTGGTGTTACAGGGGTGACAGCAGCCTAAACGCGGATAAGTGGGTTATGGCGTATGGGAGTAAAGAGGACTTGATACTTAATGCTATGGTTGGGTTTCACGACCTTAATGATCTTTAGTAGTTGCGGATGCTTGCTAGGGGTCCAATCATAAGTGCATATGATCCAAGTAGAGAAAGTATGTTAGCTCATGCCTCTCCCTCATATAAAATTACAAGAATGATTACCGGTAGTTGTTATCGATTGCCTAGGGACAAATGACTTTCTTATTGACAAAAGCTATCTACTTTTATTACATTGCAATTTATTCATAGTTTTATTCTCGCAAAGTACTCATAGTTTTATTCTTGCAAAATAGTTTCAAACTTGTTTTAGGTAAAGCAAACGTCAAGTGTGCGTAGAGTTGTATTGATGGTCGATAGAACTTGAGGGAATATTTGTTCTACCTTTAGCTCCTTGTTGGGTTCGACACTATTATTTATCGAAGAAGGCTACAAACGATCCCCTATACTTGTGGATTATCAATCATCTCCAAATGATAGCCGTCCAAGGACGTGTCACGCAGGCAGGCGAGAAGGTGGCCGAACGGCACGGCAAGGCTTGCCGGGCTACGCTACGATGTGACACTAAGCGGTGCATTTAATGCGCTCTGTCCTGTCTGTAGAGTTAGGTATGATAGCACTGTTTGCTATCTAATCAGTACGCAATGACTGATTTGCCATTGTGGTGACCCCTTGATCTATAAAAGGAGGCCATTGATACGTCCATTTTGCATCATGCTTTTATATCAATATTTATTGCATTATGGGCTGTTATTACACATTATGGCACAATACTTATGCCTTTTCTCTCTTATTTTACAAGGTTTACATGAAGAGGGAGAATGCCGGCAGCTGGAATTCTGGACTGGAAAAGGAGCAAATATTAGAGACCTATTATGCACAACTCCAAACGTCCTGAAACTTCACGGAGCATGTTTTTGGAATTAATAAAAAATATTGGGCGAAGAAAGAACCAGAGGGGGGCCACCAGCCAGCCACAAGGTTGGAGGGCGCGCCCCAATCTTGTGGGCCCCCTGTCAGGCCTCCGACGCCCATCTTCTGCTATATGGTGTCTTTTACCCTGGAAAAAATCATAAGGAAGCTTTCGGGACGAAGCGCCGCTGTCTCGAGGCGGAACCTGGGCAGAACCAATCTAGGGTTCCGGCGGAGCTATTCTGCCGGGGAAACATCCCTCTGGGAGGGGGAAATCATCACCATCGTCATCACCATCGATCCTCTCATAGAGAGGGGGTCAATCTCCATCAACATCTTCACCAGCACCATCTCCTCTCAAACCCTAGTTCATCTCTTGTATCCGATCTTTGTCTCAAAACCTCAGATTGGTACCTGTGGGTTGCTAGTAGTGTTGACTACTCCTTGTAGTTGATGCTAGTTGGTTTATTCGGTGGAAGATCATATGTTCAGATCCTTAATGATAATTAATACTCCTCTGATTATGAACATGAATATGCTTTGTGAGTAGTTATGTTTGTTCCTGAGGACATGGGAGAAGTCTTGTTATAAGTAATCATGTGAATTTGGTATTCGTTCGATATTTTGATGAGATGTATGTTGTCTTTCCTCTAGTGGTGTTATGTGAACGTCGACTACATGACACTTCACCATGATTTGGGCCTAGGGGAAGGCATTGGGAAGTAATAAGTAGATGATGGATTGCTAGAGTGACAGAAGCTTAAACCCTAGTTTATGCGTTGCTTCGTAAGGGGCTGATTTGGATCCATATGTTTCATGCTATGGTTAGGTTTACCTTAATTCTTCTTTCGTAGTTGCGGATGCTTGCGAGAGGGGTTAATCATAAGTGGGAGGCTTGTCCAAGGAAGTACAGCACCCAAGCACCGGTCCACCCACATATCAAATTATCAAAGTAACGAACGTGAATCATATGAGCATGATGAAAACTAACTTGACAACAATTCCCATGTTTCCTCGGGAGTGCTTTGCTTTATATAAGAGTTCGTCCAGGCTTGTCCTTTGCTACAAAAAGGATTGGGCCACTTTGCTGCACCTTGTTTACTTTTATTACTTGTTACTCGTTACGAATTATTTTATCACACAACTATCTGTTACCGATAATTTCAGTGCTTGCAGAGAATACCTTGCTGAAAACCGCTTGTCATTTCCTTCTGCTCCTCGTTGGGTTCGACACTCTTACTTATCGAAAGGACTATGATAGATCCCCTATACTTGTGGGTCATCAAGACTCTTTTCTGGCGCCGTTTCCGGGGAGTGAAGTGCCTTTGGTAAGTGGAATTTGGTAAGGAAACATTTATATATTGTGCTGAAATTTACTGTCACTTGTTACTATGGAGAATAATCCTTTGAGGGGTTTGTTCGGGGTATCTTCACCTCGACCGGAAGAGCAAAGAGTTGCTCCTCAACCTACTGCACCTACTGAAAATATTTATTATGAAATTCCTTCGGGTATGATAGAGAAACTGCTAGCTCATCCTTACACAGGAGATGGAACATTATATCCTGATATGCATCTAATCTATGTGGATGAAGTTTGTGGATTATTTAAGCTTGCAGGTATGCCCGATGATGTTGTCAAGAAGAAGGTTTTCCCTTTATCTTTGAAGGATAAGGCATTGACATGGTATAGGCTATGTGATGATATTGGATCATGGAACTACAACCGTTTGAAATTGGAATTTCATCAGAAGTTTTATCCTATGCATCTGGTTCATCGTGATCGGAATTATATATTTAATTTTTGGCCTCGTGAAGGAGAAAGTATCGCTCAAGATTGGGGGAGGCTTAAGTCAATGTTATATTCATGCCCCAATCATGAGCTCCCAAGGGAACTTATTATTCAAAAAATTTATGCTCGGCTTTCTCATAATGATCAATCCATGCCCGATACTTCTTGTACTGGTTCCTATATGAAGAAGGGTATTGAATTCAAATGGAATTTATTGGAAAGAATTAAACGCAACTCTGAAGATTGGGATCTTGACAAAGGTAATGAGTCAGGTATAAACCTTAAGTTTGATTGTGTTAAATCTTTTATGGATACTGATGCTTTTCGTGATTTTAGCACTAAATATGGACTTGACTCTAAGATAGTAGCTTCTTTCTGTGAATCCTTTGCTACTCATGTTGATCTCCCTCAGGAGAAGTGGTTTAAATATCCTCCTCCCATTGAAGTTAAAGTAGTAGAACCTATTAAAGTTGAAGAAGAAACTATTACTTATAATGTTGATCCTATTGTTCCTACTGCTTATATTGAGAAACCACCTTTTCCTGTTAGAATAAAGGATCATGCTAAAGCTTCAACTGTGGTTCATAAGAGTTATACTAGAACACCTACACCCCCTGAACAAATTGAAGTTGAACCTAGTATTGCTATGGTTAAAGATCTCTTGGTTGATAATATTGATGGGCATGTTATTTATTTCTGTGATGAAGCTGCTAGAATTGCTAAACCTGATACTAAAGATAAACATAGACCTGTTGTTGGCATGCCTGTTGTTTCTGTTAAAATAGGAGATCATTGTTATCGTGGCTTATGCGATGTGGGTGCTAGTGTGAGTGCAATTCCTTATTCCTTATATAAAGAAATTATGAATGATATTTGCACCTGCTGAAATAGAAGATATTGATGTTACTATTAAGCTTGCCAATAGATATACTATATCACCAATTGGGATTGTTAGAGATGTTGAAGTCTTGTGTGGGAAGATAAAATATCCTGCTGATTTTCTTGTTCTAGGTTCCCCACAAGATGACTTTTGTCCCATTATATTTGGTAGACCCTTCTTGAATACTGTTAATGCTAAGATAGACTGCGAGAAAGATATTGTTACTGTTGGTTTAGGGGATATGTCTCATGATTTTAATTTCTCTAAATTTCGCAGACAACCCCATGATAAAGAATTGCCTAGTAAGGATGAAATTATTGGTCTTGCTTCTATTGCCGTGCCTCCTACTGATCCTTTAGAACAATATTTGCTAGACCATGAAAATGATTTGTCTATGAATGAAAGAAGGGAAATAGATGAAGTATTCTTTAATCAAGGGCCTATTTTGAAACACAATTTGCCTGTTGAAATCCTTGGGGATCCTCCTCCACCTAAGGACGATCCCGTGTTTGAGCTTAAACAATTACCTGATACTCTGAAATATGCTTATCTTGATGAAAAGAAGATATATCCTGTTATTATTAGTGCTAACCTTTCAGAGCATGAAGAAAAGAGATTATTGAAAACTCTGAAGAAGCACCATGCTGCTATTGGATATACTCTTGATGATCTTAAGGGCATTAGTCCCACTCTATGCCAGCACAAAATTAAATTGGAGAAAGATGCTAAACCAGTTGTTGATCACCAGCGACGGTTAAATCCTAAGATGAAAGAGGTGGTAAGAAATTAAATACTAAAGCTTCTGGAAGCAGGTATAATTTATCCTATTGCTGATAGTCAGTGGGTAAGTCCTGTTCATCGTGTCCCTAAGAAGGGAGGTATTACTGTTGTTCCTAATGATAAGAATGAATTGATCCCACAAAGAATTGTTACAGGTTATAGAATTGTAATTGGTTTTCGCAAATAAAATAAAGCTACTAGAAAAGATCATTACCCTCTACCTTTTATTGATCAAATGCTAGAAAGACTATCCAAACATACACATTTTTGCTTTCTAGATGGTTATTCTGGTTTTTCTCAAATACCTGTGTCAAAGGATGATCAGGAAAAGACCACTTTTACTTGCCCTTTTGGTACCTTTGCTTATAGACGTATGCCTTTTGGTTTATGCAATGCACCTGCTACCTTTCAAAGATGTATGAATGCTATATTCTCTGATTTTTGTGAAAAGATTGTTGAGGTTTTCATGGATGATTTCTCCGTTTACGGAACTTCTTTTGATGATTGCTTAAGCAACCTTGATCGAGTTTTGCAGAGATGTGAAGAAACTACTCTTGTCTTGAATTGGGAGAAGTGCCACATTATGGTTAATGAAGGTATTGTCTTGGGGCATAAAATTTCTGAAAGAGGTATTGAAGTTGATAAAGCTAAAGTAGATGCTATTGAAAAGATGCCGTGTCCTAAAGATATCAAAGGTATAAGAAGTTTCCTTGGTCATGTTGGTTTCTATAGGAGGTTTATTAAAGACTTCTCTAAAATTTCTAGGCCTCTCACAAATCTCTTGCAAAAAGATGTTCCTTTTGTTTTTTATGATGATTGTGTAGAAGCATTTGAAATACTTAAGAAAGCCTTGATTTCAGCACCTATTGTTCAACCGCCTGATTGGAATTTACCCTTTGAAATTATGTGTGATGCTAGTGATTATGCTGGTGGTGTTGTTCTAGGACAAAGAGTTGATAAGAAATTGAATGTTATTCAGTATGCTAGTAAAACTCTAGACAGTGCCCAGAGAAATTATGCTACTACTGAAAAAGAATTTTTAGCAGTTGTCTTTGCTTGTGATAAGTTTAGACCTTATATTGTTGATTCCAAAGTAACTGTACACACTGATCATGCTGCTATTAAATATCTTAAGGAAAAGAAAGATGCTAAACCTAGACTTATTAGATGGGTTCTCTTGCTACAAGAATTTGATTTGCATATTATTGATAGAAAGGGAGCTGAGAACCCCGTTGCAGATAACTTTTCTAGGTTAGAAAATGTTCTTGATGACCCACTACCTATTAATGATAGCTTTCCTGATGAACAATTAAATGTCATAAATGCTTCTCGCAATGCTCCATGGTATGCTGATTATGCTAATTACATTGTTGCTAAATTTATACCACCTAGTTTCACATACCAGCAAAAGAAAAAGTTTTTCTATGATTTAAGACATTACTTTTGGGATGACCCACACCTTTATAAAGAAGGAGTAGATTGTGTTATTAGATGTTGTGTACCTGAGCATGAATAGGAACAGATCCTACGCAAGTGCCACTCCGAGTCTTATGGAGGACACCATGCTGGAGATAGAACTGCACACAAGGTATTGCAATCCAGTTTCTATTGGCCCACTCTCTTCAAGGATGCTCGTAAGTTTGTCTTGTCTTGTGATGAATGCCAGAGAGTTGGCAATATTAGTAGACGTCAGGAAATGCCTATGAATTATTCACTTGTTATTGAACCATTTGATGTTTGGGGCTTTGATTATATGGGACCTTTTCCTTCCTCTAATGGGTATACACATATTTTAGTTGCTGTTGATTACGTTACTAAGTGGGTAGAAGCTATTCCAACTAGTAGTGCTGATCATAACACTTCTATTAAGATGCTTAAAGAAGTTATTTTTCCGACGTTTGGAGTCCCTAGATACTTGATGACTGATGGTGGTTCACATTTTATTCATGGTGCTTTCCGTAAAATGCTTGCTAAATATGATGTCAACCATAGAATTGCATCTCCTTATCATCCTCAGTCTAGTGGTTAAGTAGAATTGAGCAATAGAGAAATTAAATTGATTTTGCAAAAGACTGTTAATAGATCTAGAAAGAATTGGTCTAAGAAACTCGATGATGCATTATGGGCTTATAGAACGGCTTATAAAAACCCTATGGGTATGTCTCTGTATAAAATGGTTTATGGAAAGGCTTGTCACTTACCTCTTGAATTAGAACATAAAGCTTATTGGGCTATTAAAGAGCTCAACTATGATTTCAAACTTGCCGGTGAGAAGAGGTTATTTGACATAAGCTCGCTTGATGAATGGAGAACTCAAGCCTATGAGAATGCCATGTTGTTTAAAGAAAAAGGTTAAAAGATGGCATGACAAAAGGTTACAAAAGCGTGAGTTTAATATAGGTGATCATGTTTTGCTATACAACTCTCGTTTAAGATTTTTTGCAGGAAAGCTTCTCTCTAAATGGGAAGGTCCTTACATTATCGAGGAGGTCTACTGTTCCGGTGCCATAAAAATCAACAACGCCGAAGGCACAAATCCAAAGGTGGTAAACGGTCAAAGAATCAAACATTATATCTCAGGTACTCCCACAAATGTTGAGACCAATATTATTGACACCGTAACACCGGAGGAGTACATAAGGGACACTTTCCAGAATGTTTCAGACTCCGAAAAGGAATAGGTATGTGGTACGATAAGTAAACCGACTCCAAAACGTTTCCAATGATAATTTTTCTCTGTTTTGGAATATTTAAAAAATTAGGAAAATTAGAAGTAGTCCGAAAGAGACACGAGGCGTCCACAAGGGTGGAGGGCGCGCCCCCCGACCTTGTGGCCACCTCGTGTGCCCTCCGAACTCCGTTTTCTTGCATAATACTTCTTTTGGTTGGTAAAAATTCATTATATAATCTCCCGAAGGTTTTGACCACCGTACCACGACAAAATCTTTTGCTTTTGTTTTGAGCTGTTTCAGCAGCAGATTTAGAGCAAGATGTCTTCGCAAGAGTCGGTCGGGGAGAGTCGTGCATCTCACCCGACACCGGGCCCAAGAGCATACAGTGAAGCTGACCACTTTGGGCAATCAACGGAGGAAGAGAATCACATCCTAAGGGGCATCATCGCCAAGAATATCACACCACCACCTCCGAAGAAAGAGACATAAATACATGGGTATGGGCACTCCCCTTGGCAACTGCCAAGCTTGGGGGAGGTGCCCCGGTATTGTATCACCATCACATCTTTATCTTTATCGTTTTTCTTAGTTTGATCCTTTTGTTTATATCTTGATCTAGTAGAAAAAAGTTTTAGTATGATCTAGCTTTGAGTTTTGCTTTATGTTCCCTCTATGTAATCGAGTCCGTGAGCTATATATAATAAAAAGTAGTTTGGAGTTGAGGGCTTTGCTTTGTTGCTATGATCTTGAGGGAATAAAAATAAGAGAAAGAATAAAAATAAATAAAAAGATCATATATTGATCTTATGGAGAGTAATGACTTCACATATAAAGAGTATGATGAATAAAATTTGTTGAGAGTTGACAAACAAAGTTTTGGTCATTGTTGCAATTAATAGGAAGTAATAAAGAAAGAGAGGCTTCACATATAAATATACTATCTTGGACATCTTTTGTAATTGTGAGCACTCATTAAAATATGACATGCTAAAAAGTTGATGTTGGACAAGGAAGACAACATAATGGGTTATGTTTTCTTATATCTGAATAGAAGTTATATTGTCATGGATCCTCCAACATGTTGAGCTTTCCTTTCCCTATCATGCTAGCCAAATTCTTTGCACCAAGTAGAGATACTACTTGTGCTTCCAAACATCCCTAAACCCAGTTTTGCCATGAGAGTCCACCATACCTACCTATGGATTGAGTAAGATCCTTCAAGTAAGTTGTCATCGATGCAAGCAATAAAAATTGCTCTCTAAATATGTATGATCTATTAGTGTGAAGAAAATAAGCTTTATACGAACTTGTGATATGGAAGAAATAAAAGCAACGGACTGCATAATAAAAGTCTTTATCACAAGGGGCAATATAAAGTGACTTTCTTTTGCATTAAGATTTTGTGCATCCAACCATAAAAGCGCATGACAACCTCTGCTTCCCTCTGCGAAGGGCCTATCTTTTACTTTTATCTTCTACCCTTATACAAGAGTCATGGTGATCATCACCTTTCCTTTTTACACTTTTTCATTTGGCAAGCACTATGTGTTGGAGAAAGATCCAGATATATATATCCACTTGGATGTAGGTTATCATAAAGTATTATTGTTGACATTACCCTTGAGGTAAAAGGTTGGGAGGCAAAACTATAAGCCCCTATCTTTCTCTGTGTCCGATTGAAACTTTGTACCCACAAATATCGCATTAGTGTTAGCAATTGTGAAAGACTAAATGATAGTTGAGTATGTGGACTTGCTGAAAAGCTCTTATATTGACTCTTTCCGATGTTATGATAAATTGCAATTGCTTCAATGACTGAGATCATAGTTTGTTAGTTTTCAATGAAGTTTCTGATTCATACTTTACCTTGTGAACGAATTGTTACTTTAGCATAAGGAATTATATGACAATATATGTTGCTGTTCTAAAGATGATCATGATGCCCTCATGTCCGTATTTTATTTTATCGACACCTCTATCTCTAAACATGTGGACATATTTTTCGATATCGGCTTTTCGCTTGAGGACAAGCGAGGTCTAAGCTTGGGGGAGTTGATACGTCCATTTTGCATCATGCTTTTATATCAATATTTATTGCATTATGGGCTGTTATTACACATTATGGCACAATACTTATGCCTTTTCTCTCTTATTTTACAAGGTTTACATGAAGAGGGAGAATGCCGGCAGCTGGAATTCTGGACTGGAAAAGGAGCAAATATTAGAGAACTATTCTGCACAACTCCAAAAGTACTGAAACTTCACGAAGCATGTTTTTGGAATTAATAAAAAATATTGGGCGAAGAAAGAACCAGAGGGGGGCCACCAGCCAGCCACAAGGTTGGAGGGCACGCCCTACCCCCCTGGGCGCGCCCCCCGACCTTGTGGGCCCCCTGTCAGGCCTCCGACGCCCTTCTTCTGCTATATGGTGTCTTTTACCCTGGAAAAAATCATAAGGAAGCTTTCGGGATGAAGCGCCGCCGTCTCGAGGCGGAACCTGGGCAGAACCAATCTAGGGCTCCGACGGAGCTGTTCTGCCGGGGAAACATCCCTCCGGGAGGGGGAAATCATCGCCGTCATCATCACCATCGATCCTCTCATAGAGAGGGGGTCAATCTCCATCAACATCTTCACCAGCACCATCTCCTCTCAAACCCTAGTTCATCTCTTGTATTCGATCTTTGTCTCAAAACCTCAGATTGGTACCTGTGGGTTGCTAGTAGTGTTGATTACTCCTTGTAGTTGATGCTAGTTGGTTTATTCGGTGGGAGATCATATGTTCAGATCCTTAATGATAATTAATACTCCTCTAATTATGAACATGAATATGCTTTGTGAGTAGTTACGTTTGTTCCTGAGGACATGGGAGAAGTCTTGTTATAAGTAATCATGTGAATTTGGTATTCGTTCGATATTTTGATGAGATGTATGTTGTCGTTCCTCTAGTGGTGTTATGTGAACGTCGACTACATGACACTTCACCATGATTTGGGCCTAGGGGAAGGCATTGGGAAGTAATAAGTAGATAATGGGTTGCTAGATTGACAGAAGCTTAAACCCTAGTTTATGCGTTGCTTCGTAAGGGGCTGATTTGGATCCATATGTTTCATGCTATGGTTAGGTTTACCTTAATTCTTCTTTCGTAGTTGCAGATGCTTGCGAGAGGAGTTAATCATAAGTGGGAGGCTTGTCCAAGGAAGGAAAACACCCAAGCACCGGTCCACCCACATATCAAATTATCAAAGTAACGAATGTGAATCATATGAGCATGATGAAAACTAACTTGACAACAATTCCCATGTGTCCTCGGGAGCGCTTTGCTTTATATAAGAGTTCGTCCAGGCTTGTCCTTTGCTACAAAAAGGATTGGGCCACCTTGCTGCACCTTGTTTACTTTTGTTACTTGTTACCCGTTACGAATTATTTTATCACACAACTATCTGTTACCGATAATTTCAGTGCTTGCAGAGAATACCTTGTTGAAAACTGCTTGTCGTTTCCTTCTGCTCCTCGTTGGGTTCGACACTCTTACTTATCGAAAGAACTATGATAGATCCCCTATACTTGTGGGTCATCAGCCATGCCAACCTTAGAAAGGATTCAGACCCTTGTACACTCATACGCGCATAGCTGCTCTCGCCCCGAGGCGACCTTGCTGGGCTAGAGCGATGCGTCTCCACCATGGTCCTCTCATCAATCCACCAAAGCAGGAGTAGGGTTTTATGCCTCACGGCGGCTTGAACCTGGGTAAAAACTGCTTGTGTGATCGCTGTCGTGCTGCTCCGTGCCCTCCGCTGTTTGTGCAATGTGTCCTTCCCCACTGCCGAACCACAAGGGGCCGATGGCCCCATAGGTGGCCGTGTTTTCCCACGACAGATGGGCATGAGATGGATGAATTTAGTAAACACAACTCCCTGTACCCTGTTTTTACTTTCTGTTATTTAGAGTAAATAAAGCAAAAACACTGTTATTTCTTTGTTTTCTGAATTTTCCATGCAATAAAAAAATGACCAGAAAATAAAAGTTCTCCAAATGCCCTGAAAATTTAGTATGATTTTTTCCTCAATATTTAAGAATTTTTAGCACTGAAAACACCTCAGGGGGGTGCACCAGTGGGCCACAAGCCCACTGGGCACGCCTACAGGGCTTGTGGGTCCCACGTGGGTCCCCCTCACTTATGCCAGCACCCATCCACTTCGTCTTCCTCCAGAAAAAATCCCACCATTGCTCAAACCCGTGTTCTAGTTCATCTTGCTGCCATTTTCGATCTCCTTGCTCAAAGCTCCATTCGCAAAATTGTTTTAGGGGATTGTTCTTCAGTATGTGACTCCTCCAATGGTCCAATTAGTTTTTGTTCTAGTGCTTTATATATTGCAAATTTCTACTGCTGTGGTGACCTTGTTCTTGAGCTTGCATGTCAAATTTATATGGTCCAAAGTAGTTTTTTTGCATGATATAGCCTCTAAACACTTGTGGGAGTAGTTGCTATCAATTTTGTTGAGTTTTTTTCACTTTTATTTTGAGTCACTAAAAATTTCAGAAAATTTTCAGAGGAAGAAAAATGTTTAGGAAAATACACCAAGGCGGTTCCTTGAGGAAGCAAGCCCCAAGGCTCACGATACGTGAGCCAGACCTTGAACCATCGAGGGAAGCTCTAGTACGGCCTTGCAAATGGCCGTTGCATCATTTCATGGTTCATGCAGGCTTTAAGGAGGAATTTGATGCGTACATACAAAACGCTGGCCTTGAGGACTTCGTGTCAGATAAGTGCCGGCAGTACTATCACCTCACTGATTCCTTTGTGCGGAGATTTGAGTTTACATCTAAGCGCAATACACATTCTATTTTATTTGATCTCTATGATAAATCATTTCAAATGGACCTTGAAGATTTTAATGAAATATGCAAAATCCCGCAATGGGGCAGTCATAGTGAACCTCGTAAAACTGATTATATTGATTTCCTTGCTAGCATTACTATGGGAGAAACTGGAAATATCACAGAAGCTACCATAGGGAGCATTCACTTTCCTGCTATACATTATTTTGCTCTCTTTATAGTAGATGCATTAATGGTAAGCATGATCATAGCCACCTTTGTGCATCAGATATTAGTGTCCTCAAGTGTGCGGTAATGGGTGATAAACGATATAACTTGGGGGCTATTATTGCAAGGAGGTTACATAATAATGCTAAAGATGGAGATTTCTTTGGTGGGATTTATGCCACCCGTTTAGCTAATTATCTTGGGGTACCCATAAGACAAAATGGCATTGAGTTACCACCTGCTTACCTTGGTAATGATGCTATGGTACGTTACCAGTTTTTGGAGAGGAGCGAACAGCCCCTCCAGTACCGACTAATCTTTGACAGGAAGCGCGTCTTCAATACTACGCTTCCCGCTCCTGCCTTCTTTGACTTTCAGGTAAAATGGAGATACTTCATAACCAAAGAGGAGGCAGGCGAGTATAAGAGAGCAGGGGAGGCCGCTCGCCTCCACGCTGCAGCCCTCCAAGCGGTAGCAGTCGCTTCTCAGTACAACCCCAACTACAATTTTGGATATCCGCCAGGCCAGCCGTGGCCCTAGACCAACTTAGGCCAAAAGCCTAAGCTTGGGGGAGTACGTATCTCTCACCGACATTACATTCATGTTCACACACTCATTTTAGTTGTTGGTGTTCATACTTTTTCATTGTAGTATCCATGTTAGTTTATTTTTCTTGCTTTCTTCTTGTGTGTTTGAAAAACTTTGGGAAAATCCAAAAAATATCAGTTCTCACTTCTTTTTAGTTTTTCTTTCTAGTTTAATTTAGTTGTAGTATTAAAAGAAAACCCAAAAAGATTTCTCGTTCTTCTTTTGCTTGTTGGGAGCTTTCCCGTGTAAATAGTTTTTCTCGTTTTCGTTTTACTTTCTTCAGAAAAACAAAAACTCAAAAAATATTTCAGTGTGTTTCTTTGAAATTCTTTCCTTTTTCTTTGGGTCGTAAGGAGAAGACCATGATGAAAATGTTGAGTGGCTCTCATATGCATTATTGTTGATCTAACAAAGAGCCCATATTACCTTGTCTTCTCCTTTGAATAAATGTTTGTAGATTCCAGCTTAGTCCAATGCATGTGCACTCTTATTATTATTCACACCGTTCGGTCGTGCAAGTGAAAGGCAATAATGACGATATATGATGAAATGATTGAGATGGAGAAAAGCTGGTACGAACTCGACCTATTTTGTTTTTGTAAATATGATTAGCTTATCGTTCTTGATTCAGCCCATTATGAATGAAACATGTTTGCAATGACAATTAGAGATTATAGTTACTCATGCCATCCTTAATTAGCTAGGAGTGGATAATGGTTTGTCTTGTGTGCCAACATGCAATTTAAAATGGTTATGATGTAGTATGATAGGATGGTATCCTCCTTTGAATGATTCAAGTGGCTTGACTTGGCACATGTTCACGCATGTAGTTGAATCAAAAACAACATAGCCTCCATGGTATTTATGTTCATGGTGATTTATATCCTACTCATGCTTGCATTCAATGTTGATTAATCTCAATGCATGTTTATGACCGTTGCCGCTCTCTAGTTGGTCGCTCCTCAATCTTTTGCTAGCCTTCACTTGTACTAAGCGGGAATACTGCTTGTGCATCCACTTCCTTAAACCCAAAGTTGTTCCATATGAGTCCACCATACCTACCTATATGCGGTATTTACCTGCCGTTCCAAGTAAATTTGCATGTGCCAAACTCTAAACCTTCAAATAATAATATGTTTTGTATGCCCGAATCGGTCATGTAGTGACTGGGGGTTGTCAGTATCTTCCATGCTAGGTGGGTTATTCTCACGATGAGTGTTTATTCACTTGTCATTCACGAGAAAGTGGCTGGTAATTGGGATGCCCAGTTCCATGCTCAAAATCAAATCAAAATATAATCATAAAACAAAACTCCCCCAGGACTGTTGTTGGTATGGACGGTACCCGTGGATTCGGCTAGCCGTGGAGTGTGATTGTTGGTGGAGGGGGAGTAAAAACTTTACCATTCTGTTTTGTCATATTATATCATGATTGTTTTGAATAAGTGTTGTCATCCGAGATATCTTATTATTGCTCGCTAGTTGATTATACCATTGATATGAATAAATGTGAGACCTAAATGTTATTGTGAATATGGTTAGTTCATAATCTTTGCTAAAAACCTGAACATTGGCTAGACATATTTGCAACAACAAGATCAAACAGAGTTTGTAAAAGTTTTTCTTTGTGACTTTCAGTTTGTCAACTGAATTGCTTGAGGACAAGCAATGGGTTAAGCTTGGGGGAGTTGATACATCTCCATCGTATCTACTTTTCCAAACTCTTTTGCCCTTGTTTTGGACTCTAATTTGCATGATTTGAATGGAACTAACCCGGACTGACGCTGTTTTCAGCAGAATTGCCATGGTGTTATTTTTGTGCAGAAATAAAAGTTCTTGGATTGACCTAAAAATTTACGGAGAATATTTTTGGAATATATACAAATATTGGCGCACGAATTATCCAGAGGGGGTCCACCCAGAGGCCACAAGCCTGGGGGCGCGCCTAGAGGGCTTATGGGCCCCCAGGACATCCTCCGATCTCAACTCCAACTCTATATAACCCTATTCGGGGAGAAAAAAATCAGAGAGCAGGATTCATCGTGTTTTACAATACGGAGCCGCCGCCACCTCCTGTTCTTCATCGGGAGGGCAGGTCTGGAGTCCGTTCGGGGCTTCGGAGAGGGGGATTCGTCGCCATCATCATCACCAACCTTCCTCCATCACCAATTTCATGATGCTCACCGCCGGGAGTGAGTAATTCCATCGTAGGCTTGCTGGACGGTGATGGGTTGGATGAGATTTATCATGTAATCGGGTTGGTTTTGTTAGGGTTTGATCCCTAGTATCCACTATGTTCTGAGATTGATGTTGCTATGACTTTGCTATGCTTAATGCTTGTCACTAGGGCCCGAGTGCCATGATTTCAGATCTGAACCTATTATGTTTTCATGAATATATTTGTGTTCTTGATCCTCTCTTGCAAGTTGTAGAGACCTATTACGAGTCATGATACGCATACCCCAAGGTGACATTAATTGGGATTCTTTCTGGTGATTACCGTAGTTTGAGGAGTTCATGTATTCACTAAGTGCTAATGCTTTGTTTTGGTTCTCTATTAAAAGGAGGCCTTAATATCCCTTAGTTTCCATTAGGACCCCGCTGCCACGGGAGGGTAGGACAAAAGATGTCATGCAAGTTCTTTTCCATAAGCACGTATGACTATATATGGAATACATGCCTAGATTATATTGATGAATTGGAGCTAGTTCTATGTCACCCTAGGTTATAACTATTGCATGATGAATGCCATCCGACACAATTATCCATCACTGATCCAATGCCTATGATCTTTTCACATATTGATCTTTGCTAAGTTACTTTGCCGCTGCTACTGTTACAATCACTACAAAACTGCTACTGTTACTTTTGTCACCGTCACCGTTACTTCCATACTACTTTGCTACTAAAAACTTTGCTGTAGATATTAAGTCTTTCAGGTGTGGTTGAATTGACAACTCAGCTGCTAATACTCGTGAATATTCTTTGGCTCCCCTTGTGTCGAATCAATAAATTTTGGTTGAATACTCTACCCTCGAAAACTGTTGCGATCCCTTGTGTACCATTTTGTATAACACGCATGAGATGGTTCTGCGTGGAAGCAATTCGATGCATTACATGATCAAAAAGTGGCAGATCCAAGGCATCCTCGAGTCGCCATCAACACGGATGGGTTCAATGTGTTTGGTCTGACGGCAACCCAATACAGTTGTTGGCCTGTATTTGTCATTCCACTCAATCTCCCCCGGACAGATTATGCAAAGAAAGAACATTTTGCTGACGTTGATAATTCCAGGGCCCAACTATTCGGGGAAGAGTATGAATGTGTACATGCAGCCGCTTAAGGATGAATTGCAAGAAGCTTTGGTTAATGGGTTCAAGACATATGACGTTGCTAGCAAACAGAACTTCATAATGCGTGTCTGGTACATGTACTCGATGCATGACTTGCCGGTGTATGCGCTATTCATTGGCT
Source organism: Thinopyrum elongatum (assembly GCA_011799875.1). Lineage (NCBI taxonomy): Eukaryota > Viridiplantae > Streptophyta > Magnoliopsida > Poales > Poaceae > Thinopyrum > Thinopyrum elongatum. The sequence goes on along the minus strand of CM022297.1, from coordinate 351,593,375 downwards.
GGTGTGTGCATGGAAGGTTCCCGTGCCCCACATGCAAGGCAGCTCTTCAGTTTCGTTGGCTGCAGGCGGGTCACAAGTTTTCTTGCTTCGACTTGCATAGACAGTTCCTGGATCCTCGCCATAAGTTCAGAAAAGACAAGAAGAACTTCATCAAAGGTAGAGTTGTCAAAAACTCTGCACCACCTGCATTGACAGGCCAACAGACCCTGGATCAGTTAAATGCTCTCGAGCCAGATCCAGAGCATCCAGGGTATTTCAAGGGGTATAATTCGAAAGACGCCTGGACTCACAAGACATGCTTGTGGGATCTGCCTTACTTCAAAGACCTCCTTTGCCCACACAACATCGACGTGATGCACACTGAAAAGAATATCGCCGAGGCCCTTTTTGGTACATTGTTCGGCATAGAGGGGAAGTCAAAGGATAATACTAAGGCTAGAGTCGATCAGGAGGCACTATGTGATAGACCATTACAAAACATGCAAGAACCGAAAGCAAAGCAGAACTGGACGAAGCCAAAGGCATGGTTCAATCTTGGAAGGCCAGCTATGAGGGAAATTATCTTGTGGGTGAAAATGCAGTTGATGTTCCCCGATGGTTATGCAGCAAATCTAAAGAGGGGAGCGAGTCTTGAAAATTTGAAAATATTTGGTCTCAAGAGTCATGATTGGCACATATGGCTTGAGCGGGTAATGACGGTGATGTTGCGTGGCTTTATCCCTGAGGATGAATGGCTAGTACTGGCAGAGCTAAGCTATTTCTTCCGTGTTCTTTGTGCAAAAGAACTATCGCCTAGCGTGCTAGAAGAAATGGAAGAGTTGGCACCGGAGTTGATGTGCAAGTTAGAGAAGATCTTTATACCGGGCTTCTTTAATCCAATGCAGCATTTGATTTTGCATCTCCCGACCGAGGCAAGATTGGGGGGGGGGGGGCATGCAAAATCATTGGTGCTACGCAACTGAGAGGATGCAGAAGACGCTTCGAGCAAAATGTAAAAATAAACGTAGAATTGAAGCATCGATGGCCGAGGCATTCATTACTGAGGAGGCGGCAAACTTCGTGACAGCACACTACGAAGCCAAAAATCTTCATTTGCATAATCCGATGCCTCGGTACAATGCTGGTGACCCTAAGAAAGGTGGATCCAACCTCAGCCTATTCAAAGGGAAGCTCGCACCAGCCAGTGCTTCGAACCCAATATCATTGGATGTCGAAGAATGGCGGACCATTTCGTTGTATATCTTCAACAACCTAACAGAAGTGCGACCCTACATCGAATAAGTTCTCGGTACATTGTTTCGCAACTTCTAATTCCTTTGAACTGCTCTTATTCCGGGATATTTGATATAGTCGATACGTCGCCAAATTCTCGGATGGAGTGGTGATCCAAAAGGAATCCATCAAAGAGTATGAGCTTCTGGCAAAGCATGGAGGCGACTTTCCCGGTTTCATCTCTTGGTTCAAACAAACGGTAATTTCCATTAGACCATTTCATTTCTTCGTCTAATTTGTGGCTAATGCAAAAATCATTTCGTATTAAACTTGTAGGCTAATTCAGAGTCTATGGACGCCGAATTGAGACAAGTCGATAATGGTTTTGACTATAAGGTACGTTCATTTGACAAATACTACATCAATGGGTATCGCTTTCGTACCTTTGGCAAAGAGCTATCTATGGCTGACCGAAAGTCTTCAAATTGTTCTATCTCTGCTATCGGCGAAGGAGGTACCGAGTATTATGGGAGAGTTGAAGTAATTTATGAACTTCTATTCTATGGTGAAAACCCACCGAATGTCGTAGACTTCAAATGTTATTGGTTGGCCAGCCAAAGGAGACTAGAAGGACTATGAACATATAGGGCTAGTCGAAATCAAACAGATTAGATTTTCCCGATGTCTATATTATGGCTCAACAGGCAACCCAAGTTTTCTATCTATCGTGGGCCTGCCAAACTGATCCAAATCTGAATGGTTGGGATGTCGTTTATGAAGTGCCACCACGTGTTAGACCACCTCCCCCCAATGAAGACGATTATGAACCTCACATTAACCCAGACACATATGAAGGAGAATTCTTCCAAGAAACACGTCTTTCCAAAAAACATTTCATGAACCGGTCTACTTCACCCCAGAACATTAAAGTAGACAGCGATAGTGAATCCGACTTCACCCCTGAGCCAGAACAAGAAGAGCCGAAACAAGAAGAGGTTACTAATGTGGATGACCTGTCAATGCTTGACCGATTACATAAAGGTGGCCTTCCACATGTTGATGCCGCTGAACCCGATGAGCACGTCATTCATGATAGTGATGATGATGATGCATTTATTGATCCGGGAGCATATATATAGATGATCAAGATTATTATTAGTTCATGTCAGGTATTCAATTTGTATTATATACATATATATTATTAGTTCATGTTAGGTATTCAATTTTTTTATGTTGTACTTGATGATGATACACTTAAGTTATATACATATTATTATTCATGTCGGTATTAAAAAAAATTATGTTGTACTAATTTTGTTTACTCTTTGTCATGGCAGGTGTTGAAAGATGGTGGGCGCGGGTCCGGAGCGCTCTGAGGCTCCTTCTTCGTCGGCGCGTGGTGGGAGGGGTACTTCCATTCCACCCCAGTCTCTCCGGAGAGCGTTGCTCGACAGTATGCAGACACAGGTGGGCGCTTCTTCGTCGGCGTCGTTGCCCACCGGGAGAGGAGGTCGGGCAGGGAAGAAGAGAGGAGGTCAGGGAGGACGTGGCCGCGGGAGAGGTAGGCAGGCTGCTACTCCTTCCTCGCCGCCACCCCCAGCTGATTCACCCAAGTACAGGACTGCTAGGGTTGACATGTCCGAGGAGGAGGCTACGCGGACTCCGGCCCACGAGCCTCGGGTCCACGGGCCTTCGGGCCACGAGACTCTGGACCAGCCTACGTCCCAGGAGACGTCCGGATGGGGTACCTGGCCGGATCCGCCTGAGGGGCCAAGTGGCCATGCTGATGGTGGCGGGGATCAGATTTCTCATAGCGAGGGTGAGGTGGTTGAGGGGGGCACCGTCTACCAGCGTGGTAGTACACGGCTCCCACCCATGCCGGCGACCCGCGAGCAGAGGTGGTTGATTTGGCCTGATGGGGAGAGGTAAGTGCATTTACTCTTTTTGTACCCTTTGCCTTCACGTTTCTTCAAATATCTAATGCGTTGTCCTTGTCATACTGCAGGGGTTGGCACCACGCTCAGGATGTCCGCAGGCCCAACACCGTCCTTGGTGTGATTTGCCAGAAAAACTTCCCGGGGTTTGTCACGTTGCCCGGTGAGGGTCAGCTTCCACAACTAGGATTGAGCTGGGAGCACTACTTGGCTGCCCCGGCCCCGCCGGAGGAGATGATCGACGGTGTCTTGTGCCACAAGAGGGCCGACATGGTGATCAGAAAGTTTTGGGTAATTTCTTCTTTACACAATTAAAAATCTTCAAATAGGTAGTTATTGCACTAATCAATGTTGTCTCGTTTGATTGCAGACCTTCTAAGGAGGGATACGAGGAGGCCGCGGCGCAGGTTATCGATGCCGAATGCAAGCGCCTACTACAAAACTTACGGCACGAGGCTCGGGTGCAGGCTGTTCAAGACTACTACGCCTCGCGTGGTATTAAGAAGACCAAGCCGTCGTGCCGCGGAAAGTTTCTGAAGAAGGAGCAGTACATGAAGGTAATTACCTATTCTTAAGGCCTTGTACTTAGTTTCCTTGATTTGATTCATAAGCATAGCGCTCAAATTTCTCTTTACTAACTTAGGTGCCCCCGAGATGGTGTGCGGATAAGATGGATTGTTGGGAGGCATTCGTGGATGAGTGGTGCTCAAACCATTGGCTAGCCCTCCATAACAATGCCAAGGACCGGCGTGCCCAAATGGAAGGTGTGCCACACCATCAAGGCAGCGCCAACTTATATCAGTTCGGGCGGAACTGGGTATGTGGTTTGCTTCATGATTCATGCAATTCATTCTTCATGCTAGCTTGAGCCCTTTAATTACTAATTTACTTTGTTCCTCTCTTTTAGGCGCGATACAATAAGGCGGAGGTGCCAGAGGTGTACGACCTCTATGCCATGGCCCATACTGCCTCGTACAAGAAGGCCAAGGCATTCTCTGCATCTGACCTCGATCATCTAGAGAACTTCACCAACATCTCCTCCCACAACAAGCTCGTGAGGTACAAAGATGAGGGGAAGGCGAGGAAAGGGGAGGACTTTAACCCGAGCCAGCAGTTTGATCCAGAGCTGGTGATGATATCTGGTGGCGGGAGGTCCCATGGCTTGATAGCCATTGGAGATGGACTTATACGTTGTCCTCGCACTCTCACAAAGATCAAGGCGCGCCAAATGAGCTCCTGTCCTGAGATAAGGCCTCGTCCACGGCCAATGGAGCTCGCCATCGAGGTTAGTTATACGGAATCAGATATCTTTCCTCCATTACATTGTGTGTGCGGCCATTGATGATTACAATGCTAACGAGGAGTGGTGTTGCAGGCTGCTCTTCAGAGAGAGAGAGAGAGGCAACCAAGGCGCTTCTGCAGGAGAGGGACCGGCAGGCGGCAGAGAAGGAGTGGGAGTTGGAGGAGAGGACTACTAAGTTGTTGGAGGAGGAGAGGGCACGGAATGACAAGGCGAACCGGGCCATGTACGAGCTCCTCGTGGTAAGTTTCTTCTGCATATTAGCCAAATCATGCACGTAATGTTCGTTTCATTACTAATTAATATGACTGACTCGTCAAAACCAAATGTGCAGTCTGTGTGCGAGAAGACCGGCCAGACCCCTCCGCCGATGCCAGAGATTGCTCCGGGGACCACGGTGAGTTTCATTTGAATGGTTATTAGTTACTAGTCTTAACATTTGAGTGTCATCATGCTAACGAGACATTGCAAATGATCTTTGGTGCAGCGTAACTCCAGACAAGCATCACACGATCCTTCTCCAGGTGGTACCGACACGAGCAACCCCGGTGCTTCACCACCATGATGATGGTAAGTTTTCTCTAGTGTTTTACTTAACAAATGCATAATGACTTATACTTAGCTTTATTTCCTCCAATATGCTTAGCATAATGACCTAAGTTAGCTCTAATATGGTAAGTTAGCTCTAATATGCTTAGTTACCTAGGTTAGCTCAATAATGACATATACTTAGCTTACTTATGTCAAAAATGGCATAATTAGCTTACTTAGGTAAAAATGGCATAATAACCTTGGTAAACTCATAAATGTCATATACTTAGCTTATTTTCCTCCAAAATGACATAATAAGCTTACTTAGCTCCAAAATGATCCATTTTACCTAAGTTAGCTCTAAAATGACCTATACTTAGCTTTGTTTCCTCCAAAATGGACTAAGTTAGCTCTAATTGTAAGTTAGCTCTAATAGCTTAGTTACCTAGGTTAGCTCAATAATGACATATACTTAGCTTACTTATGTCAAAATGGCATAATTAGCTTACTTAGGTCAAAAATGGCATAATAACCTTGGTAACCTCATAAATGTCATATACTTAGCTTATTTTCCTCTAAAATGACATAATAGCTTACTTAGCTCCAAAATGATCCATTTACCTAAGTTGGCTCCAAAATGACCTAAGTTAGCTCTAATATGCTAAGTTAGCTCTAATATGCTTAGTTACCGGTTAGCTCAATAATGACTATACTTACTTACTTATGTCAAAATAGAATATTAGCTTACTTAGGAAAAATGGCATAATAACCTTGTAAGCTCATACATATCCATAGTACTTAGCTTATTTTCATCCAAAATGACATAATAAGCTTACTTAGCTCCAAAATGACCCATTTTTACCTAAGTTAGCTCTAAAATGACCTATACTTAGCTTTGTTTCCTCCAAAATGACATAATATGCTTAGTTAACTAAAAAATGGCATAATTGCCTTACTTAGGTCAAAAATGGCATGATAACCTTGCTAATCTCATAAATGTCATATACTTAGCTTACTTAGGTAAAATGGCATCATAACCTTAGTAACCTCATAAATGTCATATACTTCTTCTTCTTCTTTTTCTTCTTCTTCTTCTTCTTCTTCTTCTTCTTCTAGTCTTCTTCTTCTAACTTTCTTATTTCCCATTTTGCAGATTTCATTCACTTCACGAAAGCTTGCATTGATGGAGTGCTTGTTTTTACTTTCTGTTTTGATTTTGTATCGATGAACAATGTGGAACTTGCTATATGGATGAAACTGATGTGTTGGATATCTCATATATTTGCTGTGAAACTTGCCCTGTGAAATATATATATATATATATCATATATTTTGCTGTGAAAATGCTTGGATATAGCAAAAAACAGAATAAAATGGGGCAATACATGCACTTTGTTGTCTGCGACGGATGACAACGGGGTCTTTGCCGTGTGCCACAGATGGCAAAGTGGACACATGGCAGCAACCTGTGCAACCTGGGAGCACTGGGGCTGACCCATTTGGTCACTCTGCCGTCTGTGGCAGACGGCAAAGGCTGGTGTGGTTTGCCGTCTGTGGCTGACGGTAAAGTCGGCTGGTAGCCAGCTAAGGTCAGCTGACGTCACATGGCAGACGGCAAAGGAGGTTGTCTCTTTGCCATCTGCAGGTAGACGGCAAAGTCTGCCGTTAGCTACCTAACGGGGCTAACGCATTTGCTATGCCGTCCAACTCCTTTGCCATCTGTTTTCACTGTATGGCTGACGGCAAAGATCTTTGCCGTCCGCTTAATATATGCAGATGACAAAGAAGGCCTTTACCATGGTTTTTTGTGCTGGAAGTGGGGCCGTCTGCCAGCAGACGACAAAGGTCTTTGCCGTCCGTGAATCCGCCTTTGCTGTCTGCCATGGCAGACGGCAAAATAGCTGATTCCTGTAGTGGGAGAGAGAGAGAGATCAAACACATAGCTACCGGTGCATACCCCCAGCCTCGAGGGTGAACTACTCCCTCCTTGTCATGGAGACAACTGAGATGATGAAGATGGCCTCCGGTGATGGTTTCCCCCTCCGGCAGGGTGCCAAAAAAGGGTTACAGATGGGATCTTTTTTGTACAGAGGCTTGCGGTGGCAGAGTCAAAGTTCTAGGTTAACTTTTGGGGGTTTCTCTATTTATAGGAATTTTCAGAGTTGGAATCACGCGAAGAGGGGCCAAAGGGGGCCCACAAGGCACCTAGGTGCGATGACTGTGACGACCCCGACTTAATCATGCACTAATCATACACGCAAATGCACACGATCAACCCTAAGGACTCACTTGAAGATATCACAACACAACTCTAAAACATAAATAAATTCATACAAGCTTTATATTACAAGCCAGGGCCTTGAGGTCTTGAATACATAGCTCGATGGCATACAAGTGTCAGCGGAAGCATCAGATATCTGGGTACAGATATATTACAGAAATGAAGATAAGCCTTTAGAAGGCGGGGCAAAATAAAATACTACGATCGAAAGGCGTGGGCCTCCTGCCCTGGACCCTCTGAATCCTACTCCTGGTCGTCAGTCGGCTCCTCGTAGTAGTAGTACTCTCCGGGCTGGTAGTAGTAGTGGTCATCGACTGGGGCATCTGACTCAAAGGCTCCGTCGTCTGGTGGCATCAATTGGATATGGGGGAAAAAGAAAATAAAGCAAACGTGAGTACTCATCCGAAGTACTCAGCAAGCAAGGATCTACACTACATATGCAACATTTTCAAAGGAGGCTGTATATGTGGACTGGGCTGCAGAAATGCCAGAGTAGAGGGGGAAAGCCTAGTCCTATCGAAGACTAGCATCTTCAGCATCTTCAACAATCTTGCAGCATTAGAAGAGAGCAGAATAACATAATGTAAAGTATAGCAGTGTCATCAACCTCGGCCAGAGATCCTTTCTCGACTCCCTGCGAGAAAGCAATCCCAGAGCCATACTATCCAGTTCTCATCTGAAGTTCTAGTTGTACTGATCGGGATACAACTCCGAGTGTCCGTAACCGTAGGACAGGCTATCGATAGATTAGTTCTTCCCTGCAGGGGTGCACCAAGTTACCCACCACGCTCGCTTAACTCTGGCCGGACACACTTTACTGGGTCATGCCCGCCCTCGGCCAAACGATACGCCGCAACCCGACCGAATACTTAACAGAGAGGTCAGCACGCCGGACTAAACCTGTGCACCCAGGGGTCTTGGGCCTTCGCCCCGGGAACTCCTGCACGTTGCGTATGTGGCTGAAAGCAGACCTAGCAACCCCTTAATACAAGCGCGGTTGCGTAACCAGTCCAATTCAGCGCGCGCCGCTCAGTCGCTGACGTCCATTAAGCTCCGGCTGAAGTATACGACGCAGAACGCCCATACTATGCCCACGTGATGGTTAGTGCTATCAGGCCAGAGGCCCCTCAGATCAAATATCCAAACCGTTAGTGGATTAGCAGCGCGCGGAAACAAGCAGAGACTCACGATCGATGTGACCCCGTCGCCCCGTCTCGAGGACTTGCGGCAAGGGCTAAGAATGCCCGGCCACGCCTCGTAGTTATCTCGCGGGCACCTCTCAGGTCAACCCGACTCCACATCACTTTGCATTCATGCTCGCGCGGGTACCCCTCAGGGCCGACCCGTCTTTAGTATCAAGGTTCAGTGTTCAGTCATAGTAACCAAAGTATCCGTGTGTCTGGCACCAAGGGGGAACCCTGAGGAATCACCCTCGATGGAATCCCACTCGATGATATCATCAAGGTGAACGAAGGAGGAATCACCCTCGAGGTCCACACTTGAACAGTTGCACGACGGCGTCGGTATCGGGGGTGGTGTAGGAGGAATCACCCTTGCTTACCACGACCGATTAACTAACCTACAAGGTTATCATCAGAAGTGCTGATGAGGTATCACCCTCGGCACTCGATAGTAACCCAGTAGAGTCAAGCATCTTAGGGGAAGTGACGTGCGGTGCCAAGGTCTGATCTTCGATCCCGTTGCTTGGGTCTTCTGAGAGTCCAGCGGGGCAGTCGGGACAAGTGGGTCTTTGATAAGGCTCTACCCATCCTATACTAAACAGTTTAGGATAGTAGGAAAGTATCAACAGCAGGTTACAAGTAAACAGGCTATGCAGCAGATATAGGACAATAGTAGCAGCAGTAACTTCTAATGCAGGCATAAGAGAGAAGAGAGTGGGCGATATCGGAATGCTCAAAATGGGGGTGCTTGCCTGTCTGCTCGACGGCAAGGGCAGGGTCGTCGGGGACGTAGTCGTACTCCGGAGCGGCATCTGCCTCAGGAGCTACGTCGATGTCGGGGTCTACCGAGAGAGAAGAGGGGGAGGAAACAAATAAATACATAGCAATGATGCAATACAGGGTATGCTACGACTATGATGCAGTGCAGGGTTGCCTAAAGATGCATCTAGGTCGTTGTAGTTATTTTAGGATTATCGTGGGATTTACTTATCGGTGATTAGTCACTATTCATCTATCAGATACGGGTTCAGAGTTACGAGTTCTCCTATGTAGGAGGTTCCGACAAGGAAACAGACGGCACGATCAGACTCGTCTCGTCATTCTGAGCAACTTTCATGTTTTAAGTTTTTCGATCCGAGCTACGGTTTATTTTCTATGATTTTCTAAAGATTTTAGGCATTTTCTGGAATTATACTTATTATTTAAATTGACATTATCCGAAACAGTGTGGGATGATGTCAGCATGATGTAACACTGACGTCATCGGTCTACAGTGCGATTGACCAGAGTCAAATCTGACCTGTGGGTCCAGCGGGACCCACATGTCAGCCTCACAGTAGTTAATTAGGTTTAACTTATTATAATTACAGATTTAATTAGTGGTGGGGCCCTACTGTCAGTGGCATTTAGTTTAATTCAAATCAGTGTTTAATCTAACCTGAAGTTAATTAGTGAGCGGGACCCACCAGTCAGCAGCACAGAGCCACGGGTTAGTGGTTAATGACGTTGACACGTCAGCGGCGCCGGCGGCCAGTCGCCGGCGACCATATCCGCGGCGGCGCGGTCTCGGACCTCATCGGAAATCGTCTACGGGACTCCGTTCGCCGCGCATTTGGGCGCGTTGGAAAGCGGAGACCAAACCGTGTCGATCTGCGGCGGTCTCGTGGTCGGAGAGGCCCTATGGCAACGGCGGTGAGCTCGGGAACTTCGCCGGAGCTCGGGCGTGGACAGATCATGCGTAGTAGGGCACTAGGAGACGAGCGAGTGGGCGCGTTGGTCTTGCGCAGACGCACTGAGCACGAAGCCGTGCTCGTTTGAGCATGACGACGAGGGGGTTCACGGCGACGAGCTCGCCGGCGGCATGGAGTTCGGTCACCTCTAATGCGGTGCCTACGGCGACGGAAATGCGCGGGAGAGATAGGGGAAAGGTGCGCGGGCTTACAGTGAGCTTGCAGGTGTGCTCAAGCCTGCTCGGGGAGGCTCGTCGTGGCCGGAATCATCGACGGTGTTCGTCGGTGTAGAGGAAGAAGAAGAGCTCGAGGGAGTCGATTCGGGGCGGCTCCGATAGAGCGAGTAGATGTAGTTGACGTAGACGACGATAGTGCTCCTCCTGGACACGCGGTGCAGCTCGGGGTGGCCGGTGGCCACGAGATCGAGCGATGGACGGCGGCGACCCTTCGGGTGGCTGTGCGAGGAGGAAGAAAGCGGGCCAGGGATAGAGCGAGGGGGAGTCTGGGGTGGCTAGGGTTTCGTCAGGGGCTCGGGAACCTTATCCACCGCGGGGAGACGGCGGATGGACGACGCGTGCGGCATCGGCGACCAGGGCGGCTGCGGCATCGACACGAGGAGGGAGGAAGGGGATGAGCGGCGAGATGGGCTAGGCTGGCTACTGTGCACTTGCGGCCCAAGTGCACAGTAGGCCTTTGCCCCCTTTTCTTTTTCTCTATTTTCTGTTTTGTTTTTCTTTCTGTGTTCTATTATGTTTCACAAATTGTTTAGCCACTTAACGACTTTTACTAAACAAGTGACCTAGCTCATAAATTACAGTGTGTTAGTACCTATCACCAAAAACTAGTTTGGGGAAAAATATGATTTCATTTGGATTTTTATTAAATGAAATGGGATTAAATATCTCTGTTTTGGTTCTGTTTTAGGCTGTTAGAGTCAACTAACTAATTCCATTAATGTTGGTCAAAATTTTATAATTGCCTCTGGATTATTTGCAATAGTGGGAACAATTTTGATTTGCTGTTTGAAGAAATAATTATTTGACTTGCATTTGAAATTTGAATTTGGGTTTGATTTTGGACAGGTGGCAGATTGACTGAGTGATCATGGTAACATGGTCACTGTTAGAGAGAGATCACTGTAGTGTGATAGTGGGGATGTTATAGTAACCTCCACTACAAGAAATCTCGTCCCGAGATTTAAGTGGGGAAGTAAAGGGTAACTTCGGAAGAACTGACCTTTATAGGGTCGAATATCTGACGAACAATTCAGGGAATGTGGCAGAAGTATCTCTCGAGTTGAAACTTAGGAAACGTCAAGAGCAAAGTATGAAGGTACAATAAGAAGTATCAATCGAATGGACATTCGATCGATACCTGAACGAAGTGTGAACATGGGTTCAGGGTATCGGGAGTAGATCAGCTCTCGAGGGGTGGCTCGGGATAACACACAAAGTCAAGGGCAAAGGATGCTTCAGAATCAAGGATGTTACAGGAGAGTCAGGTTCCGATCCTGTGGAACTGTGGAGGGGTGTCGATCAAAGTAGGGAGAATGGTGACATCTTACCAGTCACGACAACAAGGTATGTCAGAGGAAAGTCTGTCACTATGTCGGCAACAATGTCGGTACTAAGGGCGAGGGACGAAGAGAACCATTTTCCTGCTCGTTGAACGAGGCGGACCAATAGGTAAAGTTCTCGTCCATCGGGGGTTACCGGAATGTCATCAACAATAGTAACAGGATCTCACTGTCAGAGCTGTTGACCGGGGTGTTTTATAAGCAGGGAATTATTTCTGCTTATATCATAGAGATCACAAGAAAGGTTAAACAAAACAATGGAAAGGAAAATGTGTTTTCACACATGTATTGGGAGTATATTCTGTCCTAGGAAAAGCGGAACAGGACATACATGATGGGACAACAAGTTCCAACTCATTTAGACAGAGGGGCGAAGGAAGAATCATGATATTACCCATACAACGGTGTTTGGATAATTGATCGAGACACATTTGGCATTGTGCTTCCCATGTTCATGCTGGAGTTCAGAATAACACAGTCATGCTTCGAGGCAGCAATGATTATGGTGTCAAGTAAAGATTGGGTTCGAAGATCTCAAGAGATACCGAGAAACAATTAGAAGGGTATCTCGGGACGTAAGGAATAACCAAACACGGCCAGGTTTGTGTTGGCAGGAAGTCAAGGATGTCATCGATGATATCTCAAATCATCGAGGGGCAGGGATGGTATTTCTAGCCACAAATTCAATTGATATCCTGAAGAGCTCGGAATATTGATGATGATCACGAAACAATTATCGAGAGGTTTCAAGAAGATGTAATCGGTCAGCGATGACATCAAGCAAAAGGAAGGATGAAGTGAAAGGCTATGAGAACTTCGGATTTGGCATAATCTTGTTATCAAGCTCGTTGTTTGGGGCGAAATGATAAGGTGAGGAAGATCGACGTAAGCTTAGCTCGTCGTCGGAAGTTGCTCCGGCCTAAGGACCAGGTAGCACAGTTAAAAGTTGGCGTGATGAAGATATAGCCGATCAGGCTAGGGATGGCATGATGGAGTAGTAAATTTCCCAGCAACAAGTACTAGGGGTATTGAATCACTGAGCGGAATCGATTCATTGTTCGGTGGTCTCGGTTGACGACAACCCAGAACCCGTGGAGTGACTAAGACAGGGAAAGGTATCACTCCATCGGAAAATTCATAGGACTTAGTACAATAGGATGATATCCTCGAGATAGTAGAGGGGGTAATACTCGAGGTAGTTCAGTATAGAGGTTGGACAGGCATATTGATTTGCAGAAGACAAGTGCTTTTAACTTGTCCGGGAAATGGAATCAAGGAGGAAATATGGTCGGAACCATGATTGCAAGAGATCAAAGCAAAATACAAGATGGATTTATAACAAGGGATTGTTATTTTAACGAGCAGCTTCCATGATAAGTTCTGGATCGTGTCCATGGGCATGAACGCAAAGGTTCAAGGCCGACTCCCACTTCTTCAATGGCATAACCTTTCATTCACTTCTCGCTTTCGAAGGAATTGTAGTGCTGAAAATTTATCCGGTGAAGCACCAGAAGAGTATGACTCGCATAACTTTTGAGTTCACACGAATTAGGGAAAGCATAGGTTCAACCCATCGGGACGTTTTTACGAATATATACCACACACTTATAGAAGCAACAGACATCTCAAAATAGGATATGGACGAAAAAGAATTAAATGATACCGCATTGCCGAAGGCAATTGTAACAGGGGAAGAACTCTCAAAGATAGAAGATGAAGGATATTGGCGGATAATAACCCAACAAAAGATCAGGTGGTCGGCAAAGAATCCGATGGGAGTATCGGTACTCAGCCAGAGGAAGAAGATTGCCAATGCATCATTTCTAAGGAAACATCTGAATAAACCGAAGCTTAAATGCGAAGGGTTTATGATTCCAAATTCGGGGAATCAGAGACAGAGGCTCTGATAAAAAGATGAGTATGTTGAATAGAATTAGATGGACAACTTTAGCGTTCCATCTTGCAGAGATCTCCACCCATGGTTACGGGACATGTTCTGGTCAATAATCAGTCCCAAGTCAATAAGGAGAAGGAATGCACTACGTCTCCGTGCCATGCAAGCTGGGCAGATATTCAGACGGTAAGAAGGGGAGAATGCTTCAGTGCCAAACGCAATTTCAACGGGGAAGGAACCGATAAGGTCCTTAGATTACAGAATAATCGGTCGGATATTTGTCCACAAAAGGAATCAAGTGATCCGTGAGAACTAACGGGGTAAGGTTTTAACAACTGGTTCCACCGAAAAGTCCTCCGAGAAAAGATGGGAGGCGAGCACATTGGTTTAAGGAAACGCTAGAATAACCCAGGTATAACATTCAGAGGGAAATTGATTCCCAAAGCCAGGAGTGGCAATTAGTTCACCTGAGCAGAGGGACTAGCAAATTGTTCAAGCTTAACCGGACAATCATTCAATGCTTGATTGGCCGAGATCCAGCTCATGTCCGGAATGATGATTGAGCCGGAAGGACGAATTCTAGGAATCAACTGATAATGGCGAATATTCGCAGCATATTAGTTCAGGGGATTCAAAATGGTAATTGGTAAAGGATGTTGACGGGGATTACTAGACATATGGAATTAACCATAAGGCAAGCAGGCAAGAATTTCGAGAGCAATAGGCTGCAAAGGATTTTCGGGTGATCGGATAGCAATACAAAGTATTTCGTGAAACACAATAACAACTGGGGATGAATGGATCCCCGGAAATGTGAGGAATTATTCATAAGTATGTTCAGACGAAAAGGAACTGCAAGGCAGTAGGTTTAGAGAATTCTCGAAATGTCGGATAGTATTTTGATATGTCGGATGGAACCAAAGAGTAATTGGAATGAATATATGTGCGATAAGTGTAAGTAGTTATTCGTCGGAGTTTATCGATGGTCGGGAACTGCAAGGCAGTGGGCACAGGGTCTCGGGAACTTCGAGGAGTATCGTCGGAGTCTTCTGATGAACCAAGCGATCATCTGGCATGAGGGGCTCTCCGGGAGAAAGCGGTTACGAGAACCTAATGTTGAAGTTAGTAAAAATTTAACCCGAATAGAAGAGAGATCAGAGTCCCAGAATAAAGACGAGGAATAAAAGATCCTAATACCACCCAGTTGGCGACGTGGGCCCGTAAGCCACACAACCAAGTTAGTAAAACAGTTTTTGACGTCTAGACTCAACTTCAGCCAAGGAATTGGATAGGGGGATTCCTAGAGGCAGTCGGCTCTGATTCCAACCTATGACGACCCTGGCTTAATCGTGCACTAATCATACACGCAAATGCACACGATCAAGCCTAAGGACTCACTTGAAGATATCACAACACAACTCTAAAACATAAATAAATTCATACAAGCTTTATATTACAAGCCAGGGCCTCGAGGGCTCTAATACATAGCTCGATGGCATACAAGTGTCAGCGGAAGCATCAGATATCAGGGTACAGATATATTACAGAAATGAAGATAAGCCTTTAGAAGGCGGGGCAAAATAAAATACAACGATCGAAAGGCGTGGGCCTCTTGCCCTGAACCCTCCGAATCCTACTCCTGGTCGTCAGTCGGCTCCTCGTAGTAGTAGTACTCTCCGGGCTGGTAGTACTAGTGGTCGTCAACTGGGGCATCTGACTCAAAGGCTCCGTCGTCTGGTGGCATCAATTGGATATGGGGGAAAAAGAAAATAAAGCAAACGTGAGTACTCATCCGAAGTACTCAGCAAGCAAGGATCTACACTACATATGCAACATTTTCAAAGGAGGCTGTATATGTGGACTGGGCTGCAGAAATGCCAGAGTAGAGGGGGAAAGCCTAGTCCTATCGAAGACTAGCATCTTCAGCATCTTCAACAATCTTGCAGCATTAGAAGAGAGCAGAATAACATAATGTAAAGTATAGCAGTGTCATCAACCTCGGCCAGAGATCCTTTCTCGACTCCCTGCGAGAAAGCAATCCCAGAGCCATACTATCTAGTTCTCATCTCAAGTTCTAGTTGTACCGATCGGGATACAACTCCGAGTGTCCGTTACCGTAGGACAGGCTATCGATAGATTAGTTCTTCCCTGCAGGGGTGCACCAAGTTACCCACCACGCTCGCTTAACTCTAGCCAGACACACTTTACTGGGTCATGCCCGCCCTCGGCCAAACGATACACAGCAACCCGACCGAATACTTAACAGAGAGGTCAGCACACCGGACTAAACCTATGCGCCCAGGGGTCTTGGGCCTTCGCCCCGGGAACTCCTGCACGTTGCGTACGCGGCTGAAAGCAGACCTAGCAACCCCTTAATACAAGCGCGGTTGCGTAAGCAATCCAATTCAGTGCGCGCCGCTCAGTCGCTGACGTCCATTAAGCTCCGGCTGAAGTATACGACGCAGAACGCCCATACTATGCCCACGTGATGGTTAGTGCTATCAGGCCAGAGGCCCCTCGGATCAAATATCCAAACCGTTAGTGGATTAGCAGCACGCAGAAACGAGCAGAGACTCACGATCGATGTGACCTCGTCGCCCCATCTCGAGGACTTGCAACAAGGGCTAAGAATGCCCGGCCACGCCTCGTAGTTATCTTGCGGGCACCTCTCAGGTCAACCCGACTCCACATCACTTCGCATTCATGCTCGCGCGGGTACCCCTCAGGGCCGACCCGTCTTTAGTATCAAGGTTCAGTGTTCAGTCATAGTAACCAAAGTATCCGTGTGTCTGGCACCAAGGGGGAACCCTGAGGAATCACCCTCGATGGAATCCCACTCGATGATATCATCAAGGTGAACGAAGGAGGAATCACCCTCGAGGTCCACACTTGAACGGTTGCATGACGGCGTCGGTATCGGGGGTGGTGTAGGAGGAATAACCCTCGCTTACCATGACCGATTAACTAACCTACAAGGTTATCATCAGAAGTGCTGATGAGGTATCACCCTCGGCACTCGATAGTAACCCAGTAGAGTCGAGCATCTTAGGGGAAGTGACGTGCGGTGCCAGGGTCTGATCTTCGATCCTGTTGCTCGGGTCTTCTGAGAGTCCAGCGGGGTAGTCGGGACAAGTGGGTCTTTGATAAGGCTCTACCCATCCTATACTAAACAGTTTAGGATAGTAGGAAAGTATCAATAGCAGGTTACAAGTAAACAGGCTATGCAGTAGATATAGGACAATAGTAGCAGCAGTAACATCTAATGCAAGCATAAGAGAGAAGAGAGTGGGCGATATCGGAATGCTCAAAATGGGGGTGCTTGCCTGTCTGCTCGACGGCAAGGGCAGGGTCGTCGGGGACGTCGTCGTACTCCGGAGCGGCGTCTGCCTCAGGAGCTACGTCGACGTCGGGGTCTACCGAGAGAGAAGAGGGGGAGGAAACAAATAAATACACAGCAACGATGCAATACAGGGTATGCTACGACTATGATGCAGTGCAGGGTTGCCTAAAGATGCATCTAGGTCGTTGTAGTTATTTTAGGATTATCGTGGGATTTATTTATCGGGGATTAGTCACTATTCATCTATCAGATACGGGTTCGGAGTTACGAGTTCTCCTACGTAGGAGGTTCCGACAAGGAAACAGACGGCACGATCAGACTCGTCTTGTCGTTCTGAGCAACTTTCATGTTTTAAGTTTTTCGATCCGAGCTACGGTTTATTTTCTATGATTTTCTAAAGATTTTAGGCATTTTCTGGAATTATACTTATTATTTAAATTGACATTATCCGAAACAGTGTGGGATGATGTCAGCATGATGTAATGCTGACATCATCGATCTACAGTGCGATTGACCAGAGTCAAATCTGACCTGTGGGTCCAGCGGGACCCACATGTCAGCCTCACAGTAGTTAATTAGGTTTAACTTATTATAATTACAGATTTAATTAGTGGTGGGGCCCTACTGTCAGTGGCATTTAGTTTAATTCAAATCAGTGTTTAATCTAACCTGAAGTTAATTAGTGAGCGGGACCCACCAGTCAGCAGCACAGAGCCACGGGTTAGTGGTTAATGACGTTGACACGTCAGCGGCGCCGGCGGCCAGTCGCCGGCGACCATATCCGCGGCGGCGCGGTCTCGGACGTCATCAGAAATCGTCTACGGGACTCCGTTCGCCGCGCATTTGGGCGCGTTGGAAAGCGGAGACCAAACCGCGTCGATCTGCGGCGGTCTCGTGGTCGGAGAGGCCCTATGGCGACGGCGGCGAGCTCGGGAACTTCGCCGGAGCTCGGGCGTGGATTGATCATGCGTAGTAGGGCACTAGGAGACGAGCGAGTGGGCGCGTTGGTCTTGCGCAGACGCACTGAGCACGAAGCCGTGATCATTTGAGCATGACGACGAGGGGGTTCACGGCGACGAGCTCGCCGGCGGCATGGAGTTCGGTCACCTCTAATGTGGTGCCTACGGCGACGGAAATGCGCGGGAGAGATAGGGGAAAGGCGCGCGGGCTTACAGTGAGCTTGCAGGTGTGCTCAAGCCTGCTCGGGGAGGCTCGTCGTGGCCGGAATCATCGACGGCGTTCGTCGGTGCAGAGGAAGAAGAAGAGCTCGAGGGAGTCGATTCGGGGCGGCTCCGGTAGAGCGAGTAGATGTAGTCGACGATAGCGCTCCTCCTGGACACGCGGTGCAGCTCGGGGTGGCCGGTGGCCGCGAGATCAAGCGATGGACGGCGGCGACCCTTTGGGTGGCTGTGCGAGGAGGAAGAAAGCGGGTGAGGGATAGAGCGAGGGGGAGTCTGGGGTGGCTAGGGTTTCGTCAGGGGCTCGGGAACCTTATCCACCGCGGGGCGACGGCGGATGGATGACGCGTGCGTCATCGGCGACCAGGGCGGCTGCGGCGTCGACACGAGGAGGGAGGAAGGGGATGAGCGGCGAGATGGGCTGGGCTGGCTACTGTGCACTTGTGGCCCAAGTGCACAGTAGGCCTTTGCCCCCTTTTCTTTTTCTCTATTTTCTGTTTTGTTTTTCTTTCCGTTTTCTATTATGTTTCACAAATTGTTTAGCCACTTAACGACTTTTACTAAACAAGTGACCTAGCTCATAAATTACAGTGCGTTAGTACCTATCACCAAAAACTAGTTTGGGGAAAAATATGATTTCATTTGGATTTTTATTAAATGAAATGGGATTAAATATCTCTATTTTGGTTCTGTTTTAGGCTGTTAGAGTCAACTAACTAATTCCATTAATGTTGGTTAAAATTTTATAATTGCCTCTGGATTATTTGCAATAGTGGGAACAATTTTGATTTGCTGTTTGAAGAAATAATTATTTGACTTGCATTTGAAATTTGAATTTGGGTTTGATTTTGGACAGGTGGCAGATTGACTGAGTGATCATGGTAACATGGCCACTGTTAGAGAGAGATCACTGTAGTGTGATAGTGGGGATGTTACAACGACCCCCCTAGGCGCACCTAGGTGGCTTGTGGGGCCCCTGTGGGTCTTTTGGTACTCCCCCGAAGCTTCCTGGGTCTCTTTTCTTCGAGAAAAAATCATCAAAAAGTTTCGCTGCATTTGGACTTCATTTGATATGGATTTTCTGGAAAACCAAAAACAAGCAGAAAATAGCAACTGGCACTGGGCACTAGCTCAATATGTTAGTCCATGAAAATCATATAAAAGCCATATAAAAGTGCACCAAAATCATACAAATTTATAGTAAACATGGCATGAATACTTCATAAATTATAGGTATGTTGGAGACGTATCAGGACCGAAGCTAGAGCGAGAGAGAGAGAACCAAATGATTAGGAAAGAGAGAGGAGGCTACGGGGTACCTCCTAGCGAGCGGACGAGCACGAGAGAGGGAAGCATCTCCGTGGCAAGCAAGAGCTGGCCTCAGACGCGCGCGCGGGCGACACGCCTCTGCTAGTAGGCAGAGGTAGACGACGAGGTGGGCTGGGCCTTCTACAGTGCTAGGCCACACATGTGAGGTTTCTCTCTGCTTTTATCTCCTTCTATTTTCTATTTTGTTTTTTCGGCCACTGTTTAAATTTAAAAAAAAAATCAAACCAGTGCCAATATTCCTCTGAATATTTTTATGTTGCACATTGGACATATCCAGATGCACATAAAATATTTCAAGGCTTTTGGGAATATATTCTATATATATGAATATAAATCCAAACTCAAATAGAATTTTTATTTAAATTCAAAGTCCAAAACAATTCATTCAAAAATGTTCATCAATTTTGGTTGGATTCAAAACCCTTGCCAAAATTACCAAACATCAATGAAGGGATTTTTGGAATCATTGGATGAGATTTTTTGGGTTCTTGCCCTTCTTTTATTTAAATTTTTCAGAGGCTTTGGAAATTCCCTCATTTCAATTTCCT
This sequence comes from Thinopyrum elongatum, assembly GCA_011799875.1. Taxonomy (NCBI): domain Eukaryota; kingdom Viridiplantae; phylum Streptophyta; class Magnoliopsida; order Poales; family Poaceae; genus Thinopyrum; species Thinopyrum elongatum. The sequence goes on along the minus strand of CM022297.1, from coordinate 351,573,341 downwards.
TTGAAATTAAAATGATGCATGATGCTGCTCACTAATGCCACTAATTACAAAGCAATTTCTAGGGTTGTGACACTACAACTAGGCGGTGATCATGGTCGTGGCCACAACTAGGCGGTGACCATGGTCGTGGACAGAACTACACGGTGACTGTGGTTGTGGCTACAACTACGCCGTGGCCATATGGCTATATTAGTTTGTTATAATGGTTTCTCCTATTAGGTGTTCTATCAGATGGTGTAGCGGTACGACAATTTTGGGAGGAATTCAACTATGCTCGGCTTAATCTTTGCAATGATTTTAAAATTATGTGACTGAAAGGTTACTAAGTTTGTCTGTACTGCAATGTCTGAAATTCAAGCAAATTTCAGTGAAGGTGAAATCAATAATGTGTACCACTAAAACCTTCCAGTTATAGAGGCATATGCGTTGTCAGCATTTGCAATTCATGTATCATTAGTTGTTTTAATTTGCAAGAGTGCTACACTTGATCGTGTTTAGCAGACATGACATGCGTATCATATCGTACTAGATAGTTAAAACCATTTCAGTACAAAAGAAAATAATGAACGCAATACTTAGCATGCAGTACTTGATAACCTTATCATCCACATATACTTAAGTGCTACTTCGCATATAGTACTTCAAATACAATACTTAAGAATCAAGATTTCAGGAAATCATTGGCCTAGAACTGCATCACATAAAGTAGTCAATGAACAAGAAAAGCCCTTTGGACAGAATCAGCATAACATTGGCTCCCATTTTCAAATGTGGACGCATTGTCATCACAACCTCCCATTTAGTAATGTGAATGGTTCCAATTCTAGGGATATTTTGTATCTTGCCATGAACTTCTTATTGTGACCAATAGCTAGTGTCATTGGACCATATCTGGGTACATATTCAGGAACAACTGAAGGCAGCAACATATGTTAAAAGAGGAACGAAACAATCGTGACACTATATGAAGCAATAGTTCATTCAGAGCATATTTAACATAAAAGACTTTGTACCATAATTTTTTGAATGATAGAATTCATCCCGTTCAAGGTCTGCACCACTAATACGTCTTCAACGTATCTATAATTTTTTATTGTTCCATGCTATTATAGTATCAATCTTGGATGTTTTATATGCAATTCTATGCAATTATATATCATTTTTTAGGACTAACCTATTAACCTAGTGCCCAGTGCCAATTGCTGTTTTTTTGCTTGTTTCTGGATTTTCAAAAAATCAATATCAAACAGAGTCCAAACAAAGAAAAAACTTTGGATTAATTTTTTCTGGACCAGAAAGGACCCATGAAGGTTCGGGAGAAGACCTGAGGAGTCACGAGGAAGCGACAAGCTCAGGGGGGGCGCCCCCAAGAGGGCACGCCCCCCAGGCTTGTGGGCCCCTCGTGGCACCTCCTGACCTAATTCCACCTCTATAAATTCCCAAATATTCCCAATACATCAGAGAGCCACCCGAAATACTTTTTCCGCCGCCGCAAGGTTTTGTTCTTCCGTGATCCTATCTAGAGGCCTTCTCATGCACCGGAGGGGGAATCGATCACAGAGGGCTTCTACATCATCCTTGCCACCCTTCGATGATGTGTGAGTAGTTTACCCCAGACCTACGGGTCCGTAGCTAGTAGCTATACGGCTTCTTCTCTCTCTTTGATCTTCAATACAATGTTCTCCTCGATGTTCTTGGAGTTCTATTCGTTCTTTTGCGGTGTGTTTGTTGGGATCCGATGAATTGTTGGTTTATGATCAAATTATTCATGAATATTAATTGATTCTACTCTGAATTCTTTTATGCATGATTATTATAGCATTGTATTTCACTCCGATCTATCCATTTAGTTTGGCCAACTAGATTGATTTTTCTTGCAATGGAAGAGGTGCTTTGTGATGGGTTCAATCTTGCAGTGCTCAATCCTAGTGATAGAAAGGGACATGACACGTATTTGAATTGTTTCCATTAAAGATAAAAAGATGGGGTTTATTCATATTGCTTGGGTTTACTTTGTCTACATCATGTCATCTTGCTTAAGGCATTACTCTGTTTTTATTAACTTAATACCCTAGATGCATGCTGGATAGCGGTCGATGGATGGAGTAATAGTAGTAGATGCAGGCAGGAGTCGGTCTACTTATCTCGGACGTGATGCCTATATACATGATCATTGCCTTGAATATCGTCATAACTATGCGCTTTTCTATCAATTGCCCAACAGTAATTTGTTCACCCACCGTACTTTATGTGCTCGAGAGAGAAGCCTCTAGTGAAACTATGGGCCCTGGGTCTACTTTTATCATATATAAAATCCAAAAATACCTTGCTGCAATTTTATTTTCTTTATTTTATTTTGAAATTTATCTATTTGCCTACCACTACGAGATTTGATCCTTGCAAATAATGACTGAGCGGATTCACAACCCCCTTGTTTGCGTTGGGTGCAAGTATTTGCTTTTGTGTGTGCATGTGCTACTAACGAGGTTCTGTGTGGTTCTCCTACTGGATTGATAACCTTGGTTCTTAACTGAGGGAAATACTTATCTCTACTGTATTGCTTCATCCTCTCCTCTTCCAGGAAATCCCAACGCAGCTCACAAGTAGCAACCACTGGCACACATATTCCCATCTGGCCTCTAGCATGGAACCGCTTAGTAAGGGAGTCAAGTCTACCAACAAATTTGGTGAGATGCTTCAAGTCTTTGTAGTGAAACTTGGATGCAGGAGTAACCACCATCTTTTTAACTACATATTTAACAAGCACTGCATGAAAATAAAATACTAATTAGTAAGTCCAGAGCGATACATTGTTTTTTTCTAAGTTGTAGTTCAACATGCCAGAATTTGAAAGAAAACTAACTTAGATTGTTAGTCCATTAAGGGATCTCAGATGGTATGTATAGACGGATGATAAGATCAGGTTGTGTTATATCCACTAACAATTCAGTGCCAGTTTTCAGTAAGTAACGCGTAGCAAGCTCTCTCCACAAGCCCAGATGAAAATAGGAGTGACCTTCATTATCCGTATTGAGTATAACTTGGAACGTATATCCATGGTTTGTGCGTAGTGTGAACTGAGCAGAGTCTTCATCTAAGAACAGGCAAAACTTGTCTACCACACATTTTGTTGCAAAGCAAGGGATGTACTGCAAGAAATAGTAAGACATGATATATTTGTTAACAATGAAGACATAATGTGTCATTCATATAGGTCAAAAATATATGAACAAGTAAAATATTGACTATTAAAAAAGTGATCTGCTAAATAATACATATGAGAAAATTTGCTAACCAGATATGAGCTTTACTTTCACGTGCAAATATTATGATGCTGTGAATGAAAAAGTATTACTCCCTCTGTGAACTAAAATAAGATCTTTTAGATGACTAGTAACTTTTTGTGTATTTTTAGAAAGTCATGCAAATATGAGCTACACTGATAGAACTGTATAACAATAATTTGCCTAATATAGCAATAATTTCCAATTTGACATCACTAGTGCATGTACCATTTATCCCAATTGAGCAGTACTATGTTGGTAAAGTATGTAATATTTCCATTTGGCCTAAAGTAGGCAATGTTTCCATATTGATGTCAGTGGCGGACCACAGTACAAAATTTACACTAAACATCATCATAATGTGAACAAATAGTTCTAAAGTAGCATCAAATTCATAGATATTAGTGTTACATACATAGTAAAATTTATTTCACAAATTTGAAGGGGGTGTCATGGCACCCCTACTAGATCCTCCCTTGATTGACATCAGTGTTGAATGGTAGTTGGCAATTATCCCAATTTAGCAATACTATGTTGGTAAAGTAGGCAATATTCCCAATTTGGCCTAAAGTACAACCATGCAGTCTCCACAAAATCATGAAATTTTAAATTTCATATCAATTGCAAGGCATCCAGTTTTGAAGAAAATAAGGAAACAAAATAGTTCAAGAACCCTAACCCTTCAGATGAGACCGATCTTTACAAACATACCGTACACTTCATCAAGTCCTCTTGGACGATGATGTTGAACAACTCATTTTTCTGGCCAAGGACGCACAGGCACCCTCCGTCATGGCACTGTGGGCACTGAAAATAGAACCCTCAAATCAGACTGCAGGAAAATGCATGCACGACGATTGCCTTTTGGTGGATTACCACCCAGTGGTAGACTATGACTTAGAACTACAAGATATGGATGCAGATTGCACTTACCTTGTTGTCCATGAGTAAACCCCAATCTGGCGGGGGTGGGTAGGAAGCACCAGAAATGTCGGCGTTAGACGCTGCCGATAGCCGGCAGCGCTAGGGTGAGGTGCGAAAGGAGGTTGTGTCTACAGGCAGTTGCAATCTATGACGACATCCAGCTGCGAGCTTGGGTATCTGAGTAGAGTTGTGAATGATGAGGGGATTGTGAGGCGCCGTGCAAGCAAGGAAGAAGGGACATGGGTTTTCTCTCAATGTGACAAGACTGTTTGTATGGACTTGGTCCACATGTCATCGAGCGTAGGGTTCTATGTCCCAGCTGTCAGTGAACGAATTGGAGCTAAAGTATAGCTCAAAAAATTAGTGTTGCGGGGGCTTCGAACCAGCTACCTGCATCTGCTGAGTTTATCTGCGTGGCTAGTGTAGTAAGGCTATGATATTGCTAAATTTGTAGACACATAAATATATAGCAGTATCTGGTAACTTTTAGTAGTAAAATTGTTCATGTTAACAATTCTTTTGCCTCTGTTTGAATATATTTTTTGGGTGTTTAGGCCTTACATTTAGAGAACCATATGGCACTGGCATCCTAATTCATGTATACACTACATAACATAATTAGACATACAACTGAAGTTCCATAAAGCATCTAAATGTGCACACATATAGTGGCACTTAAAGCTTCACATAGTCTGGCACTTAAAACATCACAGAAGTTCAGTTGCATATCTTGCCACTTCAAACATAGCAGACACCAAACATACATAAACATAATCTTGTACATCACTAGTTCCATAAAAGAGTAGACATAATTTCTAGGGTTCAAGCAGTTGCAATGGCACCTCCAACACCACTGCCTCCAAAATCGCCAACCCCTGTAGTAGCCCCTACAACATCACCCGCAACACCTTCAGCATCTTCATCATCCTCATCCTCAAAAGCATTACAAGAATATGCACTATGATAGTCCTGGTGATGCCGTACAATTCTGGAGAACGTAGCATCAGCTCTGAAACTTTGGTTGCCATCATTAGTGCTTCAGCTAAGGTGCCTTCTGCTAACTTGAGGTTGCAACCATGAATAAAGGAAACAGAGGATTGGTTCTTAAATTTCACCAGAACAACATCCTTGATTTCATGATCAGCAGTCTTGAAGTCCCAATGACCTAAAGTTTGATTGATAGCATATGCAACAACAAATGCAATTGAACATGGCTACATCATTAACAGGACCATGTTCCACATCTAGCTGAACCTTTGTGACACACGCTATTCGAACAACTTCAAGAGAACGACACACAACTGAAATGCAATTAAATAACATTTTACTGAAAAACTCATAGAAGTTTAGATTCAGTACGTACTATTTCTAATCAAGGGAACCTAATCATCATCCATATAGCCCATGGCCGGAATTATGGGATACAAAGCACAACAGTAGGAAGAAATCCTAAACGATTAGAACATAAATGTACCTCAGGATCCAAGAACCGACAATGCTTGCTTTCGTATTCTGCAATTTTGTCGACCGCCTGCAAGCCTTTTTCCCTGGCATGCATGTGAAACAGATGATAAAGAAAACGTAGAAATTTTTAGATTTGGGCGTTTGATTCATCTAAAGAAATGAAAAACTAGCTAGCAAGCAATGCAAATAGCCTCACCTTTGCCTTCATAGCTTCACATAGGGTCCCGTTGGGATCCATCATGTAGATTCGGATTCTCAGAGATCCGATGAAGCTCCGTGTACTTCAAGAATTCAAGAACAAGAGAGAGAATGTGGAAACTAGATGAGAAATCGAGGGGCGGTTTTCTGATGGGACAGGGGAAGTGGGAGGAGTGGTGGTAACTGTTCTACACATTCCTTCTTGATGCGGCCAAAGCTTATGTGAGAAGGCATAGGAGAAGGAAGGCAAATTAGGAGCCGTCAATCCTCCATCTGGCGGTACATAGTGTTTGAAGGAAGGTGAGTAGGTAGCGGCACAGAGGCCGTACATCGTGCATCCAACGACCACGGATCTAACTACGTTTTTAATTTATTTTTTGTAATGAAAAATGAAGAGAAAGCCGATTGTGTGCACGACTTTAAACTGCTATTCTCGCAAGGTGATTCAAAATGATCATGTCTTAGTAAACCATGAGTCCACATAGTCATGTGGCACATTCAAATGTGAGGTGGAACTTGTGATCATCAATGGAATAAGACATGATCTGTGCTTAATATTATCCATGTCACATGGAAAATGTAAAGGTCCGTTCATCGCAAACCTCTCCCGTCAAATCATGAAATCGAAAGTAAACCCCAATGGTGACCAAGTACAAGAAAATGAGATATGTGACGTGAGAGAGTGCGCAATACATGTACAATGTGGTTTGTACATCATGAAGACCTTATGTGCCCGACTTTAAACTGCTATTTCTCGAAAGGTGATTCAAAATAATCATGTCTTAGTAAACCCTGAGTCCACATCGTCACGTGGCAAGTTCAAACATGAGGTCGAACTTGTGATCATCAATGGTATAAGACATGATCTGTGCTCAATATTGTCCATGTCACATGGAAAATGTAATGGTCCATTCATCAGAAACCTCTCCCGTCAAATCGTGAAATGGAAAGTAAACCCCAATGGTGACCAAGTACAAGCAAATGAGATATGTGACATCAGCGATTGCACAAGACATGTACGGTGTGGTTCCTACATCATGGAGACCTTGTGTGCATGACTTTAAACTGCTATTCTCGCAAAGTGATTCAAAATGATCATGTCTTAGTAAACCTCGAGTCCACATCGTCATGTGGCTAGATTGAATGTGAGGTCGACTTGTGATCATCAATGGAATAAGACCTGATCTGTGCTCAATATTGTCCATATCACATGGAAAATGTAAAGGTTCGTTCATTGCAAACCTCTCTCGTTAAATCGTGCAACACATTGTGGTGGATCGAACCTATTCATAAGCAGATGACAAACCACACATTCGTAATTCGTTGAGAGACTTATTGACCTTACCAATAGGGTCGCAATAATACAACTTGACAAAGGGTACATTTTTTTGACCAACAATTCTGCTAGATTGTCTTTTTCAATGAAAAATGGATAGAAAACCTAAATGGTTGTCACATCTATTTCTTACAACAACTTGAATACTTATGACCAGACCCAAATTGTCTTTCCCTGCATGACTCAAAAGAAGAAAAATGGCTTTCCCTCCTAATTTTTGCTCCCACCAGTGTTTTCGTTCCCTCCATCGATTTTGAATGATGCGCTCAATTTCTCACCGCTCCCTCATATCTCTCTTCTCCCTTAGATCTGCCGCCCTCCTATAGACCTATGGCTCCATCTCTGGCAAACGCGATGGCCGGGACATGATACGTCTCCAACGTATCTATAATTTTTTATTGTTCCATGCTGTTATATTATCATTCTTGGATGTTTTTTCATTTTATAGCAACTTTATATCATTTTTTGGGACTAACCTATTGACATAGTGCCCAGTGACAGTTGCTGTTTTTTGCTTGTTTTTACTTCCCAGAATATCAGCACTAAACGAAGTCCAAATGCCATGAAACTTTTTGGAGATTTTTGCTGCCCAGAAGACAACTTGGGAGCCAAGGAAGTGCACGAGGGGAGGCCCATGGGGCCCACAAGACACCAGGGCGCGCTAGAGGCCCTTGGCGCGCCCTGATGGGTTGTGGGGCCCACAGAGGTCCTTTCCACTGCCTCTCAGCTCTATAAATACCCAAATGTTCCAGAAACCCTAGGGGAGTCGAAGAAACACAATTCCAGCCGCCGCAAGTTCCAGAACCACGAGATCCAATCTAGAGCCCTATTCCGGCACCTTGCCGGAGGGGAACACGATCACGGAGGGGTTCATCATCCTCATTGGTGCTCCTCCGATAATGCGTGAGTAGTTCACCACAGACCTACGGGTCCGTAGGTAGTAGCTAGATGGTTTCTTCTCTCTTTTTGATTCTCAATACAATATTCTCCTTGATGTTCTTGGAGATCTATTTGATGTAATGACTTTTTGTGGTGTGTTTGTTGGGATCCGATGAATTGTGAGTTTATGATCAGTTCTATCCATGAATATTATTTGAGTCTTCTTTGATCTCTTATATGCATGATTATTATAGCCTCGTATTTCTTCCCCGAAACTTTGGTTTGGTTTGGCCAACTAGATTGATTTTTCTTGCAATGGGAAGGGGTGCTTTGTGATGGGTTCGATGTTGCGGTGTCCTCACCCAGTGACAGAAGGGGTAGCGAGCCACGCATGTATCGTTGCTATTAAGGATAAAAATATGGGGTATATTCCTACATGGATAGATCTTGTCTACATCATGTCATCATTCTTATTGCATTACTTTGTTTCTCCATGAACTTAATACACTAGATGCATGCTGGATAGCAGTCGATGTGTGGAGTAATAGTAGTAGATGCAGGCAGGAGTCGGTCTACTAATCTTGGACATGATGCCTATATACATGATCATTGCCTTGGATATCGTCATAATTATTTGCTCTTCTATCAATTTCCCAACAGTAATTTGTTTATCCATCGTATGCTATTTTCTCGAGAGAAGCCACTAGTGAAATCTAGGTCCCCCGGGTCTATTTTCTATCATATTGTTTTCAGATCTATTTTTCCAAAAACCCAAAAATACCTTGCTGCACTTTTTATTTATTTATTTTATTTTGTGTTTTTGCAAGATCTATTTATCCAATCTCATACAATTTTATCTATCTCAATACTGAGGAGGGATTGCAACCCCTATTACGCGTTGGGTTGCAAGTATTTGTTGTTTGTGTGCAGGATCCGTTTACATAGTGTTGCTTGGTTCTCCTACTGGATTGATAACCTTGGTTTCATAACTGAGGGAAATACTTACCATTGATGTGCTGCATCATCCACTCCTCTTCGGGGAAATACCAACGCAGATACAAGCAATCAGGACACTCCATTGCAAGAAAGTCCGCAGATCTCTGTCGTCTACCCCCAAAACCGTATCATACACTACCAGGTCAGAAGTTCCTCTCCAGCCACCCCACCCCACAACCCTATCTATGTTTGTGACACCCATCTTGATTTATACATGTGCTTCATTTTGGCCTCTTGATGTACTTGCACCTTACGATTCTTCAAGATCAACTCAATTTTGTTGTAGGTATTATGGTCCATACTACAGTTCATTCAATCTAGGGATCTAGTTCACTTCACATGTTCTTATTAGGCAGATCCTGATTATTAGCTGATACTTGTGTATTTTAAGATTATTTGATAACTGAAACATAAGTATTTGCATGAGTGACGAACATGGACGTGAATAATTGGTTTGTGATTCTCAGCTACTACCACCAAATCAACAAAATATACGAGCGGGTACTGGCGAAAACAATGAAGGACAATGTTGCTCGAATATCTGCATGCATGAAGAGACACTGTGCTGGCACCATTGGTCTACGAGATTTCGGTTGTATAGCACATTCTTTTCTGCATGCTGGCACACAAACAGATGATGATTCAAAAAAAATCAGAGGAGGAAGCTGATGTCTATGATGTTGACATGGATGAATATGTACCTTCATCTTTAATTAAAAAAAGAATAAATGGACCCCAGCTATTTACAAGGTAAACTTTCTTTGCTGATTTGTCATGCATCTGTATTATGCAGTTCTATTATAACACATTCATTAAACCATGCACTGCATATGTTCTAACTTTCATGGGTACATGGTTTCTTCAGGTACGGCTCAGAATTGACTTAAGGGATGAATTTTTGAAAGAATTTTTCACTGGCATTTTGCAAAAAAAGAGTGTTCAACACCGTAAATGTAACTTTATGACCAAATGTTCTAACAAGGTCAGAAATCGTACATAATACTTCGACTTCCTCTTGAGATTTCAGACTTACGCACTCCCTGTCATACTAAGTTTTTGCTTCATGTCGTAGGAATTTTGTGACAAGGGAAAGGCAAACATACATGTTGTGGTGGTAAGCGGTATGGCTGGCAGTTCAAAATGTGAAACCCCTCATAGCTCAATGGTAAGAATTTAAATAAGTTATTGAAATCCTGTATATTGTTGGTTATTACATGATATGCAGTACTAATACCAGTGTCCTTATTCCGTAAGGCCAAAAACAGCAAGAAGAGAGCATCCAGTTCGGAGTTTTCTAGAAACTCCCACACCATCGAGAAGGATTCCAGTATGAGACAGATTGCAGAAGGCACCCGTAAGTAATTTATAATGTTTTGGCTTCAAAATTATTGTGTGAGCCATCATAGTGTAATGTACTAACAATGCACGAACAATGCTTTCAATCATGATGCAGACCACAAAGAGGGCACGTTTACAAGAAGTTCTGCCGCAAGTACCTGACGTGCAGATTATTAAGGAAAAGAGCTCCTCCGCCATGTTACTTTCAAGCTTTGGCATCTCATCGCATAATTCATCCTCTGAACAATGCATCTGTGAGCTAGAAGAAAAGATTACAACACAAGCGACAGCCATAAAACTAGCAAATGCCACATTTGTAGAAAATCCGAATGCCCTACTTAGTGCACAGATGCAGGAAATCCAAGAGCTCAAAAGGAAACATCAATTAGAAATAGAAGTTATGAAGATGGACCAGGAGAGAAAAATCAGAGGCTTTGAAAAAAAGCAACAAGAAATGGAGGGAATTATTGGTCATCTCTTAAGGACGTCATCTTAAACTTCAGAGGAGACTTTGTCACAACCCATAAATCACTGATGGTGCACTATTGTTTGTCATGATGCCTTCTCTAGTGTCTTATTTCTAATGCTTGATAATATGTCATTTGGATGCTCATTTTAATATGTGGATCACTGCTATGAGAAATGTCAAGTTCCACTGTTATTATAATAAAAGTTGTGATGGCAATGTTAAATTTCAAATTTTCTCTAATTAAAATTCAAATTGGCCTACAAAATCAAACCGTGCGTAATTTGATGCTATAATAAAACCTGTGACGGCAATCGTGACAGAAATTGAAACCGCCACCACAGCCGTGTCCCCACTTGTAAGCAGCTACGTCAACACCATCCGAACCCACATGTAAGCAGCCACATCAACACCGTCCGACCCACATGTAAGCAGCCACGTCAGCATCTTCTAGGCCCATATGTCAGCAGCGTTGACCGATCAAAACTGACACCCGACTTATTACTGACAGGACCGTCGGCGATAAAACCCAATGTGGACCCACATGGAAGCAACCATGTCAACATCTGTTGGCCCCACTTATCAAAACCTTTGACCGGTCAAACACACATACCGATCACCAGTGACGGATTATCGTTGCTAAAAAGATCTTAGGCGACAAATTGGCCTATCATAGATGACATTCTGGGCCATCACCGAAAATGGCTATCTGTGACAATTTTTGGTTCGTCACCTAAGATACAATCTTTCGTGACGGAGGAAGTGGTACCGTCAAGATTTTTTTTATGACGGTGCTTCGGTGACAGTGTGGGTGATGGTCGGAAAACATCGCGAGTATATTTTTCGTGATGAAAATGGTTTTGTGTGACACAAGTGAAACGTCGCAAAATAGAGCAAATTTTGTAATGGTGTCGATGGCGGTGCTACTCGGGCACCCAGTCTCGAGCTGCGGGGTGAAAGCCTAGGTCTGACCCAAGTTGGTTATACCTGATGCTGATGATATTTTTGCATCGTTACCTTGTTGAAGGCATTGCTTGGATATGCTCAGATTCATTCTTCAACATGAAAACCTATATTCTGGCCTTGGTGGTTGAATCCCGTGACGGCGACGCTTGAGGGTCGCTCCCTTTCTGAAGGCATTGTTGTTGAAGAACCTCGTCGTCCATGTGTTGTCATAAGAAGGTTGTTGTGGATATGGTCATTGGTGTAGTTTGCTGATCGCGGATTTGAGCGCTTTGGGGTTTTATTTATTTTCTTCGCCTACTATTAGCTTTGGTCTTTTGTGACTTTGATATTTGCTGGCGTGTTTTTTATGTGTGTGCGTTGGTGTTGGATGTGTGCATCCTAACTTTGCAGAGGCTAGCTATGTGCTCATTTTGTTTGTATCCTCTTAATGCTCCACTTTGAGCGAATAAAATCACCCTTTGTCGAAAAAAAAGTGTGTGAACATCTTGTTGAAGTTAACCCATTATATAATTTGTTTTTATTGCCATCTCATGGTGACGTTGAAGGCCGAGAGAAAGATATCTTCTTGATTATTGTACACACTCTTGTAATACGCGATGTGTTTATGATCGTGGTGAAGTATAGACACCCTCTTGCAAATGGCCAACATGGACTACGTGTGAACAACACTCTAGCACCGTCGCTTAGGAGATGATTCATTTTTAGACGTATATTTATACACCCTCATAAAAAACCTTGTATGGCCTAAGCAACGAGACAAGGTGACCCACATGTCAAGGACATAGAAGGATTTTATACACCAATATGTACCTTAATTTTTCAAAATGTTTATTCTATTGGTTGTTTGTGGCACCCCGGCTCAAAGAGACCGGAACACCCCGTATTCCAGCCCAGAGATCAAGTCTTCTGGAATACGGCACTGCTTGGTATAGAACAAATCAACTCTTTATTACAAATGATACAGATACAGGGGTTCTGATATAACAGGGAATTACATCTACACAACGAAACTACACCTGCCAAGGTTGCTCTATGCTAGTAGTAGAACAACTCGATGCAGCGAAATAACTTCTAGCAGCGGAACGACGACGACAACAATGGACTCCACTCCGTAGGGACTCTGGCTGGAACGCTTATCCTAGCTCGCAAACTCGGGATCCTCGGCAATCAAGCAAACATGGCATGACCTGCAAACTGGCATGACACGCCAGGTGAGTACTTTGAATGTACTCGCAAGCTCATAGCAACCAAAAGCAATCAAGACAAACAACAGCATGGCATTTACAGGTTAAACAAGGATGAGCATGATACAACTAGAACAACATGGCATGTACATGGTGAACAAGATACTGCTAGAACAATATCAGATGAGCATGGCATGAACATGTTACTCAAGACGTGAACAATGATGGTACTAGCATGCAACATGCTTGAAGGTAACACGGATCAACTTACTTTGTTCGGGGGTTATCTCGTAACCACCCAAGATATGCCACTCTTACTTACCATCGGGGTCACAGGTTCACTTCAATCATTATCAAGAATACCATTGTGATCCTCACAAGATCATCTCATCATTATCAAGAGTACCATCGTGATTCTTACAAGATCATCTCATCATTATCAAGAATACCATCGTGATCCTCCCGTGACCACATAAAGATCAACCAACTTCTTTCCTCATCGAACCAGGGTTGTTTATTATTCAGGTTATGATTACTGTTGACCCATAGTGTGACCTACTACAAACTGGGCCCATACCCGCGGGAGCGGCTATCGATAGATTATACACTCTGTAGAGGTTAGTACACTGTACCCACACTACGGAACCCAAGGCCTCGTGCTCCAATTCGGGTGGACCAACGGCGTTCTGACAAAACCGATCTATTGCATGACACTCCCCCGGTCACTCTGACAAACTCCCCTTTGGGCTAAGTCCTGGGTGGCCCCGATGTCACCGCGTGACACCCAATGGCCACCGTCATGGCAAAACAAAAACGGTCCCAAACGGGGACAAGAGAGCTCAAACAACTCGGGCACACAAGGTTATTGCCGCCTACCGGGCTAGGGTAGCGCGTGCACCTAACCTTCCCTAGTTGGAGGCACCGGCGAGAGGCATGACAATAGACCAAGTCAGGGCCTCCCATAAGACAAGTGTGGCTGCACTGGTCAGCTCGATTCGATGGCACTATGACTCAACCAACTGATGTTCAAGTTCGATTAATGTCCGGTTAAACTTGCATGGTGATGAGCTGAGTCATAATAACATGATGAAATAACAATGCATATGAACATGATATCAACATGAGCATGTATGGAAAGCATAACCATATGAGTCATAGCATCGATAGCAGTAAAGCATTTACTCTACTAGATGCAACTAAGCATGACATAATGATAATCATGGATAGCACAAGTATAATATAACACTTTAGATGAACATAGCACGATCACTAGCACCGGAAAATAATTACCGGAAAAGAACATGATAATAATACTAGCAAGTAATCATTTAAACAACAGGTGCAAAATGACCACAGTATAGTAACGAGCATGGATCCATAAGCATTTACGAAAATATTCACATGCACAACTTATTTAAATATTCAAGTTGAAAACCAAGACTATTGCAAGACCATCATGCAAGTGGCTGTCGTGGCTTGCCTGGAGAGGAAGGGTCATCGGGAAGAAGTGCGGAAAGCTAGCAGAAGGATTCACCGGAAACACTTCTCTCTCGAAGGGGGCTAAATAAGGGCATGGGCAAAATGGTCATTTTCAGTATGTGGCAACATAGTGAAAATGATACCAACAGAACGGGCTCGACGAGACGAAGACGTGGGCTTTGGAATCACCTGATTCGGAGTTACGGTCGCGGAGATATGAGAAGGTGAAGATCAGGGACCAATCTGTAAAAATATTCTTACAAACAGGCCCCTGACTGATAAAACAGAAAGCGCACTTTGAAGAAATACGCCTTTGCTTTGGAAAACGCATTCCTAGCTGAAACTGAGGGAGAATACGCTTTCATTAAAAGAAAACGCATAGAGATGAATACGCCTCCACTTGACACGTCAGCGAGACCGGGTCAACTCCCCGTTAGACTGACCTATGGGACCGAGGGGGTGGTGGGGCCCGCCTGGCCAAGTCATCGTCTACCTTGCTCGCACCGGCGAGGCAGAGGCAGGGCGCGCGGCGCCGGAGCTGGCCCGGGTGACTCCGGCTGCCTCGGGCGGAGCTCCGGCCACCGGAGTGCTCGGGAGGGGGAGCCGCATCCATCCAGGGGGAAAACGCGTGCCTGGGAAGGGCTGGGACGGCGGCGTCGCACGGCAACAGAAGGCAGGGGAGGCGGCGGTCGATCTTGGGGACGGCGGCCATAGCCACTCCGGCGACTAGTTGAGGGGAGGGGGGGGCTCGGTGGGTAGTGGGGATTCCTCTGGTGGTGGTAGAATGAAGAGGAGGGGGCATGGAGCTCCAATTTAAGAGGACAGAGGCGGCGGCCATGACGGCAAACCGAGGCGAGGAGGGGCTCTGCAGGCGTATGGAGGGGTCGAGGAGGCTTCTGGGAGGGAGGAGAGGAGGCTGGCGAGCTCGGGGGGTCTCGGGGCTGGCTATTTAAAGCCGTGGCTGAGGTGGGGAGGGAGCATGGCCACGGTGATGCGTCACCGTAGCTCCAGTGCGCGGACTCGGGTCGGTGGCAGCTAGCTCGGCTCCGCGACGCGGTCGACTTGACGAGGAGCAGAGAGACGGGATGGCTCGGGAGGAAGAGGCCAGGGAAGAGGAAGACAACGGCTGCTCACGGGCGCGCACTATGCATCGACGGGGATGGCTCACCGGGGAAGAATCTGGAGGGTGGGAGGGTTCCGGAGTGATGGCGACGGCACGGGGAAGCTGTGGGACACGACCGGGCATGCGGAACTGACGAGCAGGAGAGGGGCCCGAGCGAGAAGCCAACCAGCTCGTGTCCACTGCATGCCAGAGCGGTGGTCACCGCGTGAACTGGCGAGGATAGGACGCAACGGGCTGGAAAAACATGTCTGGGGTGAAGCCCTTGCTCCTCAAGGCATCACAGAAGTGAAATATCAAGAAAAGAAGCACTGTGCTGATGTGAGGAATCAGGCAAAGTTTGCTGTAGCAAACTTGACTACACCTCTGTGACAAACTGAGAAGAGATCAGAGATAAACTTGATGTCTGGGGGGTTTAGGGTAGGAAGGACTATAGTCCTGTGAATTTGGAGATGATTAGGACCAATATTTGATATAGTTGCTTCACAACTGCAATTCTGGTCCAGAAAAGGGAATTAGGTGTTGCACTCACATGGTGTGTTGGGTTGGGCTGAAATTTGGCAAGGCATAATTATTGGACATATGAAGATGCTGTAAAAGTTTCATACCAATTGGACTTGCAAAAATGGTACTTGCTTCACAGTGTTTCTCTCTGTCCAGAAACTTGGTATAATTTTGGAGAGAAATTGGCTTGCTTAAATGATCCCAAATTTGGTGTGGAGAAGTTATATTAGTAGGACCATGATCTGGTAATTTCTCAGAATTAATGAAGCAATATAAAATATACTTGCTTTACAACCTGAAAATATTGACAGAGGCAAAGGTTTGATGGTGTGCTCACATAGATTATTGGGTGGAGCTAAAATTTGGTAGAGGGTCATTATATGAGCACATGAAAGAGCTTTAAAAATTTCAGCTCATTTGGATACACCTAGCTAGCACTTCCTTCACAAAGGCTTCCATCTGACAGAAACTTTGGAAAATTGCTGAGGAAGATTGGATAGGCAAATGGAGCTGAATTTTGTCATGAGGCAATAATTCGGATGTGATAGCATGCCCAAAAAGTTTGGGAGCAATCAAGAAAAGATAGGTGGCACTTCCTTCACAAAAGCCACACTGGATAGAATTGAAGAATGAATATTGATGAATTATTTTTGGGCTAAGAAAGGAAAGTTTGGACATATTTGGGGCATATTTCCAAACAATTTATGAGAATTATTTGGGAATTTTGTGGAAGACAGAAATATAGGTTGCTTCACAACCTAGGGCAAACAGGGTTATTCCTTTAATAGGAAAAAGGAATATTCCCAAGAAAAAAGAATATTGGGTTTGGGCTAAGATGAAAATGACATGATCTTGGGATGGTTCTGAGGATGACAAGCCACTAGGGAGAGGAATCA
The DNA here is from genome assembly GCA_011799875.1 of Thinopyrum elongatum. Classification (NCBI taxonomy): domain Eukaryota; kingdom Viridiplantae; phylum Streptophyta; class Magnoliopsida; order Poales; family Poaceae; genus Thinopyrum; species Thinopyrum elongatum. The sequence goes on along the minus strand of CM022297.1, from coordinate 351,556,307 downwards.
AAGGTGATCTCCTCAGGTTTCAAGACCACACAGCCACATAAAAGCAATTTCAAATAAAATCCCAAAGAAATGAAAAAGAAAGGGCCAAAATCTAGGGTGTTACATTGTTGACATAGTAATGGACTAGCCGACAATGTGATAACATCTCCCACTTGTTTTGCAAACTTATGACATGTATACTAGGGTTGACATCAACTTTTTGTAAGAGATGTCACACAAGAGTTTTATTGTGTAGCAAGAGAGAAGTGGCAACTTTCACTGAGCTAAGTAGGGCATGAATATTAGGGTTGACGTCAAGCTTATTTACAAGATGCCACGTAAGAGTTTTTTCTATGTAGCAAGAGAGACGAGACTACTTTCACTGAGCTAAGTAAGGCATGCAAATTAGAGTTGGCATCAAACTTCTTTAATAGATGACACATGAGAGTTTTGTTGTATAGAAAGAGAGAGGGAACTACTTTCACTGAGATAAATAGGCAAGGGTTAGCTCTTACTTGTTAAAGTCTAAAGGTACACATTTTCTAAATTATACTCGATATCATTTTTTTGTCATATGTTTCAGAACTAGTTCTTAATCAACATATAGTTTAGCGACATGCCAACGTTAATTGTTAAAGTTAACCCTTTGTAGAAGATATTTTTATTGTCATGTCTATAGGATGTTGAAAGCCAAGAGAAAGATGTCTTCTCAACCATTCTACACACTCTTGTAGGGCACAATGTGCTTATGATTGCAGTGAAATACATATATCCTCATGCACACTTACTAGTGGCGGAGATAGCATGGACCATTCCCCCCTCCAACCCCACCGAGTGAACTTTTTCAAGCATAAACTAATGTTGTTGCTTTACTCTCTTCTATTTTTAGACTTTTTTTGGGAACATGGTAGAGACAGGGATACTCACAAACACGTACATACACTCACCCCTATGAACGCACACATGCACACCCTACCCATATGATCACCTCCTAGAGACTAAGCCGGTGGTCTTGAGATTGACGAAGTCCACGTGTGCCTCTGTAATCTCCCTAGTTGATTCTAGTTTGTGCTCCCGCTAGTCTCACAGTTGCTCAGAAAACTTAGGGCATGTATATTAGAGTTGATCTAAACCTTCTTTAAGAGATGCCACACATGAGTTTTGCTGAGTTATAGGAGAAATGATACTACTTTCCTAACTAGAACATTTAAGGGCTAAAGGGACACACTTTCTCTATTATACCAGATAACATCTTTCTTCACAGGTGCCACCATAACTAATTCTTAATAAGCATATAGTTCTAGAAGTGTGTAAACATATTGTTGAAGTTGACTCATTATAGAAGTTGTTTTTATTGCCATCTCTTGCCCACGTTGAAGGCTGAGAGAAAGATATATTCTTGTCCATTTTGCACATTCCCGTAAGACGTAATATTTTTATGATCATGGTGAACTACATACACCCTCTTGCACATGACCACCATAGACTACGTGTGAACACCAGTCTAGCACCATCGTTTAGGAGATGATTCATTTTTAGACGTATCTTTATACACCCTCATAAAAAACCTCGTATGACGTAAGCATAGAGACAAGGTGACCCACATGTCTAGCACCATCGCTTATGAGATGATTCAGTTTTAGACGTATCTTTATACACCTTCTTAAATTTTTGGAATGTTTATTCATTGGTTGTTGACATAGTAATGGACTAGACGACAATGTGATAACGTCTCCCACTTATTTTGGAAACTTATGTCATGTATATTAGATTTGACGTCAACCTTCTTTAAGAGATCCCACACAAGATTTTTGTCGTGTAGCAAGAGAGAGGGAACAACCCTCGCTGAGCTAAGTAGGTTGTGGATATTAGGGTTGACGTCAACCATATTTAAGAGATGCTATGCAAGAATGATTGCTAGGTAGCAAGAGAGATGAGACTACTTTCAGTGAGCTAAGTAAGGCAGGAAAATTAGGGTTGACGTCAACCTTCTTTAATAGATGCCACATAAGAGTTTTGTTGTATAGCAATAGAGAGGAAACTACTTTCATTGAGATAAGTAGGCAAGGGTGATTTCTTAATTGTTAAAGTCTAAAGGTACACATTTTCTCGATTATACTACATATCATGTTTTAGTCATATCTTTCATAACTAGTTCTTAATCAACATATAGTTTAGAGGCATGCTAACGTTAATTCTTAAAGTTGACCCTTTGTAGAAGATATTTTTATTGTCATGTCTATATTATGTTGATAGACAAGAGAAATAAGTCGTCTCAACCATTGTACACACTCCTATAAAACACAATGTGCATATGATCGTAGTGGAATACATATATCCTCCCCCTCCCCCCTAGAGTGAAAATTTTCAAGCATAAGCTAATGTTGTTGCTTTTCTCTCTTATATTTTTCAAGCCTCTTTTTTTGGGGGGGGGGGAGGATACAATAGAGACATAGATGCTCATAAGCATGTACATACACTCACCCCTATAAACGCACACAAGGACATCCTACCCCTTTGAGCACCTTCTAGAGGCTGGGTCGGCTGGTCTTGAGATTGACGAAGTCGCCACGGGCACCTCTCTAATCTCCCTAGTAGATTCTAGTTTGTGCCCCCCACCAAATCTGGTTCATGCTTCACCACTGCACACTACCACCATAGACCATGTGTGATCACAACTCTAACACCATCATTTGGGAGGTGATACAATTTTAGGCGAATCTTATACCCTCATAGAAAAAACTATGGCATACAAGAATTTTGTACACCAATGTATACCTCCTTCATTTTATTTTAGAATTTTGTATCCATCCGTTGTTATATAGTAACACAAACTACAAGACAACGTGAAAGTATCTCCCGCTTGCTTTGAAAACTTAGGGCTTGTATATTAGGGTAGAGGTCGCCTTCTTTAAGAGATTCCATGTAAAAGAGTTTTGCTGAGTTGCAAGAGAGAAAAGACCACTTTCACTTAGCTTTTCGACAAAGGGCATTTTTATTACCTCAAAATGTAGCATCAAGCGGATACAAAGCATAATGAGCGACACCAGCCTCTGTATAACTAAGATGTACACAGCCACAAACGAACCGTCAAACAAACTATATATATAAAAAAATGACAAGTTGACAAAAGCAAAGTCATATGAGTCCGAAACTATGTCAATGTCCACAGACGAGGTGGATCAATCCGGAGATTATGCTGCCACTCATGTTGGGTAAAAACCTTCCTGACCACCGGCTCCAATCGTATACACAACGTATTGAATAGCGATTGGTACTCCGTTCGATGTAGCCTAGACCACATAAAAAGTCAGTGCATACAACGGTAAATAATCTACATAAAAAAGAGTTCTTGTCATTAAAAGCACAATCATTCATACGTAGCCAAAGCGATCATAGTAAGGCGGACGCTCCCACCGTATTACCGTACTAAATGTATTTGGTATTCTGTGCAGTGACCATATATATTGATAAGACTTGTGGGCAGATACAAATTTGACGCTATTTGGATGACTGGCCATATAGAACGCGCAAACTTACATTGAAAGAAGAGGTGTTTGATTGTCTTGTCGGGAGTACAAAAGCTACACTTCTTACTTCCTTGCTAGTTGCGTCAAGCGAGGTTGTCTTTTGTTAGCACAACTCCTCTATGAAGATACCACATGAAAATCTTAACTTGGCATGAACCAATCTGTGGTTGGATGGTTAGAGGGACAGTGGTATCCCCAGCCCACCAGGGTTCAAGTCCTGGTGCTCGCATTATTCCTGGATTTATTTCAGGATTTCCGGTGATACGCTTTCAGTGGGAGGAGACGTTCCCGTCGACGACGAGGCACCTACGGTGAGTGTATGCGCGTATGTATGAGCGCTTGCATCTGTACTGTGTTAAAAAAAATCTTAACTTGGCTAACTAGGCAAGGATGATCACTGCCATGCATGAAAAAGACTAGGCAAGGATGATTCTTTTGAGAGAAAAAAATGCGGGGATAGAAAAGGATGACCTCTCAAAGTCTTATAGAATCTAAAGAGATACATTTTCTCCAATATACATATGTGGTTTCAGAGGCGTGTGAGTAGTAATTGTTAAAGTTGACCCATGGTAGAAGATGTTTCCATCATCATCTCGAGATAATGTTGAAGATTAAGAGAATGATCTTCTTGACCATTGTACACCCTCTTCGGCACAAACGTAATTCTTGAGATGCATCTTGGGATCGACATCATTAATTGTTAGCCATATTAGATAGTCAAAGGCGTGGATGCAGTAATGACAGCTACTAGTTATACAACATTAATGGAAGATATATATAGCAGGTAGTAATATATATCTAAAATATTGCGTTGCGCCAGACATATATATTTATTTACTGCTAAAATTGCAACAGATATACAAAGATTTTGCAGCAGAGACACAATTCATTGGTCGCTATTTATTGTTGCCTATGGAAATCTTCTGATTTATGGAAGACGAAGATTGGACGTATTTATTACTTATTTTCGTGGAAGGAAGCCGACGTGACCGCCAATTCCTCATAAATCCTCGCCCCCCTCGCTTCCCCTATTTAGTCCTCGCCGCATTCTCCGCTTGCAGCATCTCTCGCTGCTTCCCCGCCTACGTCCCTCCAGAGCTCCTGCCGGCCATCGCCTCACGGGGCTAGCCATATCGCCAAGCACCTAGTGCGCGCGCTGCGAGGTGGGGCGCGCCGGACAGGGCGCGATTGATCGGTAAGTTGGGCGTGATTGAGCGCGGCGTGTAGAGGGATGGGGGGAGCGGGGTGGCTCCGGGTGGCCGCGGCGGCTGGCTGCGCGGCGGTGACGTGCGCATTAGCGACGGCGATGGTGGCGCGGAGGGTGGTGGCCTGGAGGCGCTGGCTCCGGGCCATGGCGGTGCTGCGTGACGTCGAGGAGAGCTTCGCCACGCCCACGGAGCGGCTGCAGCGGGTCGTCAACTCCCTGGCTGTCGAGATGTTCGCTGGACTCGCGTCCGAGGACGCCAGCAAGGTCCGGATGCTGCTCACCTGCGTCGACTCGCTCCCGGATGGGTACATGCCGATGCCTCCCTCCTCCTATTTGTTCCTTCTTCTATATCACTTTCATTGCTATAACTTGATTGATTGTCATCTCAGTTTGCAGAATCGTGATTTGCATAATGGTCCTTTTGTCCATAATGTAATCCTTATTACTTCGCATAGTGCAACTGGCTGACAAGTTTACTGTATATACCCTGTCGTACAATTGTCTTACGGTAGTTCATATTGTGCATGCGACCAGGAGTGAAGAAGGCATATATTACGCCGTTGATATTGGAGGAACGGGCTTTAGGTTCTTGAAAGTGGAACTTGGTGCAGGGTCTACAATCATTAATCAAAAGATCGAGCATCAACCGGTCAAAAAAGAATTGATGGAAGGCACAAGCGAGGTATGTTTTTACATTTTGTTTCTGCTTCCCTACTAGTTAGTGTTTCTGTATGTGAGTTTTTCTTCTCTTTGCAGGATTTTTTCAATTCCATTGCCTCGACACTAAAGAATTTCATCGAAAGAGAGGGGGATGAAGGAAGGGCACTTGGTTTTACATTTTCTTTTCCAGTGAGACAATTTTCCATAACCTCTGGGTCCTTAATACGGTGGACTAAAGAATTTTCAATTGAAGAGGCTGTAAGTTAAAAAAACTACACATTGCATTGTTCTTTTTTCATCGCATGCATTCAGTTTGAGTGATGTGCCCGATGTGAAAGCTTGAGCTGATGTTAGTATCATTCATCTGCGCCATATTTCTTACGTGGTGCACTAGTGCTAGACGATAACAACACGTTCATATTTCAACTAACACATATCAGGCCTTGTGATGTGTTGTCTCGAGAAATTTGAATATCTTGGTTCATTTGATACATCACAATAGTTTATGTTAACAACGGGCTTTCAGGAAACATTGAAATGACCTGTTGTTTGGCAGGTTTATTATTGTGAATATGTGATGCAACTACGACACTAATTAGTTTTGTTTTTCTCATGATAAATGCTACATAACACATTGCAACAATATTTTTCTTAAGTATTATATTTGCAGTTGATTCCATTTTATTTTTCAACCCTGGTTCCTTTTACTTCTGGATAATCAGATTGGGCAAGATGTTGCTCAGTGCTTAAACGAAGCACTTGAAAGGAATGGACTAAATTTGAGGGTCAATGCATTGGTATGTTGGCTTATAAGTACGGTGTGTGCAATATTATTCATTAGTAAATCAGAATATATGCCTCTTTTGGCTGATTGTTTCATTTGATGTTCAAATTTTAGATGAATAATACCGTGGGCACACTAGCTTTGGGGCATTATTATGATGAGGATACAATAGCTGCGGTGATTATTGGAGCTGGCACCAATGCTTGCTATATTGAACGTAACGAGGCAATCACAAAATGCCAGTGCCTTCTTACTAACTCCGGACAAACGGTATCTTACTTCACTTGTGGAACTTCTTCTTTTTGCTGTAGTTGATCGATTTCGTTTTGAAATTTCATTGCTGCATAGAAATTCTGATCATTTAACCGTGTTCATCAGGTTGTAAATGTGGAATGGGGGAGTTTCCGTCCTCCGCAAATACCATTAACTCCTTATGACATATGCTTCTATAATGAGACACCAAATTACTATGACCAGGTAACTCGTCATGATAACTTTCTCTTTTGGAATAGCTTATGATAGTTATGAATTGATGACATTTAACCACATTAGGGTTTTGAGAAAATGATATCGGGTGTGTATCTTGGGGAGATTGCAAGACTGGTGTTCCATAAAATGGCTCAAGAATCGGATGTATTTGGTACTGATGTTGATGGTTTAGCTATCCCTTTCATCTTAAGGTACCTTCATACTAGGCATTCATTTCTTTTGAATATATGTATGCCTTAGCAAATGAATATCTTCTGGTGATAACTACTCCTTAATCCTTACCTTGTTTCTACAACCTTGGAAGTCATTCCTAATTTTGATGTTTTCTCCTGTCCCTAAGATGTGGTTTTCTTATAAGTATATGCTAGCCTGTAATGGTCCTCCTTTGCTCTCCCATTACCTATTGCTTTGTGTCTTTTGCTACATTACTGTATTGTTTGTTGTTCACTAAGCATAGTGTGGTAAAATGACACGAGATCACCGAAATAGTTTGAATCGCCAATGATCTGTTTCATTTTGGAGTTGTTCCATGTTCCTTACAATAAATCTCTGGTAACAACATATGCGTATATTCTATAGTACTATCCTGCAAATAAACTGCATTAGTTGATATGTTAGATTTGTAGACATTGGATGATTGCTTACAATGATGTTTCATATTCGAAAATCTTTATAGATTTAATCACTAAAATATATTTCCACTGAGGGTTGTTATATTTAGCTTGCCCTACACCTCGCATGGGCCTGGAAGAATGCGTCACAGCTATGCATTTTAATGGGGTTTCTTGGTCAAGCTTTGTACATTTCAGACGTATGCTTTAACAAATATTTTTTGTCTGATTTCCTCAACAGAAAATAACAATGAACATCTTGCACTTCTTCAACAGAAAATAACAAGAACATCTTCCACATAGTGATAGAAATTTTAATACTTCTTATATTCTCATCCAGCACTCCATGTCTATCTGCTATCCGTGAGGATGATTCTCTTGACTTGAAGGAAGTCGGAAGAATACTGGAAGAACATCTGAAGGTTAGTTCTCACAGGACAGTGGATAAGTTAGATGTGCAAAAACATGTTCGATGGTCCTTCTAGACTAGTTCTAATGTTTCCATTACGTTGTACAGATACACAATGTTCCTCTGAAGACTCGCAGACTGGTGCAGAGAGTGTGCGACATCATCACCCAAAGAGCCGCACGCCTAGCGGCAGCTGGAATTGTTGCAGTACTACAAAAACTTGGTCGTGATGGAACGCTTTGTGGCACCACCAGAGTCCGAAGTATAATGGGTGTACCAAAGAGATCAGTCATTGCAATCGAGGGCGGCCTCTACCAAGAATATTCAGTATTCAGAGAATATCTGAATGAAGCCGTATTGGAGATCCTTGGGGAGGAGATCGCAGCCACTGTCGTTCTTAAAGTGGTGGAGGAGGGATCCGGGATGGGGGCTGCTCTCGTCGCAGCAGCATATTCGTCGACTAGAAAGAACTCCATATAAGCATGATGTAGGTTGAACTCCTGTGCACATGAAAAAGATGGAGAGTGTTCATTCATACCCCAGGGCATGTTTAGAATGGGTGTATTTTTATGTGGGCGTAGGTATTTAGTTTGGTTTTGAACTGAATACCAATGCCCACACAAAACTTAAACCCATTTCAAATAGTCCCTCAAATGTATACAGGATAAAAATTGGTTCTTGTGTAGTCCCTTTCTGATGTTAAGTCAGTGGTCCGATGTATACATGAATCCGGTGAAGTTGTCAATTGTTGTGGACGAATAAGATGTAGTAAAGTTTTCTCAATTGTAGTTCAAACCTATCATTCCAAAAATATTTCTCTATTTTGTTTAAACTTTGCGTTTGCCACTTTCTCTGTGTTGCAATGGTATGCTCTGTGCCGGTTTTTCTAGCAGTTCACTGGCAGGTATGAAAGCCAGGATCGATTATTTTATTTTCAGCAATGTGAGCAATTTGCATCGTTCAAGTGAGGCGAAAAAAGTAGGAGGAAGAAATTCTTGCCGTGCAAGGCAAATTGAGGCCGGCTGTAACGGGAGTGCGTCCAACATGTTGCTGAACAAAACTAGGTCACAACACGTTGCATATTGTTCCGCAACTGCGACAAATTCAGCGTTTGAAATTAAAAAAAAGCGTTCAGAAACGCAGAGCAGGTACTACTCAATTAATCTAAAAAAAATACGTACTAGAAGTTATATTAAGTGAGCGACGAGTAATATAGATCAGAGGGAGTACCTCTATTTCTAAATGTAAGAAGTTTTTGCAGTTTAAATTGAACTGCCAAACATGTTATATTTAGAAACAGAGGAGCTGAAACTTTTAATTCAAATGTACTTTAAACAGGCTGCAATTCTCAAATTCAACTACCAACATGATGCACATGGTAACACCAGCAGTGTCGATAAAATGGCGATTTATAACCAATCAAATCATTCTTTGAGAATCCCATATATTTATAACTGTGTCTGGACATTCTTGGTGTTGTAAGGCAAAGAGTGAATTGCAAAAAACATCGACATTGAAGGCTAGGGTTGCAGGAACCACAAGTCTACAAAATCATGCCCAAAACCACTAATTTTTTATTTAATTTTTTGCAAAAAACACTAGTTGACGGCTTAGACCGTTTTGAGCATGATTATGACATGCGGGTCCTGCAGATGATGATGTGGCGCAACGTTCAGGATAGACACCGTTAGGTGAGGGTTCTTCTAGATTTACAAAATAGACCCTGTAATTTTACAAAGACCCCCTTAATCAAAAATCAAAAAAGCAATCGGCTCCTAGATTTGTCACACCGTTGACTCATGTCGCCTTGGCCGATGGAGCTCGAGCCACCCCGAGCAGCTCACCTGGAGCATGGCCGCCGGCGCCTCTGCTCACGCCCACACGCGGCCGACGCGGCTTCTCTTGCTCGTTCCCGTCCCCGCTGCTGCTCGCGCACGGCGTCGCAGCACGCGCCCATGCGCGGCCGGCGCGGCGGCGGCTGCTGCTCATTCCCGTCCCCGCTGCTGCTCGCTCATGGCGTCGCGGCACGCGCCCACACGCGACCGGGGCGGCTGCTGCTGCTCGTTCCCATCCCCGCTGCTGCTTGCGGCCCGAGCTGGTGCTCTCGCCCATGCACGGCCGGCGCGGCGCGGCTGCTGCTTGTGCCCGTCGCGGCCGACGCCGCTGCTGCCCGTGCGCACCTCGGCCTCCACCACTCGGAGCTCCGAGCTGACCGGCAGCATGCCCGCATGGCCGGGGCCGCCGCAGCTCGCGCCCGTGCGCGGCCGACGCGGCTGCTGCTCGCGCCCGTCGCGGCCGGCGCCGCTGCTGCTCGCGCGCACGTCGGCCTCCACCGCTCCGAGCTGACCCGACGGCCTCGGTCCGCACGCCGGCGCGCTCGTGCTTCACCGGCTCGGACATCAGTCAACGGCGGCGGCGGCTGGCGGCTGCGCAGCTTGCGAGGCCGGGAGGAAGGGGATGTGCACGGCGCGACGGATCTCGTCCTATTCCTGCTGGCGGCGGAGCAGGCCCTGGCGCCGGCGGCGGGGGGAGTGGATAGGCCGGCTGGGCAGTGAGCAGTGTTGGGAGGGGTGGCTGGCTGTTTTGTTTTTTAAGGAGGAGTTTTTGGCAAAAAAAAACGTATAACGACGTCTGTGCCGAACCGTTACGCCACGTCAACAAAAGTGGGCTTCACCTGTCATAATCGTCATTAAATGGGCTAAAGCAATCAACTAGTGTTTTTTACAAAAAAATAGGGAAAAGAATAATGGTTTTGGACACAATTACGTAGACTTGTGGTTCCTGCAAACCTAGCCTTCAATGTCGATGTTTTTTGCAATTCACTCTAAGGCAAATGAGGCCGGCTGGAACCAACATATACCGAACAGAATACGGTATGGACAACCTCAGCACTGCTGATTTAGACACTCAACGGCAATCCCTATATGTCCGCAAAAAAAGAAAAAAACGGCAATCCCTATAATTCGCTGGCAGAAGTCTGCACTATGCACTTCTGCAGCACGATGGCCACCCACAGCGTACGTGCTAGATCCTGGCCAGATCTGACCTGATCTGGCCCATGGATGTGGGCGTGGTGGTGCACGCTTGGTAGAAGACGGCGGCGGCTGCTCCAAGTCTGTCCATCCAACGGTGTGGGTCGTGGGCGACCTGGGCTGCGGGCGGCCACCCTTACATCGGCGCCTGCTGGTGGGGGTGGCAGCCTAACAACGGTGGATCTGGCGGGCGTGCTGCCGGGCTCCAGTCGGTTCCGGCGGATGGTCGGCAACAGGCGGAGCGAGTTGATGCCTCGATTTGGTCTCCCTTACCGGTGGACAGAGGTCATTGGTGGTCTCGCGTGGATCAACGCCGGTTGCCGTGGTGGGGTGACACAAGGGTCTCCGGTGGGGAGGTAGGCTACAAGGATGGGAGGCGTCGACGTGGTCGGGCCGCCCGTCACCTACATAGGGTGTGCCCTTTTAAACAAGAATCTAATAAACTAGAAGTCGGTGGTTCGTGGATGCATTCACTCCCCTCCTCTGCCTTTCCTCCGCCGAGTGCGTGCTGACGCAGTTCCGGCGATGTTTGAGGCGGGGCGTCTGCTGCTAGTCCGTCGGTTGGGAGCCGCCTTTTGGACCAAAGTTGATGCCTTTGGTTTGTCTCAGGGGTGTCTGGATGCAAGACGGCGGCCCTGACGGCGGGAGTCACGGTGTTCGTGGGCGAAGCGTGTGTCTCAGGTGCGGGCGGGCAGCCATGGCCACGAGGGTAGCATGGTTGTTGATGTTCGGCATCACTTGGGTGCGACGGAGGGGTGTGAGCACCAGGATGCATTACTTGCCCGGTTTTCTACCTGGCCGGCGGCGGCGGCGTCTACGGACGTCGTTTCCTTCTTGAAGGCTCCATCGCGGTTGTTCCCACTCCCTTTGTGATGCTCCAAGTGAAAACTTGATCTTCGGGATCGGACAGTGTCGGCACTCACTTGTCGTGCTCTTCTTGGAGGCACTGTCTTGGAGTCCATGCTTCGTCGTTGTCCGGCTCACCTCTCCTCGGTGGCTAGCTCATGGTAGAGGTCTCCGTCGGCTCCAGGCAATTCTTCTTGGTGCATCTGTAGTTTGCTTGGTGGTAGTTGGGATGGTGTGTCGGTGCCCGGCACCTTTGTATCGTACCTTGGGTGTTTGTGTTGTGTGTGGTGGTGACGTGTGTTTGTATCGGTACGTTTGTTGGTCGTTGCTTTATATATAAAATGGGTCGAAAGCCTTTTTTTGTCATTTATCGGCACGTGCTTGTTATGTCGTTTGGTGGTTCTTACCTATCGATGGAGTAATGGATCATCACATTTCTGTTATTTTTGGCCAATGGGAGCCCTTTGATACGTTATATTTTTTTTTCCTTTTCTTTTCCAGAAATTGTTTTCTTTCCTTGTTCCTTTTGAGGCAAAAGTAGACAATCCTATACATATAGCTGAAAATGATATTGGAAGTACAGGCGAAACAAAGTGGCACGAGTGTAAAACCAGAAACATCGTCGGCAAGAACTTCTCAGGAAGAAAGCCAGACGCCAAGAGAACTGAAATGCTGAGACATCTGAGATACAATCAAAATATATGTTTGCGGAACAAATGACTGCGGAAGCAGTTATCGACGCCACCCTTTGTCGAAAAAGAAGCAGTTATCGACGCCACATCAAAGAACCTCCTACAAACAGGGAACTAATTTACCTCCATGGGACGGTGCGCGCACAATACTCATTTTCAATAAAAGAAATTAAAAGTATTTATAGTAATGCAATTTTTGGTTGTGTCATTATCTAAAACAAATGCTTGTATAATTTTTTCGGAAACTTTTGACACAAAAATAATATCTATAGAAATCAATTTCTCAGCTTTCTGATCACATGTTCCCAGTAGCCAAAATGTTGATCTGTAGTGTTTTGATGCTCCGACTGAATTATGCGATGATCTAACCTGTTTAGTCAGGAAGTATTGGGGGAGTTGTAGAGAAGGGAAAACACAAAATCCATTTGATTGCTTGGGATAGACGGAAGAGCAATGGAGGAATAAGTTTCTGAGGTATGTGATTATTTAATCAAGCACTCCTTGTGCGGCAAGTTGGCGGCTGATCCAGAATCCTGAAAGCTTATGTGGTCAAGTTCTCAAAGCTAAATATTATCCAGGGCCGGGCCTATAGTGGTACCAAATGTGCAGCCAGCACAGAGCCCATAATTTTGGGGGGCCCAAATTTTGTATATAGGCCTAGTAGTATTTTTTTAAAAAAACTAGGCGCTGGAGTTGGGCCTGAGTCAATCGGGAGCTGGAGCTAGGCCTCGATGCCATCGAGCGCACGAGCGCTGGTGCTCGATCGATCTTTCGATCGATAATATGGAAACACTACCGTCGGTAAAAAGTAATAATAATGGGATCGCTACAGAAGTCCATCGGGATTGTTTTGTCTCTCGATCTGGAGACTGGACGCGTTGGCTTCGCTACAGGAAACATGATCGTCTCATCGCCTTCGCCTCATCAGATCGATCGTATTCAGGCCGCTGCCGTTGTTGCCTTCCTAGCTTCCTCTTCCAAATTTCAAACTTGTCGCCTCGTTGGATCGATTCGTGACCAACTCCAACCTCCAGGTGCTTAGCGACTCCTCCTTTTCGATTAATTTCGGTTCCTACTCCTAATTCCTAATTTCCTTCTGACAGGAGCTAGAGGTGACATAAATATGATGTCCATCTCATCCTATTGGCACAGAGGAGATAGCTCTGCTGCAGTCAACGTCATTCATGCAGCTGGGTTGTGGGCTATCTGGAAAACTCGCAATGACATGGTTTTCAATTCTGTTTGTTGGCCTGGTTTGCAGGCTATCTGGCGAAAAACCACGTTGAATCTATCTACGTGGGAATGCCTTTCCTCAGGTCATGCCAGGGACAAGCTGGTGTGGGCTTCGAAAGAACTGGAGATGATGGCGAGAAGCCCCCCTCTTCTGTTGTGGCCAGATCCTGGCTGAGGCGAGGGGACACTTTCTGAAGACCCTAAAACCAGCAGCGACATCCTTTAGAATCATGTTTGGAGTGATTCGGGTTATGTAATGCAGATCTGTATAAACCGGTTTTTGGGTCCCTAAGTGTGACTTCTCTTTATCTAGTTGTTTTAGATTTGGGTCGCCGTAGCCTTGTGGCGTAGATTAGTAACTATGTCAGCATGTCTGCTGCTCATCGTGTGTGTTCCCTGTAAACTGGTACTGGACAACTTTTGTTTCGTTTCTGCAATGGAATGGAACAGGGGCGTTGCCCTTTTATTCTAAGTTTTTTTTTTCCTAATTTCCTAATTAACTTTGGCAAGGATCGTTACTTCGTTAGAGATCGGTTCTTACCTCGGTTATCACAGTGTAGCAGTTCAACCGGACAGGGCCCAAAACTAGGTGAGTTAGACAGTTCATTTAATTGCCAAACATTAAAGCATGATCTCCAATAGATATGATTTTTTATACATTCAATTGTTATGTAAGACATTATATTATATATATTATAAAAAAATTCTGCAAGATATATATACATTATAATTGCTTGTTAGTTCATTTTTTAGTGAGAAAGGGCCCACTTTCTAGTTTCGCACAGGGCCCTGGATTTTGCCGGCCCGGCCCTGATATTATCCCTCGGGTAACCTTTTGGACACACTCTTCTACTTGGCAAGCTATTGAGTATGGCCATTGGCCTAGAGCTTGTGAACAAGGGAGCTATCTGGCGTGTGTCTGTGATGCAGCAAATTTCATATATGGTGGGATCCTTGGTTATCGCATGATCTCATCCTCCAGCTGGTGGTGGGTATCTCCAATCTTCCAGATCTAATGGGACCATGGAAGGAGTAGGTGATGAAGGAGTACAAGGAAGGAAATCTAGACATACGACTATGTAAAGAGACCTAGACCAATACTAATACTCTATAACACCCCTCCCCCTCCCCCCGGAGCGTCAAATGCAGTCTGCAATAGCACAAAACAAAAAAAAAGTGGAAATCCAAAATCCATGTCTTCAAAGAATCCTTGTAGCATAGAATCTTCAAAAACTTGTTGAATGCAACCAAAGTTAATAGAATCGATCGGGAAAGGAGATCGACACAGGCCAAGAGAAAAATCAAACAAGGAGAACACAAAGAGCATGTCACAAAGAGCGTAGCACAAGAAACTGATAACAAATGAAGCTCGTGACAAGAGAATGTGTGTAGATCAATGACGGTGCAAAAGAAGGCCACGGAAATCTTATAGAAAACAGCAAGGGCCAAGAAGGACCAGGACCAAAAAAAGGCTAATATATAAAGGTTTAGTGGACTCGCATGACATATGAGAAACACGAAAAGAGTGACAGACTTGGTGGACGCAGCGGAAATAAAACGCTAGAAGCTAGGGCACAAATGAGACAATGATGCATGAGCACCCAATATTGGATTGTAACATGGCTTTGATACCATTTTAAAGGATCAACTTGACTGTATTGCATAGCCCATGGGGCAAAATATATAGTATAATAGACTTGGGGTACAAGAAAGGAAATCTAGACTAATATGACTACAAAAAGACCTAGACCAATAGTAATACGCCTTAAAAAGTGGATCATGAGACTAAGGCCATCCTAAACAAACACTGAGGAATTTATTGCATCCCATCCAGATAAGAGAGACTCCTTCTCCCACATAAGTGCTTATAGAGTGGCCAAGACAGATGGAGATAGTCCAAAGTGTTGTCTGCTATGGTTACTTCAGGTATCACGGAAGGTCGAGATTGCTTAGAAGTTAGCGCAAGATTCGCTTTCAACTCGGCTGAATAATTAAATGGAGAGGATGGATGGGAACACTTGACACATATCGTATATATGGCCTGGAGGACGAATCTTCATTCCATGCTACGTATCACTGACCACGTGCCCGAAGTATTTGGAAAGCTATGTGTAGAGAAACAAAGGCAATGAATAGTGCAAAATGAATAGTAATCTTTGTTGATGTTGATCACACACATACTCCCTCCATTTCCTTTTTGTTTGCGCATAAGTTTATTCGTTTTTTTCCACAATTGTCTGCGCATTCCACTTTTTAAGGCTTCTCTTCCGATGTTGTCCCTCTATTATGCTTTTCTCATCCAATTTGTTGCATGTGTGAGCCAATTCATTACATGTATAGAGAGCAATTAGTGGGCAGGCTACCGGCACGCAAAGTGGGTGAGGGGCGTATGCAGAGAGGACGGTCCATGCAGAGAAGGGCCAATCCGAGCACGCGCATTTATAGCATGTCAGTTTTTAAACCATGCAATTGCCATTAGCGCAGGGGTAAAACATTCTAAAAAATCTCAATTGTGCCCTCCTTGGTATGTGGAATGGTGCTTATGGGCAAAGAAATAAGAATCAGAGGGAGTGTGTGGGTCCCCATAGGGACAGTTACAAGATTAAGATTTGGAACATAGCTCGTGTTGTCGCATGGATGGGCAATTGCATATGTGGTTATTTAGTCACGATTAATCCCAATCAATTAAGTTAACTGATTCTCAACACTCTCCCTAATCACTACATATCCTTGACCCCCATGGTGTGTGTAACACCCCTGTGTAATAGCCACTGTGATCAGCTATTAATAATGCCAAGACATATCATTTGCAGTGCCTAATCATAGTGGTTAACCAAAATAATTCAAACTCCATTCTGAAAATCAACTCAAATTCAAAAGTGCAAAATAAATTTGCTCAAACGCTGTTGCAAAAATGTTCATTAATTGGCAAATAATCCAGGAACATTTATATAACCATCACCAAAATAGTTGGAGTTAGATAAGTGACTCAACCAACTTGAAACAGCACCAAAACAGAGTTATTAAATCCATTTAAAATCATTTCAAATTCAAATGAAATCCAAATTTACCCAAACAAGTTTCTGGTGATAAGGAATATTGCATTGTATTATTTGAGCCTAGTCTCATATTTTACAAAAAAGCTAAAGTGGCCTAGCTATTTCCAAGAACAGAAAAGAATAAAAGAAAATACAAAGCAGATTACAGAAAAATAAAAACGAGACACTGTGCACTGGGCCTTAGTGCACAGTGCCCCGATAGCCGGCCCATCTGGCCCAACCTCTCTCTCTCTCTCTCTCTCTCTCTCCTGTCGTCTTCTCTCTGGTCGAGCGCGCGCGCCATCCGCGCGTCGACACGCCGACGGCGCCACCGATGGAACAAGGGCGAGGAGGGGATAAGGCCGAGGCCAGTACCTCCCCCCTGCCCTCCTCGACCACTCCTCCCCTCTCCCCTCGCTCTTCCCCTCTGGTTCTCGATGCCGCCCGACGCGGCCGCCGTCGCGCCCCTGCCCGCAGACGCGGCCACCGTCCCCCATTCGCTTCGCCGAGACGTCCTGCGGCTCCGCCTCGCTCCTCTGCTTCCACTACACCTCGACATCGAGCTCGGGGAGGACCGCACGGACGGGATCGACCTCGGCCTCTTCTTCCCTGTCGCCGGCGATTCCCGTCGACCCTGAGCCCCCTGCTGCTACTAAGCCATCGAAGGCTTTTCATAGCCGCTAGGTGAGCTCCGTCCTTTCCCCTGTTTTCTCCCCCGCGTATTTGGACGCCTCCGACGAGCTGCCATAGTAGCCGTGCTCCGACCGCCGCCGCGTTAGCCATTGCCATGCTCCCGAGCTCCGGCAGCTCGAGCCAGGGGCGCCAACGCGCTCCTGGGGGTCCGTAGCTTCTTCCTAGCTAGTTAGCATGCGCGAAAGCGCGGCGCAGCCGCGGTCCCGTTCGGTCCCGAACTCCGGCGCCCGCCCCGCTGCTCGCCGCCGTCGATCTAGCTCACCTCCGGTCGGTCCAAGGCCACCAGTCGACGCGGCGCTCTTCCAGCTTTCGAAAGCAGCCAACCGCGCGCGAAATGGTGCACTATAGCGCAAATCCGACGCACTCCGGCGATGCGCCGCCGCGTTTGAGGTCGCCGGAGCTGTCTCCGGCCGGCACCGACGTGGCCTGACATGTGGGTCCCCCTGAGTCACTGACGGGTGGGCCCCGCCGACCCTTTGACCCAGTCAACTGCGCTGACTGGGCAGCGCAGTCACTGACATATGGCCCCCCCCCGCGGTTAATTAAGCTAATAGCATTTAATTAAATAAAATTAATTAGTTTAGTTTAATGTCTCACTGACAGGCTGGGCCCACCTCCTAATTAACCCTGATAATTAAGTTAACACACTGTTAGTCTAAACAGAGGCTGACATGTGGGTCCCACTGGACCCACATGTCAGGTTTGACCTGGCCAGCCGGTCAGTTAACCTGCTGACATCGTCATGACGTTCTTCTGATGTCATATTTCAATTTCTGTTAAAATAAATAAATTCCAGAAAATCATTTAAACTTCGAAAATTAATAACTTTTAAACCGTAGCTCAGATCGAAAAAGTTAAAACATGAAAGTTGCTCAGAACGACGAGACGAGTCTGATCGTGACGTTTGTTTTCTTGTCGGAACCTCCTACGTAGGAGAGCTCGTAACTCCGAACCCGTATCTGATAGATGAATAGTGACTAATCACCGGTAAATAAATCCCGCGATAATCCTAAAAATAACTAAAATGACTTAGATGCATATTTAGGCAACCCTGCACTGCATCATAGCATAGCACGCACTGTGTTGCATTTGATTGCATTATATTTACTTGTTTCCTCCCCCTCTTCTCTTTCAGTAGACCCCGACGTTGCCGTAGCTCCTGAGGCAGACGCCGCTCCGGAGTACGACTACGTCCCCGACGATCAGGCCCTTGCCGTCGAGCAGACAGGCAAGCACCCCCATTTTGAGCATTCCGATATCGCCCACTCTCTTCTCTCTTATGCTTGCATTAGAAGTTACTACTGCTACTGTTGTCCTATATCTGCTGCATAGCCTGTTTTATTGTAGCCTACTTTTGATACCTGCCTGTTTTCCTAAACTGTTTAGTATAGGATGGGTAGAGCCTTATCAGAGACCCACTTGTCCCGACTGCCCCGCTGGACTCTCAGAAGACCCGAGCAACGGGATCGAAGATCAGACCCTGGCACCGCACGTCACTTCCCCTTAAATTGCGCGACACTATTGGGTTACTATCGAGTGCCGAGGGTGATACCTCGTCAGCACTTCTGATGATAACCTTGTAGGTTAGTTATTCAGTTGTGGTAAGCGAGGGTGATTCCTCCTACACCACCCCCAATAACGACGTCGTCGTACAACTTCTCAAGTGTGGACCTCGAGGGTGATTCCTCATTCGTTCACCTTGACGATAGCATCGAGCGGGAATTCCATCGAGGGTGATTCATCAGGGTTCCCCCTTGGTGTCAGACACACGGAGACTTGGTTACTATGACTGAACACTAAACCATGATACTATGATACTAAAGATGGGTCGGCCCTGAGGGGTACCCGCGCGAGCATGATTGCGAAGTGATGTGGAGTCGGGTTGACCTGAGAGGTGCCCGCGAGATAACTACGAGGCGTGGCTGGGCATTCTTAGCCCTTGCCGCAAGTCCTCGAGATGGGGCGACAGGGTCACATCGATCGTGAGTCTCTGCTCGTTTCCGCGCACTCATAAACCACTAAACGGTTTGGATATTTGATCCGAGGGGCCTCTGGCCTGATAGCACTAACCATCACGTGGGCATAGTATGGGCGTTCTGCGTCGTATACATCAGCCGAAGCTTATTTGATGTCAGTAAGGAGCGGCGCACGCCGAGTTGGACTGGGAACGCAACCGCGCTTGTATAAGGGGTTGCTAGGTCTGCTCTCGGTGGCCCCGTAACGTGCAGGAGTTCCCAGGGCGATGACCCAAGACCCCTGGGGGCATAGGTTTAGTCCAGCGTGCTGACCTCTCTTATAAGCCTAGGTCGGGTTGCGGCGTGTTGCTTAGCCGAGGCCGGGCATGACCTAGAAAAGTGTGTCCGGCCGGAGTTAAGTGTGCGTGGTGGGTAACTTGGTGCACTCCTGCAGGGAAGAAACTTCTATCGATAGCATGTCCTACGGTAACGGACACTCGGAGTTGTATCCCGATCGGTACAACTAGAACATGACTTGAGATGAGAACTGGATAGTACGGCTCTGGGATTGCTTTCTCGCAGGGAGTCGAGAAAGAATCTCTGGCCGAGGTTGATGACACTGTTATACTTTACATTATGTTATTCTGTTCTCTTCTAATGCTGCAAGACTGTTGAAGAAGCTGAAGATGCTAGTCTTCGATAGGACTAGGCTTTCCCCCTCTATTCTGGCATTTCTGCAGCCCAGTCCACATATACAGCCCCCTTTGAAAACGTTGCATATGTAGTGTAGATCCTTGCTTGCTGAGTACTTCGGATGAGTACTCACGTTTGCTTTACTTTATTTTTTCCCCATATCCCTTTTGATGCCACCAGACGTCGGAGCCTCTGAGCCAGACGCCCCCGTCGACGACCACTACTACTACCAGCCCGGAGAGTACTACTACTACGAGGAGCCGACCGACGACCAGGAGTAGGATTCAGAGGGTCCAGGGCAGGAGGCCCACGCCTTTCGATCGTAGTATTTTATTTTGCCCCGCCTCTGTGAAGGCTTATCTCTCTTTCTGTAATATATCTGTACCCAGATATCTAATGCTTCCGCTGACACTTGTATGCCATCGAGCTATGTATTCGAGCCCTCGAGGCCCTGGCTTGTAATATAAAGCTTGAATGAATTTATTTATGATTTAGAGTTGTGTTGTGATATCTTCAAGTGAGTCCTTAGGCTTGATCGTGTGCATTTGCATGTATGGTTAGTGCACGATTAAGCCGGGGTCGTCACAGGTTGGTATTAGAGCCGACTGTCTTTAGGAATCCCCCTTTCCAACTCCTTGGCCGAAGTTGAGTCTAGACGTCAAAAACTGTTTTACTAACTTGGCTGTGTGGCTTATGGGCCCACGTCGCCAACTGGGTGGTACTAGGATCTTTTATTCCTCGATCTTTACTCTGGGACCCTGATCTCTCTTCTATTCGGGTTTAATAAATTACTAACACCGATACTTAGGATCTCGTAAATTCTATCCACCCGAAGAGCTGGATTCAGTGCGATTTCCCTGTCTTTGATCTGATTAGTCTGATAATCATTTTCCTTTCTATTGTTTTGTTTAACCTTTCAATTCGAGATCTTCCATATTTCTCGTCATCGAATGACAATCCTGAATCTTCTCTATTTCAGATGGACCGTCTGTTTCCACCTCGTCCTACGACACAGCTTGTGCTTCGCACCTGTGCTCGAGACGTCCCTGGGTTTCCAGCTGTTCTGATCGCCCTCTTGATCAGGCTGGGATACCGCTGGTGCCCCGAGTACATGGTCTACGAGGTTTATCGTGAGTTCAACCAGGAGCAGTACTATGCTGATGTTCGCATCTACGATCAGCAGGATGACTCCGACACTGAGCTGCATCGTTTTCACGGTATCGGCGTGACGATTGAGATGGCAGTCCATGATGCCGCTTACTCTGCTGTCGCACCTCTCCGAGGAGAGCACAACGCCAGCTTGGATGCTTCTGAGTATCGATATATTCCGTATGCCCCTGCTGGAGATGCTACTGGATACTACACAGTTGTCTGTGCCCCGTACGAGCCTCGTCGCTACGATCAGCGAGTTCTGATTCACTGTACTCAGGCTCTGGATCGCACTGTTCGCGCTCTTGCTGTCGAGTTGTTTGCCACTCGAGCACGACTCTACGAGGCTATGACGCAGTTGCTACCAGCTGTTCATGCAGGGATACATCCGGAGCACATTCTTTACCCGAGCAGGACCGAGATGCCATCAGGGACCGATTGGCCTGCAGTGGGAGGTCACACGCCTGCACGTGGACCTCTTCTTTTAGCTCGAGACCGGGTTCTGCATCAGAGTGCACATGGAGCGCAGGATCCTTCTGCGATGAACGTCCGTCGTCCGCACTTGCAGCTACCCCGTTTCAGTGGTTTTCTCCGACATTGATGTAGCCTTTGCTATGTCTCGTTGTGTACTTCCTTACCGCGTGCCTGCGCGCCGCCTAGCATGTCTAGCTTTTGAATTTGCGCTGTTATGCTGCCCAAATGTAACCGACTCTGTATGGATCTGTATGACTTAATGACTACTATTAAGCATCTGCTGTACTATTTAAATTCCATCGCGTTACATCATGCATGTCGCTAAACACTCGCATTGGCTTCTGCTAAACTACCCCTGTTGATTT
Source organism: Thinopyrum elongatum (assembly GCA_011799875.1). NCBI lineage: Eukaryota > Viridiplantae > Streptophyta > Magnoliopsida > Poales > Poaceae > Thinopyrum > Thinopyrum elongatum. Next base: position 351,534,468 of record CM022297.1, on the reverse strand, counting down.
AGCAGGATGGCAGATAACAATCCACCTCCGCCGCCACCGCCTGACTATATGGCTGCGATGATGCAACAGTTTGAACTTAATCGGCAGTTTATGACTGGGATTATGGAACAATTTCCCCGTCCCAATGCCAACTATCAGCCAGCTTCAATCACACTGCCAGAGTTTGTTCGACTCAACCCATCGATATTCCGCAACACTGTTAATCCACTGGATGCCGATGACTGGTTGCGTGACATCTTTTATGAGATGGAGTCAGCTGATGTTCCCCCTGTCAGCTATGTCACTTTCGCGACATACTTTCTGAAGGGACCCGCAGCACAATGGTGGGCCACTCACAGGCAGACGCTACCTCCGGGAACTGTTGTCACTTGGGCAGAATTCAAGATTGCTTTTCGCGCCCTCTATATTCCTCAAGCAGTCATAGCCCGGAAGAAAGCTGAGTTCCGTAGTCTCGTTCAAGGTAACAAGACTGTGGAAGTTTATCAGCGTGAGTTCCTTGACTTGTCTCGCTATGCTGAAGAAGACATTCCTACTGATGATCGAAGGCAGGAGAAGTTTCGTGAAGGGCTGCACCATGACACTCAGTTAGCCCTGCTTGTTCAAGACTACCCTGATTTCGCCACCTTGGTGAATAAGGCCATCATGGTCGAGACTGGATTGAAGAAGCACAAGGAAGCTACCAGACGCACTCGTGAGATGGGCTCATCTTTGGGCTCGTCTTCCTAGAAGCGCCGCATCTGGATTCTGCAGAGCATGTACCGTCCAGTAGCTTCAGTGCACAGGCCTGCTTATGCCGCACCTCGTCTGCCTCCTCCACCACCGAGGCAGCCTCTGCAAGCTCCAGCACCTCGAGCTCCTGCACCACGTCCTGACAATGGACTCTGCTTCAAGTGTGGCCAGCCGGGGCACCGTGCCAGAGATTGCTCACAGAGTCAGAATCAACTAGCTCTCCCTTCTGCTGGCCGAGGTATTGGCCGTGGTATTCCTCAGCAGCGTAACAACAATGCCAGACCTTCTTATGGTCGTGGGCAGGCCTATCATGTCAATATGAGTGAAGACCCAGACCAACCAGCTACAGTCATGGGTACACTACTTGTTAATTCAGCACCAGCTTCTGTTTTATTTGATTCAGGAGCATCTCATTCATTCATGTCAGAGCATTTTGCACGCATGCATGACGTTAAGTGTGAGTACATGAGCACACCTTTAGTGGTACATACTCCCGCGGGTGGATGTCGAACCTCCGTGGTTAGTTATAATGTTCCCATTGAAATCGAAGGATTGGAGTTTTGCGTGTCCCCCGTTATCCTCAAATCTTCCAAGATTGACCTTATTCTGGGAATGGACTGGTTGAAGGCCCATTACGCCTCAATCAATTGTGTCACTAAAGTTGTTCACCTCTTACACCCATCGAATGAACTAGTGAATTATCAGGCTCATCTCACTCAGAACGCGGAGGCTCAGATTTATGCCTTGAATGCGTTGAACGCTTCTCCGCTTGAGGGGATTGAGAACATCCCAGTTGTCTGTGACTTCCCGGATGTTTTTCCAGAAGAACTTCCAGGAATACCCCCTGCTACAGCTGTCGAGTTCGTCATTGACTTGAAGCCTGGCACCACTCCCATTGCGAAGCGTCCCTACAAGATGCCTCCGCACCATCTTATCGAGCTTAAGGAAGAAATTGATAAATCCTTAAGGAAGGGTTTCATCCGTCCCAGTTTCTCTGCCTGCGGAGCGCCGTCTCTTTTTTTCAAGAAGAAAGATGGTACGAATAGGTTGGTCCAAGATTACCGTCCTATCAACCAGGCAACCATTCAGAATAAATATCCGCTTCCCCGGATCAATGACTTATATGATCAACTTGCTGGATCTTCGGTATTCTCTAAACTCGACTTGAGGTTGGGTTATCACCAGATCCGTGTCCGCGAAGAGGATATTCCAAAGACTGCATTCGTTACTCGATATGGCTCCTATGAATACACTGTCATGTCATTTGGCCTGACGAATGCTCCAGCTACGTTCTCACGTCTGATGAATTATATATTCATGGATTACCTCGACAAATTTGTCATGGTGTATCTGGATGATATTCTGGTATATTCGAAGAATAAGGAAGAACATGCCGAACATCTTCGCCTTGTTCTGGAGAGGCTTCGAGAGCACAAGTTATATGCCAAGTACTCCAAATGTGAATTCTGGCTTTCCGAAGTGACCTACCTTGGACATGTGATTTCCAAGGACGGTATTGCCGTTAACCCGGAGCGTGTTCAGGCTATCCTTGACTGGACTCCTCCGAAGAATGCCAAGCAAGTCCGAAGTTTTCTCGGTCTAGCCAGTTATTGTCGCCGATTCGTCGAGAACTTCTCCAAGATCGCCAAGCCCTTGACTAATCTGCTCCACAAAGGCGTTAAGTTTGAGTGGACAGACAAATGTCAGGAAAGTTTCCAGACCCTCAAGGACAAGCTTACTTCTGCTCCAGTGCTTGCTCCTCCCGATTCTCGCAAGGACTTTGTGATATATTGCGACGCCTCTCGTCAGGGATTAGGATGTGTACTAATGCAAGAACGAAGAGTAATTGCGTATGCTTCACGTCAATTGCGTCCACATGAAGAAAATTATCCAGTGCATGATCTTGAACTTGCTGCAGTGGTATATGCATTGAAGTTATGGCGACATTACCTTCTTGGTAATCGGTGTGAGATTTATACCGATCACCAGAGTCTGAAGTACTTGTTCACTCAACCGGATCTTAATCTCCGTCAGCAACGATGGTTAGAAACAATTACGGACTATGACTGCGGTATTTCATATACCCCGGGCAAGGCTAACGTGATGGCTGATGCCCTGAGCCGCAAGTCATATTGCAACAACCTCATGGTTAGGAGAGCTCAACCTCATCTTTATGCAGAACTAACTCAGCTGAATCTGCGGATTGTTCCTCAAGGTTCTCTTAATAACCTTGTGGTACAGCCAGACCTTCAAAAGGCTGTTAAGGAAGTGCAAGCCAAAGATGCTGAAATTGACTTGATGAAGAAAGAGCTTCACCTTGATAAGTACCGGGATTTCTCAGTTGCTGAAGATGGAACATTATATTTCCGAGACCGCATCGTAGTACCTCGCTTCGAGCTTATGACTGACAATGTCATGAAGGAGGCTCATGATACACCGCTGTCTATCCACCCGGGTAGCACCAAGATGTATCGCGATCTTCGACAGAGGTACTGGTGGTCCAAAATGAAGCAGGACATTGCTCGATATGTTGCTGAATGTGACGTATGTCGTCGCGTGAAAGCAGAACATCAGAAGCCTGCTGGAATTCTTCAACCACTCCCCATTCCTTTGTGGAAGTGGGATAAAGTGTAGATGGATTTCATTACTGGTCTTCCTAAGTCTCAGAAAGGTCACGATGCTATTCTTGTCATCGTCGACCAACTCTCCAAGGTTGCTCATTTTCTGCCTGTCAAGGAGACTATCACTGCTAGCCAACTAGCAGAGCTGTACATCTCCAGAATCGTTTCACTCCACGGTATTCCGAAGGAGATCAGTTCGGACCATGGCGGACTTTTCACGTCCAAGTTCTGGGAAAGTTTCCAAGAAGCTATGGGAACTCACATTACATGGAGTTCAGCTTATCATCCCCAATCCCAAGGCCAAGTTAAGCGCGTTAATCAAGTGCTTGAAGACATGCTTCGAGCTTGTGTTATATCCTTCGGTAAGAAGTGGGAAGAATCTCTCCCATTTGCCGAATTCTCTTATAACAACAGTTATCAAGCCAGCTTGAAAATGGCCCCTTTCGAAGTGTTATACGGATGTAAGTGTCGAACCCCTCTGAACTGGTCAGAAACTGGGGAACGACCACTCGTTGGACCGGACATTATTCAACATGCTGAAGAACAATTCAGAATTGTCCGAGAAAATCTAAAAGCAGCTCAGGACCGTCAGAAGAGCAATTATGATCGCAAGCGATGGGGTCTGACTTATCAACCGGGTGATCAAGCTTATCTGCGTGTCACTCCTATGAAGGGCACCCATCGTTTCGGAATTAAGAGCAAGCTAGCTCCTCGCTATATTGGTCCCTTTCGCATTGTTGCCAGACGTGGACAAGTGGCTTATAAATTGGAGTTGCCGCCACAATTCTCTCATATTCATGATGTCTTCCACGTGTCGCAACTTCGCAAATGCTTCAAGGAATCTCCACACCGTGCAGTGGATCAAGAGATGCTTGAGTTGCAAGATGACTTATCTTATAAGGAGCATCCGATCCGATCCGCATCCTTGATGAAGCTGAGCGTCGAACTCTTCAGAAGACGACCAAGTTTCTGAAAGTGCAGTGGTCGAATCACACTGAAGATGAAGCCACTTGGGAACGCGAGGATCATCTTCGCAAGGATTATCCCGACCTCTTTCCTTCTTCCTCCTGAATTCTCGGGACAAGAATTTCTTTTAGAGGAGGAGAACTTGTAACACCCCTGTGTAATAGCCACTGTGATCAGCTGCTAATAATGCCAAGACATATCATTTGCAGTGCCTAATCATAGTGGTTAACCAAAATAATTCAAACTCCATTCTGAAAATCAACTCAAATTCAAAAGTGCAAAATAAATTTGCTTAAACGTTGTTGCAAAAATGTTCATTAATTGGCAAATAATCCAGGAACATTTATATAACCATCACCAAAATAGTTGGAGTTAGATAAGTGACTCAACCAACTTGAAACAGCACCAAAACAGAGTTATTAAATCCATTTAAAATCATTTCAAATTCAAATGGAATCCAAATTTACCCAAACAAGTTTCTGGTGATAAGGAATATTGCATTGTATTATTTGAGTCTAGTCTCATATTTTACAAAAATGCTAAAGTGGCCTAGCTATTTCCAAGAACAGAAAAGAATAAAAGAAAATACAAAGCAGATTATAGAAAAATAAAAACGAGGCACTGTGCACTGGGCCTTAGTGCACAGTGCCCCGACAGCCGGCCCATCTGGCCCAACCTCTCTCTCTCTCTCTCTCTCTCTCTCTGTCGTCTTCTCTCTGGTCGAGCGCGCGCGCCATCCGCGCGCCGACACGCCGACGGCGCCACCGACGGAACAGGGGCGAGGAGGGGATAAGGCCGAGGCCAGTACCTCCCCCCTGCCCTCCTCGGCCACTCCTCCCCTCTCCCCTCGCTCTTCCCCTCTGGTTCTCGACGCCGGCCGACGCGGCCGCCATCGCGCCCCTGCCCGCAGACGCGGCCACCGTCCCCCATTCGCTTCGCCGAGACGTCCTGCGGCTCCGCCTCGCTCCTCTGCTTCCACTACACCTCGACATCGAGCTCGGGGAGGACCGCACGGACGGGATCGACCTCGGCCTCTTCTTCCCTGTCGCCGGCGATTCTCGTCGACCCTGAGCCCCCTGCTGCTACTAAGCCATCGAAGGCTTTTCATAGCTGCTAGGTGAGCTCCGTCCTTTCCCCTGTTTTCTTCCCCGCGTATTTGAACGCCTCCGATGAGCTCCCCCCGTAGCCGTGCTCCAACCGCCGCCGTGTTAGCCATTGTCGTGCTCCCGAGCTCCGGCAGCTCGAGCCAGGGGCGCCAACGCGCTCCTGGGGGTCCGCAGCTTCTTCCTAGCTAGTTAGCATGCGCGAAAGCGCCGCGCAGCCACGGTCCCGTTCGGTCCCGAACTCCGGCGCCCATCCCGCTGCTCGCCGCCGTCGATCTAGCTCACCTCCGGTCGGTCCAAGGCCACCAGTCGACGCGGCGCTCTTCCAGCTTTCGAAAGCAGCCAACAGCGCGAAATGGTGCACTATAGCGCAAATCCGACGCACTCCGGCGACGCGCCGCCGCGTTTGAGGTCGCCGGAGCTGTCTCCGGCCGGCACCGACGTGGCCTGACATGTGGGTCCCCCTGAGTCACTGACGGGTGGGCCCCGCCGACCCATTGACCCAGTCAACTACGCTGACTGGGCAGCGCAGTCACTGACATATGGGCCCCCCCGTGGTTAATTAAGGTAATAGCGTTTAATTAAATAAAATTAATTAGTTTAGTTTAATGTCTCACTGACAGGCTGGGCCCACCTCCTAATTAACCCTGATAATTAAGTTAACACACTGTTAGTCTAAACAGAGGCTGACATGTGGGTCCCACTGGACCCACATGTCAGGTTTGACCTGGCCAGCCGGTCAGTTGACCTGCTGACGTCGTCATGATGTTCTGCTGATGTCATATTTCAATTTCTGTTAAAATAAATAAATTCCAGAAAATCATTTAAACTTTGAAAATTAATAACTTTTAAACCGTAGCTCAGATCGAAAAAGTTAAAACATGAAAGTTGCTCAGAACGACGAGACGAGTCTGATCGTGCCGTCTGTTTCCTTGTCGGAACCTCCTACGTAGGAGAGCTCGTAACTCCGAACCCGTATCTGATAGATGAATAGTGACTAATCACCGGTAAATAAATCCCGCGATAATCCTAAAAATAACTAAAATGACTTATATGCATATTTAGGCAACCCTGCACTGCATCATAGCATAGCACGCACTGTGTTGCATTTGATTGCATTATATTTACTTGTTTTCTCCCCCTCTTCTCTTTTGGTAGACCCCGACGTTGCCGTAGCTCCTGAGGCAGACGCCGCTCCGGAGTACGACTACGTCCCCGACGATCAGGCCCTTGCCGTCGAGCAGACAGGCAAGCACCCCCATTTTGAGCATTCCGATATAGCCCACTCTCTTCTCTCTTATGCTTGCATTAGAAGTTACTGCTGCTACTGTTGTCCTATATCTGCTGCATAGCCTGTTTTATTGTAGCCTACTTTTGATACCTGCCTGTTTTCCTAAACTGTTTAGTATAGGATGGGTAGAGCCTTATCAGAGACCCACTTGTCCCGACTGCCCCGCTGGACTCTCAGAAGACCCGAGCAACGGGATCGAAGATCAGACCCTGGCACCGCACGTCACTTCCCCTTAAATTGCGCGACACTATTGGGTTACTATCGAGTGCCGAGGGTGATACCTCGTCAGCACTTCTAATGATAACCTTGTAGGTTAGTTATTCGGTCGTGGTAAGCGAGGGTGATTCCTCCTACACCACCCTCGATAATGACGTTGTCGTGCAACTTCTCAAGTGTGGACCTCGAGGGTGATTCCTCATTCGTTCACCTTGACGATAGCATCGAGCGGGAATTCCATCAAGGGTGATTCTCCCTTGGTGTCAGACACACGGAGACTTGGTTACTACGAATGAACACTAAACCATGATACTATGATACTAAAGACGGGTCGGCCCTGAGGGGTATCCGCGCGAGCATGATTGCGAAGTGATGTGGAGTCGGGTTGACCTAAGAGGTGCCCGCGAGATAACTACGAGGCGTGGCCGGGCATTCTTAGCCCTTGCCGCAAGTCCTCAAGATGGGGCGACAGGGTCACATCGATCGTGAGTCTCTGCTCGTTTCCGCGCGCTCATAAACCACTAAAAGGTTTGGATATTTGATCCGAGGGGCCTCTGGCCTGATAGCACTAACCATCACGTGGGCATAGTATGGGCGTTCTGCGTCGTATACATCAGCCGAAGCTTATTTGACATCAGTAAGGAGCGGCGCACGCCGAGTTGGACTGGGAACGCAACCGCGCTTGTATAAGGGGTTGCTAGGTCTGCTCTCGGTGGCCCCGTAACGTGCAGGAGTTCCCGGGGCGATGGCCCAAGACCCCTGGGGGCATAGGTTTAGTCCGGCATGCTGACCTCTCTTATAAGCCTAGGTCGGGTTGCAGCGTGTTGCTTAGCCGAGGCCGGGCATGACCCAGAAAAGTGTGTCCGGCAGGAGTTAAGTGAGCGTGGTGGGTAACTTGGTGCACCTCTGCAGGGAAGAAACTTCTATCGATAGCCTGTCCTACGGTAACGGACACTCGGAGTTGTATCCCAATCGGTACAACTAGAACATGACTTGAGATGAGAACTGGATAGTACGGCTCTGGGATTGCTTTCTCGCAGGGAGTCAAGAAAGAATCTCTGGCCGAGGTTGATGACATTGTTATACTTTACATTATGTTATTCTGTTCTCTTCTAATGCTGCAAGACTGTTGAAGAAGCTGAAGATGCTAGTCTTCGATAGGACTAGGTTTTCCCCCTCTATTCTGGCATTTCTGCAGCCCAGTCCACATATACAGCCCCCTTTGAAAACGTTGCATATGTAGTGTAGATCCTTGCTTGCTGAGTACTTCGGATGAGTACTCACGTTTGCTTTACTTTCTTTTTTCCCCATATCCCTTTTGATGCCACCAGACGTCGGAGCCTCTGAGCCAGACGCCCCCGTCGACGACCACTACTACTACCAGCCCAGAGAGTACTACTACTACGAGGAGCCGACCGACGACCAGGAGTAGGATTCGGAGGGTCCAGGGCAGGAGGCCCACGCCTTCCGATCGTAGTATTTTATTTTGCCCCGCCTCTGTGAAGGCTTATCTCTCTTTCTGTAATATATCTGTACCCAGATATCTAATGCTTTCGCTGACACTTGTATGCCATCGAGCTATGTATTCGAGCCCTCGAGGCCCTGGCTTGTAATATAAAGCTTGAATGAATTTATTTATGATTTAGAGTTGTGTTGTGATATCTTCAAGTGAGTCCTTAGGCTTGATCGTGTGCATTTGCGTGTATGGTTAGTGCACGATTAAGTCGGGGTCGTCACAGTGTGGGGCGAGGAGACAATGACTTGGCCAGTGGTTGGAGCAAAGAACTCGAGGAGTGCCCGAATTGCTCAAGATCAGCGGTATTAGCTCACCTTTCCTTCCTTCTCCTTCTTCCTATGATGTCCAAGTTCCTCTCGGTAGAGGCGGCGTGTTGATAATGTGTAGATAAAAAAAAGTCAATGAATAGTGATAAATGGAGAATAACTTGTATTTATGTTCATCCTCATAGGGGAAATTACAAGGTAAATAGAGGGAATAGAGCGTGTGCGACCGTGGTTGCCTAGATTGGCAACTCCCTATGCATTAGGTAGAATTAATCCAGTAATTAAAATAATTAACTCTCAATAGTGTGAAGCAAGTTTAGGACATCCCAATGATGGACCTAGGTGGTTATTCACTTAGGTTCAATGGTTAAGTGACACACAAATGGTATTTTTTTTATGTTGCTACACAATGAGCTTATTCATGAGAAAGCTACACCATGGTTCCAATAACCCAAAATATTTCTTATCTAGCTATGTGGAGTATTTGTCATTGATCGCTAGACATCCACAAGCAAATCTTGAGAAGGAAAAAACATGTGGTTAGCTACGCCCAAACAGGGTTGTTCATGGTAGTAGAAGAAACACATAATGTGCATATACGTACCAAAGAACCGCGATGTATGTCATCCTAGAACCTGATTGCAGTGAAACGATCTCTATTACTTCTTTTCCATGGAAGTATCTATTAAGGTATGTATCAAGGGTAGACAAAGGCAATTCCAAATGGAAATCGGGATTAAAACTTATGTAAAATAACTAGGGATCAAAACAAGGCCAATCTCACCCTATTGGCTAAGGGTTATTCTGATGATGTTGGTGCAATCACTTGCTATTTTATGCGAGCTATCATCTTTCTATATAGATTTGGTAAGTATTGCACATAGTCTCGCGCCTCACCCCAAAATTGCAAGTCCTACCTCTCATGCTCACCCGATCCAGCCAAAATTCTGGTCCCCACCACCACCACCACAACCAAGGCCAGCCAAGGCACGTGATTGCCATAACCCCTCCAAATTCTCTCTTTTCTCGTCAATGCCAAGTCCCCCCAAAGTTTCGTCGAGTACCACACTACAAGTGGTAGACCAGGAAAAAACCTAGTGGCATTGGGCGCTGGAGCAACCAAACCTTCACATAGACACGCAACAAAAAATACAACGACAACACCAAGGTAAGGAAAAAATATGTCATTCTTACCTGATCTTGGCACATGTTCCCTTTATAGAACTTTCTTATGTTATACGTTATTACCTCTAGTTAAGTTGCCCCTTGTGTGCCTAACTCATTTTGTATCAGTTCTTACCATGTGTGCTCTATTATGTTTCTGTTGGATCTATTATCTTGCATATACACCGCTATCTTGGTTGTGTGTCTCTCTAGGCATCCCCCATTTTGCATGCTAAATGTTTTGTGCCTGATTGATTCAAAGAAAACACGTAAAAAGGTGGTCATCTTAGTTATTGATTTGGGCATCCATCATATTAAGCAAAAAAAAAGTTGGGAACAAAACAACCACTACTGCAGGATGTTGCTAACGCGACACTACAATCAGAGACCCTTCGATGAAACTGTGTGCGATGCATTAATCGCAAACCGTGATGTAAAAGAACCGTAAAAAATGATACAAAACGTTTGCGATGGCTGAGACATCAAACACGATCCAGATTATAGTTGCGTGTGCGATGCGTGGCATACGGTTGATCCATACGAACTGTTTGCAATGATCCAGAACAACAGAAACGGGCAGCCAGATGAAGGTGTGTGCGATATACGGCATACAGTTCGCTCCGATGAACCGTTTGTGATGATAGAGTTGAACACAAATGATTCGGCATAACAAGATGTGTGTGATACCCGGCAAACAGGTCGGTAATGAGAATTATGTGCGATCATTATAGACAGCGCATACAATTTTTTTTGTGAAATGTGTGCTCGACAGGGCACACAATTCAAGAAACCTACCTGTGGGCGATAATGTAAAAGATCTCTGTCGAATACTTATTGCTAACCGTCTGCGATGAGATTGATAGGGGAAATAGAGATAACGAATTAATATGAGCGAACGGAAACAGAGATATATACAATCTGCTTAATTTAGTCCTTCTTGTTGTTGTTGTTGTTGTTGGATGGCCCCGCGACATCGTCTTGGCGAGGACGCTTCTTGCCGCTAGCCGTTGGCTTTTCATCGCCGCCGCCGTCGTCATCGTCATTGCTGTCGTCGTCGCCCTCCTCCTCGTTCGACCATTCCTCCTCCTCATCATCGTCATCCTCTTCTTCGTCCTCCGACGACTCCTTGTCCGTCTGGTTGTCATCTGACGACTCCGAAGGCAGCATCCCTTCCATGATCCGGATATAATCGAGGTTTGGGCTCGACGCCGGACTCATAGAAGATGAGCGGGATAATTCCAATGTTGACCTACCATCGGGCACCAGACTGCTGGCGGAACTTTCGTCCTCCTTGTCGGTCGACATGGTTACGGTACATATACAAACCGTGAGAGAGCGAGATTGCAGAGTGTGTGCAAGTGTGTAGCGCGGCCGGCCGGGGATGATGAAGACGGTTAAGCGGGGTATGCAGAGAAGAGGAATGTCAATTGAAGCAGGGGATTGACGTATTATCTAATCGTTGATATAATCAACCGCAATTATTTGTACCCAGTCACTCCAAATTCCCGGGGTTGCGCAGTTCTCAATGTGATAATTACGCACACGTGTTGGAGCGTCCAAATATGAAACAAGCATTTTTCATACTACTCCCTCCGTACCGGCGACCTTGGTGGGGGAAAAATGAGAGAACTTGATGATTATTTGCTAATCAATACCATTGCGTGCAGAGAATTGACCATTGCATGTTATGCTAAGTAGTATCAAGTCATTGAATGCATACAAGCCCCACGACTCCTATTGGTTGATATCTTTTTTCAGGACAACAACAGGGAACGAGTTTTGGGATTACTTGGTTTTTGTAATGTGACTTATGCACTGATACGAATGGAGTAGGACAGTTGGCAAGCAATACATTGAGCTCTTCTTATTGATGAAGCCAGTAATAATCAAACAAAACCCCTAATCATCATTGCAAACAGCGCATAGAAGATGACTAATGCGACAACCACAACTACACATGCTAGTTCCTTCTTGTCTCTTGCTTTCATCTGTTGCCTGTGATTGATTCTTTCTTACTTCATCGTACTGATTGTACACTCCAGATCCGTCAGTTTCTTCTTCAGCTTTACGTTATCTTCTGCGAGCTTGGTGATAACACTCCGAGCCCTGCCATGCCATTCTTCATCCAGCCAGTTAACAAAGGCACAAGCCTCATATCCCTGCCAATGTTAAATAGTATTCAGGATGAGCGGTGGCATTAACTCAACTAAAATGATGAACTTAATTAGCACTAATCTCTAAGGGGCAACTGAGAAACCGTCTGCCAATGTCGAATCCCTCCGTGCATACATGTCGAGCGGGAGTGTGCCTGTGCACACAACTCAGCTTTTGGTACTTCTCGGTGGCGCAAAACTCGGAGTCGAACTCATGTTGCGGGAGTCTGGAGTGACGAAGACATGTACCTAGGGTAGGGTAATAGGCCTGACCTAGACACCCTTACCCGAGGTCACTGCCCTAAGCCCAAGGACATTCAAAGGATAGCACCATCTACCGACTGAAATCGCCACAGGGTGCAACCCACTCGACCAACAGTTCACTCGGACAACCCAATTCCATTCGACCAGGGTGTACTCACTCGACCACACCAGAAACCATTCGGAAGACAGAAGATCTAAGGGCACACAGGATGGCAAGGGTCAGGCGTTCACTCCGTAGTCTTAATGATCATTTATTTGCCTTTATTTCTGGCGTTATCAGTAACGTCCTATCTTTATAGACATTGAAACCCTTGTAACGTGGGACGGTTGGGGTCCTGGCGCACTCTATATAAGCCACCCCCCTCCTCAGGCACAAGAGTTCGCACCCCCTGTAACTTCACGCATAAGTCAATCGACCGAGCCTCCGGGCACAGAGACGTAGGGCTGTTACTTCCTCCGAGAAGGGCCTGAACTCGTAAATCTTGCGTGCACAACCTCATCGTAGCTAGGATCTTGCCTCCTCATACCTACCCCCCCCCCATTCTACTGTCAGACTTAGAACCACGACAGTTGGCGCCCACCTTGGGGCTGGTGTCTTAGCGACTTTCCGGTGAGGTTGTGATTTTTTCCGATTCCCATCATCATGGTTTCGGGTGGAGGTTTGGCTGAGGGCCATGAGATCCATCTCGGCGCGCTCGTCTTCATCGCCGACGACTCCGCCTGGCTCCAGGAGGCCCCCCTCGACGTCGAGACATTCCCCGTCCGCGGGGTGACGCACTTTCGCGCATGTGTCCCCGGCGTCCTTCTGCGGCAGCCGTCGACCCAATATCGGTCGTTTCCTACGGCATCTTCGTTCCCCGCTGTTCGCCATCGCAAGCGATCTGGTCGATCGCGGCTTCAGCGGTGGGTGAAGCATGCAGTGGCACGTCAATCGGCCACTCCTCAAGTCGCTGCAATCGAGCCCGATGAATCTCTCTACGGCCTGTTCAATCTGTCGACTGGCTCCGTCGAGACTCTGTCCGAGTGCGACAGCAGCGATCCTGCGGCGGAGGTCCTGATGGTCGACACGCCGCGTAGCCCACCTGGCATGCGTCGCAACGGAGGCGGCAACGGCGGTGGCGATCCGTCGCGTGTTCACGAGGAATACCACCCCAAAACCCTCTCTTCACAGCAAAGGGAAGAACTTCACCGCCGTAACGAGGAAGCACTCCACACGCCCATCGTCGGAGAGACCTCCGAGGCTCGGGCCTTGGAGGCAGCGTGCTTGGCCACTTTGGTTGAACGCACTCGACTGGAAAATCTTCAGCATGCACTCGACGAACGTGCTCGGCAGCGGATTCCTGAGTCCAGTCGATGGCGGCAATTATTCCCTCCTGAACCTCAGGTATACCGCACTCCGATTCAGAATCTTGCAGCCGCAACTCGTATAGCAGAATCCATCCAGCCATCCCAGTCAGAAGCTGGACAAGGTTTGATGCAGATCCGGGCTCTGCTCCGGGCGGCAGGAGACCAAAACACTGCAGTATCATAGTCACGTGACAGAATCCATAGCAGATCTGTGGTGGCTGACACAGTTCAGTCGGCTCACAGCCCAAGATCGCCTCCGCGGCGTGAAGGGCGGGTGCATCGCCAGGATCAACACTTGGGTCGGATCCACGAGCAGTACGATCATCGACTCAGCCGTGATGACCGCCGTCGAGCGCCTACACCCCCTCCGAGAAGCGGATCATATGTGCCCCGGCACTATGATGACAGGCGCCCGTACAGCGGAGGGCGGAGGATGCCGGTCGACCCAAGAGAGCCAGGGTTTGATGTGAGGTCAATTTTAGTGCAAGGTTTGGTCGACAGGAACCGAGCACACAGAGAGGGGCAAGGCAGGGATCGCCCGAGTGGAAGCAGGATTCATGTTTCGGGTCCCGAGTGTTTTAGCAGAGCTATCAGAGCCGCTGAGATCCCCCCCAACTTCAGGTTGGCGACTGGGTTTAGTAAGTTCACCGGTGAGTCGAAGCCTGACACTTGGCTGGAAGATTACCGAGTGGCTGTCCAGATCGGTGGTGGAAATGATGAGGTAGCTATGAAACACCTTCCTCTCATGCTGGAAGGGTCGGCCAGAGCATGGCTGAATCAGTTGGCTCCAGGCAGCATATTCAGCTGGGAAGAGTTAGCCCGAGTGTTTGTCAGGACATTTGAGGGCACATGCAAACGACCTACGGGGTTGACAGAATTGCAACATTGTGTACAGAAGCCGAATGAAACTCTGAGGGATTACATCCAAAGATGGACCACATTACACCACACAGTAGAGAATGTATCCCAACACCAAGCAGTTTGTGCCTTCAAGGAAGGTGTTCGGTATCGGGAGCTTAACTTGAAATTCGGTCAGACAGGAGATATGTCTCTGACCCGAATGATGGAAATAGCCACCCGGTACGCTAATGGTGAAGAAGAGGACCGACTCTGCAGTGGGAAGGGCAAGCCAGTCGCCCAAGACACCGGAGTGGGTCGGAAGCAGAGACGCAAAGCCAAGCTAGCAGGTCCAGGTGAAGCTGCAGTTGTAACTCAAGGGAAATTCAAAGGAAAGCCCAAGGGACCCTGGATCCCCAAGAAGGTGAAAGATCAGGCTGGGAACGATGTGTTGGACTTGCCATGTCACATTCACACCAAGAAGGATGAAGAGGGAAATCTGATTTATCCCAAACACACCACTCGACAGTGTCGGCTCCTGATCCAGCAGTTCCGAGAGAAACAGCCCAATGAAAAGGAAAAAGAGTCTGACAAGGATGGTGATTAGGAAGAAGATGATGACGGTTTCCCTAACGTCAATTCCACTTTGATGATTTTTGCTGACATTGAGAGTAAAAGTCGACTGAAAGTCATCAACAGAGAGGTAAACATGGTTGCTCCGGCAACGACGACATACTTGAAATGGTCAAAGACTCCCATCACATTCGACCAATCTGACCACCCACCGCACGTCGCCACCCCCGGGAGGCAAGCGTTGGTGGTCGACCCGGTCGTTGGGGGCACCCGGCTGACCAAAGTCTTGATGGATGGTGGCAGCAGCTTGAACATTTTGTATGCAGAGACTCTTCGTGGGATGGGCATTCCGATGTCCAGGCTCAGTGAGAGCAACATGCGGTTCCATGGTGTCATTCCAGGGAAGAAAGCTGATTCACTCGGATAGATCACTCTTGACGTGGTTTTCGGTGACTCAAAGAATTACCGCAAGGAGAAGCTGACATTTGAAGTTGTGGATTTTCACAATGCCTATCATGCTATTCTGGGCAGAACTGCATATGCCCGTTTCATGGCTCGACCGTGTTACGTGTACCTCAAGCTGAAGATGCCTGGCCCCAAGGGCGTGATCACGGTCACTGGCAATCGGCAATGAGCAGAGGAGTGCCTCCAGAAGGGCTCTAAGATTGCCGATGAACAGATGGCGGCGATTGAAATGGAAGAGTATAAGAAGACTGCAGATCCGAGTGATTTGTTGCGCACTAAGAAGCCTGCTTTCGAGTCTGCATTTCAGTCGTCCGGTGAAACAAAGCCTGTTCACATTCACCCGACTGATCCCAGTGCTGCACCGACTCATATCTCAACAACACTCGACAGCAAATAGGAAGAAGCGCTCATCCAGTTCCTCAGTGAGAACTGGGACATCTTCGCATGGAAGCCATCTGACATGCGGGGTGTACCCAGGGGGCTGGCTGAGCACCGTTTGCGAGTCGATCCAAAGGCAAAACCCGTGAAAGAGCACCTCCGTTGGTCTGCTGCGGAGAAGAGAAAGGCAATCGGCGAGGAGGTGGCTCGGCTTTTGGCAGCTGAGTTCATCCGCGAGATTTACCACTCCGAGTGGCTCGCCAATGTTGTCATGGTTCCCAAGAAGGACGATTCACTCTGTATGTGCATTGATTTCAAGCATATCAATCGGGCCTGCCCGAAAGATCATTTTCCTCTCCCCCGCATCGATCAGATAGTCGACTCGACTGCGGGATGTGAGCGATTGTCCTTCCTGGATGCATATTCCGGGTACCATCAGATCCGACTGTATGGACCTGATGAAATAAAAACAGCTTTTATCACCCCATTCGGGTGCTTTTGCTATGTCACCATGCCCTTTGGTCTCAAGAATGCTGGCGCCACATTCATGCGCATGATACAGAAGTGCCTGCTAACTCAAATCAGTCAGAATGTGGAAGCATACATGGATGACATCGTGGTTAAGTCGCGCAAAGGTTCCGACCTGCTGACTGACCTTGCCGAAACCTTTGCCAATTTGAGAAGATATGATATCAAGCTTAATCCGTCGAAGTGTACATTTGGAGTTCCAGGTGGAAAGTTCTCGGTTTCCTCGTTTCCGAACGTGGGATCGATGCAAACCCAGAGAAAGTTGGTGCAATCCTCCGAATGAAATGCCCTGTGCGTGTACACAATGTTCAGAAGCTTACTGGTTGTTTGGCCGCTTTGAGTCGGTTCATCTCTCGCCTCGGTGAAAAGGCATTGCCTCTTTACCGACTGATGAAGAAATCTGATAAATTCGAGTGGACTCCTGAAGCTGACGCAGCGTTTGCAGAGCTCAAAGCCCTGCTTTCCACCCAGCCGATGCTTGCTGCTCCAATCAGCAAAGAGCCTTTACTGCTTTATATAGCAGCCACTGGACAGGTTGTCAGTACAGTACTCACGGTCGAGCGGGAAGAAGAAGGTAAAACCTACAAGGTTCAACGCCCAGTGTATTATATTTCTGAAGTCTTAACTCCATCCAAGCAGAGATATCCACATTATCAGAAGCTTGTCTATGGAATCTACTTGACCACGAAGAAGGTTGCACATTACTTCTCAGATCATTCGATTACAGTCATCAGTGACGCTCCGTTGTCAGAAATTCTAAACAACAGAGATGCAACTGGCCGAGTGGCAAAGTGGGCGATTGAACTCCTTTCGCTGGATATCAAGTTCGAGGCAAAGAAAGCGATCAAGTCTCAAGAGATAGCAGATTTGCTCGTCGAGTGGATTGAACAACAGTTACCGACCCAGATACAGTCGGAACATTGGACTATGTTCTTCGACGGGTCCAAGATGTTGAATGGTTCAGGCGCTGGAGTGGTCCTGGTATCTCCATGAGGCGACAACCTCAAATATGTTCTCCAGATTCACTTTGATTCCTCCAACAATGAAGCTGAATATGAGGCACTCTTGTATGGGTTGCGTATGGCCATTTCACTCGGCGTCCGCCGCCTAATGGTTTACGGTGACTCAGATTTAGTGGTTAATCAAGTGATGAAGGAGTGGGACATCAGGAGCCAAGCTATGACTGGTTATTGCAATGCGGTGAGAAAGTTAGAAAAGAAGTTTGAAGGGCTAGAGCTCCACCATATACCCCGACTGAAGAATCAAGCAGCTGATGACTTGGCGAAGATAGGATCCAAGCGGGAGCCTATTCCCAGCAATGTGTTTTTGGAGCATATTCACGCACCATCAGTTCAAGAAGATCCCTTCACAGAAGAGCCCCCACAGCCTAAAAGTTCCACTGATCCGACTGAAGTTGAAATCCCAGCTGTGGTCGACTTGATCATGGAAGTTTTGATTGTTATTCCAGATTGGACAGTGCCGTATATCACATATATTCTCAGGAAAGAGCTTCCAGAGGATGAAGAAGAGGCTCGCCAGATTGTCCGTCGATCCAAAGCCTTCACAGTAATGGGGGAGCAACTCTATAGAGAAAGTGTCACTAGGGTCGTTCAGAAATGCATCACTCCGAAAGAAGGCCGAATGATCCTCGATGATATTCACTCGGGAACCTGTGGTCACCATGCGTCTTCTCGGGCCATCGTGGCCAAAGCGTATCGAGCAGGGTTTTATTGGCTGCGGGCAAATGAGATGGCAGAGGAGATAATTGACAAATGTGAGGGCTGTCAGTTCTACTCCAACATGTCCCACAAACCCGCTTCAGCCCTGAAGACCATTCCACTCGTCTGGCCTTTCGCTGTTTGGGGTTTGGATATGGTGGGACCTCTGAAGACTGGCAGGAGTGGTTTCACCCATGTGCTTGTAGCAGTCGACAAGTTCACCAAGTGGATCGAAGCTAAACCTGTCAAAAACCTGGATGCAAGTACTGTGGTCAGCTTCATCAGAGGGTTAACATTTAGATATGGAGTCCCACACAGCATCATCATAGATAATGGGTCAAACTTTGATTCTGATGAGTTTCGAGCTTTCTGTGCATCCCAAGGTACTCGGGTCGACTATGCTTCAGTCGCCCACCCTCAGTCGAATGGACAGGCAGAAAGAGCGAACGGCTTGATTCTCAAAGGTCTGAAACCTCGATTGATGTGTGACCTCAAACATGCGGCCGGTGCTTGGGTAGATGAGCTACCGTCAGTCCTTTGGGGATTAAGAACAACACCAAATCGGTTGACTGGTCGAACCCCCTTCTTCATGGTCTATGGGGCTGAGGTTGTGCTGCCGAGTAACTTGCTTCACAATGCGCCCCGAGTAGAACTTTTTTCAGAAGCTGAAGCAGAACGAGCTCGAGAAGATGCTGTTGATCTTCTAGAAGAAGAAAGAGAGAGATGGCCTTGATCCGATCGACCATTTATCAGCAAGACCTTCGTCGACTATATGCCAGAAATGTGAAGGGTCGAGCATTTCAGGAAGGAGACCTTGTGCTTCGAGTGGACCAGCAACGGCCTCACAAACTTGCCCCCGCTTGGGAAGGTCCCTTCATCGTCACCAAGGTGCTCCACAACGGAGCGTATCACCTCTACAATGTGGAGCATAATAAAGACAAGCCGCGCGCTTGGAATGCGGAGCTACTCCGCCGTTTTTATACTTAAGTGTTCAGACTGATGACATGGTTTTATAGTCTCCTAAATGATTGTTGTTACTAATACATGTGTCCAAAATCCCCCAGTGGGTGGCTTAGCCGCGAATCCGATTCGCCTAAGTTTGTAAAATCCTACCGAGTGATGAGCAACCCTCTCACTCGGGGGCTTAGCTGTAGTCCTGTACTCGCCTAAGTTTGTAAAATCCTACCGAGTGATGAGCAACCCTCTCATTCGGGGGCTTAGCTACAGTCCTGTACTCGCCTAAGTTTGAAAATCCTACCGAGTGATGAGCAACCCTCTCACTCGGAGGCTTAGCTGCAGTCCTGTACTCGCCTAAGTTTAAAAAAAATCCTACCGAGTGGTGAGCAACCCTCTCACTCGGGGGCTTAGCTGCAGTCCTGTACTCGCCTAAGTTTGTAAAATCCTACCGAGTGATGAGCAACCCTCTCACTCGGGGGCTTAGCTGCAGTCCTTTACTCGCCTAAGTTTGTAAAATCCTACCGAGTGATGAGCAACCCTCTCACTCGGAGGCTTAGCTGCAGTCCTGTACTCGCCTAAGTTTTAAAAAAATCCTACCGAGTGGATGAGCAACCCTCTCACTCGGGGGCTTAGCTGCAGTCCTGTACTCGCCTAAGTTTGTAAAATCCTACCGAGTGATGAGCAACCCTCTCACTCGGAGGCTTAGCTGCAGTCCTTGTACTCGCCTAAGTTTTAAAAAAAATCCTACCGAGTGATGAGCAACCCTCTCACTCGGAGGCTTAGCTGCAGTCCTGTACTCGCCTAAGTTTTAATCCTACCGAGTGATGAGCAACCCTCTCACTCGGGGGCTTAGCTGTAGTCCTGTACTCGCCTAAGTTTGTAAAATCCTACCGAGTGATGAGCAACCCTCTCACTCGAGGGCTTTAGCTGCAGTCCTGTACTCGCCTAAGTTTAAAAAAATCCTACCGAGTGACGAGCAACCCTCTCACTCGGGGGCTTAGCTGCAGTCCTGTACTCGCCTAAGTTTAAAAAATCCTACCTAGTGACAAGCAACCCTCTCACTCGGAGGCTTAGCTGCAGTCCTGTACTCGCCTAAGTTCAAAAAATCCTACCGAGTGATGAGCAACCCTCTCACTCGGGGGCTTAGTTGCAGTCCTGTACTCGCCTAAGTTTAAAAAAATCCTACCGAGTGACGAGCAACCCTCTCACTCGGAGGCTTAGCTGCAGTCCTGTACTCGCCTAAGTGTAAAACATGCTCCATCCTGATCTGCAAGGACAACGAGGTGCAGGTCGTCCGCGATCCTCTCCTCAGAACTGCGTCTGTTCCGAGTGAAGATACAAGTTCCACTCGGAAATAAGAACAAGCATATTTAAGGGCAAACTAAGTTCGGATGAAGGAGCTTAAAAGTACACGGGCATCAGGCCCGAAGGAGTTTTACGGTTACAAAATCACTCGGCATACCGAGGCAAATTGAACCGGATCATAAAAGTTCGGACGAAGGAGCTCAAAGTACTCGGGCATCAGGCCCGAAGAAGTTTTACGGTTACAGAATCACTCGGCATACCGAGGCAAATTGAATCAGATCATAAAAGTTTCATTCACTCCGCAGAGGGGCTGGCAGGCTCGACAAACTCGTCCAGGTCGATTCCATCTACGATTCGAGTAGTAGCAGCAATGAAGGTCTCCATGAAAGACTGGAAGTCGAGTTTCTTGGTGTTGGCGACCTTGATTGCCGCTAGCCTCTCTTCTCTGGCTTCCTTGCAGTGGACGCGAACCAGAGACAAAGCTACATCAGCACCGCATCGAGCAACGGACTTCTTCCACTCCTGCACTCGACCAGGAATCTCGTTAAGTCGAGTCATCAGAGACTCGAGATCGTTTTAGAGCGTGTCCCCTGGCCAGAGCGCTGTGTCGATCCGCGAAACTGCAACCTTGAGTCGAGCAAGATATTCCAAGGCACTGGCGAGGCGAGACTCCAGTTGGAGCACATTCATGGCTGCTTCATCTTTGACAGGGGAGTTGATAGGGTCCAAGTTTGTCTCGACTCGCCCAGTTTCTTCCTCGAAGTCTTGACAGAATTCTGCACTCGCAGAGAAATAATGAGTCGACAGCGGTATGATGAGTCGACGAAAGCAAACCAATCGCACAGAGAAAAGTACCTTCAAGCATGAGGAATAATTTTTTGGCGAGTCCTCCCAGGTAGTTCTCCAGCTCGTCCCTCCTGCGGGTGATGTCTTCTACTTTGTCGGTCAGGGTTCGCTTGTCCTTCTTCAGACGAGTCACTTCTTTGTTGGCATCATCAAGAGCAGCCTTCAGCTTGGCATTCTCTCCCTCCAGCTGTCCGGCTGAGGCCATCTTTTGGTCGGCAAGCGCCGTTTTGTCTTCGGCGGTTTTCTTCGCAACCGCAAGGTCAAGGTCCTTCTTCTCCAAAGCTTGTCTCATTGTTTCTAGAAAGAATAACATTCGAATCAGAAAAAGGAGGAGAAAAGGTGGCAAGAGAACCGGTCGACAAACTTTCCTTACCAGCAGCGTCATCCTTAGCCTTCTGCAAGTTGTTTCGAGCCAACTCCAGGTCAAGATTGAGCTGAGTTTGCTTCTTCTCCAAGTCGGCAAACCGGGCTCCAAGATCACAAGATTTCTGTGTTCAGAAGATAGTCAGCTGGCAGACACAAAGACTACTGCCGAATCAAACATTCTCCAATAGTCTCGGGGACTACACCCAGTGGGTGCACTCAGCGTGCCCCCACTGGTCCGACTCTTTCAATCGACTTGGTCCGTCCAGTCAAAAAAAAACTCAGACCATAGCCGACTGCCCGCAGTCGACTACGGTCTCGGGGACTACACCCAGTGGGTGCACTCAGCGTGCCCCCACTGGTAAAGGTTCCACTCGGCATGATCTGCCCAGCCCGAGTGGAAAAGATCTATTAAAAGACCCCCGCCGAATCAAACATTCGACGGCGGTCTTGGGGACTACACCCAGTGGGTGCACTCAGCGTGCCCCCACTGGTTCAGAGATTCGATCAGCACAACCTAGTCGACTCAAGTGGAAAAACTACTCAACAGAAATTAAAACACCCACTGGGTGTGCAGACTGACAATGGGTGTGCAATTAAGGTTCCAAAACGCTCATCCACGGACGTCTTGCGGATAAAGCAGCAATTCCTAAATATCATATCCCAATAGAACAAGCGTCAAGATGGAGTTCAGTCGGAAGAAAGCTAACCTGGACATTGGCCTGAAGTGCTGAGCTGGCATCATAGGCAGCTTGACTGGCCTCGCGCACCACCTTCATCTGCTCCATCATAACGCCAGCCTGGCGTATAGCCTCCTTGGAAGCACTCACTTGGTCTTCTGGGACGTGATGGGCGGTGGGAGGTGCAGTCGGTGTATCAATTGCTTGAGAGCTTGAGGCATGAAGTTGGACAGACGGAGGAAGGGCCGGCACAGTCGACGACGAAGGACGAACACTCGACAAGGGATTCGCAAAAGTAACGGAGGCACGGTTGAAGTCCCCGGATTGCTGGATAGCTGGTTCCGTCGCCGGCGTCGACTGGGGCGTCTTGCTAGCTGGTACCTTCTTGACTGAGGTCCTGCTCCTCCTACCCATGAGTTCCTGTGGATCATCTTCATCATCATCTTGAAGTTCAATAACATCTTGCGGAGCTGCAAAAGAATCAACCACAAGATTTCAGTCGACTGTAGAATTAGCTAGCAAAGAAAAGATGAGATAACAGGGGTCATACCCGCTTTGGAGGTGACCGCGTCCTCCATCTCCTCGTCACCATCATCTTGGTAAGAAGAAGTCCCGGAGGTAGCAGCGCTGCAAATCTCAAGGTTCACTCGGTCAAGCAAGTGAATGGGTCGGCAACTGATATAAGATTCTTCAAACAAAGGGTGAAAACAAAACGCTTACGCAGAGGCGACTGGAACGTCAACCTTGATCTTGGGCAAAGCCTTCCGTGGCTTTGACGGCGTGGTCTTGAGCTGCTTCGAAGCCTTCTCAGTCGGCACCGGAGAGGATATTCGAGTGCGCTTCGAAGTCTGTCCAGTCGGTGCTGCCACCTTGCCCCGGATACTTGCTGGGTCGTGCTTGTGCTTGGAACGCTTTGCCGTGCGAGGTGGAGAATCGACCTCCTCCTCGCAGCTCGAGTCTTCGTGCTCTTCATCACTCTCCCCATCGGAGTTCCAGTCGCCGCTGTCGCCTCCGCTCCCTTCGCCTTCCTGGATCTGCTCCCCGTTGGGCATCGAGTACATCTCAGTATATATCTGCGAAGCAAAGAATCGAACAAGCATCAGTCGGTTCCAAAGACAGTTTACAAATTAGAGTAAAAGTCACTCGACATCGAAGGTCTGACCTTGTCTGGTTCGTTATCAGCGCCGAGTGGCAGAATTCTCCTAGACCCCCTGGGGTTGTCTTTGTTGCCGATAATGCTCTGCAGCCACCGCGCCACCGTCTCCTCGGCAACTTCCTCCGGGTGGATCCGAGCAGAATCATCGGCGCCCGAATACATCCACATAGGATGATCGCGGGCCTGGAGCGGCTGGATGCGGCGAGTGAGAAACACCTCTAACAAATCCATGCCGGTCACGCCATCGCGGACGAGTTGGATTACACGGTCAACCAACATGTTCACCTCCGCCTTTTCTTCTGGAGTCACTTTCAAGGAAGAGGGCTTTTCAATTCGCCCCATGGTAAAGGGAGGAAGGCCAGTCGACTGACCAGGAGTTGGTTTGTCCTTACAATAAAACCAGGTCGACTGCCACCCTCTGACCGAATCGGGAAGAGTCATAGGTGGAAAAGTGCTTTTGCCTCTCATCTGGATCCCTAGACCTCCGCACATCTGGATCACGTGCGTCCTCTCATCACTCGGATTAGCCTTTTTCACAGACTGTGAGCGGCAGGTGAAGATGTGTTTGAAGAGACCCCAATGCGGTCGACAACCCAGGAAATTCTCACACATGGAGACAAACGCAGCAAGGTATGTGATGGTGTTCGGAGAAAAGTGATGAAGTTGGGCCCCGAAAAAGTTCAGAAAACCTCGGAAAAAAGGATGAGGGGGCAGAGAAAAACCACGGTCGACGTGGGTCATGAGGAGGACGCACTCACCCTCCTGCGGCTGCGGCTCGGTCTCATCACCTGGCAGCCTCCAGGACCCATGGGCGATCAAGCCCCCCTCGACCAGATCCTCCATATCCTCTTGCTGAATCGTGGAGCGAATCCAATCGCCCTGGATCCAGCCGGGCGGCAGGCCGGATCTCGACGACGAGCCACCCCGACTCATCTTCTTGCCCTTCGCTGCCGCCGTCGCTTTCTTCGCATGCTCCAAGGCCGCCGTCTTCTCCTTCCCCATCGCGGCAGGCTGCGCTCGGGCGGGGCGATGGCATCGAAGGTGGCGGCGAATGTGGTGGTGAAACAGGAGAGGAGGAAGGAGATGGGGAGCACAGTACCGAGCTCATCGACCCCGACGCCTTATATGGGCCCGCTCCCGAGTGGCTGACTAGTGGGCCCAGGCAATCCAGTCAAATCCCGCAACAGTCGCGTGCTGGATACGTGGCGAAAAAGGTGGCGCGAGAATCGAGGCATCCCTGCCTAACCCGCTCCGTCTACTGCGGTCCTCTCTGTCCCGCGCGCTTCTCCAAATTTCAAATCCCGTGAGATCCGGAAAGCGGCAGCGTGACCAATAGCGCCAAGGATCTTATACCATATCAACACTCGGAGCTTATCAGCAAAAATCACTCGACGACCTCTGAATGGACCCAGGCGACTGAAAATGAAGTTGAAGTTTTTACAAAGATCACCGGCCCGGTTAGGATGCCTCTGAAGCATATAAATCGGGTCGGAACCATCTTCAACCCCTTCTCCACTCGGACCCAGATCCATTCGGGGGCTAATGACGAAGACATGTACCTAGGGTAGGGTAATAGGCCTGACCTAGACACCCTTACCCGAGGTCACTGCCCTAAGCCCAAGGACATTCAAAGGATAGCACCATCTACCGACTGAAATCGCCACAGGGTGCAACCCACTCGACCAACAGTTCACTCGGACAACCCAATTCCATTCGACCAGGGTGTATTCACTCGACCACACCAGAAACCACTCGGAAGACAGAAGATCTAAGGGCACACAGGATGGCAAGGGTCAGGCGTTCACTCCGTAGTCTTAATGATCATTTATTTGCCTTTATTGGTGGCGTTATCAGTAACGTCCTGTCTTTATAGACATTGAAACCCTTGTAACGTGGGACGGTTGGGGTCCTGGCGCACTCTATATAAGCCACCCCCTCCTCAGGCACAAGGGTTCGCACCCCCTGTAACTTCACGCATAAGTCAATCGACCGAGCCTCCGGGCACCGAGACGTAGGGTTGTTACTTCCTCCGAGAAGGGCCTGAACTCGTAAATCTTGCGTGCACAACCTCATCGTAGCTAGGATCTTGCCTCCTCATACCTACCCCCCCATTCTACTGTCAGACTTAGAACCACGACATGGAGTCATACTCCGGATCCAGCGGCTGATCGCTTTCCTGGGGGGGGGGGGGTCATTCAGGACGGATTGAGCTACTTTGGACATGCTAAAAAAGATCGGTTAGATTGGAACCTGACAGGACGATTCGGATCCGTAGTACACCTACCTTCTTATGACCTTAGGCAAGTGCTCGGTGATGACCGCCGTCGTGGCGGCGCTGCCGAGAGCGGCGATACGAGCAGGAGCAGCCACACCGAAACCATCAGCACCACTCGTCCGCATTCCCCCAATGTCAGCGTCACGCGAGGGGATTTCGAGGCTATCTAGGGATTTGGGGGATATGGGGAAACTGTGGGGATATGCTAACGGTCGGGAACTACTTATCGCACTATGTTGTATATGGCACACGGTTTATACATGTCTTTTGTGTTAGGTATTACAACTTCACACACGATTTCCGCACCAAACCGTGTGAGAAGACAACGTAGCAGAGACACGGTTGCCGTGACATAACCGTATGTGATGTACTACCCTGTACATATGGGGATGCAATAATTGAGTTACAGTAATACTTAGGGTAAACAGCCGCTCTGCGGATACCCATCAAAAAAATAAAAACAGCCGCTCTACAGATAGAGATAGCGGCGGCCGAGGCAGCTGCTACCGGATAAGAGGTCAATCCTCGGTCGGTGGGCGGTGGCGGCATCATAGGAGGTCAATCCTCGGTCTGTGATGGGAGATAGGAGGAGCTCAACCATCGAGGTCGGCGGCGGCGTGATTGGAGCACATCCATCGCGGTCGATGACGGGATAGTGGATGTCGAACTTCACGCGGTTGCCCCACTAAACTTTGCTCCTCGACCCTGCTGTCTCGGCGTGCCGCCGCAACGCGCTTCTTTGTCTACTGGGTGGAGGCCGCCGCGCGGCTAATTAATTAAGGTATTCTTTTCGTTGAGTGGCTTAATTAAGGTATTCAATTCATAAGGGTAGTGTTGTACTACTCTGCGTGTAAATTTACTGGCCATTAATTTTTGTCATCGCACGACTGGATAACAATATGGAGCGCCCTCAGTATTTATGAAAATAAAATCTTGTGATTTATGCACGCATCTTTGGGCATTAGTTAATCTGTGTGTTAATGTTGTTGTTTTGTTTTTAATTACCCTTCGTGTGGTGCAGATGGAACGATCTGAATGGATGAAGAATCGGAGAAGCTCAGATTTTGTCAGTGGCGTGTCGGAGTTCATCAATTTGGCTGAAAGTACAAAGAAGAGAATTGGTAATGAGGATTACATCCTGTGTCCATGCCATCATTGTGCCAATACAGAGTCACATAAAGTTACAGTTGTCGAGTTCCACTTAGTCACTCAGGGATTCATGGATGGATATACATGATCGACCAGACACGGCGAAGAGCAGGTCATGGATGAATATACCCAGGGCTGCGAAATGCCAAACCCCGGTCAGAGTCACATGGATGTTGAATCTAACATCGAAGCTGAGGCGTCAAGCTACCAATGGAACACCGGAAAGCCAAAACCCCCACTGGAAAACCAAGACAGCGATGCAGACGACGACGACGACCTTGAAATGCCAGATTTTGCTGCTATGATTGCAGATTTCAAGGGCCCAAAAAAAGATATGATTGGGTACAAGGATCTGCCAACTGTTGATGCGGACTCCAAGAAAGATTTGTATCTAGGTTGCAAAAAGAAATATTCCAAGTTGAGTGCCACACTAGCACTTCTCAGATTTAAAGCAGCAAACGGTCTATCAAACAAGGGCTTCACAGAGTTGTTAGGTCTTTTCAAATAAATTCTTCCAGAAGATAATATGCTCCCCAAAAGCACGATTGAAGGGAAGCAAATTGTTTGCCCATTGGAACTTGAAGTGCAGAAGATACACGCTTGTGTGAATGATTGTATATTGTACCGTGGTGAGTACAAAGATTTGCGTGCATGTCCCACATGCAAGCATGCACGATACAAGCGCAGGAGAGCAAACGGCAAGTACAAATTGGACGACAAGATCAAGACAGGAATCCCGTTCAAGGTTGTTTGGTACTTGCCTTTAATTCCAAGGTTGAGGCGTTTGTTTGCAAACCCTAGAGAGGCAAAGAGGTTGCGGTGGCATCATGATGAGCGAACTGTGGATAAATATATGAGGCACCCGAAAGATGGGGCTCAGTGGGAATTAATCGACAACAAGTTTGAAGACTTTGCCAAGGATCCTAGAAGTATAAGGCTCGGGGGGTGTGCTGACGGGATGAATCCTTTTGGCGATATGAGGACCAAACATAGCACATGGCCGGTGCTTCTGTGCATATATAACCTTGCTCCTTGGTTGTGTATGAAGAAAAAAATACATCATGATGTCAATGATTATCCAAGGCCCGAAGCAACCTGGAAATGACATCGACATTTACTTTCAGCTACTGGTAGAAGAACTGCTGACATTGTGGGTAAAAGAGCCTGCTGTAAAATGTTATGATGCTTACAAAAAGGAGATTTTCAATCTACATGCGATGCTGCTGCACACCATTCAAGATATGCCGGCATTAGGAAACACATCGGGGCAAAAAACAAAGGGAGATGTAGGGTGTGTCACATGCATGGATAAGACAGCTAGCAGATTTCTTCCCAACTTGCGCAAAACCGTGTATTTTGCATCATCGTAGGTTCTTACAGAGAGATCACCTATACCGAAAGATGAAAGCTGAATTTGATGGTACAGCAGAGGTAGGTTTGGGCCCAAGACCTTATGCTGGGGAGGTGGTCCACGACATGGCTAAAAAAATTAATGTTGTGCTTGGCAAGAACCACGCTTTGACGATGAAACAAACACCCAGGGATCAAGTGTTCAAGAAGAAATCGGTGTTCTGGGATTTACCTTACTGGGAGATTCTACGTGTACGTCACTGCATCGATGTCATGCACGTAGAGAAGAATGTATGTGAAAGCATCCTTGGGACTCTGCTCAAGATTAAAGGTAAAACAAAGGATGGTGACGGTGAATGACTTGATATGCTTGGTGATCAATCAAAACACAAGAGTGAAGCAGAAGATGATAACAAATTCCTCCACGCTCGCCAGAGTTACAATTTCAGTACAAAAGAAGCAACAGAGTTCTTCAACTATTTGTTGTTACTTAAGACACCCTCTTCCTACTCCGCAAACATCAGAAGTCTCGTGGATGTGAGCTCAGGTAAAATGAAGTTGGGACACATGAAGTCACATGATTGCCACGTAATGTTGACACAAATCCTCCCGGTGGCCATCAGGAATCTGATGGACAAAGATATAAGAAACACAGTCATTGAGCTCTGTGATTTCTTCAACAAACTATGGCAAAAAGTTGTAGATCCTGAAGAGTTGGATTATATGCAGGAGGATATTGCAAGAATATTGTCCAGCCTAGAGTTGTTTTTCCCACCGTCATTCTTTGATGTCATGGTCCATCTCACTGTGCACCTTGTCAATGAGATAAAGTATTGTGGTCCTGTGTTTCTTCGCAACATGTATCCCTTCGAGCGGTTCATGGGAATACTGAAGCGCTATTGTTGGAACCGAAGCCATCCAGAGGCAAGCATCCTACAAGGTTATACCACGGAGGAGGTGGTTGAGTTTTGCACCGAATACATGAAACAAAGACCTATAGGTTTGCCCCTCTCTCTCCATGAGGGAAGACTGAAAGGTAAGCCGGTCCTTGCTGGCACGCAAAAGGCTGCTCCCGGATATTTGGCCGACAAAGCCCATTTGACAGTATTGCTTAACAACCCAGTTCTCAGCACTTATGCTGAGGAACACTTGGCGGAGATACGCCAAAGCTTCTTACCAATGGTGTATCCTTTAGATGTGGAGATGAAGGAGCACACTAAGGACTATGCCAGATGACTGAAGAATCATATGGCACAAGGATCCATGGATGACATTGCTACGTGGTTGGCACAAAAGCCATCACCTACGGTGTTGAGGTACCAAGCGTATGACATATATGGCTACACGTTCTACACTGAGGAACATGATGAGAAGACCTCATATCAGAACAGCTCTGTTCGAATAGAATGCATGACTGTAGATGAAGCTGATAAAAGGGTATACTATGGAACCATCAAAGAGATTTGGGAGCTTAAATATGTGAAAGTTAAGGTGGCATTATTCAGGTGCACATGGATCCCTCTTAGTCAGGTAAAGGTTTATGATTACAGGAAGACCCGCATTAACAGGACAATGATGGCATACCACGCGGACCCATTCATTCTTGCCAGCGATGCTACCCAGATTTTCTATGTGGAAGACCCCTTGCATAAGAACTGCCATGTAGTGATGCATGGGAAGAGGAGGGTACTGGGCGTCGAGGATGTTGCCGATGAGGACGAGTATGATGAATTTGTTGAGTTGCCAGCCAATGGATCACGCACCCTCCAAACAGAGAAGCGTAAAATCATCAGAAAACCTAAGTTCATTCGGGGTCAATGTAATGATCCTAGTTCCCCCATGTACATGGGAATTAAGCCGTAAGACTAGTTTTTATGCCTACCCTGCAACTTAATTCGTTCAATTTAGAACTGTCGCGTGTACTAAATTTGTGAGTTATGCCTGGTCTTCTGTTGATGTAAGAACCATTAATATGTTGACCTTGATATGTTGTCAGCTCAGGCAATGAATTTGAACTGTTTATTATTATTATTATTATACCATAGAGGTAGCACACTCAATTGATCTCACTCCAGTGTGTATGAGCAAAAGATATGCAATCTGGTTTGTGAATAGCACACGGTTCATTCATGAAAGTCGTGTGCCGACCAAACCACGCGCGGGATCTGAATCATGCGTTTTGATTGGCCAGAACCCAAACCCCATGGATCGTACGTCTGCATCGTTGGATGCTCCCAGATCGAACGGCAATCCTCATCCCTTTCAACAGCACATGCAGTTGCGGTTGTGATTTGATTTATATGCACAAAATGCATGTTAAATTCAAAAAAAGTCTTAAATATAGCAAACGATACCTAAAATGCGCCAGAAAATCAAACCCATGGTATAATGGTGATTGTGTACCGTGGAAATTTTTATGAGGCCAAACGATGAAGTCACCGGCTACTGGAGTTTGAATTGACATGTCTCCTTTTGGAAACCATGATCCTTCTTGTGAGATGCTCCGGTTTCCAAGGAGCGATCATCAAAACTTGTGCCAAACTTTACCAAAAAATTTCCATGGGGTCGTGAGAGCACGCCATGGGCACACACCGATTTTCATGATGTCTGGACTCCATCTGAATTTCCTTTAATTAAAATACCAACTAGGCCTACGCCGGTGGCTGCACCTCGGAGCCGAAACATTTGAAACTTCTCCCCTCTTCTCGAATAATGGATGAAAACTCACAAAGCGACACACAAATGATTTGTACACCTTCTTTGCTAACTAACACCCACATGTAGTTGTAGTAGGGTTTTGATTTTATATGCACTAAATGCAAGGTAAATGCAAGAAAATGGCTTAAAGATAGCAGACGAGACCTGAAACGGGCCAGAAAATCAAACCTAGGGTATATCCGTGATTGTTTACAGCGAAAAGAAATTTCGAGGCGGAACGATGAAGTCACCGACGATTAGAGTCCAAAGTGCCGCGTCTCCTTTTGGAAACTATGATCCTTCTTGTGAGATGCTCCGATTTGGAAGGTGCGAGCATCAAAACTTGTGCCAAACTTTACCAAAAATTTTCCATGGGATCATGAGAGCACGCCACGGTGACACACCTATTTTTATTATTTTTGGACTCTATATGCATTTCCTGTAATTAAAATACCAACAAGGCCTATGCCTCTGGCCGCATCATGCGCCCGAACTGTTTGAATCTTTTTCATGTTTCTCGAACAATGAATGAAAACTCGCAAAGCGACACACAAATGATCTTGCTAACACCCACATGTAGTTGCGACATGGTTATATATATATGCATGGTAAATGCAAGAATGACTCAAATATAGCAAACGAGATATCAAATGCACCAGAAAATCGAACCTTAGGGTACAATGGTGATTTCTTACCGTGGAAAAAAATTTGAGGCGAAACGATGAACTCATGTTTTCATTCAAACGAAAATATGTTGTTAGTTGATGTAAATGTTTTCAAATAGCACACAGTTCATTCATGATGGTCGTGTGCCTATCAAACCGTGGCCGATGCCACCCCTACTGCGCGCGTGATCTGAGTCGTGCGTTCTGATTGGCCAGAACCCAAACCCCACGGATCGTACGTCTGCACCGTTGGATGCTCCCAGATTGAACGGAAATCCTCATCCCTTTCATCAGCACATGCAATTGCGGTTGGGATTTGATTTATATGCATAAAATGCATGTTAAATTCAAAAATGTCTTAAATATAGCAACCGATACCTCAAATGCGCCAGAAAATCAAACCCGTGGTATGATGGTGATTGCGTACCGTGGAAATTTTTATGAGGCCAAACGATGAAGTCACCGGCCACTGGAGTTTGAATTGACACGTCTCCTTTTGGAAACCATGATCCTTCTTGTGAGATGCTCCGGTTTCCAAGGAGCGATCATCAAAACTTGTGCCAAACTTTACCAAATTTTTTCCATGGGGTCGTGAGAGCACGCCACGGGCACACACCGATTTTCATGATGTCTGGACTCCATCTGAATTTCCTTTAATTAAAATACCAACTAGGCCTACGCCGGTGGCCGCACCTCGGAGCCGAAACATTTGAAACTTCTCCCCGCTTCTCGGATAATGGATGAAAACTCGCAAAGTGACACACAAATGATTTGTACACCTTCTTTGCTAACTAACACCCACATGTAGTTGTAGTAGGGTTTTGATTTTATATGCACTAAATGCAAGGTAAATGCAAGAAAATGGCTTAAAGATAGCAGACGAGACCTGAAACGGGCCAGAAAATCAAACCTAGGGTATATCCGTGATTGTTTACCGTGAAAAGAAATTTCGAGGCAGAACGATGAAGTCACCGACGATTGGAGTCCGAAGTGCCGTGTCTCCTTTTGGAAACTATGATCCTTCTTGTGAGATGCTCCGATTTGGAAGGTGCGAGCATCAAAACTTGTGCCAAACTTTACCAAAAAAATTTCATGGGATCGTGAGAGCACGCCACGGTGACACACCTATTTTCGTTTTTTTCGGACTCTATATGCATTTTCTGTAATTAAAATACCAACAAGGCCTACGCCTCTGGCCGCACCGTGCGCCCGAACTGTTTGATTCTTTTTCCCGTTTCTCGGACAATGAATGAAAACTCGCAAAGCGACACACAAATGATCTTACTAACACCCACGTGTAGTTGCGACATGGTTATATATATGCATGGTAAATGCAAGAATGACTCAAATATAGCAAACGAGATCTCAAATGCACCAGAAAATCGAACCTTAGGGTACAATGGTGATTTCTTACCGTGGAAAAAAATTTGAGGCAAAACGATGAACTCATGTTTTCATTCAAACGAAAATATGTTGTTAGTTGATGTAAATGTTTTCAAATAGCACACAGTTCATTCACGATAGCTGTGTGCCTACCAAACCATGGCCGATGCCACCCCTGTTGCACCCGCGATCTGAGTCATGCGTTCTGATTGGCCAGAACCCAAACCCCACGGATCGTACATGTGCACCATTGGATGCTCCCAGATTGAACGGCAATCCTCATCCCTTTCATCAGAACATGCAGTTGCGGTTGGGATTTGATTTATATGCATAAAATGCACGTTAAATTCAAAAAATGTCTTAAATATAGCAAACGATACCTGAGATGCGCCAAAAAATCAAACCCGTGGTGTGATGGTGATTGCGTACCGTGAAAATTTTTATGAGGCCAAACGATGAAGTCACCGGCCACTGGAGTTTGAATTGACATGTCTCCTTTTGGAAACCATGATCCTTCTTGTGAGATGCTCCGGTTTCCTAGGAGCGATCATCAAAACTTGTGCCAAACTTTACGAAAAAAAATCCACGGGTTCATGGGAGCATGCCACGGTCACACACCGATTTTCATGATGTTCGGACTCCATCTGAAGTCCCTGTAATTAAAATACCAACTAGGTCTACGCCGGTGGCCACACCTCGCAGCCGAAAATGTTTGAAACTTCTCCCTGCTTCTCGGACAATGGATGAAAACTCGCAAAGCGACACACAAATGATTTGTACACCTTCTTTGCTAACACCCACATGTAACTGTAGTAGGGTTTTGATTTTGTATGCACTAAATGCAAGGTAAATGCAAAAAAATGGCTTAAATATAGCAGACGAGACCTGAAAATGGGCCAGAAAATCAAACCTAGGGTATATCGGTGATTGTTTACCGTGAAAAAAAATTCGAGGCAGCACGATGAAGTCACCGACGATAGGAGTCCAAAGTGCCGCGCCTCATTTTCGAAACTATGATCCTTATTGTGAGATGCTCCGATTTCGAAGGTGCGAGCATCAAAACTTGTGCCAAACTTTACCATTTTTCCCTCGGATTGTGAGAGCACGCCATGGTGACACACCTATTTTCGTGATTTCCGGACTCTATATGCATTTCCTGTAATTAAAATACCAACAAGGCCTACGCCTCTCGCCGCACCCTGCGGCCGAAATGTTTGAAAAAAAATCATGTTTCTCGGACAATGAATGAAAACTCAGAAAGCCGCACATAAATGATCTTGCTAACACCCACGTGTAGTTGCGACATTGTTATTATATACATGGTAAATGCAAAAAATGTCACAAATAAAGCAAACGAGATCTCAAATGCACCAGAAAATAGAACCTTAGGATACAATGGTGATTATCGTGGAAAAAAATCCGAGGCGAAACGATGAACTCATGTTTTCATTCAAACGAAAATATGTTGTTAGTTGATGTAAATGTTTTCAAATAGCACACGGTTCACTCACGAAAGCCGTGTGCCTGCCAAACCGTGGCCGATGCCCCCCGACCCTGCTGCGCGCGCGATGTGAGTCGTGCGTTATGATTGGCCAGAACCCAAACCCCATGGATCGTACTTCTGCACCGTTGGATGCTCCCACATCGAACGACAATCCTCATCCCTTTCATCAGCACATGCAGTTGCGGCTAGGATTTGATTTATATGCCAAAATGCATGGTAAATGCCCAAAATGGCTTAAATATAGCACACGAGACTTGAAATGTGCCAGAAAATCATACCTGCGGTATAATGGTGATTGCTTACCGTGGAAAAAAATTCGAGGCGAAACGATGAACTCACAATTTGCATGTCTTCATTTGAAAATTAGCATGTCTTCATTTCAAACAAAATTACGCTGTTTGTGCACACGGGCGCTTAGAGGCAACCGTTTGCATAGGCCTTTCCGCGCAGTGTCTGTGTCAAAACCGGCAGACCTCGGGGTAGGGGGTCCCAAGCTGTGGATCTAGAATCGATGGGGAACAGGGGACGATGAACACGACGTTTACCCAGGTTTGAGCCCTCTCGAAGAGGTAATACCCTATGTCTTGCTTGATTGTATTGGATGTATAGTATGGTTATAGAGTAGATCTACCTCGAGATCAACATGAGCTAAACCCTAAGGTGATGAATATCGCTCTAGCCCTAAAGACTACAACCCTCGGTTTATATAAACACCGGTAGGGTTAGGGTTACCGGAGATAGATTACAATAAGGGATAAAGAGATCCTGCCTATCCTTGACTTGGAGGGCACACCATGGCTTCATAGATCTCCCGTCACTATACGGCTTCTCCACTCCGGCCCATATTCAATGGGCCGATGCCCCGAGGACCCCTTAGTCCATAACTCCCTTAGTGACCCCCGAACTAGCCTCCAACGCCGGGGATTGTCCTCTGGAATCTTCATATCATCGGCTTGCGAGACGAGTTCTTCCATTCCTTTATTCAGTTTGGAGCCGTATCAATCTCGACGAACACTATCCGAAGCCCGAACTAATGTGCTCGGGCCCGGACAGTTTCAAGATTCTGGGATCCGAAGCTATCTCGAGATTGAGGTGAGACCATCAGAGTTTAATGCCATTCCTCGGGGCAAGGGCTTCGTGCACCTTTTCAGAAGGTGTGCGGCCCAATGCCATCCTTCCACGAGCCCGTCCTTCCAGCTTCATGGTGAGACACTTATTTATAGATCCAAAGGTGCGGGGGACAGCTTACCTCCCCCCTTTCACAAAGAAAGACACTAAAGAAATTCCTCGACGCCATGGCCGACCTCCCAGGTTCATCCTCGCGCCCGCACGGCTCACTCCCAGGTGATTGGTCGAGCTGTTCAGTTTCACACCTTCAGCTGAGGCGCTTGCACACGCAGTGCTTCCTCTCTCCGGCAGATTTGGTCCCCGCCCGCGCCGGTCTCATCTCCGTCGATGGCTGCACCCTTGCAGAGAACTCCCCCGTTCCAGCAAGGAGGAGAGGGTATGTCTCGTGCCCTTCCTTCTAAGAGGTTTGGGCTTTCCATCCATCCCTTTTTACGGGGTTTGTTGGAGTTCTATGGGATCCATCTCCACAACCTCACCCCGGGGTCCATATTGCATATCTCTGGCTTTGTAGCCCTTTGCGAGATATTTTTGAGTTGCGAGGCCCACTTCGACTTGTGGAGGAAGTATTTATGTCTTGTCCCTTGCCACCGGGGGGGATCCATATTCGAGGTGGGCGGCGCCGAAGTATGGCGTATAGCTGGGACAGGGTACCCAATTGGAACCCCACGAAAAGGTCCCGAAGGATGGACCTCGGAGTGGTTTTATATTGAAGACGTCCCCCTCACTGATCCAATTCGGCAAGGGTTGCCTGAATACTCAAACGACCCGCCTATAAAGTGGTTCAACTAGTAGCCCAAAGGCCCTTCCCAACAGGACAGCGAAGAGGCATGTTCGTTGGCCGCCAAGG
Source organism: Thinopyrum elongatum (assembly GCA_011799875.1). NCBI lineage: Eukaryota > Viridiplantae > Streptophyta > Magnoliopsida > Poales > Poaceae > Thinopyrum > Thinopyrum elongatum. The sequence continues at coordinate 351,498,028 of CM022297.1, read as the reverse complement.
TCAGGCTGCTAACTAGCAGTAAGCTGACCATGATCGAAGTGATGGCCATTGCTATTACCCAATGTGTGCAACCCCTCCAGCAACGGGGTCATCCTTTATGGTGCTATAACGGGACCAATGATGTAACCCTCTACCAGCAACAAGGGCCAGACAATAAGGCGGCTCTGGCCAAAATATTGGCCGATCTCTTCAAGGGAGAGGAGGCAGATTTTGCTCGAATGAGTATTCGGGAAGGTTGCTCCGGATACAATCCGGCGGACTGGGTAAGCCATAATCCACTATATTGAGCTCACAGATTACGCCCGAACTCTGACTCATTGTATTTGAACAGGGATGGAGGCATCACGTTGCGTCCATTAATTACCATCCTCCTCAACCGGAGGATCATTCCCATGACGATGATCCAGGGTATCATGACGACCTAGAGACATCGATTGATTTTGAAGACGGGGTGTTTTATCAGGAGAGCCTTGACGGCACCAAGGTCGCTCTAACAGCTGACCACCCCGGGGCTCTTCCCTCTTCCACAGTAAGTGAAAAGAAGACCCTCTCCCGAACAGGGCGCTCATCTCGTGCTATTCCCCACGTGCTGACTTCTGCTCCCAAGGTTTGCCGCACTACGCTTTGGACCGTCTTGGGAGGAGCGTGGACCGCGCCAGCTTCGGCTCCTAACGGGAGATCAAAGCGGAAGACCTCCGCCGAAGCGGAAGCACCTGCCTCCTCGGCCCAGAGGTGACGTATTTCGGAATTACAGCGAGGGTTGCTTTTAATACCTTTTTATTAAAACTTGCTTAATTTTGCAGAAGACGTATGCCCCTGCATCAGTCCAAAGATTCCCCGGGCGCCCCGAATCACAGCTCCGGTCCTAAGTCTTTGGCACAAGCCGGAGCTTCCTCCGAACACGCGGCAGCCGGCGCGCCTCCGGCGGATTCCGATGATGTTTCGGTTACCAACTCCGAAGTTGAGAGCGTGATGAATCATCGCTGCCAAAGGGAAACTTTACATCATACTGCCTTTGCCGACCAGGAATTTAGTGCCTTTAATTCGGTGGATGCGTACCTTGGAGAGGCCCGGACAGGTCTTGAAGGGATCGCCGGTCTTTTTGCAGGTATGTAACTAAAATAGCTTGAAAGCAGATCATGTTCCCTAACCAACTAGCCCCCAAGCCTTAATTTGGGTAAGACGGCCGAGTTAAGGATTTCTAATGATATTATTTTTGTAGGCCGCAAGAGAGTAGAGCAAAAAGCTGTCCGAGGACCTTGAGGTGAGCCGGACACAGTTGGTCGAAGCCAAGGCTGAACTGGATGCAGCTCGAAAAGCCAGCAGTGAATTGTATGGTAAATAGCAAGAACTGTTTCCCAACGCGTACAAAGGTATACGGTGTATTCTATGCATTAACACCTTTTTTCTCCATATAGCCGCGGAAGCCGTAAGTGGGTTGCGGAAGGAGCTGAAGGCTGGTAAACGAGTGCTGACGCAAAGTCAGGAGGAGAAAAATGAGCTCAAGGCAGAGAATCAGCAGAAAGCCGAGGAAATTGAGAGCTTGAAAACTCAGCTAGCACAAGCCTTGGAGGAAAACCAGAAGCTGAAAGGTGGCATATTTGGTAAGCACTGATCTGACCGTTCCGTTGGTCAAGTACCATTGGTGTTTTAATGACGATATGCAACACCTTCTTGTTAGGTCTCCTGACTGGGCGGCCCGAGGAAGAAGTCAGCACCTATGACGGGAACCTTTTAAAGGAGTTGTTGAAGACTTACGAGAGGGCCTGGAAGGCCATGAAGAGTATGGCGAAGGCGTTATGGCCGTCATAGGTGCTGCCAGAGAACATGGCCGAACTAGCCAGTCGCTTTAAGGAAGCTCGGCGAAGGTTTGAATTATGGAAGATCTCGTCTTGCCGAGAAGGAGCGCGCGAGGCATGGGCTATGGTAAAGAACCGTTTCACCAAGCTAGACCCGGAGCATATGGCCCGGGTTGGTCCGATGGGCCCTGACGGCCGAGAGATACCTCTAAGCTTGGTGTATGATGATGTGATGCCAGCCGCTCGCTATTCTCAGAAGGATTGTGCTTTAGAGCAATTGATTGACAATGTCGATCAAGAGTAGTTTTGTCAATTCTATGTATCTATGTACCTTACATTGACCAAGCTCAATCCGCGTTCTTATTTTTAAAAGAATGTTGTCTTAACCGGCCATCGGCTTCTACCTTCCCGATCAGTGATCGGGAAGTGTTATGTACTATGTGCCGTGGGAAACAAGGCAACACTTCAGGAACCAGGCAATCCGGCGATCTGGCTCGAACGGACGAAACATGTGCCGGGAGTTATGTTATATTACTGTTTGACGTAAGAAACATCTTCCGATGAAAATAGTTCCTCCAAAGGTTCCTTTCTTCGGGTAAATTTATAGTCCGGATACGTGAGATCAACGGAGACCAATGGCTGCGAAAAAACCCTGGTGATAAGCACGAGGCTATATTCACTTCCCTTAGGCCGACTTATTATATTATGTAAGAACGCTAGCTTTCGGCTTCACCCGTCTGAGGTACGGTCCCGGATGACCCGGTCATAACAATCATAGAGGTGCTCCCTTTACTCCCTAGCCGAACAATCGGGAATGTAGGGGTAAACACAGGAGCCAGGCAACCCAGCTTGGCAAAGATCTTAAGGCAAATAAGTGCATATGTTGGCTTGAAAGATATGAGAAGGCTGCAATCGAAATGAATGCAATGTATACTCATTATATTATTCGGCTCCTCTAAGGGAGCCCCCATGCAAAGCTGGGTGTTACATTCCATGACGTATACGGTATTGGCTTGGTATGGTTCGGTTCAGCCGAACACCTGCCATGTCAAAAAATAAAAAGAAAGAACAAAGAGAGGTGAGGATGTATGCGGGTGACGATGTCTAACTCGGGCGTAAAAGCGCCGTAGCCGGGCTGTGTTCCACGGGTTCGGCTCGAGGCGATCGTCGGACGGGCGGCGAAGGCGATATGCTCCTCCTGCCAGTACTTCATCAATGATGTACGGGCCCTCCCATTTGGGCAAGAGCTTATGCTTCTGCTTTTCGGGGAGCCGGAGGACGAGGTCGCCCACGTTGTATGTCTTTGCCCGGACTTCGCGGTTTTGGTAGCGCCGTGCTTGCTGCTGATAAAGTGCGGATCGAGCCCGAGCTATATCCCATTCTCCTTCAAGAGCATCCAAGTCATCCTGCCGATCCAACTCGGCTTCCTTTTCTTCATACATGCACACTCTAGGCGCATCATGGATGAGGTCGCATGGGAGAACGGCTTCCGCACCGTATACCATAAAAAATGGTGTGTATCCGGTTGATCGGTTAGGAGTAGTGCATAGCCCCCATAATACGGAATCGAGTTCCTCGACCCAATGGAAATCTGATTGTTCAAGCGATCGGACCAGGCGAGGCTTGATGCCGCTCATAATGAGCCCGTTGCCCCGTTCGACCTGTCCATTGGTCTGTGGGTGGTACACCGAAGCGTAATCGAGCTTAATGCCCATTTTGCCGCACCAGTCTTTGACTTCCTGGGCGGTGAAGTTGGTACCATTATAGGTAATTATGCTGTGGGGGACACCATAACGGTGTACGACGTCAGATAAGAAGTCGACCACCGGTCCGGATTCTGCCGAAGTGACGGGCCTTGCCTCAATCCACTTGGTGAATTTGTCGACCATGACCAATAAGTACTTCTTTTTCTTTGTGCCCCCTTTGAGTGGCCCGACCATGTTGAGACCCAAGACCGCGAAAGGCCATGTTATTGGTATCGTCCGAAGAGCTGTGGGGGGCACGTGACTTTGATTTGCGAACAGCTGACATCCAACGCAACGTTGGACGAGAGCCCGGGCATCCTCACGGGTGGTGGCCCGAAAAGCCTTGTTGACCAAGGCCCGAGATGCCGCGTGGTGGCCACCCTTGCCCACGTGTATTTCTGCCAGGAGTTGATGCCCCTCTTCTTCGGAGATGCACCTTTGCAAGATTCCTGTGGTGCTTTTTTTGTAGAGCTCGCCCTCATGGACCTTATATGCTTTAGAGTGCCAGACTATATGTCGTGCCTCCGTCTGGTCCTCCGGGAGTTGTTGTCGAGTGAGGTAGGCGAGCAGAGGTTCTGTCCAGGAGGCAATTATGGCCATGATTTCATGGGCGAAAGGTGTTTCCTCGAGTGCGGAGCCGCCGATGATATGGTCATCGGGCTCCTTTTCCGGGGAAGCGTTGTGAGCGGGCTCATTGACTAGTGCGCCGGTGTCACCGTCCTGCCATACTACAGAGGGCTTGAAGAGCCGCTTAAGGAAAGTGTTTTTGGGAACCGGGTCGCACTTGGCGCCCATGCGGGCGAGGACGTCCGTGGCTTGGTTGCTGTCACTAGAGACATGGTGGAATTCTAGGCCCTCGAATCGGGCCAATATCCGAAGAACCTCATTTTTGTATGCTGCCATCTTGGGGTCCTTGGCGTCAAATTCGCCGTTGACTTGAGAGATCGCTAGGTTTGAATCTCCCCTTACTTCCAGGCGCTACACTCCCATTGACGTGGCCAGACTAAGACCATGTAGTAGTGCTTCGTATTCGGCTGCGTTGTTGGAGTCCATGTACATTATTTGTAGGACATACCGAACAGTGTCGCCTGTAGGGGAGATTAGGATGACCCCAGCTCCCAGTCCGGCTAACATTTTTGAGCCGTCAAAGTACATCGTCCAGTGCAAATATGTACTGTACTCTCGGGGTAGTTCGTCTTCGGTCCATTCGGCTATAAAATCGGCCAGTACCTAAGATTTAATAGCTTGGCGTGGTTTGTATGTTATCTCGAAGGGAAGGAACTCGATAGCCCATTTGGCAATGTGGCCCGTGGCATCCCTGTTGTTGATTATATCATTCAGGGGGACCTCTGACGCCACTGTGATCGTACATTCTTGAAAGTAGTGTCGTAGCTTTCGGGACGCCATAAAAACCGTATAGGCTATCTTTTGATAGTGGGGGTATCGTGATTTGCATGGCGTAAGTACCTTGGACACATAATAGACCGGCTTCTGGACTTGGAACTTGTGGCCCTCGGCCTCCCGCTCCACGACGAGCACCGCACTGACCAGCTGATTGGTGGCTGAAATGTATAGTAGCATGGGCTCGCCGACGCTAGGTGCGGCCAGGATAGGGTTGCCAGCGAGAAGTGTTTTAATCTCCTCAAGCGCCGCAGTTGCTTCGTCTGTCCATTGGAAGTACTTGGTCTTTTTAAGCAGTCTATAGAGTGGGAGCGCCTTTTCTCCGAGGCGAGATATGAAGCGGCTCAAAGCTGCCACGCATCCGGCCAATTTCTGGACGTGCTTGAGCTCTGTTGGTATTGCGAGCTGGGATAGCGCACTAAATTTTGGCCGGGTTGGCCTTGATTCCTCTATGGGAGACGATGAATCCGAGCAACTTTTCGGCAGGGACCCCGAAGACACATTTTTCCAGGTTGAGTCGTATATCATAGGCTCGTAAGTTGTCGGAGGTCGTCTATCAGCTGGTCGATGTTTTTGGTTTTGACAACCACATCGTCCATGTACGCCTCGACCGTTCTGCCGATTTGGTTTCTGAGGCATGCTTGGATCATGTGTTGATATGTGGCTCCTGTGTTTTTCAACCCGAATGGCATGGTGTTGAAGCAGAAAGGCCCGTAAGGAGTGATGAATGCGGTTGCCGCCTGGTCGGACTCCTTCATCTTGATCTGGTGGTATCCGGAGTACGCGTCAAGGAAGCATAGCGAGTCATGTCCGGCAGTGGCGTCGATGATCTGGTCTATTCTTGGCAGGAGGAAAGGGTCCATAGGGCAGGCCTTGTTAAGGTCTTTAAAGTCGACACAGAGCCGCCAAGATTTGTCCTTTTTGGGTACCATAACCAGATTTGCTAACCACTCGGGATGCTTGATCTTGCGGATGAATCCGGCCTCCAGCAGTTTTGCTAGTTCTTCGCCCATGGCTTGCCGTTTGGGTTTGGAAAACCGGCGTAGAGTATGTTTCACCGGCTTGAAGCCTTTTAAGATGTTTAGGCTGTGCTCTGCCAGCCTGCGTGGCATTCCCGGCATATCTGAGGGGTGCCAGGCGAATATTTCCCAGTTTTCACGCAGGAACGTTCTTAACGCCTCGTCGACTACGGGGTCCAGCTGTGCTCCTATAGATGCTGTTTTATTGGGATCTGTTGGGTGCACTTGAAATTTTACTATTTCATCTGTTGGCTTGAATGATGTGGATTTTTGTCTTTTACTGAGGACCACATCATCCCTGTCGACTGTAGTGTGTAGTACTGTCAACTCTTCAGCCGCGAGGGCTTCGGATAGTGCCTCTAGGGCGAGGGATACTGTCTTGTTTTTTACTCGTAAGGCTTTGCTTGGGTCGCTTTTAAGTGAGATTACCCCGTTGGGCCCTGACATTTTGAGTTTCATGTACCCGTAATGCAGTATGGCCTGAAATCTCAAGAATGCCTCACGTACTAGGAAGGCGTGGTATCCGCTGCGAAAGGGCACAATGTGAAATAGCAAGGGTTCGGATCTGTAGTTATCAGGTGTGCTGAACACAACGTCCAGGGTTATGCGTCCTGAGCAGTGTGCCTCCCTACCGGGTATTATACCTCGGAATGTGGTGCGGCTGCGTTCGATGCGAGATCTGTTGAGCTGCATCTTGTTGAGAGTATCCTCATAGATGAGGTTGAGGCTGCTGCCTCCATCCATCAGCACTTTAGTCAGCCAAAAACCATCGACAATGGGGTCGAGGACTAGTGCGGCTGGTGCGTGATTGCTACGGGGACTTGGCTCGTCCTTCTCGTCGAAGGTAATAGGTGCGGCTGCCCATGGCTGTGCGGCCGTCACTTGATATATCTGGCTGAGCTCTCGAAGAGCCTTTTTCCTTTTATTGTTTGAGGTGAATGTCTCGTATACCGTAAGGACATTGTGGTCCTGTGGTGAAGCCGCGGGCTGCTTATCTGGAGGTGTAAGGCCCAAGATTGGCTCGCCATATTTGGCCACTTGCCTTACTACCCAACAGGCTCGAAGTCTGTGGGTTGGGTTTGCGTCTAGCAAGACCGAGTGTATTGGGCATGGTTTATCCAGCAACTCGTCTAGCACTGATCTAGGCCTAGTCTTCTTTTTGTCAGGCTCGCGTTCCGATGACCGATTTGTGTATGCCCGCTTAAAGCAAGACTTTCCGTGCTGCGCGGCGGGCGGTGGCCCCATGTTCATCTGTTGCGCCCTCCACGTGTTCTCCACGGCGTAATACTTCCGTACCATGTCTGATAGTTCGGTGAAGCTTTGAATTCAGCGACGAGCGAGGGCGTTTAAGAGGCCCTCATCCTTGCAGTTGACCTGGAAGGCTTTAATTATCTCTTTGTCACAGCAAGGCGCCATCCTGTTCTTCACCAGGAGAAATCTAGCCCAATAATGATGGACTGTCTCGTTTGGCAGCTGTTGGACATACATGAGGTCCCATATGTCTGGGTTTCCCGAATCCTGGCAGTATTCTGTGTGGTGGTGGGTGGGAAAAATTTGAGGATTCCCTCCTGCAGCGGACCCGGACTATCCTTGATGGGCGGTTGAGTCATGTCCGGTTCTGATCATGCAGGACTCGAATCCGGACTGGTGCGCGGCTGGATCGGCTCAAGGCCGGATCTTGCATTGGGGCTCAAGTCCGAGCGTATCTCTGGTCTGGTGTCTAACTCCGAGCTGGAGAGTCGAGTGTACACCGTTCTTAGCTTGTAAGGTTGCGGCCCCTCCTGGGCCTCTTCGACGGTGGCGACGACGTGCGTGATAGGAGGGGTGTTGATTTCTCGGTCCTTGGGTTTAAGCCTGATCCGATCATAGGCCATGGGCCTGATAACGGAGATTCCCATTGCACGGAATAGACTTACCAAGTGGTCTGTCGGCTGGGCACACGGGGGTGCCGGACACTCCAACGATTCAGCAGGAGATCTTTCGGATGGTCTGTCGGAGTTAGGCTTCAAGGCCGAACTCTGAGAGATTCCTGATTCTTGTAAGTCTGCTGGTCCCGGTGTTGATGCCCCTGAACCGGTGAGTCCCTCTATGGGGACAAAGCCTTCGATCTGGTCGAGGCGACCAGTGTGACCAGGGCGGGGAAGCCCTCAGAGCGGGTGTGGTCTCCAATGACCGGTTGAGCCATCGATCCTTTGGGTGATCCAATAGTGGAACTCTCAATGAAAGCACCAATGTCGGTGTCAAAACCGGCAGACCTCAGGGTAGGGGGTCCCGAGTTGTGGATCTGGAATCGATGGGGAACAGGGGACGATGAACACGACGTTTACCCAAGTTCGGGCCCTCTCGAAGAGGTAATACCCTACGTCCTGCTTGATTGTATTGGATGTATAGTATGGTTATAGAGTAGATCTACCTCGAGATCAACATGAGCTAAACCGTAAGGTGATGAGGTGATGAATATCGCTCTATCCCTAATAAAGACTACAACCCTCGGTTTACATAGACACCGGTAGGGTTAGGGTTACCGGAGATAGATTACAATAAGGCATAAAGAGATCCTGCCTACCCTTGACTTGGAGGGCACACCATGGCTTCATAGATCTCCCGTCACTATACGGCTTCTCCAGTCCGTCCCATATTCAATGGGCCGGCGCCCCGAGGACCCCTTAGTCCATAACTCCCTCATGCGGCGACCGGGTATCTTTTCCACCCTTTTCACCTAGGCCGCCAACACCCCCTTCCCCCACCGCCCGCCCCCGTTCCACTCAATAGTCCACCCAATCTTCATCGCCAGCTCCCCCCTCCCCCAGATCCACAGCAGAACCCTCTCCGGCACCGGCGTGCTCAACCCGGCCATGTGCCCGCTCTTCAGCATCAACCCTACCTCCACTGTCGTTCCCAACACGCGGCTGCCCATGCCTCGCCGTCTTCGTTTGCTCGCTAGCTACCCTCGAGCATATCGATCATGTAACCCTCGCCTCTCCTGTGGTCCTGCCGGGTTTGCACAAGAAACATGTTAGTTACTGCTCTCCATCGTGGTGAGGCATATTTCCTTGCAATCCCTCTTCCTATTTCGTTCGGTATGTTCCCAAATTGGCTATAAAATAACAGAGAGCCTATATATGTTCATTATCTACCATAGTACATATAAGTTGTATTTGTTCCAATTAGTTATTGTTGATTTATAGATCGTGGGCGCCCGAGTCACACAAACATAACAAATTAGCCGTACACTTTCTAAATTATTGCATGACATGTTTAGACAGCTTGATACCAAGTTGTTAGCTTTATGCTTAGCCTCCTTTCTTGAGTTTCGCATGTGTTCTCTGTAGATGCCGAGTAGCAGCGACATCACTCATGCTTTAGGCAATGTATCTTCATCTGATTTCGACAACCCTAGGTCTCCAGCAGATGGTGAGGGATCAAGTAATCTGGAATGGGATAGAGCTGCAGCAATTACCCTTCTTGTCAGGACACGGAGGAACGCTCCAAGGAAGCCCACACACCAGCCTAAAGGTGTATATGAAGTAACCGACATTGATTTAAAGTCTTGGGCTCCAACTAAACCAGATAAAGCACGCACGAGGTTCAGGAGTGTGTGTGGATTTGTTGGCAGGGCAAGGCTCAACATTAATCTATCGGGGTTTCGGAAGGCTGACACAGAAACACGGCAAAGGATAGTCCGAGAGATCATGGATCACTTCAACGTTCCAGAGCAGTGGAGAATGCAGGTGGAACACGCTGCACTGAAGAAGGTGAGGGATGCTTGGAGAAACTGGAAGCATGTGTTGTACAAGAAGTACTTGAGTGAAGGCAAGGACCCAATCCCCGCATACCCCCAAATTACAAAGGCAGACTAGGCAGAATTCAAAACGGTCAGGGAAACTACAGAGTTTACTGAGAAGAGTGCCAAGTAATCGGAACTTCATAAGAGGAACACACACCCCCACCGTATGGGTGTGGCGGGATACTACGGCATGAAACCGATATGGGACCAGGAGGACAAAGAAGCAGTAGCTGCGGGTGGGAAACCGGCCTTTAGTGAAATCAGGGGCGAATGCGCTAGAGACTACTTGCGGGCACGTGCAAGGAGGCGTGATGACGGAACTTATTACTTTGAAAACTCACATGACAAAGAACTGTATCGCGTGATGTTAAAGGCTTCCAAGATCCCTGGAAGGTTCTACAGGAACTCAAGGCCTTGTGACATTCTGTCTGATGCTCTGGAAACAAGAGATCCCCCTAGCCATGCAAGGGGTATAGGTGTCAATGTCCCACACAAGAGGGCTTTCACACTCAGCAAAGAAGAGAGGCTCAGCGTGAAAAAAGCGAGGAGTGAAGAAGCAGAATGAATTGTATGAAAGGTTGAGGAAAGACATGTATCCGACTATTCAAAGGAAATTGAGGAGTCAATGATGCAGAAGACTCTAACACTGACAGATAGCCAGCAGATGGGAGGGAAGGCGGGCATGGAGGATGCTGGTTATTGCATGACAACACCGCACAAGAGTGGTTGTGCATCAGCTGACCCAGCGACACTAAGAATGTAGCTGCTCATGATGATGCTATATCTGGTCTATCTGGAATGAAAGACAGACTGAAGAGCGTGCTTACACATTATGAAGGTACATTAAAATGTGCAACATCCTGGGTTTGCCCACCCTTCTTGGAAGAGGGCCTCTTGTTGGACAATGTGCCATTGAAGCCGGACTGTGTGAAGTGCTACGTGACTGAAGTAAAGCCTAGATTCAATGAATTTGCCCTGAAGAATGTCCTATGGGACTTTGATGAGCAGAGGACCTTGGGAGAAACACTGTTACATCACATCTAGTGGCCACGAAAGGAAATAGACTTCATGGATGAGATCCCTGAAGCCCCGCCAAGAGCAACCGATGTCGCCCCTCTACCGGTGACGCTCTCCTTGCCACAGCAGCTCTCGCGTGCTTCCCCCAAGGAACCTAATACTCGTAATCCGACGGCTGATGCATCAACCTGTGATCGGTCCACTCGACTTTGTGTCGTACATGCAATGTCATCGTCCGCCCCAGAGCAACTGATTGCTCGTGTCTGCGTCAGTATTTCCCCGAAGAGGAAGGGATGATGCAGCACAGCTACGGTAGGTATTTCCCTCAGTTATGAAACCAAGGTTATCGAACCAGTAGGAGAACCAAGCAACACTATGTAAACGGTACCTGCACACAAAGAACAAATACTTGCAACCCGACGCATAAGAGGGGTTGTCAATCCCTCTCGGGTAAAAGATAGATTAGTTTGTATGATTTTGGATAAATAGATCTCATGATAAAACAAAATAAAATAAAGAAAGAAAAAGTGCAGTAAGGTATTTTTGGGTTTTTAGAATAATAGATCTGAAAACAAAAGCAAATAAAAATAGATCTCAAAGCAAATATGATAAAGAATAGACCCGGGGGCCGTAGATTTCACTAGTGGCTTCTCTCGAGAAAAATAGCATACGGCGGGTAAACAAATTACTGTTGGGCAATTGATAGAACTTCAAATAATTATGACAATGTCCAGGCAATGATCATTATATAGGCATCACGTCCAATATTAGTAGACCGACTCCTGCCTGCATCTACTACTATTACTCCACACATCGACCGCTATCCAGCATGCATCTACTGTATTAAGTTCATAGAGAAACGGAGTAATGCAATAAAAATGATGACATGATGTAGACAAGATCTATTCATGTAGGAATAGACCCCATCTTGTTATCCTTAATAACAATGATCAATACGTGTCTTGCTGCCCCTTCTGTCACTAGGAAAGAACACCGCACGACCGAACCCATCACAAAACACCTCTTCCCATGGCAAGAAAAATCGATCTTGTTGGCCTAACTAAACCAAAGATTCGAAGAAGAAATACGAGGCTATAAGTAATCATGCATATAAGAGATCAAAGAAACTCAAATAACTTACATGGATAAATAGATCTAAGCATAAACTCAAAGTTCATCGGATCCCAACAAACACACCGCAAAAAGAGTTACATCAAATAGATCTCCAAGAGACCATTGTATTGAGAATCAAAAGAGAGAGAGGAAGCCATCTAGCTACTAACTATGGACCCATAGGTCTACAATGAACTACTCACGCATCATCGGAGAGGCACCAATGAGGATGATGAACCCCTCCGTGATGGTGTCTAGATTGGATCTGGTGGTTCTGGAACTTGCGGCGGCTGGAATTGTGTTTCGTCGACTCCCGTAGGGTTTTTGGATTTTCTGGGTATTTATAGAGCAAAAAGGTGGTGTGGGAGTCGACCGAGGTGGGAACAACCCACCAGAGCACGCCTGGGCCCCCAGGCGCGTCCAGGTGGGTTGTGCTCCCCTCGGAGCCCCCCTCTGGTACTTCTTTGGCCCAACAGGTGTCTTCTGCTCCAGAAAAATTCTCCAAAAAGTTTCACTGCGTTTGGACTCCGTTTGGTACTGATATTTTGCGAAGTAAAAAAACAAGCAAAAAATAGCAACTGGCACTGGGCACTATGTCAATAGGTTAGTCCCAAAAAAATGATACAATGATTGTAAAACATCCAAGAATGATAATATAACAGCATGGAACAAGCAAAAATTATAGATACGTTAGAGACGTATCAGCATCCCCAAGCTTAATTCCTACTCATCCTTGAGTAGGTAAATGATAAAAACAGAATTTTTGATGTGGAATGCTGCCTAACATGTTCATCACATATTCTTTTTGTTTGTAGCATGGACATTTGGACTTTTATATGGTTCAAAGCAATAGTCTAGTTTTAACATGAAGATTTCAATACTCAAGCATATCAACAAGCAACCATGTCTTTCAAAATATCAACACTAAAGAAAGTTATCCCTAGCCCATCATGCTCAATCATTGATCCATTCATGAAACACACTCGCATATTAGCTACATCCAATGCTCAAGTACGATCATAGTGCCCCTTAGTTGGTGCTTTATAAGAGAAGATGGAGACTCAAATAAAAATACAAAATTACATAAAGTAAATAGAAAGGCCCTTCGCAGAGGGAAATATGGATTTGTAGAGGTGCTAGAGCTCAAAGCAAAAAAATAGAGATAAAACATTTTGGGTGGCATGCTTTTCCTGTCAACGAAAACGATCGAGTAGTTCCCAATACTTTCCATGCTAGATATATCATAGGCGGTTCCCAAACAAAAAATAAAGTTTATTCCTTTTTCCACCATACTTTCACATTCCACGGCTAGCCGTATCCACGGGTGCCGTCCATACCAACACTTTCCAAGGAATTTATTATTTGACAACATAAAGTAAATTCATTTTTCATTTCAGGACTGAGCATCCCTAATACCTTTGCCGTACTCTCGTGCAATGACAAGTGAATAAACACTCATGTTGAGAATAACACATCTAGCATGGAAAAATATCAGCCACCCCCTACCGTTTCATGAGCGGTACGAGCACACAAAAAGGAAATTATTTTGAAAATTAGAGATGGCACATACAAATTTGCTTAGAACAGCACGGGAATACCGCATATAGGTAGGTATGGTGGACTCATTAGCAAAACTGGGTTTAAGGATTTTGGATGCACAAGTAGTATTCCTACTTATTACAAGTGAAGGCTAGCAAAAAGATTGAGAAGCATCCAACCAAGAAATGAAAAATCACATAAGCGAGCATTAAGCATAACTAACACCGAATAATGCACCACAAGTAGGAAGTAATTTCATTGCATAACTATTGACTTTCGTGCTTCCATAGGGAATCACAAACCTTAACACCAATATTTTTACTAAAGCATAATTACTCATCAACATGACTCACATATCACTATCATCATATCTCAAAACTATTACAAAGAATCAAGTTTTTTTTGTCCAATGATCTTCATGAAAGTTTTTATTATATCCCTCTTGAATATCTATCACTTTGGGACTAATTTCATATGTTGCTTTTGAAAGCTCAAACAAATCTAAGTGAAGAACATGAGCATAAAATTTTCATCTCTCAAAATAATAAAGTGAAGCATGAGAGAATTTCTTCAAAAATTTACTAACTCTCAAACAAATCTAAGTGAAGCATGAGAGCATTTCTTCAAAAATATTAAAGCACACCGTGCTCAAAAAGATATAAGTGAAGCACTAGAGCAATTTCATAGCTCAAAAAATTTAAGGGAAGCACATAGAGCAATTCTATTAAATCATAGCATAATTTTGGCTCTCTCAAATAGGTGTGTCCAGCAAGGATACCTGTGACAAACTAAAAAGCAAAACAAGCAAAGACTCATATAATACAAGACGCTCCAAGCAAAACTCATGATATGTGATAAATAAAAATATAGCTCCAAGTAAAATACCGATGGTCGTTAGAAGAAAGAGGGGATGCCACTCGGGGCATCCCCAAGCTTAGTTGCTTGTTTCTCCTTGAATATTGCCTTGGGGTGCCATGGGTCATCCCCAAGCTTAGTCTCTTCTTACTCCTTATTCCTTCATCCATCGTGATCTCGCCCAAAACTTGAAAACTTCAGTCACACAAAACTTAACAAAAACCTTCGTGAGATCCGTTAGTATAACAAAGCAAATCACCACTCTAAGTACTATTTCAAACCCATTCATATTTTATTTTTGCATTATATCTACTGTATTACACCTTTGCTATGGCTTATACCCCTCGATAAAGTCCATAGATTCATCAAAATAAGCACACAACGCAAAGAAAACAGAATCTATCAAAAACAGAACAGTCTGTAGCAATCTGAAAACTTCGTATACTTCTGTAACTCCAAAAATTCATAAAAAAATAGGAAAACGTAGGCAATTTGTATATCAATCTTTTTTTAAAAAAAATCAGAATTTTTCGTCGCTTCTGTGATTTTTCAAAATCATTTCACTGGACGCAAAATTTTCTGTTTTTCAACAAGATCAAATCAATTATCACCCAACATGATCCCAAAGGCTTTGCTTGGCCCAAACACTAATTAAAACATAAAAACACAATCATAACAGAGGCATAATTGTCCAAACACTCAAGAACAGAAAGAAAAAGGCAAAAATAAATATTATTCATTGGGTTACCTCCCAACAAGCGCTATCGTTTTACGCCCCTAGCTAGGCATAAAGCATAGATTCAAGTATTGTCATCTTTAGTTTCCAACTCCTTAATCAAACACTTAGAATTCTTCAAAGATTTAGCATACAAATTTTCAATAACAATACTCCTAGGAACAAGCTTGAAAAATTCATTCTTGCAAGTAGGGTCTTTTATCACTTCAACAAAATAGGGGTGAATACTAATCATCTTAAGATCTTCTTTGTTATTATTAGAAGTTGCACCCTTGTTTTTTGTGACTTGAGTAATCTTGCCAATTTTTACGGGAGTTTTTTTCAATAGTTTTAGCGGAAGCAAAAGCCATGCTTAGATTACTAAAAATTTCTTCCAACTTATCAATTCTAGCGGGGCTCTCCTCTATTCTCTCATTGAATGCGGGTTCTTTTTATTTTAGTACTTTAAGAGCGTCTTCCGCTTTTGACCCAATTCTATTAGCAAGATTGTGCATCCTTTTATCTAATTTTTCAATGTTTTCTTCAGTGAGTATTTTCTTTTCAATAGCATGTAGCCTTTATGTAACATGCTTGTGTCCGCGTCAGTATTTCCCCGAAGAGGAAGGGATGATGCGGCACAGCTACGGTAGGTATTTCCCTCAGTTATGAAACCAAGGTTATCGAACTAGTAGGAGAACCAAGCAACACTATGTAAACGGTACCTGCACACAAAGAACATATACTTGCAACCCGACGCGTAAGAGGGGTTGTCAATCCCTCTCGGGTAAAAGATAGATTGGTTTGTATGATTTTGGATAAATAGATCTCGCATTAAAACAAAATAAAATAAATAAAGAAAAAGTGCAGCAGGGTATTTTTGGGTTTTTAGAATAATAGATCTAAAAACAAAAGCAAATAAAAATAGATCTCAAAGCAAATATGATAAAGAATAGACCCGGGGGCCGTAGATTTCACTAGTGGCTTCTCTCGAGAAAAATAGCATACGGCGGGTAAACAAATTACATTTGGGCAATTGATAGAACTTCAAATAATTATGATGATATCCAGGCAATGATCATTATATAGGCATCACGTCCAAAATTAGTAGACCGACTCCTGCCTACATCTACTACTATTACTCCACACATCGACCGCTATCCAGCATGCATCTAGTGTATTAAGTTCATGGAGAAACGGAGTAATGCAATAAGAACGATGACATGATGTATGTAACACCCCATGTATTAAGCTACAGTAATCACCCTTTTGATAATGACAAGTCAGCATGTTTAACAGTGCATAATCATCATAATCATCATATCGCATTTCAACTACTAAGACAAGATTCAAATTTAAATGAAAGTGGAAAATAAAAGTTGTGCAACATAAAAACTAAAATGTTCAATAAATGACAAAAAATACAGAGACCATTCTAAAATTGTAACCAACATTTAATAAATTAATTAGGTGACCCATACCTCTTTTAACAGTGGCTGGAAATAATATTTAATAGCCTTTTAATTAATCTAGATCAAATATGATCTGATGTTTTGCCCAAACTAGTTTTTGGTGTTAGGGTATAATGCACTGGTATTTATGGACTAGGTCACACTTTTTACAAAAACCATTTGGGGCCCAAATAATTAACAAATCAGTAGAGAAAGAAACAGAAAAAGAGAAAAGGGATAAAGGCCTAAAGGAACCACTGTGCGCTTGGCCTGCTCGCTACAGCCGCGGCCCAGCCCATCTAGCGTCGTCCCCTACCTCCCCTGTTCACCTCGCCGCGCTGTCGCCCGCGCCCGCGCTCGCCGCCCTGGCCCCCCTCGCTCCCTGGTCGACAACGCGCATCGCCGCGCCCGCGTAGAGGATAAGGGCAACCCCCGCGAACCCCTGGCGTCTCCCTTGCCATTTTCCCCCGCTCTCCCTCTCTGCTTCCCCCTCCCGAGCGCAACCATGGCTCCGCCGCCGTGACGCGCGCGGCCACCGCCACCGTTTCGCCTCGCCTCCGCGCCAAGAAGGATCACCGCGACCTCCTCTTCCTCCCCGATGAGTCACCCGAGCAGGAGCGCCTCTACATCGCCCCACGCCATCATCTTCTTCCTCGGATCGCCGCCGCGTGTCGTCGTTGAATCCGGCCACCCCACGCCTTCCCTGAGCCCGCTTTGATCGGCTAAGCCCCACTGTGAGCTCCTCCTCCCTCCCCTGCCTCTCTGCGCGCTAGCTTCACCGCCGTAGGGTAGCTCGCCGCATTGCCGTGCTCCGACAACCGCCATTGCCGCTGCCCGCGCGCCGTACGTGCTCCTGAGCCCCCGTGCGAGCCACTGGCGTGCTCCAGAGTGCGAGTTGCGTCGATCTCGGCCCCCAACTAGCCACCTAGCCCGCTCCCACCTCGTTTCCAAATGGGGCCGAACGCCGGCGCCCGCCGCGGTCGATGCCGCCGCCGTTCCGGCCACCCCCGGGACCAACCACCACCACCACGTGATGCGGCTCGCTGCGCCCGTTCGATAGAGCCCAATCCTGCCCCCGGAGATGCCCTATGGGCGAATCCCGAGCTCGCCGGAGCTCGGCGCCGCGCTCGGGCTCGCCGGAGCGCTCTCCGGTGGCCGGTCCGATGTGGCACCGGTGGGTCCCACCCCCGTGCCACCGACTGTGGGGCCCCGTGGGCCCCTTTGACCCCGTTGACCCGGGTCAACGCTGACGTGGCCGCCCTGTCTCACTGACATGTGGGGCCCGGTCGTTTAAACGAATTTAAAATAAATAGAAAATCTGTTAATTAGTTAGTTAATTAGTTTAAACACTAATCAGTCACTGACTGCTGGGGCCCACCCTCTAATTAATCCAATCAGTTAATTTAACCCCTCTGTTAATATCTCAGTGTATGACATGTGGGCCCCACTTGTCAGGTTTGACTCTGGTCAACCAGAGTTGACCTGCTGATGTCACCCTGACCTCATGCTGAAGTCATCATTCACTATTCTGAATAATTCGAATTTAAATTAATAATTAAATTCCAAAAATTGCTAAAATCTTTAGAAAATCATATTAAATAATCCGTAACTCCGATGAAAATAATTTTTATATGAAAGTTGCTCAGAACGACGAGACGAATATGAATACGCAGTCCGTTCGTCCGTCACACGTCCCTAACTATCCGAACATGCAACCGTTCCCCTCTTTTCGTCTGTCCGAAATGCCGGACACTGGGAATACTTTCCCGGACGTTTTTCCCCTTCGCCGGGATTACCTAGCACTACGATAGAACACCGCTAGCTCTGCTTATTGACATGTCATGCACTTGTTTGCTTAGTATTTACTGTTTCCTCCCCCTCTTCTCTCTCGTTAGACCCCGACGTAGTTCCCGGTACCGCCGCAACTCCGGAGCCCGAAGACACCATTGACAACCTTGCCCTTGCCGCCGAGCAACCAGGCAAGCCCCCCCCCCCCCTTTGATCATCCCGATATCGCCCATTCTAATTTCTCATGCTTGCATTAGAATTGCTACTGCTACCGCTTTACCTATTCTAATGCATAGCCTGTTTATTGTATCCTGCTGTTGATAATTACCTGCATATCCTAAACTGCTTAGTATAGGCTGGGTAGAGACCTATCAGTGACCCCACTAGTCCCGACCGCCCCGCTGGATTATCCGAAGACCCGATCAACGGGATTGAAGACCAGGCCCCGGCACCGCACATCACCCCCTTAGTTGTAACGACACTGCAGCGTTACTATCGAGTGCCGAGGGTGATACCTCATGTAGCACTTCTAATGTTAACTCTGTAGAGTAGCTATTCGGTCGTGGTCATCGAGGGTGATTCCTCCTTCACCACTTCCGATAATGACGCTGTCGTGCAACACATCAAGTGTGAACCCATCGAGGGTGATTCCTCCGAGTTCACCTTGACGGATACATCGAGTGGGAATTCAATGAGGGTGATACCTCGGATTCCCCTGATGTTATAGACACACGGATACTTGGACTTTACACTGTTACTTGGATAGGCGGGTCGACCCTGAGGGGTACCCGCGTGCATCTGAGAGGTGAGTGTTGTGAAGACGGGTGCCTGTGTGGTGCCCGAGTGAGAATACGAGGCGTGGCCGGGCATTCTTGGCCCTTGCCGCAAGTCCTCGAGACGAGGCGACAGGGTCACATCTTTCGTGAGTCTCTGCTCATTACCGCAACCCCCAAGGTACTAACGATTTGGATATTTGATTCGAGTGGGCCTCTGGCCCGATAGCACTAACCATCACGTGGGCATAGTATGGGCGTTCTGCATCGTATGCATCAGTCGAAAGCTCTGTCAGACGTCCAGTTCAGCAGTGCGGCATGGAGTGATTGGCGACATTCACGACAGAGGTGGTGCTTGGATCTGAGCCATGTGCGCAACGACCCGGAGGGCGAGGGGCGATGGCCCAAGACCCCCTTGCGCTTAGGATGTAGACCGGCGGGGACCTCTCTGCTGAGCTCTAGGTAGGGCTGTGGTGTGTCGTTTGGCCGAGGCCGGGCATGACCCAGGAAAGTGTGTCCGGCCGGAGTTAATCGAGCGTGTTGGGTAAGTTGGTGCACCCCTGCAGGGAAGAAAACTTCTATCGATAGCCTGTCCTACGGTAACGGACACTCGGAGTTGTATCCTAATTGATACAATTAGAACTGGATACTTGGATACTATGGCTCTGGGATTGCTTCTCGCAGGGAGTCGAGAAAGGATCTCTGGGTGAGGTTGAGACTTAATGATACTGCTACATTATATGGTACTGTCTACACTCTTCTAATGCTGCAAGACCTCTGAAGATGCTAGTCTTCGATAGGACTAGGCCTCCTCTCTATTCTGGCATTTCTTCAGCCCAGTCCACATATACAGCCTCCCTTTGAAAATGTTGCATATGTAGTGTAGATCCTTGCTTGCTGAGTACTTCTGAGTACTCACAGTTGCTTTGTTTTCCTTTTCTCCCCATATCAGTTTGTCGTGACCAGAGGACGGAGCCCCCTGAGACAGATGCCCCGTCGATCGACTACTACTACTACCCCGAGGATGGATACTACTTCGAGCTTGCCATCGACCAGGAGTAGGTTCGGAGGGTCCCAGGCAGGAGGCCTACGCCTTTCGATCGTAGTGATTTATTTTGCCCCGCCTTTCTAAAGGCCTTTCTGTTTCATATCTGTACTCAGATATTTGATGCTTCCGCTGACGCTTGTACGCAAGCTTATGTATTCGAGCCCTCGAGGCCCCTGGCTTCTAATATAAAGCTTGTATGACTTTATTAATGTTTTAGAGTTGTGTTGTGATAT
This sequence comes from Thinopyrum elongatum, assembly GCA_011799875.1. Lineage (NCBI taxonomy): Eukaryota > Viridiplantae > Streptophyta > Magnoliopsida > Poales > Poaceae > Thinopyrum > Thinopyrum elongatum. The sequence goes on along the minus strand of CM022297.1, from coordinate 351,477,748 downwards.
CTTCCCGTGAGTCCCTAGGCTTGATCATGTGCATTTGCGTGTATGATTAGTGCACGATTGAGCTGGGGGCGTCACAAGTTGGTATCAGAGCCGACTGCCTGTAGGAATCCCCCTTCCAATTCCTTGGTCGAAGTTGAGTCTAGTAACCGAAAACTGTTTTACTAACTTGACTATGTGGCTTATGGGCCCACGTCGCCAAATGGGTGGTTTTAGGATCTTTTACTCCTCGACCTTTACTCTGGGACTCTGATCTCTCTTCTATTCGGGTTAAAAATTTTACTAACTCCAACATTAGGTTCTCATGATCACATCCACCCGGTGTTCTGAAATTCCCCCCCCTTCCTTCAAGATTGTGGGCCAGGTTCTGCTTGCAGTATCCTTTTATCGAGGGCACCCTGTGTTTCACTTGCAGATTCCTCACCCCAATAGTTTTCTCCGATGTTGATGTAGCCTTTGCTATGTCTCGTTGTGTACTTCCTTGCTGCGTGCCTGCGCGCCGCCTAGTTGTCTAGCCTTCCCCTTTCAGCTGTCATATTGCCGGATTGTAATCGAGGCTATGTGTGGATTCGAATGTCTGGTGCAAATATGATGAAGTGTCTACTACACCTCCTTCTGTTGTGCGTGTTACTTCATGAATCATTCCATACACCTGCAGTTCTTCTTCCTAAATTGCCCCTGCTGATTTGGCAGGATGGTGGACGATCCTCCACCTCCACCTTATATTGCCGCAATGATGCAGCAATTTGAACTAAACCGTCAGGTTATGACCGGGATATTGGCTCAGTTCCCAAACTAGAATGCTCATCAGCAGCCTACACCAATAACACTGTCAGAATTCGTGCGCCTCAATCCGTCCACTTTTCGCAGCTCGACTGATCCAATGGATGCTGACGATTGGCTCCGTGACATTGCCTTCCAGATGAAGTCGGCCAATGTTATCCCTGACAGTTACGTCACCTATGCGACGTATCACCTGAGGGGATCAGCTGCTCAATGGTGGGAAAGCCACAAGGGTATGTTGCCTGCTGAAACTATAACCACTTGGCAGGAATTTCAGTCAGCTTTTCATGCACGGTACATTCCTCAAGGTCTGATGGACCAGAAGAGGCAGGAGTTCCGCCAACTCTCTCAGGGCAAAATGAATGTGGATGAATATCAGAGGAAATTTCTCGAACTATCCTGCTATGCTGAAGATGACGTCGACACTGACACTCGCAAGCAGGAGAAATTTCGTGAAGGACTACGTACTGATATAAAACTTGCACTTGTTGTCCATGATTTCACAGATTTCGCAACGCTTGTCAGCAAATCTTTCCAAGTTGAAACAACTCTGACTGAGTACCAGGAGTCGCTCAAGCGCACTCATGAAGCTGGCTCATCCTCGGGTCAGCCTGTTCAGAAGCGTCGAGTGTGGATCCCGCACAATGTTCATCACCGACCTGCCCCTGTACCCAGGCCATCTTATGCTGCACCTCGTCTGCCTCCACCACCAAGACAACTGAACATCGCAAGTGGACAGCCCAATGTTGGTGTTTCTCCCCATAACGATGGTCTGTGCCACCAGTGTGGACAGCCAGGGCACCGTACTATCAACTGCCGTCAGAGTCAGCCTCAACACGCATCACGTCCTTCTGCTGGTTGCAGGAAGAGCCGTCGAAAACATCCTGCTAGGAACGTTGAAACCAGACTACCTGCTAGTCAACTTGTTCATGTCAACCAAGTCAACATTGAAGAAGCTCGACAGGACCCCAAGATTGTGATGGGCACCCTTCTAGTGAATTCAATCCCAGCTTCAGTCCTCTTTGATTCTGGAGCATCGCACTCCTTCATGTCCGAAAGTTTTGTGTGAAGCCATGATATACTTTTCGAGGAGATGTCCTCCCCATTAGTAATCCAGTCACCTGGGGCTAATTGGAAAACTACCATGGTAAGCCACGGTAACCACATTGTGATCGGAGGATTGATGTTCCCCGTTTCACTCATTGCTCTCAAGACCTCCAACATAGACATTATTCTGGGTATGGACTGGTTGAAGCCTCATGAAGCTTTGATTGACTGTGCCACTGAAACAGTCCGCCTCACACACCCTTCCAGTCAGACTGTCAGATACTCAGCTCGAACAGTGCAGGACGCCGGAACTCAAATATATGTTCTGAATGCATTGAATGCCTCACCTCTTGAAGGCATCGAGAACATTTCAGTCGTTCGTGATTTCCAAGATGTATTTCCAGAAGGAATACCGCCTGCTAGAGCTGTCGAGTTTGTCATCGACTTGAAACCTGGCACAACTCCTATTGCGAAGCGTCCTTATAAAATGCCTCCGCACCACCTTCTTGAGCTTAAGGAAGAAATCGACACGTCACTTAAGAAAGGTTTCATCCGTCCCAGTTCCTCTGCTTGGGGAGCACCTTCACTCTTCGTTAAGAAGAAGGATGGAACTAACCGATTGGTTCAGGATTATCAGCCCATTAACCAAGCCATAATTCAGAATAAATATCCGCTTCCTCGGATCAATGATTTGTATGATCAACTTGCTGGATCATCGGTGTTTTCTAAACTCGACTTGAGGTTGGGTTATCATCAGATCCGTGTTCGTGAAGAGGATATTCCAAAGACTGCATTTGTTACTCGTTATGGCTCCTACGAGTACACTGTCATGTCATTTGGCTTAACAAATGCTCCAGCCACATTCTCCCGTCTGATGAATTACATCTTCATGGATTACCTCGACAAGTTCGTCGTGGTATATCTAGATGATATTCTAGTCTATTCAAAGAATAAAGAAGAACATGCCGAACACCTCCGTCTTGTACTGGAAAGGCTCCGAGAACACCAGTTGTATGCCAAATACTCCAAATGTGAATTCTGGCTTTCTGAAGTAACCTACCTTGGTCATGTGATTTCCAAGGATGGAATTGCTGTTAACCCAGAACGAGTTCAGGCTATTCTTGACTGGACTCCTCCGAAGAATGTCAAGCAAGTCAGAAGTTTTCTCGGTCTTGCAAGTTATTGCCGTCATTTTGTCGAGAATTTTTCAAAGATTGCTAAGCCTTTGACTGATCTACTTCACAAAGGCATTAAGTTTGAATGGACAGAAAAATGTCAGGAAAGTTTTCAAGCACTCAAAGACAAGCTGACATCTGCCCCAGTACTATCTCCTCCAGATACCCGCAAAGACTTTGTGATTTATTGTGACGCATCCCGTGAAGGATTAGGCTGTGTCCTAATGCAAGAGCGTAAAGTGATTGCCTATGGCTCTTGACAGTTGCGCCCGCATGAAGAGAATTATCCGGTACATGATCTAGAACTAGCTGTTGTCATCTATGCACTGCAGTTGTGGCGACATTACCTCCTAGGTAATCGTTGCGAGATCTACACGGATCATAAAAGTCTGAAGTACTTGTTCACTCAGCCATCTCTAAACCTTCGTCAGCAAAGATGGATGGCCATTGCGGACTATGATTTGGGTATTTCTTATACCCCTGGCAAGGCTAACGTGATGGTTGATGCCTTAAGCCACAAGTCCTATTGCGACAACCTCATGGTTAGGCGAGCTCAACCTCGTCTTTATGAAGAATTGTGCAAGCTGAATCTGCGTATTGTTCCACAGGGTTCTCTTAATAACCTTGTGATACAACCAGATCTTGAGAAAGCTGTTAAGAATGCGCAAGCTAAAGATGCTGAAATTGATCTGATGAAGAAAAATCTTCACCATAAAAAGTACAGGGATTTCTCGCTGTCTGAAGATGGAACCTTGTATTTCAGAGACCGCATCGTCGTACCTCGCTTCGAGCTTATGACTGACAAAGTCCTGAAGGAGGCACATGATACCCCGTTGTCTATTCATCCGAGTAGCACCAAGATGTATCGTGATCTCCGTCAAAGGTACTGGTGGTCTAGAATGAAGCAAGACATTGCTCGTTATGTTGCTGAATGTGATGTTTGCCGTCGCGTTAAAGCAGAACATCAGAAGCCTGCTGGAATTCTGCAACCACTTCCTATTCCTCTATGGAAATGGGATAAGGTTCAGATGGATTTCATTACAGGACTTCCCAGGTCACAGAAGGGTCACGATGCTATTCTTGTCGTCGTCGACCAACTCTCTAAAGTTGCACACTTTCTGCCCGTCAAGGAAACTATCACTGCTAGCCAGTTAGCAGAGTTGTATATCTCCATAATTGTATCACTCCACGGTATTCCGAAGGAGATCAGTTCGGACCGTGGCGGTCTTTTCACCTCCAAGTTCTGGGAAAGTTTCCAAGAAGCTATGGGAACTCATATCACTTGGAGTTCAGCATATCACCCCCAGTCCCAAGGCCAAGTTGAACGAGTAAATCAAGTGCTTGAAGATATGCTGCGAGCTTGTGTTATTTCTTTCGGCAAGAAGTGGGAAGAATCTCTTCCATATGCCGAGTTCTCTTATAACAATAGCTATCAAGCCAGCTTGAAAATGGCCCCCTTCGAGGTTCTATATGGACGTAAGTGTCGAACCCCTCTGAATTGGTCAGAAACTGGGGAACGACCGCTTGTGCGTCCGGATATTATTCAACACGCCAAAGAACAAGTTCGTATTGTCCGGGAAAATCTCAAGGCGGCTCAGGACCGCCAGAAGAGCAACTATGATCGCAAACGATGGGGTTTGACTTATCAACCTGGTGATCAAGCTTATCTGCGTGTCACTCCTATGAAGGGCACTCACCGTTTCGGAATCAAGGGCAAGCTAGGTCCGCGCTACATTGGTCCTTTCCGCATAATTGCTAGACGTGGTCAGGTGGCATATAAATTGGAGTTGCCGCCGGAATTCTCTCATATCCACGACGTCTTCCATGTGTCGCAACTTCGTAAATGCTTCAAGGAATCTCCGCACCGCGCAGTGGATCACGAGATACTCGAATTGCAAGATGATCTTTCTTATAAGGAGCATCCGATCCGCATTCTCGATGAAGCTGAACGTCGGACCCGTCAGAAGGTTACCAAGTTCCTCAAGGTGCAGTGGTCAAATCATACTGAAGATTAAGCCACTTGGGAACACGAGGATAATCTTCGTGCGGAATACCCCAAACTTTTTCCTTCTACCTCTTAATTCTCGGGACGAGAATTCTTGTTAGTGGAGGAGATTTGTAACACCCCATGTATTAAGCTACAGTAATCACCCTTTTGATAATGACAAGTCAGCATGTTTAACAGTGCATAATCATCATTAGCATCATATCGCATTTCAACTACTAAGACAAGATTCAAATTTAAATGAAAGTGGAAAATAAAAGTTGTGCAACATAAAAACTAAAATGTTCAATAAATGACAAATAATACAGAGACCATTCTAAAATTGTAACCAACATTTAATAAATTAATTAGGTGACCCATACCTCTTTTAACAGTGGCTGGAAATAATATTTAATAGCCTTTTAATTAATCTAGATCAAATATGAAATGATGTTTTGCCCAAACTAGTTTTTGGTTTTAGGGTATAATGCACTGGTATTTATGGACTAGGTCACACTTTTTACAAAAACCATTTGGGGCCCAAATAATTAACAAATCAGTAGAGAAAGAAACAGAAAAAGAGAAAAGGGATAAAGGCCTAAAGGAACTACTGTGCGCTTGGCCTGCTCGCTACAGCCGCGGCCCAGCCCATCTAGCGTTGTCCCCTACCTCCCCTGTTCACCTCGCCGCGCTGTCGCCCGTGCCCGCGATCGCCGCCCTGGCCCCCCTCGCTCCCTGGTCGACAACGCGCGTCGCTGCGCCCGCGTAGAGGATAAGGGCAACCCCCGTGAACCCCTGGCGTCTCCCTCGCCATTTTCCCCCGCTCTCCCTCTCTGCTTCCCCCCTCCCGAGCGCAACCATGGCTCCGCCGCCGTGACGCGCGCGGCCACTGCCACCGTTTCGCCTCGCCTCCGCGCCATGAAGGATCGCCGCGACCTCCTCTTCCTCCCCGACGAGTCACCCGAGCAGGAGCGCCTCTACATCGCCCCACGCCATCATCTTCTTCCTCGGATCGCCGCCGCGTGTCGTCGTCGAATCCGGCCACCCCACGCATTCCCCGAGCCCGCTTTGATCGGCTACGCCCCACTGTGAGCTCCTCCTCCCTCCCCTGCCTCTCTACGCGCTAGCTTGACCGCCGTAGGGTAGCTCGCCGCATTGCCGTGCTCCGACCACCGCCATTGCCGCTGCCCGCGCGCCGTACGTGCTCCCGAGCCCCTGCGCGAGCAACTGGCGTGCTCCAGAGCGCGAGTTGCGTCGATCTCGGCCCCCAACTAGCCACCTAGCCCGCTCCCGCCTCGTTTCCAAATGGGGCCGAACGCCGGCGCCCACCGCGGTCGATGCCGCCGCCGTTCCGGCCACCCCTGGGACCAACCACCACCACCACGTGATGCGGCTCGCTGCGCCCGTTCGATAGAGCCCAATCCCGCCCCCGGAGATGCCCTATGGGCGAATCCCGAGCTCGCCGGAGCTCGGCGCCGTGCTCGGGCTCGCCGGAGCGCTCTCCGGCGGCCGGTCCGACGTGGCACCGGTGGGTCCCACCCCCGTGCCACTGACTGTGGGGCCCCGCGGGCCCCTTTGACCCCGTTGACCCAGGTCAACGCTGACATGGCCGCCCTGTCTCACTGACATGTGGGGCCCGGTCGTTTAAACAAATTTAAAATAAATAGAAAATCTGTTAATTAGTTAGTTAATTAGTTTAAACACTAATCAGTCACTGACTGCTGGGGCCCACCCTCTAATTAATCCAATCAGTTAATTTAACCCCTCTGTTAATATCTCAGTGTATGACATGTGGGCCCCACTTGTCAGGTTTGACTCTGGTCAGCCAGAGTTGACCTGCTGACGTCACCCTGACCTCATGCTGATGTCATCATTCACTATTCTGGATAATTCGAATTTAAATTAATAATTAAATTCCAGAAATTGCTAAAATCTTTAGAAAATCATATTAAATAATCCGTAACTCCGATGAAAATAATTTTTATATGAAAGTTGCTCAAAACGACGAGACGAATATGAATACGGGTCTGTTCGTCCGTCACATGTCCCTAACTATCCGAACATGCAACTGTTCCCCTCTTTTCGTCTGTCCAAAATGCCGGACACTGGGAATACTTTCCCGGATGTTTTTCCCCTTCGCCGGGATTACCTAGCACTATGATAGAACACCGCTAGCTCTGCTTATTGACATATCATGCACTTGTTTACTTAGTATTTACTGTTTCCTTCCCCTCTTCTCTCTTGTTAGACCCCGACGCAGTTCCCGGTACCGCCGCAACTCCGAAGCCCGAAGACACCATTGACAACCTTGCCCTTGCCGCCGAGCAACCAGGCAAGCCCCCCCCCCCCCTTGATCATCCCGATATCGCCCATTCTAATTTCTCATGCTTGCATTAGAATTGCTGCTGCTACCGCTTTACCTATTCTGATGCATAGCCTGTTTATTGTATCCTGCTGTTGATAATTACCTGCATATCCTAAACTGCTTAGTATAGGCTGGGTAGAGACCTATCAGTGACCCCACTAGTCCCGACAGCCCCGCTGGATTATCCGAAGGCCCGATCAACGGGATTGAAGACCAGGCCCCGGCATCGCACATCACCCCCTTAGTTGTAACGACACTGCAGCGTTACTATCGAGTGCCGAGGGTGATACCTCGTGTAGCACTTCTGATGTTAACTCTGTAGAGTAGCTATTCGGTCGTGGTCATCGAGGGTGATTCCTCCTTCACCACTTCCGATAACGACACTGTCGTGCAACACATCAAGTGTGAACCCATCGAGGGTGATTCCTCCGAGTTCACCTTGACGGATACATCGAGTGGGAATTCAATGAGGGTGATACCTCGGATTCCCCTGATGTTATAGACACACGGATACTTGGACTTTACACTGTTACTTGGATAGGCGGGTCGACCCTGAGGGGTACCCGCGTGCATCTGAGAGGTGAGTGTTGTGAAGACGGGTGCCTGTGTGGTGCCCGAGTGAGAATACGAGGCGTGGCCGGGCATTCTTGGCCCTTGCCGCAAGTCCTCGAGACGAGGCGACAGGGTCACATCTTTCGTGAGTCTCTGCTCATTACCGCAACCCCCAAGGTACTAATGATTTGGATATTTGATTCGAGTGGGCCTCTGGCCCGATAGCACTAACCATCACGTGGGCATAGTATGGGCGTTCTGCATCGTATGCATCAGCTGAAAGCTCTGTCAGATGTCCAGTTCAGCAGTGCGGCATGGAGTGATTGGCGCCATTCACGACAGAGGTGGTGCTTGGATCTGAGCCATGTGCGCAACGACCCGGAGGGCGAGGGGCGATGGCCCAAAACCCCCTTGCGCTTAGGATGTAGACCGGTGGGGACCTCTCTGCTGAGCTCTAGGTAGGGCTGCGGTGTGTCGTTTGGCCGAGGCCGGGCATGACCCAGGAAAGTGTGTCCGGCCGGAGTTAATCGAGCATGTTGGGTAAGTTGGTGCACCCCTGCAGGGAAGAAAACTTCTATCGATAGCCTGTCCTACGGTAACGGACACTCGGAGTTGTATCCTGATTGATACAATTAGAACTGGATACTTGGATACTATGGCTCTGGGATTGCTTCTCACAGGGAGTCGAGAAAGGATCTCTGGGTGAGGTTGAGACTTAATGATACTGCTACATTATATGGTACTGTCTACACTCTTCTAATGCTGCAAGACCTCTGAAGATGCTAGTCTTCGATAGGACTAGGCCTCCTCTCTATTCTGGCATTTCTTCAGCCCAGTCCACATATACAGCCTCCCTTTGAAAATGTTGCATATGTAGTGTAGATCCTTGCTTGCTGAGTACTCACGGTTGCTTTGTTTTCCTTTTCTCCCCATATTAGTTTGTCGTGACCAGAGGACGGAGCCCCCTGAGATAGATGCCCCGTCGATCGACTACTACTACTACCCCGAGGATGGATACTACTTCGAGCTTGCCATCGACCAGGAGTAGGTTCGGAGGGTCCCAGGCAGGAGGCCTACGCCTTTCGATCGTAGTGATTTATTTTGCCCCGCCTTTCTAAAGGCCTTTCTGTTTCTGTTTCATATCTGTACTCAGATATCTGATGCTTCCGCTGACGCTTGTATGCAAGCTTATGTATTCGAGCCCTCGAGGCCCCTGGCTTCTAATATAAAGCTTGTATGACTTTATTTATGTTTTAGAGTTGTGTTGTGATATCTTCCCGTGAGTCCCTAGGCTTGATCGTGTACATTTGCGTGTATGATTAGTGCACGATTGAGCTGGGGGCGTCACAATGTAGACAAGATCTATTCATGTAGGAATAGACCCCATCTTGTTATCCTTAATAGCAACGATCAATACGTGTCTTGCTGCCCCTTCTATCACTGGGAAAGAACACCGCACGACCGAACCCATCACAAAGCACCTCTTCCCATGGCAAGAAAAGTCGATCTAGTTGGCCTAACTAAACCAAAGATTCGAAGAAGAAATACGAGGCTATAAGTAATCATGCATATAAGAGATCAAAGAAACTCAAATAACTTTCATGGATAAATAGATCTGATCATAAACTCAAAGTTCATCGGATCCCAACAAACACACCGTAAAAAGAGTTACATCAAATAGATCTCCAAGAGACCATTGTATTGAGAATCAAAAGAGAGAGAGGAAGCCATCTAGCTACTAACTACGGACCTGTTGGTCTACAATGAACTACTCACGTATCATCGGAGAGGCACCAATGAGGATGATGAACCCCTCTGTGATGGTGTCTAGATTGGATCTAGTGGTTCTGGAACTTGCGGCGGCTGGAATTGTGTTTCGTCGACTCCCCTAGAGTTTTTCAATTTTCGGGGTATTTATAGAGCAAAGAGGCGATGCAGGAGGCGGCCGAGGTGGGCACAACCCACCAGGGCGCGCCTGGGCCCCCGGGCGCGCCCAGGTGGGTTGTGCTCCCCTCGGAGCCCCCTCTGGTACTTCTTTGGCCCAACAGGTGTCTTCTGGTCCAGAAAAATTCTCCAAAAAGTTTCGCTGCGTTTGGACTCTGTTTGGTACTGGTATTCTGCGAAGTAAAAAACAAGCAAAAAAACAGCAACTGGCACTGGGCACTATGTCAATAGGTTAGTCCCAAAAAATGATATAAAGTTGCTATAAAATGATTGTAAAACATCCAAGAATGATAATATAACAGCATGGAACAAGCAAAAATTATAGATACGTTGGAGACGTATCAGCAGCCAGTGGCAAGGCCTACAACTGCTAAAGACGCACCACCGGTTCAGATGCCAGGCGCTGAAGCAGCGGGGGGAGACTCAGCCGCACCACATCCTCAGCAGACCAACCTGGTGAAACGGACCGCTAAGCAGTCTGATGCTTCGGAACGGCCTGCTAAGCAGTCTGTAGGTCCAGAACCAACTGCTCATCAGTCCGTCGGTCCGCAGCCGGGTGATCAGCATACCAATGTGTCAGCACTGCCTGCTCAGCAAACCAACACGTTGGCACGACCTCCTCAGCACACCGACAAGTTGGCACCACCTGCGCATAAACCCGACATAGCTTCAACGCATGGTCAGCAGTCTGATCCCTCTGCTCCTACAGCCCAGCAGTCCGTCACAGCATCACTGCCAACTCAGCAGTCCGGCTTAGCTAAACCGTCTGCTGAGCAGTCCGTCGAAGCTTCACCGTCTGCTCGGCAGTTCGCCTTTCAGCCATCCAGACCTCAAACCAGAAGTGCTTCAAATACCAAGAAGGAAGCAGCTAAAAAGGCTACACCCATGATGAAGCGCCCCCTCCCCCCCCAAGAGCGAAGAAGAATGAGAACAATTGCCTCTTACTTAAGGCACTCATCGCCCAGAACCAAATTAACAACAAGTTGTTCGAATCGGAGAGTAATATTGTTTCTGACGGCATGGACGATGCACAAATGCAATTGGCGCTTGCTAAAAATAAAGCAGACGTACTTGAAGTACGCAATTACGTCCATGGCTAGCCATTTCTTGTTGGTGAATACTTTGATGAGTGCAGCTCCAGTTGCCGCGAGTTACATAAATACTGCATGGATCAAATGTCAGCAGGTCATCATGTTCTGCTAGTCTGCTACAACAGCGATCATTTCTGACACGATCCTGGTTCCATCAGTGTGGATTTTGAGGACTTACATCTCTTCTTCAACGTCAACGTGCTTGATGACACTCTTGTTAGATGCCTGATTTTGTAAGCACTTAACAAACTCTGATCAACTTCTCCATACAAGGCTGATAATGATAAACAGCTAACTGCATTTTATTCCTCTCAAGGGATTGACCATGCATAGAAGAAAAAGGGAAAGTGTGTATTTCATAGATCCTGCATTAGCAAATGGCACAACATTGCTTGGTAAGGATGAACGGGAGTGGGCCATTAACACGATCGCCCGTATCTTCGAAAACACGCCCCATGCAAAATCATTCCTCTAGCCATATCATGAACGTTAAGTCAAATAAACAACCACACATACACTGATTGTCTTTCAGATTTCGACATAATTCGTAAGTTCATGGTTTTCTTAATCTGTAGCAATCACTAGATCTTGGTTTTCATTGTTCCAAACAAGAACATAGTTTACTACATAGATTCTCTCAGAGAGTCAATAAAGCCTCAGGATCTTAAGCATCTTCGGTAATTCATGGATAGGTATTGAATCCTATGATGTTGAAATTAATTTGCATTCATATCTTTTTCAAGAATTGATGTTGTGAGAATCCATCTTCATTTGCAGTGTGTTCGCATTGTGGAAAACTAAACTAGGGAACATGTTCAAGAGGGAACTACCTCTGTAGCACGAGATCGTTTCTCCGGTAAGACACCGAAATCCGTTATTTTTGGAAAATGTATCCAATAGCAAATACCTTTTATTACGCTAGTCAAATGTTCAAGCTTCTAAATAAACCTCTTTGTATTTCTGTCCAAAAAAAATTATCTAACACCGGTTAGGTTGTTCCTAACAGGGAAAATACATGAATCATTATGTACAAAAAAATTCAGTGTCCTCAGCAACAAGCAGAGAACAACCTTTGTGGATACTATGTTTGCAGACACATGATCTCCATCTGCAAATCTGCTGATAGTTGTGAAGGTGCTCGCGAATTAGTACCAGTAAGTCTATCTTAATTAATATCCTCTACTCCACTCATATGGCACATTCTGATCTTAAAAATACTGCACCTCATCTTAGAACCGAGGACCCCTGAACTGCTCCCCGCTGGTGAATTACTAATGGTTCAGAAATTTATCAGCAACTTCTTCCTGAATCACTACATCAATCCCACAAGTGATCATGAAGATTTCAGCATGCCTTCTCCTGAAACATTGAGTAAGAGTTAGCCGCTAAACATATACGCATGGATCCATTATTTTCCATGTGATGAGGTCTTCGTATTTCGTACACTATGATTAATTATGTAATGCATATATATGTCGACACATCATTAGAATTTAGCTACCATTTGTTTAATTGCAATTGTTGCGAAATCTGATGAATGTTCTTCCTGTGGACACTATTTGTTCAATTGCATATTGTGGCGAATTTGCTTTTTGCATGCCGATTCAAATGGGATGTTTTAGCTTTAACTTGACAATTGCTGCGCACACGGTTTAACTAAATGAGTGTGTGCGATCCACATCAGAAATCATACGTCAATCATAGCAGAACCGTCGGTGATACACAGCAGATCGCAGATGGTTTGCAGCACTACTACATATGCGTAGGGGCTTCGGAACCGTTTGTGATACCACATTATCACACACGAGAGCTCAGAGTAAACCGTGCCCAATGTTAAATATAATCCCACTCGTAAAAAATTTAGGAAACATGTGGGATCCCAAACGAAAAGCACACGTCACTCATACCGCAACCGTCGGTGATACACAACAAATCACAAATGATCTGCAGCACTTGTACGTGTGCGAAGGGGCTCCTGGACCATTTGTGATAGAACATTATCGCACACGGTAATTGTTCGGAAATGTGTGCGATGGAGTCATGCATGGCAGACGAGTTTCGCAGAAAACTCGTGTGCGATGGGGCACATATCGCACACAGTTCATATGTTGGCCTGTGTGCCTTAGATACTGTTTCCCAAACGGTTCAGTACGAAACACCATTTGGTTTCACTACATCATTAGAAACATTTAATCACCAATCCCACACGTGTGACAGAATTTTGTGTGTGTTGCATCGCATACGATTACATTTGGCAAGGCGTCTGCATCCCGACGGTTTCTGGGTCGTGTGGGAAGGACCCCCCCCCCTATCGCCCACACTCACTAGGCGACGGTTCAATATGCTGTCGCGGAAAGGGGTTAAAAACCATTTGTATAGCAGCTCGTTGTACCAGTGAACACAACCCTTGTGGTAGGAAGTTTATATCATGTAAACCCTGATTCCCTATATATATTTATGCACAAAAAGCAACTACAATCTTGTGTTTCATGCATGATTGGATAACCTAGACAAGGAGAAAATTTTCCCCCTCTAATGACCTATTAAGCATGGTTTTGGGCAATTGTTGGGATTGAGGGGTGATACGTTCCAACGTATCTATAAATTTTTATTGTTCCATGCTATTATAGTATCAATCTTGGATGTTTTATATGCAATTATTTTTCATTTTTTGGGACTAACCTATTAACCCAGTGCCAAGTGCCAGTTGCTGTTTTTTGCCTGTTTTTAGTTTCCAGCAAATCAGTACCAAACTGAGTCCAAACGCTACAAAACTTTTTGACAATTTTTTTCTGAACAAGAGAGACCCTAGAAGCTTTGGGAGGAAACCAGAAGGCAAAGAGGAGATAGCATGGCAACAGGGTGCGCATTGATGCCTTGTGGGCCCCTCATGGCTCCGTCTGACCTAATTCCACCTCTATAAATTCTCTAAAATCAGAAAACCAACAGAGAACCACCCGAAACACTTTTTCCGCCGCTGCAAGTCTCTGTTCTTCCACGATCCCATCTAGAGGCCTTTTCCGGTACTTTACTGGAGGGGAATCGATCACGGAGGGCTTCTACATCAACCCTACTGCCCTTCCGATGATGCGTGAGTAGTTCACCATAGACCTACGGGTCCATATCTAGTAGCTAGATGGCTTCTTCTCTCTCTTTGATCTTCAATACCAAGTTCTCCTTGATCTTCTTGGAGTTCTATTAGATGTAATTCTCTTTTGCGGTGTGTTTGTTGGGATCCGATGAATTGTGAGTTTATGATCTGAATATTTATGAATATTAATGGAGTCTTTTCTGAACTTTATTATGCATGATTGTTATAGGTTTGTATTTCTCTTCGATCTATCTGTTTGGTTTGGCCAACTAGATTGATTTATCTTGCAATGGGAGAGGTGCTTTGTAATGGGTTCAATCTTGTGGTGCTCTATATCCCAGAGACAAAGTAGGGGACAAGCCACGTATTTGTATTGTTTCCGTTAAGGGGAAAATGACGGGGTTTGTTCATATTGGTTGGATTTACTTTGTCTACATCATGTCATCTTGCTTAAGCATTACTTTGTTTTATACTTAATACCCTAGATGCATGCTGGATAGCGATCGATGGGTGGAGTAATAGTAGTAGATGCAGGCAGGAGTCGGTCTACTTGTCTTGGACATGATGCCTATATACATGATCATTGCCTTCAATATCGTCCTAACTATGCGCTTTTCTATCAATTGCCTAGTAGTAATTTGGGTACCCACCGTATGCTATGTGTTCGAGAGAGAAGCCTCTAGTGAAAACTATGGCCTCGGGGTCTAATTTTAGCATATATAGAATCCAAAAATACCTTACTGCACTTTTTCTATTTTATTTTATCTATCTACCACTACGAGATTTGATCCTTGCAAATAATCGCCAAGGGAATTGACAACCCTCTTGATCATGTTGGGTGCAAGTATTTGCTTTTGTGTGTGTAGGTGCTGCTAACGAGGTTCTGTGTGGTTCTCCTAGTGGATTGATGGTTCTTAACTGAGGGAAATACTTATCTCTACTGTATTGCATCATCCTCTCCTCTTCGAGGAAATCCCAATGCAGCTCACAAGTAGCAAGGGTCACTACTAGAAATCCACATATTTCAGACGTTCAACTCTAATAGCTGATGGGTTGTCGGTTATTATAGTAATAGCCGACGGTAGTGTCAATGGCCGATGCTAATTTCAACTCATAGCTATTGACATTAATAGCCGACGGTATACTAGAATGCCCTACAGTGAAAATCCAACTCTCGGGTATTCAACTTAATGCACGACGGTTCATTATAATGCCCGACGGTTTTTGGTACACCAACGGGGATTACATGTAATGTCCGATGGTTCATTGTAATACCCGAGAGTTTTTTCTACACCCACGGGGATCACATGTAATGCCTGACGGTTTTTGTTACACCCACGGGTATTACATCTAATGCCCGACGGTGACATTTAATAGCCGAAGGTGAAAACAAAACTCTCACTTACGTTTGGCTCTCGGTTATTTCAAAAAATACCTGATGGGGGATAGCAATAACTGGTGGTTAACTTTCACTCTCGATGATATGTTTCAATGGACAACATCGACAAACATGTGGAATGGCCGATATTATGTTCCAGATCATTTACGTTTAAGAAAATTCCAAGAATTAAGATATAGCATTGCTATTGTAAGTGCATTATGTTGTTTTCACAATTAATGTATATAGGATATGCTTAATAAATTTGGTACTAAACAATACAAATAGGATGGTTAAGAAAATATGCACTTAGTTGAGAAGAAGTCATTGTCCCTGCCACGATCTATCTTCTCTGACGACGTCACCTCCCGGAGTAGTGCTCAACGTAGTCTTGTATATACAATGTCTAGGTCTAGGTTGGGTTCACCGTGGGGCACACACCATCTTGTCATGGAGTGCATTGCATGCTCATATCTGCACAGTGAAGTGTATATGAATCTCGCGGTCCTAGTGGTACTTGTTGCTGGCCAACTGCTGCAGAGCGTCGCTGAAATTTTTCAATATGCTTGCATGTTTCCTGGAGGTGATTCGCTCCTCCGTGTTTCCAAGGTCCATGCGGTGGCAAACACGGGAGCGATGAAAGATGGAGTTTTAGATTGAGATAGAGCTCATATCTGGTGGTTGTTGTGGAGTGGCTACGACATCTACTATGGTGATTGGCTGCCTGGCTCCACCACACCACCACATCTGCTGGCCCAAAGCACGGCCATTCTTCTTCCTTCCGACCAAGGAAGTAAAAGGGAGACATCGTTGCTTCTTCAAGGAGTCTACGACATGGTGTCACGGAGAACTTGCTGTCCCGAGTGGTATCATATCCTATGACGGTGAGGCTATGCCCGCACTGTATTGGACCCGAAGCATTTTCCATCACCGTTTATTTTGAGAATTTTGAATCAGTTTTACTAGTACTTAGAATTCAAAAACAGAGGTGAACATATTATATTTAGAAATGAGAATTCTAAAACTGGTGGATGGGTGGTAGTTACAATTCTTATTTTGGTCACAGCCATGACAAATCTGCTTTGATTATCTATGAAAAAGTGTTGGAAGCTTTGATGATTGTGCATATGCTCACTTCCACAAATGCACAAGTAACTAACAAAAATATTTGGATGGTTTTTGGCAGTGGCATTTCAAGCGTGACCCATCGGAGCAAGAGAAGGTAGTTGGTGTTTTGGAGGAGTACTTGATACGTCTCCAACGTATATATATATATAATTTATGAAGTATTCATGCCATGTTTACAACAATTTTATATGGTTTTGGTGCACTTTTATATTATTTGAATGAAACTAACCCGGATTGATGATGTTTTCAGTAGAACTACCATGTTGTTATTTTTGTGCAGAAATAAAAGTTCTCGGATTGGGCTGAAACTTTATGGTGATTTTTTATGGAGAAGAAGAGACCCCCGAAGCCTGAGAGGTGGACCAGACAAAGTCCAGGGGAGCGACGAGCTCAGGGGGCGCGCCCTGGGGGGTAGGGCGTGTCGTCTGAGCTCCTCGGTCCCTCATGGGCCCCCCTGACGTGAAACTGATGCCAAAACTTCCTATAAATATAGAAAACCCCAGAAAGAAACCTAGAACTTTCACGCCGCCGCCGCAAGACTCTGTTCCGAAGCGATCTCATCTGGAGGCCATTTCCGACACCCTACCGAGGGGGAAATCATCACCGGAGGTCGTCTTCATCATCCCGGATGTCTCCATGACGAGGAGGGAGTAGTTCACCCTCGAGGCTATGGGTATGTACCAGTAGCTATGTGTTTAATCTCTCTCTCTCTCTCACTCTCGTGTTCTTGATCCGGCACGATCTTGATGTAACCATGGGCTTTGTTAATATAGTCGGATCATATTGTGTTTTTCCCTCTCTATTTTGTTGTGATGAATTGAGTCTTGCTCTCTGAGGTTTCATTATGTTGGATTGGATATTTTGGATTTGAGAACATTTGATGTCCGTCTTGCATGTGGATACCCGTGGTGACAATGAGGTATTCTATTGATTCAATTGATATATGTTTTGGTAATCAACTTGCTGATTCCCGTGGTGACATTGGGGTAATCTAGGCACATAGGTTGATACATGTTTTCATTCTACTTTCTCCGATAGAAACTTTGGAGTGATTCTTTGTTGCACGTGAGGGAATGTTATATGATTCAATTATGTTAGCACTGTTGAGAGATTGCAATAGTGAAAGTATGAACCATAGGCCTTGTTTCTAAGCATTGCAATACCATTTGTGCTCACTTTTATCACTTGCTACCTTGTTTTTTTATTATTTTAGATTACAAAAACATATATCTACTATCCATACTACACTTGTATCACCTTCTCTTCGCTGAACTAATGCACCTATACAATTTACCATTGTGTTGGGTGTGTTGGGGACACAAGAGATTTCTTGTATTTGATTGCAGGGTTGTTTGAGAGAGACCATCTTCATCCTACACCTCCCATGGATTGATAAACCTTAGGTCATCCATTTGAGGGAAATTTGCTACTGTCCTACAAAACGATCTGCGCTTGGAGGCCCAACAGAGTCTACAAGAATAAAAGTTGTGTTGTAGACATCAGTACTTGACTAGGAAAGTGAAGCAGATGCTACATGACGAAAAGGCAGCCGCCATCAAACATTAAATAAGAAGGGACAATTTCCTCCAGAACTAACAGAAGCGGACGAGGACGGTAACCACTGGCCAACTAAGGACGCTTTAATTTCTGTAAAGGGTTGAGTTTAGTACCGATGTTGGTTGGCGTCTACTATGTGAGCACTAGAGTAGTGCTGAATTTAGAGGGTTATCTTTAACCAACCAGAGGAACATACTTGCTAACGGGGACACGGCCTTCCATTGTTTAGTGGTATGAGGAATGTTGTCGCCACACATCAATTTTTGGTACTCTATTTTCCTCAAGCATATTTCTGCTTCCACTAAATAAGAAAGTTTCATTTACATTGGATGATGTGTCACACTCTTTAAATTCAGAAACTCAAAACCGGGAAATACCCTAGAATTTTTGGTGCTTGGCTTCACATGTACAAATTGCATCGAGGGACTGATCAAGAGCTGGTATGCAGTCAAGGAACTGATGATCATTGGGTTAGTAAAATCTTGCGCCTTAGTTCTTTATAATCATCATGAAAACTATGTGCATAACAATGTAGTTTACCATTAATTTTTAATTTTTAAAGGAGTATTTTGATAAGACAATGACAAATGCCCATGGAGAAAATTGGGAAGATGA
Source organism: Thinopyrum elongatum (assembly GCA_011799875.1). NCBI lineage: Eukaryota > Viridiplantae > Streptophyta > Magnoliopsida > Poales > Poaceae > Thinopyrum > Thinopyrum elongatum. The sequence continues at coordinate 351,459,041 of CM022297.1, read as the reverse complement.
GCACCCATATTTAGATGGACAAATCATCTATGAAGCAACAGGTAGAATGCCACATGGCAGGCTAGGAATTGCTAATGAGTTATTTAGCAAAGCAGAGAAGGCAAAGTTTAAGTCTAAAAGGGTGATGGCCACACAACCAGCACGGTCTGCTAGGGAGGACCGCTAGAAAGAGAGAACAAACATTTGCAGCGGGACATCAAGCGTCTTTGAGGCATTGAGATTTTGTTTAGGTAATCTTGTCTTCTCTTATAAATTGGAGTCTGAGTGAATAGGATTGTGCTGACATGTTGATGTTTATAGTCTTTGGCTAAGAAAGGGAGTTGACTTTGATGGCTTAATGCAATCAGCAACAGATGACTTGGTAAGTCAAACCCATCTCGATGGTAGGCTTGCAGCAATGGAACCATTAAATAATGTTTCTTTTGTCTATGATACATAGTCCACATCATATTCTGAAGACGGATTTCAAAGGGAACGAGGCGATGTGCCTCAACACCAAACCGGAAAGGTTAGCTCATTGTCATCGTGCCAACAAGTCTGGCAGTGACCCCTCCTTGTTCCTCCATTTTTGTTTTTCTATTTGCTTGTTTCTTAGCACTCTGCTCTGATTCTGAAGTCGCCCTTAACTAAAATCTGAAGAGAGGTTCAGTTAGGCACTTGACTAACCACAACTGGAGTTTGGTTCATTTATGTTGCTGAAATATCTTATCATGCCAATGCACTAAAGGGCTTGGTCCATTATAAATCTATTTGTTTCATTTTGAATGCTTCGCTTTGATGAATTTGTACCTAGCGAAAAAGGACTCTAAAGCCTTCACTTAATTCTACCCCTTGACCATGATGGCTATATCTTGTTGCAGTGGTGTGCTAAGCAATCACATATTGTTGCATATATTTCTATAGAGTTGATGCAACATGTGATCTTGTACTCATTTTTTCATGTACGCGTGAATTATCTCAAATTTCACTTGGAATTTTAGTCCCAGGTGGTGTCACTATTTGATTCAAATTGGATTGATATGTTTGTGTTATACACACTAGTCATCCGATTCTGACGTGTTGGCCTACTGAAGGGTCAAGGTTGTATGTTTGTAGTGTTAGACTATCATGCATGAACACTGAAACTAGCATGAATACCTTTCTTTGATCTGAGTACCTTCGGGAAGTCAAATTGGGCAAAAAATAAAGCAGTTCATGGTTCACTAGCTCATTTTTCTTTGAGTATGTTATGATCTCTTGAAATAGTCAGAATGTATCAGAAGAAAAGTTTTTCAACTAAGCGCCCATAAGTGTCTTGATTTTTACGTGGTGGTTGTGTCCAAATATAGATCATTTATCTAACTGAACTAATGTGTGCTTTAGCTAAGTGGCAGAAATACGATGTGTTAATTTGGGAAATATATTTATCGCGGTGTAGAAGTAAAAAGTGTAGCCCTGGCATCGAACTCGTGTTTGCACTTTAATTGTTTCCATAATTGACTATTTTGCCTTTCATCACCTGATATTTAATAGTGATAGAACATGTAGAAGCACCTAATTAGTCCCTTGCTGAGAGTTGATATGGTTCCTTAAGAAAAATAGGAGAGTTCATATGGTTGTTTGTTCCCCTTCTCTGTTTTCCTAAGAATTGATGTGTTTGATTCCTCACAGAGTGATTTAAAGACCATGTATTTAATAAAACTAGAGACCATATTAATATTTTGTAGTTCATCAACGTTATGTAGATGTGGCATTCCCACTGTTGTTCGTGCATATCCAATTGTACTTTAAACACTAACTTATAAAGTTAGATAGCAGCTAGCAGCTAACCCGTCAATTATCTCACTTAAATTTCAGCTGCATTATATATTTTTCGACTCACTTACAACTACTATTGTCATTTCTTAGGGAATGGGAAGCAGGACAAGAGGCAGTCCAAGTCATGGAAATGATGATGATGATGATGATGATGATGATGACGACGACGACGATGATGGCACCTATGGCAATGAGGGAGATGATAACTATGGTGCGGGTGATCCTTATGGTGATGAGCCATATGATAACTATGGTGATGATCTGTATGATAACTATGGTGGTGAGCCATATGATAACTACTATGGCGATGATGGTGATGATTGCTGCTGAGCAATATGATAACTATGGCGATGATTGGATATAAATTTGATGATGTTCATGTCATGCCAAACTGATGTTCAACTAGATATTTGAAACACTGTAGCTTATGTTTTTTTATCTTAGTAGACAATTAATTAGATTATGTAAAATGTGATTTTTCTCTATTCTGCATTTGATATTTCCTAGATGGATAATTCTGGTTAATGTGATTTCGATGCAACTCAACACTTTGTGGGGATATGCTAAATATAATATATGGTCATTGGTATGTGCTTGCGGAAGAGATTTATTTGATATGCCAATATTATGAAATATTAGCATTGTGAATCATGGTTCCTTGTTGCGCAACACCCCTTGGTGTAAGCAATGTATGAGAGGTGACTAATGCCCTCGGGTATACAATGAGCCAAAGGGGACTTTAGATTGTTGGTAAATATATAAATTGATTGTGTTCACTCGCCCCTGAACTAAATGGATCCCCGAAGGGATGTGTGCACTATCGTCCATTGCACTAGCTGGCGGTTTGGTTCTCCTCGTAGTCATAACTAACTCTGGCGGTTCAAATATACAGTCAACTATTAGGAAAACCGACAAGAAGCAATAACCCTTGGAAAATAAATACCAGATGGGAAACCGTCGGCCATATGCGTCGTCGGGATAATGCAAGCCAGATGGTGGGCTTAACATGTCTGACGGCTCACCGTCGGCTTATAACCATGGGCAAAGATATTACCCGACCGTACCAGCGGCCATTGGTGTAATGGTTGTCGAAGCATAGGCAGCGGTAGATTGCCGATAGTGTACTGTCGGTTTTAGTGTTATTCGACGGTGAACAGAAATATCTACGGTGATCTCACCATCAGAAATAAGGGGATTTCTAGTAGTGGGTGGGCAAGAGCATGTAACATTAGATATGACTATATGGATGTGGTAGGAAAATTAAACTGTGTAGAAAACATTGTTTTATGTTAGCCGTCCATAAAATAATCTGATTGAAGTTGTGTGCTTCTCTCTAGCTGCTTGTTTTTATTGTGCACAAAGCAATACTAGGAAAACAAAAAACTTACCTCAATTAATTTTTCATGCGAAAAAATTTGTAAAAAGGAGAAGTCAAACCCCGTTGTTTTTTTTTTGCCTAAACTAGTTTCCCCTATTTTTGTTTTAGATGGTTGGCTTTGATCTTACTATGCTTTGTGACGAGTGTGTTGAAGATCCTAATAAGCCACAATATTGTACACAAGCCTCACGTGATGGGCTGCACGTGATGGGCGAGTCGTCGTACTTGGTTGCCAACTTGTTCCCAGCTGCCACCTGATGCTTTGGGAGTTAACAAGATTCTATGGTCATACGACATGGGATGAGAAATACCTATCATGGACATATTTACGTTACTTGCATAACCGAGCATCATACCCACGGGTGGTGATAGGTGAATTTAGGGAGATCTTGAACTGTAGTGAGAAGGAGGGCAGGAACGTGAGACAAATTGCAATGATGCAGGCATTTTGTGATTGTCTAGTTATCTGTGAACTTGAAGATTTGCGGTTTATAGGAGATTCTTTCACTTAAAGAGGAGGTGATATTAAGAAAGACTAGACCGCGCGGTGTGCAACGCGGATTGGGTAACTAAGTTCCCACTTGCAGTTGCAATAAAGGAAGAACACGTGCATTAATTGGGACCATCGTCTGCTCGTCCTTGACACAAAATATCATGAAGGGGGGCCTACTTGAGCGCTCGGGAGGAAGGGTAAGACAATTTGAGCGAGATGGCTTTAGGAAGAGACCTAGCAGAGATTGTGCATACATAGTAGGGGAATGCCAAGATGTCTAGAATTGGGCCATCACTTGCGGGGAGAACTTGTGTGGTGCATGTTGATTTGCATACTCGGGACCATGAGACTTTGAAGGGTTCAAAGAAGAGGATTAGCAAATAGAAGAAGTTGGAGGGGGTTGTGTTGTGGGCCTTTAAACGCAAATCTCAGGCACGGCAAAGGAAGTTCATATAGAAAATTTAATGGATCAAGAAGAAATGTATTGGTTCCAGTGAGGAAGAGCTAATTGGTTGATACATGGTGATCGTAACACATTTTTTTCACAATGCTACTACGGCCAAGAAAAAAGGAACCAAATAAGAAAATTTGATGGTACGGGAGTGTGGTGTTAAGGTACAAAGTTAAAAGACCATATTTATAGTTATTTATCTAACTTTTTTACATCAGAAGTTCTCGAGCCAGATAGGAGATTTTGTAGCAAGTATGCAAGCGGTTTCATCTAAGATGAATACTGCTCTACTCACCCCCTATTCAGTTGATGATTTGCGCAAGGAATTGTTGATGTTGCGGATTTGAAGGCTCCAAAGCCGGACGGATTGCATGCCATTTTTTACAAGATATTCTAGCCCATGTTAGGGGGGTAACTAGAGTAGAAGGTGCTCCAGGCAATAAATACTTTCACGATCCCCACCAGGTTGATATGGTGATTATCATGATACCAAAAATTAAATTTCTTGTGAAAATGACACAATTAAAGCTTGTAAGTATATGTAATTTTTTGTACAAGGTGATATAAAAAATGAGCGCATTTGAAAATTATTTTGCTAGAAGTGATTAGCCCGACACAAAGTATTCATTTTTGCCTGGAAGGATGATTACAAACATTGTTTGTGTGGCCTATGAGAGCTACCATACACAAAATAACAAGATGGGAGTGGGCTTGTTTGAAGCGGATCATTTTGAAGCTTTGTTTTCATAAAAATTGGGTAAAATTAGTTATTCAGTGTGTTTCCACGATTTAGTATCGGGTTCACTTTCATTCTAAAGAAAGTGAGAGTTTCAAGCCCACTAGGGGATTATGACAGGGGGAGGGGGAGTCTCCCCCTATTTGTTCTTATTGCATGTGAATCGAGGTGTTGACTACTTTATTAAATATTACTAGTGTGAGGATATGCATAAAAGTCCAACTATCACAAACCTTCTGTTTGGAGATGACTCATTGATTCTCATGATCAGAAAATGATAAGTGTCTGGAAAAAAATCGTGGAATCCTATTGCATGGCCTCACGGGAAATGCTGAATGTTGAAAAACCAAGTATCTTCTTTAGCCCCAATAGTAGAGTGGGTATCCAAGAACAAATAAGTACAATTATGAACATCATGACTGAGGCGCTAAGTGACAGGGTTTGGGGTTGCCAGCCATGGTGGGCATAGAGAAAACAGATTGTTTTCAATATTTGGTTGATCAAGTAAATTAAAGGATCAATTGTTGGAAAGAAAGGCTATTATCGATAGTAGGGAAGGAGGTACTTCTCAAAACAGTTGTATAAGCAATACCAGCACATGATATGTATGTCTTCAAAATTCTTATAGACGCGCAAAGGAAATATTGGTGCGACGTCACATTTGGGGGGGGGGGGGCGAGTATAGCCAGAGGATGCAATGGATGACTTCGAGAAAGATGTGTGTTCTTAAAAGTCAAGGAGGTATGGGTTTCTGGAATATACACTATCTTAACATGGCAATGTTGGTAGCAAGCTTGGCATTTACTTGATAATCCAAACTCTTTGTGTGCTACAATATTGAGAGCGAAGTATTTCCCGGAAGATGGCATGTTGGATTGAAATAGGGCTTGTCTTTCACCAAGCAAAGTATTATGGCGGGAGTTATCTCTCTTAAGCATGGTCATATATGCGGGGCCGTTAATGGAAATAAATCAATATATGGGAGGTTGATGATGCTTGGATCCCCAATTGTGTGAGCAGAAAGGTGAGGGGGTAGCTACTATTAGAGGTCGGTGATCTCGTTGATCTGGTTTCTAGCAACTAGGATGAGGAGATTGTCGGGCAAACCTTGTGACCAATATATGCACTTCTATCCATTCCTCTACCAAAATATGACATGTCAGATTTTGTTGCCTAGAGTTTGACAAAAAATGGGATGTTTTCCGTTTGGTCGGCATATTTCGTGTAGCGAGATCATCGACATGGTAGGAAACTGAGATGCGCGATGGGACGGGGGCGAGGAGGATAAATACAATTTGGAGTAATGTCTGGAAGCTATCGTGCATGGCTAAGATAAAAATATATTTATTTGGAGTACTTTACATGATACCCTACCCTGTCGTGTAACTCTAGCTAGTAAGCGCATGCAAGTTTCGCCCCAATGCCCTACATGTTTGCAAGGCCCAAAAACGATACTAGGCACTTCCTTTTCCAATGCCATAAAGGTAAGGATGTATGGAGAGTCTTGGGTTTGGATGAGGTGGGAAGCATAAGATATTCCCCTGGCAGGCGAGGTGGCACTGAGTTTCTGCTACAGCTACCTGACCAGGAGTTGCCTATCCTGAACCTTTTGAATGTTCACGAGATGATTGTCATTGATGTGTGGTACTTATGGTGGGAACAACTCAAACTAGTCCATTGGGGAGAAAACTCGAGACGTGAACCAAATTACATTGGGGATCCAAGCTCTGACGGTGAAATATTTTTACTTTTTTGAGGGAGCTCTAACGGTGAACTACACTTTTGCTTCATCTCCTACGGCTACCTTGAAGAGAGGTAGATGGACTTGACCACCAATGGGTTTTGTACAACTCAACTTTAACACAGCATTCGACCAAGATCCACTTAGACTAGCCATAGTGGGAGTAACTTCAAGAGTAACATAGTGTCCAACTCGGTAAATTTGCCTATGTGGCAATGAGTTAATATGTGGCAATTTTGATGACTGCCTTCATATTGCAGGTGAATTTTCCTTGCTGAGTTTTGAACATTGTAACAGGGAAGCAAATATTGCATCCCATGAGGCTAGGAGATCAGGGAAGCAAATATTGTCTCTCACGAGGCTAGGAGATCTAGTGCTAGTGGATGGCTAGAAGAGCCTCCGAGTGAAATCATGCCCCTTCTGATCAATGATAAGAAAGAGACCATAATTGTAAAGTTTTTTTTATACTTATTTTCTACATCAATAAGAGAATTGTAGAAGAAAGAAGGAGAACCGTTGGATTTGAGTGTACGGCAGATTTTAGAAGCTACATCATGTGTAAAGTAACTACTCAACTGCTGAGGAGCCGAGCCCCTCATACAGGCATGGGAGAAAATAAGTATATACGCACCTTCCTTTACAATTACGCCCGGCTGTAGTGTTTTCTCAACTAATACTCTCTCCATTCCATAATGTAGTGTCTATAGATTTTTGTGAAAGTCAAACTTTACCAACTTTGACCAAGTGTATAGAGAAAACTATCTACATCTACAATACCAAACATGTACATTCTGAAAATATAACTCATGATGTATTCAATGATATGCATTTGGTATTCTAGATGTACCTACTTTTCTCTATAAATATGGTCAAAGTTTGTATTGTTTGACTTTTGTAAAAATCTACAGGCACTACATTATGGAACCGAGGGAGTACCATAATTATAAAAGAAGAAAAAGGAGGACCATTAGATTTCACTGTACGGCGGATTTAGAAGCTACAGCATGTGTACAGTAACTACTCAACTGCAGAGGAGCCGAACCCTATCCTATATGAGGTGGTACTGAAAATTTTGTCAGGAAAAAAATAAATGCTTCCCATGTAGGATTCGAACTCGGGATCTCCCCTTCCAAAACGAAGGCTCCAGCTAACTAACCTAAACAAACAAAAAAAATGCATATTTATTGTTAATCAGTAACATTGCACATGTTGATGCAGTTCCATCCATTGTGATTTTCTCAAATTCCCGCATGGGTCAATTAAATCCCGTTGACCAATGATTGGCTGGTGTTTTGGTGATGAAAAAATTAGTGTTTTTTGTGGTGAAACATATATGATTATGTGCTTGCACATATAATTCTCACTGGTGTAAACCACAATTTTTTTTGGCCCGGACATATGTGCCAGTAATACAACAAGTTCAGCAACCATAGACCGTACGAACATTCTAATCGTTTTCGAATGAACAGTCAAAGCGTTCTGGCCTGAATTGGTAGTCAAAATTTCACGCTGTTCACTTAGTATCGTTACAGAAAATTGGCTACATATAGCATGTAAAAAATGCCAGCATGGGTAAATTCAACACCTTCACCCGAAGGCAACCAAGACACGTGAACAATACTATACTTCCTACAGAACAATCAACCGGCAACTTAAAAGATTTGACTACGATACAACATTGTTTCCCATTGTCAAGTAGGGCACATTATATGAAGTACTCGTAAATATAACAAAACCCCTGATACCAGCCCACCAGAAATAATTAATGCATCCTTGTGCACAACCATGAACAAATAATGTTGTTCTGTAAAGGGAAAGTGAAAAACTCTCCCTCTGATGTTATCCTTCAACGGTGGTGTTTAAGCATTCATTCAACCACCAAACAATCCTGTAGACCATCCAGACCTTAAATTTCCATACTCTTCCGAAGAACTGCAAGAGCAGACATCTTAAGCTGCAATGCATCTCTGGACGCCAAGGAAGGAGGATGGCAAGTTCGCAGTGGCACCCTAACAACTCCAGGACGACAATGCCGCGCACCTTGGTGCAAGGAGGTCGCTCATGCTCATTTGCAGCCGATGCAAAGATGCTTTCCACGTTAAGACCAAACCACAAGCATCTACCAATAAATTTACCAGTAGTCATCCGAATATTCATATCCAGACCAGCGCGAGCGTGGTGCACCTTTGTTTGATTGCCCAGCAGATTGCCAATGTCGAGGGTTAAAACCCCCGTCATAATGTCTTCTGTAGTGCTGTTCGGGCGACCTCGGTGTACTCTTCCCCTTATAAGCTCTCCTGCTGGCATTTCTTAGATTCTCCTCAATATCATATTCTTCACGCTGCAAAATTCAAACAAAAGGGAAATGCTTCACTAAATGGAAAATAGGTTTAGCTGTAGTAGCTGATAAAATGAAATGCAATGCATAAGTTTCTTGTAATTATAGAAAATTCATGGTTACAGCCATTAACAAGTGTAACTAACAAGCAGCATCAAAATCGAACCTAAAAGTAGATTGCTAGTTTGAACCAGAAAATTTTCCAAACATTAGAGATTTCCTATACAACTTGGATTTGGGCATTGAAATACGAATTCAAATTTGGAAAATAAACCTTGGCAGGTTTTCAACCGGTTTTGCATCTTCAGCTTCAAATTGTAAATTCCCATTTTTGGAACTCTCTTGAGCAGTGACTTCCTATAAGGCTCTAACTAGCAAGAAACAAAAACTGGTCATGGCGTGGCCTGAGGACTAGTTTCGGTCCCAAATCCTGGCTAGGGTGTGCATTATTAATTATGTGATTTGGTCTTCGGGTTACATTAATTCCAGGTTCCACAAATTGACAACCGAATTCGACACTAGCCAAACTACTAAGTGAACACTAATATACCAAATTTATTCGATTTGGTTATTCAGGTCCAGGCGTCTAGCTAGAAATACTTTGCAGCATGGAGAAAATGCAGAAAAAGAATAAAGTGGCAACTCACAAAGTAATCAAAGGAACAAAATGAACAGGTACATGCACAGTTCCACCCGTCACATATCAAACATGCTAAGCAAAGCACAAATATACGTCAGGGTGATGATTGCTCCAGAATCAAACAAGCTAAGCAAATCACACATACACCACCCAGATGACTGCTTCGGTGGGTGGAAACTCCGTGGCACTTTCCACTACAGCAGATGTCTTTGTTTGCTCTACCGTCAGCCGGCAAGGACCTGTGGCGGGCTCAGTGTGAGAAGGAACGGCAGTGTCTGCTATGGATGATGGGAGTTGGATAACTTTGTCATCGGGGAGAAGAGGAAAAGGTACTGGCGGCAGAGAGAGCATGGACTAATGCGGCTGGGCATGGCCATGTGGATATGGAAGGACAGGCTGCCTGGAATCACACGAGGTTGGTGGGCTTTGGGCCTGAAAATATCACAGCTAAGAGCATCTCCAACCAGACCCACCCCCCCCCCCCCCCCTCCCCGATCCATTGGCGGCACCATCATAGTAGAAGTAGTGGCATCAAAAGACTTGAGGATTTGGCATGCCAGGGTCTCACGAGGACATCAATGTGCTTCAATGATCACAGCTGTTCAAGAGACTTTGGGATGGGGATGCTCCGGTGTGCAACTACACCTCAACAGGGACAACTACACCATGGGTACTATCTTGCCGATGGTATCTATCCTTAGTGGGAGACGTTTGTGAAGATTATCCCCGAGTCTCAGGGTAACAAAAGATGTCTCTTTGCACAAATACAAGAAGCTGCTAGCAAGGATGTGGAGAGGGCGTTTGGAGTGCTCCAAGCTCATTGGAGTATTTTTCATGGAGTTGCAAATATGTAGGATCCTGAGACATTATGGGAGGTGATGACTTGTGTGATCTTGCACAACATGATTGTGGAGGACGAGGGTGATGGTGCTCGCCATACTTATACTTTGAGAAACCCGGAGTACATGTCTGCCTCCCGGAATAAGATGCAGCCCATGTTCTCAACTTCCTAGAGATGCATCGACAACTTCAAGATCAACAGGCGCATGTGCAACTACCCAGTGATCTTGTGGAGCATATGTGGATACACGCTGGAAACAATTACGACGCGTTTGGTTCGCAGAAAAACCGCGGTCCCCGATTTCAATGCTTCTTGAAACCATACCATCGTGTTTGGTACGCCCGCACTGTCTTTCGTAGCCGTGGTTTCCGATACAGGACGTCACGAAACTGAAAACACCCATATCGGAGCTGATTGGAAAACCGAAACGCATCTGCAGCAACCAAACGAAGCGCGCTTTCCATAAAACTTATCGGAAACGGCGCTTCCCCGTACGATAAAATCAATACGTTACCGGAGCCGAGCCAAACGCGTCGTTAGATTGGTTATGTTATGTCATATTAATTTTATGTTTGAACCATGCACTCCGAATAATATTTATGTTTGAACTATGTACTCCCTCTGTAAAGAAATATAAGATCGTTTTGATCACTAGAGGGAGTACTTTTTAGTTTGAACTATGTATTGTTGAATTGTTGGGTGCTATTTTCATTTTTTTGTGCTATTTCTTTTGTTGAATGATCTATGTGCATAACTCCGCCTATGTTGTCTCAACATAGCCGGTCCCAAGCCCGGGTAAAGGAGGGTTGTGATAGGCTTGGCGAGCCAACATCAAAACTCAGCCACTCTTACGGAGATGAAACCCAGAAGAACATCATTGGGGCGTAACCCTCTTAGCGAAGGATCATATCGGAACCCGGGTGTGGTGTAGGGCACCGTATCTTGATCTGAATACAGTGGCAAGTGAGCAAGGATCGGGTCGTCGCATCCTTAGTGGCGCGCTACATCAACGCCCGAGTGTAGTGAAAAATGAGCAAGGGTCTACGCATTTGAGTCAACGGGTGCGAAGGGTAAGAAAGCTAGCCGAGCCTAGTAGGATCCGCTTAGGTAGCTGGGACATTGGGTCCCTAACAGGTAAGCTACGAGAGCTAGTTGATATAGCAGTGAGGAGAGGTGTTGATATACTTTGCGTCCAAGAAACCAACTGGAGGGGCCAGAAGGCGAAGGAGGTGGAGGATAGCGGCTTCGAGTTGTGGTACACGGGGACAACTGCAAGCAGAAATGGAGTAGGTATCTTGATCAACAAGAGCCTCAAGTATGGGGTGGTAGACGTCAAGACGCGTGGGGACGGATTATCCTGGTCAAGCTGGTAGTTGGAGCCTTAGTTCTCAATGTTATCAGCGCGTATGCCCCGCAAGTAGGCCACAATGAGGACACCAAGAGGGAGTTCTGGGAAGGCCTGGAGGACATGGTTAGGAGTGTACCTATTAGCGAGAAGCTCTTCATAGGAGGAGACCTCAATGGCCACATGGTTACATCTAACACAGGTTTTGAAGGATAAGATGGCCAAGATCCGAGAGAGGAAGATGAGGGATGTCGACCGAGTCAAATGCATCAAGGACGGAGCAGATCAACTCCTAGTGAAAGATGAGGTTAAGCCGATGGCGGGAGTACTTCGACAAGTTGTTCAATGGAGAGAATGAGAGCTCTACTGTTGAACTGGATGACTCCTTTGATGATACCCGCAGGCGTTTTGTGCGGTGAATCCAAGAGTCTGGGGTCAGGGAGGCTTCAAAAAGGATGAAAGGAGGCAAGGCGATGGGCCCTGATTGTATCCCCATTGAGGTGTGGAGAGGCCTCGGAGACATAGCTATAGTATGGCTAAGCTTTTTAACCTCATTCTTCGGGCAAACAAGATGCCAAAAGAATGGAGGTGGAGTATATTAGTACCAATCTTCAAGAGTAAGGGGGGTGTTCAAAGTTGTACTAATTACCGTGGAATAAAGCTGACGAGCCATACAAGGAAGCTATGAAAGAGAGTCCTTTACCACCGCTTAAAAAGAATGACAGACGTGACCAAAAATCGGTTTGGTTTCATGCCTGGGAGGTCGACCATGGAAGCCATTTTCTTGGTAGGACAACTTGTGGTGAGATACGGGAAGCGAAAGAAGAACATGCACATGGTGTTCTGGACATGGAGAAGGCCTACGATAAGATACCACGAAATGTCATGTGGTGGGCCTTCGAGAAACACAAAGTCCCAACAAAGTACATTACCCTCATCAAGGACATGTACGATAATGTTGTGACAAGTGATGGCGACATTGATGACTTCCCGATTAAAATAGGACTGCACCAAGGGTCAACTTTGAGCCCTTGTCTTTTTGCTTTGGTGATGGATGAGGCCACAAAGGAGATATCCCATATCCCATGGTGTATGCTCTTTGCTGATGATGTGGTGCTAGTCGATGATAGTCAGACGGGGTTAATAGAAAGTTAGAGCTATGAAGACAAACCTCGGAATCGAAAGGTTTTAGGCTTGGTAGAACTAAAATCGAGTACATGAGGTGCGATTTCAGCACTACTAGGTACGAGGAGGAGGTTAGCCTTGATGGGCAGGTGGTACCTCAGAAGGACACCTTTCGATATTTCAGGTCAATGTTGTAGAAGGATGGTGATATCGATGAAGATTTTGAGCCATCGAATCAAAGCCGGATGGATGAAGTGACGCCAAGCTTCTGGCGTTCCCTGTGACAAGAGAGTGCCACAAAAGCTAAAAGGCAGGTTCTATAGGATGGCGATTCGACCTGCAATGTTGTATGATGCTGAGTGTTGGCCGACTAAAAGGAGACATGTTCAACAGTTGGGCACAGCAGAGATGCGTATGTTGAGATGGATGTGTGGCTACACAAGGAAGGATCGGGTCCGGAATGATGATATACTGGATAGAGTTGGGGTAGCACTGACTGAAGAGAAGCTTGTCCAACATCGTCTGAGATGGTTTGGGCATATTTAGTGCAGGCCCCCAGAAGCCCTAGTGCATAATGCACGACTAAAGCGTGCTAACAATGTCAATAGAGGTTGGGATAGACCAAACTTGACATGGAGGAGTCTGTAAAGAGCTGGAATATCACCAAAAGAACTAGCCATGGATCCATGTGCCAGAACCATGAGTTGGTTTCGAGTTCTTATGGGTTTCAGCTCTAGCCTACCCCAACTTGTTTGGGACTAAAGGCTTTGTTGTTGTAATGATGTATGTGCAAGGGAATGCATGGATTTGGGGTTTTGGAAATGGAAAGGGGGGGGGGGTCAAATTAGCCCAGTCCGGTTGGAGATGCTCTAACTGTGCTGCACGGAACATCATGATCTTATTGGGCAGTTCGGTTTTATGGAGTGACAACCGAATAGCACAGGAATTGGTGCCAAACCCAGAACCCGTAAACTGGATAACCCCATAATTTGGCTAATTCAGTTCGGTTTTCAGGTTAAATGGCACCTAATCCTGGCACCGATCACGCAGTACCATGAAAGACCTACTTCAAGTGTTTACCAACAGCACTGTTATCAGTTCAGAGTTAAGACTGCTCTTATTAGTTTTTTCCAGTACATTATAGTTGGAACTTGAAATTCACACAAGGTAATCGGTTCTGATTTCCTTCTAAGCTTCTGCTATGCACGTAATTGCCATTTTCCAGAATCATAGTCGATTGCAGTTATGTTTTACCTTGTCAGGATCTGAAAGAATATTATATGCCTCTCCAATCGTTTTGAACAGATGATCGGCATCTGCATAAACCTCCTTCGCAACATCCCTCCAAAACCCATCATCGGCATTCTCATTTCTTACAAGCAATTGAGTGGCCTGCAGGTCAAAGTGGTGTAAAAAGCAAACTTTGCCTACATAAAAAACAATGAGAAATTTTCTGAAATAATGGGAACCTTATCCGGGTGGTGTCTCAATGCAGCTTTTCGGTAGGCCTTCTTAACATCTGCTGGAGAACAGGACGGTTCAACTCCCCTGGAAAGAATGGATAACACCCAATTGAGTTATCCCCGCATGACATGAGCAATACAGAATTTGCTTCATTCCATGAGAAATGCGATAGTTCATCAAAATTTATAAATAGTGACTGGAAATGAGATGAGTACTGGTAAACCCGAAGCTAAAACATGTCTTTAAAAAACTTGGGGGTGATAGATGAAGTTGCCTTGCAACATACGTAGTATAACATAATTTTCTTGCTGATGTCATTTCAATGTCATATTGGTGCTCTTATGAACAGTTTCAGCACATTGACGAGCACATAGAGCAAATTTCCACTAAGGCTATAAGAAAGCACATCAGTTCTTGTAGGCATAATCAATGGTATTCTTTGTTTTTCTATGATAATATAAAGTGGAAAACAAATGTAGGAGGCATGCGATATCAAACTGTTCTGGATGATGGAACTGAAACTGAACTTGTGGCAAGGAAAACACTATTAGATGAACAGATAGGTAAATTTCACTTAGAAAACTTACAAGATTAAATAAAAATTCAAGGGAGTATCTTTTCTTGCTTCATCCTCCGTAGATAGAAGTCGAGCACGCGCCTGCTTCAGGTCACTATGCTTGTTGAAAACTTTTGGTGATACTCCAGGCTTATTGGCTTGCTTTTGAAGAAGTGAGATTAGCTTCCGTAAATCATTGGAAGATTGTCCATAATCCCTTATCATCTCATATAATGTAGCCCGCCTGGAAATTGCCTGGAATTAAGAAGCTATTAGACTAAATCCTTGAACAATAATGTAGAGTTAAGATAGTCCGTATCTAATCTTTGACCTCCAGTTATTCTATACAAAACATGTGAAAAAAGAGAAGCTCATAACACAGAACAAAAGCTACTAAAGTATACCTTGGGATAATTTGCATCGAGAACCATGGCTAGTGAACAATCTGCAATTGCATCAGTAAGTTGACCAAGTGCTTGATATGCAGCTGCACGGTTGCAAAAGCAGACAGCTGAAAAGGGCCGTGAATCACTATTGTATGCCAAAGCCGCTGAATACTGTTCCACAGCTTCCGAATATCGCCGAGCTTGAAATGATTCATTCCCCGCAGCCTAATAAGGATCATAGGTGGAGAAAGAACAACAGATTTGTCATTGTTGATTCCAGACTGCAAGGATTTGGGTTTCGATTCTGTTAGATTTCTCAGATTTATGACTTCCGTTCTTGATTTCAAGTTATTAGTTTGCTAGCCTGCTATATAATGTCTGTCCGGCTACATAACATCTGGCCAGCTATAGCAGGTGCACGTGCACGCACGCACGCGCACACACAAACACAACCGTCAGATGGACAACGTTGGTCCCCCACCGACGCCCCTGCCTCCCCAACCCAAGCTGGAGTGGCTGATGAAAAGGGCCCCCGAAACCCACACAGACCACCCACCACACCCCCCACACCCCCCCCCCAACCCCACCCCCCCCCCCCCCCCCCCCCCCCCCCCCCCACCACACACACAACCGTCAAACGGGCTACGCTGCTCCCAAATGGCACCCCTGCCTCCCCAACCCCAGTCAGAGTGGCTCAAAATGGCAGGCCATGAAGCAACCAGGGGCCAGTTTTATGTTGTTCATTAATGTGAAAACTCAACATTATTTCTTCTTTTGAATCGGAGGCCAAGTTCCAAACCATGTTTCCGTCTATGAGAAGGTTTTCTTGCTTGTTTTTTTATTCTTCTTTTTTGGTCCAGGAACTTGTGGATAGAATTCTGAGGCCAAGTATAACTGAAAGCGGCTAAGAGGTTAATATGACTTAGAAATGAGATGACAATAATAATGCATATACATCAGCAAACATCGTGTATGGAACTTATCAAAATTAGAGAACTTGATTGTTCAACTGAAATTTAGCCATCGGAAAATGTAGAAACAATTTATACCATTCAAAGAAATAGGATGCCAAGAAAATATAATCAGCATACACATACCATTGGTAGATATGACACAAAACATATCAGCAGGTTTCTACTTTGCTAGTGCGCTAGAGGATGAAGAAAAATCAATAAACAGATATATACCTTGAAGGAAAGAAGTTTCCTTATACTTGTAGACAATGATGAGAAACATTTTCTAGTGCTCCCGTCACTGCATGATTGTCATCATTCAGAAGTTAAATATCACAATACAGACTGAGAAAAAAAGAATGAAAATCACAGGACCTGACAAATTTACCTCTCTTCGGCAGGTGTCGCTAGCTCATGCCTCTTTAGCAAGTCAAGAGACTCTTCAAGCTTGCCTAGAAGGAAGTAAGACTTGCAAATGAGGTATGGACGCCAAAGTGTTGCAGAGCATTCTGCCTTTTCAGATACACTAGAAATATTTGGCTCTACATTGGTATTAATTGAAACAGAATTTCTTTCAGCCAAATCTGCTGTTTCTTGACAGAGTTCAATTACTTCTTCATATCTTCGTAGCTGTTTAGTGTCGCAACCATATTAGTGAAGCAGTGATAAAAAAAGGATTCTTAACAATTCATCAGTGTAAAACCTCAGGGTAGAAATACATACCATCAGCAGTGCCTCTGCTTTCATCTCCATTAAGTTATCCGAGTGTGAACTTATGTGTAATGCACTTGAGATAAGATCCAAAGCCATTTCTGCATCAGACAATGTTCTTTTCTTAAGAAGCTCCCTGGACTGGGATATACAGTCGGCCACTCTCTGCGGTATTGGTAAAAGGATGTCAATGAGATATAATGAACAAGCAGATAACTCAAATCTTATTTCTACTGGGAAGCTTTGAACTCGGTTAAATTGTGGGTACTCCCTAAGGAAGCGATCATTCAAAAACTAGTACATCTGAACAATCCAAGAAGGGAATGTAACAATTGCATATCGATAACTAGGTGGGCCACCAAACCAACACGAGAGATTCCACGAGCATTAAGCATGTAGTCATATACTATGGGGTTTGTACGTGATTCTGGATCTTCAAGTCCAAACAGAAATAATATTAGGAGAAGCTCACACTATTTTAGCAAGACCAAACGTGATCTTCAAATTTTAGATGCAGGTACCCTAAATGTAGATTAGCTTATATCATTGACTAGCTATTAGTGCGCACAAGATATGCCCCTGCAGCCGAAGCAAAGGAATGTGTATCAAACAACAACTCCTTGATGATAACAGGAAGGTGCGCACAAGATATTACACAGCTCCTCTAAAATAGACAAATTGCAAGCCTGGTACATAATAATTTCGCAACTGTATAGCGGAAAACGAGCAATTTGATGAGTCCATGGTTGCTTGACGATAACAGAGTTCTCTTACAAAATAGTGCATCTAGGAATATCATGAGAATACGGTGAGGGTGTTCAATAGAAGATCCAAGCGCACATACATGACTCAAGTAAGAATGGCTTTTCTCTCAATAAAAAGTAAGAGTGTGCTTAAAGAAATTACATCGTGTTATCAACAACTACCCACTTCATGAATGCAGCCAAATAACATCAATGAAATAAGCTAGCCACCCATTTTTATCCAACAGAAGGTTTAGTATAACCATATTATCATCAGCAACTTAAAATGAGAAGGGAAAAACAAGCCGGTGATTCTGCAATTGAAACTACAGAAAATCAACATTCATCTATGTGTTATTGTGTGGAAAGGTATATTATATTTTGTGGGCCAAGGTAGTGCTTAAATCCTAGAAAAATCTATTGCAAAAATTCCAATGCCAGCACTAATGTGGTTCTATCATTGTTTATACACAGTTGATACGTGGGACGAAATCCTTATTATTCTAGCCATGGCAACTATTTGCTCATAGTGTCTGGTATTGTGGTAATGACCAACATTCCTGGTATGCCAGCACCAAGGCAATGCCTATAACAGGTACGATTTTCAGTAAAATAGCTATAATTACTTGATTACCACCAATATTAAGCTAATCATATTAGTATTTAGTCCATTTGATACCCTCTTCAGATGCAATGAAATATGGGAAGCAGACTAAGGCCACTGTTCATCGAGATGTGAAAGGCTAGTCAATGGAACCGTTCCATGTAGTGACATGGCTAGAATTGAACCGTAAATTGTCTAATGCAGCATAATAAGTTTCTTCATCGGAGCTGCATCCTACTGATATGACACTTGGGGCAGGTATTGACCTGTTTGGCAAGTGGCAACTCAAAAGAACTTAAAGCTTTTGAGGAGGTCAGATTTATTTCCCTAGTCCTTGTATTTCTAGCTTAATTAAGAGTTAAATTTTCTTTGCTGGCCCATGAATAGTTGGCCCAATCCATGTAAAACTGAACTATGTGTGCATTCCATAGCAAACCTGTTAGCACCAATTACCTGCAGTGGTCAACAGACTAGCCACCTGTAATGAACGAGCTGAAGGAATCGCCAAAGATCATGCATTACAGCCAGTACTATAAAAAGAAGGCCACCTGGCGACAGCATCCTCACCTTATTTGCCTAGCCAAATTATTCCACATAGCTACCCAGGAGCCAAATCAGGGACTGGGCACCAGGTCCTGGCTTGCGACCTATATGGCCACCTACAAGCCTACTTGGAGATTACGCATTAGCTTAATCAGGGAGTTGGCAGACTCTGGCCTGCCATCTAGGATCCTGATCAGGAATCATGCATTAGTCTAATCAGGGATTGCGCACCAGGAGCTGGCCTGCCACCCAACTAGCCCTTTGGTTAACACTCATTGTCTGACTGTAGCCACACAAAATACATACTTTCATAACATATTGCTAGAGAACCACAAGTCATTGGTACGTTTTAGGGCTGACAAGACTGAAGACGTAAATTCTAAAACATACTGATATCACCAAATTGAACAGAACAAAAAAAATTGAAGGTGATTTAACATGCTGATACTATTAAATTGTACTCCCTCCGTTAAGAAATATAAGAGTGTTTAGATCACTAGAAATATAAGAGTGTTTAGATCAAGTGATCTAAACACTCTTATATTTCTTTACAGAGGAAGTACATGATTAAAAACTTGAAGGTAACCCTTGAGCAGAAAAAACATGCCTTGACTCTTTCCAGACCATTAGAAGCCTCAGCAAACATTTTGGTGTCAGAATAAGCAGTGTTACTAGATTTCAAACAGGCTGTATAATTGTTTGATGCACCTTCAAGATCCCCAATCGCAAGTTGGCAACTGCATGCATAGATAGTAAGAAGTTAAACCTAGCAATCATCACTTAAGAAGTTTAACAGTAAGAAAGTACCAGCAACTGAAGTTGCTGAGTTAATGGTCTCTCCAAAGTACTCTAGTACAACACATATCAAGCGGCAAACCAGATCAACAGAAATGTTTTCCCCTCGACTAGTTTTAGTCATGTAAAATATACCATGGCTATAACCTGAGTGACATAAGAGGAGATCTGAATTATCTGAGCATAGTGGCACTATTACAACCAGACCACACATTACTGACCTTCCAGATGCTTATAAATTTAAAATTATTTAATGCTAAAAATATCTTTGAATCTTCCATGATAAAAAAAAAACAGAACATACCACTATTGGGCATTTACCAGAATAATATACATCAATGGCCCTTGCATAAAATTTAGTTCCCCGTATAATGATCGGGGCTCTGGTGTTTTTTGCTCAACCAGACATGCTATTGCAATGGAATAAATACAAATCTTTAATTCTGTAAAGGCGTCAATCTCAGTGGCAGCAGTCCATCCACCTTCTCCTACACCGTCTTACATGTGGGATAATCTCAATGCAAAACCTAGATGCCTCTCAATTCTACTCGAGGCGGGGCTTGACGGAGGGATAAGACCGATACCAAGGGTGTGTCATGTAGCACAACAGTTATGGTTCGACATGCTGAAGCAATCTAATTTGTTGATCCGTAGCACGGTATTTAGCTAGTATACGGAAGAATTAGTTGAGTTGAGGACAGCAACTCCTTACTTTGCAGCACGAACTTTAGCCTTAAGAAAGGTGGGGTCAACAGATGTCGCGATTGAACAATCTTGAAGAGCTTCTCTCATTCTCCCCAGAGACATTCTAGTAGCTGCACGGTTGCTGTAGCACAGCATCAACGCATGGGAGCAACGTCCAGAAGTTCCATACTGGGAAATCGAATTTATTCCACGGGTATAACACCCCTCTGCAGTAGCAAAGTGACCATTTGCATAGGCTTGATTCCCACTGGCACAAATGAAACAAACAAACTATGACATATCAAAAATTGGAGTAATCACAAGCTTTTACAGTAAGATATTTCTAAATGCCATAACGATGACAATGAGATAGATAGAAAAAATCAAACATGTCCAGACAAACCTTGTACGCCAGGTCTCACAAGTCTCCAAGTCTGCGGAAACTGATGCATCTCTCCTCAACTGCTCTTTCACTGAATTTTCTGTTGTACTAGTTTCTGGGGAAAACTGCATGCTTTTTGTGTCTTGTGAGCCTTTGCCTTTTGGTTGTCCAGAAGCCTGGGTAGCTGAAGGCTTAGGTGCCTGACCAACCTTAGTCCTTAACTTCCTTTTTGTAGTATTTCTTTGTGTCGGTAAGGAACTTTCAGGGTATAGTGATGCACCAAAGGTGAAGTTCAGCCCACTCAAATTTGCCGAGCTTGATTGAATATTAACAGGTTCACCAGACTCATGTGGTGTTCTGGAGGTGTTCTCTTCGCAAGTCGGCCCACTAACATTACATCCAGAACCATCAACCCAAGCTTCTGTTGTGTACATTTTAGGTTCACAATTTGCATCAACATTCATATTAGTGAAAATGGGCTGTGGTGCATCACAGGAATTTATTTCTCCATCGAAACTAGAAAAGTTGCTACCAAAATTACTCTCAGATGCATCCGCAATGGTATCTCTGCCTTCATCTTGACACGTTGGAAGATCTGCATCAATAACCAAGTGCTCAGTTGCAGAAACTAGATCATCTTCAGCACAACTGCTATTCTGATTTGGGGCGCTACTATCACAAATGTCAGTGGACTGATCACAACTCACGAATGCCTCTCTTGGCACTTGTTCAACTGCTGCCTGATAAGGAGAACAATCCATTGGTGAATAGTCACCTGTTAAATCTGAAGCTAGTCCATTGGCGCATGTTTCTTGAGAAACTTGATGGAGTTGACCATGTTGTTTTAGCCTCGTTGGTCTTTTCTTTTTCCTTGTGCTTCTGTGTGCTTCCTTTTTGTCTCTATACGCTGATTTTATATGGTCTATACCAAATAAGCTCTCTCTGGAGCAACTAGCAGGATCTTGTTTGACCACACAAGATTCACCAGGAGCACTTTCGCTTCCTCCATTTGGAGGATTGGAACTGAAAGACGGCATCGCATTTGCAGATGTAGAGAAAGTAGATGAATGATTCAACGGAGTAAACGGGCATGACTCCTGAACTTTGGGCTGAGGAAAGGTATGATATCCTGGTGCAGCTTCTACTTTGCTCTGAAAGGAAAATTTAGGAGTACAAGCATCATTTGCGTTGACATTTCCAGCTGAAGGTCCTTCCTTGTTGATGTTTAATTTCTTGATTTCATCTTGCAGTGCATGTTCCGCAGCCCCTTCAGATAGAACAGTTACACTGCTGCCACTGCCATCATTAGCCAGGTTCCTTCTGCTGTCCTTTGATTCAGAGGACACATTAGTTTGAAAGCTTGTGAATGATGTGGTCTTCAAAGAAGAAAAACTTGAAGTTGCATTACTACCAAAAACAAATGGTTCTGGCTGCCGAGTAGCAGCTTCATCCTTCATGCTCTGAGATGGGATTACCTGCTCTATATTTAACTTTGTCATCTTCTCCGGAAGTGTGCTCCCCATAGTACCATGAGCTGAAGTACAAGTGCTTGTACTTGCACCACTGCCACTATTATCACCATCATCCATGACAACCCTTGCTGAAGCAGAGTATGTGCTTCCATTTCTTCCAAATACAAAAGCCTCTGGTGAACAATTTGTATCATCACTTTTCATGCTCTGTGCAACTCCACCTACATTCAAATTTGATGCCCTCTCTGGAGGTACATTGGCAGAGATAGAAGCATTGCTATTCCCAAAGGAGAAAAATATACTGCCCTTGTCTGAAGTACTGCTTGAAGCGTTGCCAAATATAGTACCTGCAGTTCGGCCATCCCCAAAGCCAAGCACTTCAGTTTGACGACTACCACTACCTCCATCTTTCATGTACTGAAACGTGCCACTTCCTATATTCAACTGTGTTATCTTCTCCTGAAGCACACTTGCATCATGAGCACGATAATCTGCAGCAGCATCGTTGGTGCTTTCAGCATGGCCACTTTCCGGTGTACCATTTGCCTTGGTAACCTGAACTGAACTGGAAGCATATGAATCGGCACAAGAGGAAGCAGTGCTCCTACTATCAGCAAAACTCCCAGCCCCATTACTTCCAAACACAAACGTTTTTGGCCCAACTTTAGCACCCTCATTCTGTAATGGCACTTCGGTTCCTATATTCAACTGTGTCAGCTTTTCCGGGAGCACATTGGCCTCGCTGCTGGAAACCGAACTAGGTATAGTAGCACCAAAGACAAAGCTCTTCTCGGTTTGATCCACCCCCTTACCAGCACCAACGCTGCATTTACCTGGACTTTGCAGGTTCAGCTTCCCCATCTTATGGTCCAGCTTCGAAGCAGCTGATGAGCCCACATCGAACCGTGGCAGGCTGTCCCTCACGCTCCCAAACACGAAGGGAGCTTCATTGGATGCCGCCGCCGCCGGCCGCCTCGCCCCTGGAGCAGGTCCAAACACATTGCCCACCTTCTGGCCCTTCCCGAATTCGTAACCACCGCCACCAGCCACACTCCCCGACCCGCCAGTTCCGTCCTGCCCCGATGCATCCGTACCGCCGCCGAGGAATGGATTCCACGGCGCCGAGGCCGAGGTCGAGGTCGACGGTTGCGCGCGAGAGCGGGAGGTGGTGGCCGCGTGTCGGCGCTTGGCCAGCCGAGGGGCTCGGCGGGACGGCGGCGCGGCGGAAGGGTCAGCGGGCGGCGGCGCGAGGCCGAGACCTAGGTGGGGGCTGGTCATGGCGGCGGCGGCTGGATGGGGCGAGCTAGGGTTTTAGCGCGCGGGGCAGGGCGGTACCGCCCGCGGCATCCCCCTCGGCGCTGGGGCGGCGGCGGGCGGCGGGCGATCGGTGGGGAAGGTTCTGGAGAGGCGTGGAAGGGTGCGGCTGATTTGGGGGAGGGCGTGGCAAGGCGGATGGGGGAGAGGAGGCGGGCGAGGGCAGGGGAGGTTGCTTACGGAAGGCGGCGAAGGCGATGCGTGGGCGTCTATTGGTTTGGCAATTTCATACTTGGGCTTCCTTCGGAGACGCTGTCCCATTTTTCAAATTTGGAAATGGCCTGGCTTGGGTCGTTCCCAGCTGGACTCTTTCCTTTTACTTGCCTCCAAGCATTTGTGCGTTCCGAGCAGGAGTCCTGCGTGAACTTTTGCGGCGTCTGTGTTCGTAAAATTTGTGTGCATTCATCGATCTTCTGTGATATCCTGCATCTAGACAAGTGTTGTTGTTTGTTTGTTTTTTTCGGGGATCTAGACAGGTGTTTGAGTGAAAGTATGAACTGGAAAATGGACTATAGTTTTTGCAAGTTGTAGTCTTCGTTTCTTTTACTCAAACTACAAAAAATGCTCGTGCGTTGCAACGAGAGAAGCAAATCTCATATGCCCCTAGGGACCCGTACGTGCTGCCAATTCTCCTTTTCGCCACCGTTGTTGTTGATGGTTACGTTGTCTGTTCATGATCAATCCCAAGGTGATTGGCTTTCATCGTAATGTAGCCCTCCCTGCATCAACTTGTAATTCCACGTACTTATGGTGGATGTCCTCATATGAGTGTATGATGAGGAATGCCTTCATGCGCGTCGTGGTAAGCGCCAAAGTTCCTGTCCAACTTTTTGCCTCTTCGTTGACCACTATCACTAATCTGTCGGCTCCGTCCTGCAGAGACATGGTGTTGAGGTGTGGGGAAATCCGTCAGTGTCGATGACACACGTCTCTTAGTGTGGGGAATCAGATGAAGGTGATATGAGGGTTAGACTCACGATGACAATGTCATGGTCGGGTTTCTCAGGTTCTCAAATTTAAAAGAGAAATAAAGAACACTGCAGTTGCAAACCGATTTTATATATTCGGATGATCAGTGTGTCCTTGTTGAAGCTATCCTTACCTTGCACTGCATGCAACAATGTGATAACGCAGACGCCATTGCCCTCGATCCTGCCATCGGCAGCGCCTCTACATCCTCGTTGTAGTGCGCTGCTAGTTGAGATCCACACAAACAGTATATTATTTACCTTCCTTGGTACAACATTCCAGCCCGCTACTGCTTATAAGAGAAAAAAGAGAGATAGGAAGCACCGGAGGTAACAACCACACATATGCATGAGCAGTCTGGGACCATTATTTGTTTTGCACTATCATCAAAGAGGAAGGAAACAAATAATCAAATGTTACCGTTAGCACAATGAGAACTTATATTACTCCTCTGCTAAATATTGCAATAAATTAACTGTTATGTCTTATTTATTTCCTCAATTTTCTCCACGTAAATGCTTCCTTTGAGCCAAAACTACCTAAGAAGAGAAGTAAACAAAAGCAAGAATTGATGCATGAAAAAACATGCCATGACAGATGACATCACAGCATACATTGTTGAACTGCTTTTGAGAAGTCAGGATGAGAGACCACGGATAACTACGGCTGATTCTGTTGAAGATTATACTATAATGGCTGCCAGGTTGGTCCAAATTATGCATCAAGTGTGATTGACACTACTTTTGAGCATAAGCCTTTTGAACCATACAATTACCAGAATGCTTGACGGGATCATGTAGCAGGCTAGCAGCCACCCGCACATGCTACCAATACTCATGCTCATATGTGCCCACACTATCAACCTTATCTCGTCTAGGCTACAGTCATGCAGCGTTGTTCTCTCACTATTAGGGAAAACCTTATACACAGAATCTTAGCAGTAGCGCTGGACAAAGAGGGGCTCTACTGCTAATTAGCAGCAGCGCGTGTCATAAAGAGGCGCTACTGCTACAGACTTAGCAGTAGCGTGGCTCGTTAAAACAACGCTACTAGTAAAATTGCCCGATCGTTCCCGCTAAGCGAGGTTTAGCGGTAGCGCATCCACATTAACCGCGCTACTGCTACTGTAATAGTAGTAGCGCGCTTTTTGTGCATCACGACTGCTATCTTATTAGCAGCGGCGCGTTTTACACCCGGCGCTACTGCTAAACCGCAGCCACCACCTTTTTTCTCCCCCCTCCCCCCTCCCCCATCCTCTCTTCCTTCACTTTCCCCTAGCTCCCACCTCCTCTCTCCCTCACTTTGCTTCTTTCTCACTACTTCTCCCCTCCATTACTCTACTTCTTCTACCTATCTTTCTCTCTTTATTACTCCTAGCTAACTACATCACCTCCATTAATGCATCTCTTTTCTCTTTTTCCTTCCCTCTCCACTAGTTGAACTTGTCTCCTCCCAAACTAGCTAGCTAGGTAGATCTAGCATTTAGTGAAGTGGCCTATGTACCTCCCTAACTAGATCTAGCCTTGTCAAGAAGAGCTTTGTCCACTTTTGATCATTCCATAGTTGTGTGTGGCGACACCTATCGACATCATCATCACCGTGCTCGATCTCGAGATAGGTGATTAAAAAATTATGCTTTTGCAAGAATGGAAATATGTGTATGTGTGCGATATGACATAATCGGGCGATATGATGGAAATTGTGTGTGTGGCATGAATTGCCGCCGAATTGTGCTTGTGAGTTGCCTATGTTTTGTCGAAATGTCGATTTATTTCCGTTTCGGCGAATTCCGGGCAAACTCTATATGTCCTATTTTTAGGGAAGGTCATGCCGAATTTTTGTATGGCTTTGATGCATGCATGCATTTTTATAATCAATTTGTTTATTATTACCGTGCAGGCGTTCATGATGGTCAGTGAAACGATGGTGGACAGGTGGTTGCGGTCGGCGGTGCAGGACATGAAAGAAAATAACCGGACAGAGATTTTATGTCCGTGTCGAAGATACAAAGGAGGAGTTTGGCTCGACCCCTATGACGATGGTCGTGTGATGGCGCACCTGCTCATGACTGGTTTCATGGATGGCTATACTCGGTGGATAATTGAAGATGAGGATGATGATGAGGAGGATGCCGACAGGGCAGGTAATGACGACACGGGGCAAGACGAAGAGATGACCGATAATGGCGTCGGAGAAGGGGTCGGACATGGCGGCGGGGAAGAGGCCGGACATGGCGGCGGAGAAGGGGCCGGACATGGCGGCGGAGAAAACGTGGACTCCACGCCGCAGACTTCGTTGGTACTAAGTTCAATCGTGCGGGACCCTCATGTTCAAGCACTGCTTCGCAAGGAGACGAGTACTGACAGAGCTGCTTCTAGAGAGGAGGCCAAGCTGCAGCAACTGGTGGTAGACTCGAACACTCCATTGTATGATGGTTGCGATCCCGAGTTGACCCGCTTGAGTTTCACGCTCGAACTCCTGAAGACGAAGGCTAAAAACAAATGGACCGACACTAGCCTCGATGAGCTTCTCAAGTACCTAAAGGATGTTCTTCCCACGGGGAATCTATGTCCTACTAGTGTGGATGAGGCCAAGAAGATCGTGTGCCCTCTTGATCTGCCGCACGTTAGATACCATGCATGCATCAACGATTGCATAATTTATCGGAAGGAGCACGCGGAAAAAACCAGCTGTCCGGTGTGCAATGCTTCTCGATACAAGAAGGCCGGGAAGAAATCTCCCCAGAAAGTTGTATGGTACTTACCGATCACTCCCCGTCTGCAACGTTATTTTGTAGATCCCAAGGAAGCAAAGCTCATGCGTTGGCACACGGAGAGGACAAAGCCCGACGATGGAGATGATCCGAAGCTGAGACACCTCGTGGATGGAAGCCAGTGGAGAGCGTTCAACAGCGAATATCGGTATTTCGGATGTGATGCAAGGAACATCATGCTCGGCGCGTGTACCGATGGCATGAATCCGTTTGGCAACCAGAACACCAACCATAGCACATGGCCCATGTTTGTATGGATGTACAACATCCCCCCTGGGTGTGCATGAAGTCGAAGTACATACACATGAGCATGCTGATTCAAGGGCCGAAACAACCGGGAAATAATATTAATCTGTATCTGGGGCTACTTCAAGAGGAGTTAGACACGTTATGGAAAACACCAGCCAAGACATGGAACGCCAGCAAAGGCGAGTATTTCTATATGAGAGCCGCGCTGATCACGACGGTGCACGACTATCTCGGTTACGGATATGTCGCAGGCCAGGTGTGCCATGGATATTGCGGATGCATGCGGTGCATGGATGATACGACGTCTCAGCAGCTAACGTCAAGGAAAGATGGCGGGTCTGGGAAAATCGTGTACATGGGGCATCGAAGATGGCTCGAGAAGGACGACCCGTGGAGAAACCGTGGAGATCTATTCAATGATGAGGCTGAGCATCGAGGACCTCCACGTAAGCGGAGCGGCGCCGAAATCGATGAGCTGTTGAAAAACTGGGAACAGTGCCCCGCGCCGGGAAAGATGATGAAAAAGGCGCCGGAGCCGTTGCTGAAGGTATGGAAGACGAGGTCTGTTTTCTGGGACTTGGAGTACTGGCATAAACTCGACACACCTCATTGCCTTGATCAAATGCATATCTGTAAGAATGTCCTTGAGAGCTTGCTTGCGACACTGATGAACATGCCGGATAAGACCAAGGATGGGCCGAAGGCAAAAAAAGAGTTGCAAGATTTGGAGACCAGGGCAGATCTGCACATGCCGCCCCATAAAAAGTCAGAGGAGACAGAGACGGAGACAAAGGCGCGGGAGAAGAAGGGCAAAAAAGTAAAGGAAGAGGATTATTGCCCCCCTTCTTGCTTCACCTTAAGTCCGGCTGAGATCGATCAATTCTTCAAGTGCCTTACAGGAATCAAAGTTAGTTTCGGTTACTGTGGGAAGATAAGCAGATTTCTAGACACGAAGAAGAAAAGGTTCAGCGGGATGAAATCCCATGACTGTCATGTGATGATGACGCAGATACTACCTATTGCCCTTAGAGGGATAATGGACAAGCACGTCCGTGACACGCTTATTGGTCTCTGCAACTTTTTCGATGTCATCTCTCGAAAGTCGATCAGTGTGAAGCAGCTCCGAAGGCTACAGGAAGAGATCGTTGTGATACTAAATGAGCTTGAGATGTACTTCCCGCCCGCGTTCTTTGACGTCATGGTGCAACTGTGTGTCCATATTGTGGACGACATAATAGACCTGGGGTCGTCATTCCTGCACAACATGATGCCGTTCGAGAGGATGAATGGGATCATCAAAGGATTCGTTTGTAACATGTCCCGTCCGGATGGAAGCATCGTCCAGGGCTATCTGACACAAGAGTGCATCTCTTTCTACGAGAATTTTCTATATGGCGCAGACCGGCCGCCTGGTGTTGGTTTGCCCGTTAAGAAGCACGTTGGGAGGCTCGAAGGAGAAGGTCACTCCAACGGTCGCAGGGAACTGCATGTGGCCTACTCAGATCGACGCAACGACTTTAACAGAGCAAACTTGGTAGTGCTACAACAGCTAGACCAGGTAGATCCTTTCGTGACACTGCACAAAGAAACCATCGCAAAGACGTATCGTGACCAGGGGGTATGCAGGACGGACGCCGAAGTTACTAGAGAGCACAACTCCAATTTCCTGCATTGGTTCAAAGAGCATATTCTTGCTAATCCCCCGGAAGAGGGCTTTAAGGACGGATTGCTCATATACACCTTAGCACATGGCCCCTCGCCCAACCTCGTCACCTATCAGGCATACGATATCAACGGATACACGTTCTACACGGAGGCCAAAGATATGAACAGTGACTTTCAGAACTCAGGGGTGACGATGGAATGCATGACCGGCAGCGACAACGGCGCAACTGAGAGATTTTACGGAAGGGTTGAGGAGATCTGGGAGCTTGACTACTCTGGACTGCACAGCGCGACGATGTTCCATGTCAGATGGGCTAAGAATGTCAAAAGAGAAAACCGGTATTTCACTACCATAACTATACCCAACGCCAAGAGCGCTACCGTGAACGCCATCGCAAAAAACGAGCCATGGGTACATGCTAAGCACGTGACACAATGCTTCTTCATAACCGACCCGAGCAATCCTAGCCGTGTTGTCGTGAGGAGAGGCAAAAGGAACATCATTGGAATGGATGGAGTCACCAACGAGAAAGACTACGACTAGTACGGCAACCCAATGAGGGAAGATGACGATGACGATGAAGTATACGTCAAAAGAAGAATCAATACTACATTACCTAAGAAAGATCGTACTCCATGGAAAAGGAAAAGTCACAATGAGGGGCTCAATTATTCGTCAACGAACAAGAAGGGAAATAAGCTCACTCAAAAACGAAAACGTTGACGCTGAGAAACCGTTATCGGTCAAATGATGTAATATATATGTTCCTATTTTGTATGCACACTTAACCGTCAAGTGATGCAATATATATTGCCTTAGTTATATACATTGCATCACCTTCGCTTCGTTCCTACTCTCGGAAAACAAACAGGAAAACTGCTGGAAAAGAAAGCAAAACAGAAGAAACAAAATGAAAAAGGAAAGGAAAAAAAGTAAGCAAAAAAAGAAAAGGAAAATGAAAAATGAAAACAATAGCAGGAGCGCTGGTTGAATAAAAGCGTTATAGCTACGTTATGTAGCAGTAGCGATGTTCCAGAAACGCGCTATAGCTACTTCATATAGCAGTAGCGCTTTTCTTGAAAACGCGCTATAGCTATTTTCACATAACCCCCCCGCGCACGGGCTTCCCTCCTCTGCTTCCTCCCCCAATTCCCCTACTCTCTTCTCCCCCTCGTCGCCCCTGCCCTCGCCCTCGCCGGAGCCCGAGCGCCGACGCCGACCCCGACGTCGCACGCCTCCCTCACCGTCGCCCGGCCCCGACCCCGACGCCGCGCGCCTCCTCCCTCGTCCCCGGCCCCGACCCCGACGCCGCACGCCTCCGTCGCCGTTGCCCGGCCCCGGCCCCGACCCCGACGCACCACGCCTCCCTCCTCTGCTTCCTCCCTCCCAACCTCGGCCGTCGTCGGGCCTGCCTCCTCGCCCTGCACCCTCTGTAAGCCCCCCACCGCTCCTCTCTCTCTGCCATTAGAGTTCTAGCTAGCTAGGGTTCTTAGGTTAATTTACTTAGGTTAATTTACTTAGAATTAGTATGAACCCTAGGACAGATTAGTTAAAGCAATTGTTGCTATTTAAATTTTTTAGTTTAAGCAGTTGTTGCTATTTAAAAAAACAGAATTAGTATGAACCCTAGTTAAAGCAAAAAAAATTAGTTTCAAATTTAGGTAGGATGAATTTAGTTTCAAATATTGTGAAGAAAAATGACTTCTTGCATTTTCTTCAAGTTCTATATTTTTCTTCCTGTTATATGCAAATTTGAAGTGGACATGTGATATGTGGACATGTGATTTGGACATGTCATATTTGGAACTTGGACATGTCATATTTGGACATGTGATGTTTTGGACATGTGATATTTGGAAAATGATGGTTATGTGCAGGGTAAATGATCCAAGTGGCCTATGTTTCGCCGGAATGTTGATTCATTTCCGTTCCGGTGAATTTCAGGCGCTCGATATGTCCACTTTTTAGCAAAGGTCATGCCGAAATTTCCCGTGAATTTTGGCATGACTTGTGCTAGAAAGTAGGCATATCGAGTGCCGGGATTTGCTGCGACGGGAATGAAACGGCATTCTGGCAAACCATAGACATTTTTTATGTCATTTCTCATTTTATTATAGTTTTAGAATTAAACAAGGAGACTTAATCATAGGAAACATGTCGAACAACGAAGAAACCGGGCCTTCTAACCAAGATGCAGACAAGATGGATTATGAGGGTGAACAACAGTACCTCGACTTTTTGTCTGCTAAGCGCAGTCAAGGTTTGCAGGGCGGCCTCGATGATGGTACTGACGCCGACATCGACGGCGCTGGCACCGATGGCGGCGCTGAGACCGGCGGGGAAGGTACCGGCGCCGAAGCCGCTACCGAAAAGAAGCAGAAGAAGCAGAGGATACGAAAACCTAACAAACTCGGCATTGGACGACTGGTGATCACAAAGATGGCCCCTGGCAAGTTTGAGCCGTTAGAGCCGGAAGAACCTCGCAAGTGCTATGGGAACCAAGTAGGATGCATCCTACGGGAATGCGTGAGCATCAACGACGATGACTTAAGGAGTAAAGAACATTTGAGGCAGTTGCTCCTGACGAAGTTGCACAAGAGATTCAAGTTCCCCGACCGGGATGATAGCATAGAACAACCGTGGGATGATCCAAAGATGAAAAAGATTAACAATCACGCCATGGGCATGTTCAACAATGATCTGGCCTCCTGGAAAGGGAGGGTGAAACGAGCTATTGAGGCTGAGGAACCCCTGTCCAAGATTCTGGAGGAAAATCCGACACTTACGGAAGAGGAGTTCCAAAAGTTCAAGGACACTTGCGCTACCGAGGCAGCAAGGCTAAGGCTGCGAAATTCAAGAGCCTTCAGCAAAGGAACACGGGGAAACAACGCCTCAGAAGTCGTGGCTACCTTGGCAAAAGGCCTATATGGGATAAGGAGGACGCGGAACATGAAGCCACGGGTCTCCCAGACCCCTTCGCGAAGTTCACCAACCCCTTGGAGCGTGACTTGATCAGGGCCCGCTACAAGTGGGACAAGGAAAAGAAGGTTTTTTACACGGACCCGATCACAAGGAAATTGATTAGAATACTGGTAATTATTCTTTTACCACCTTACATTTAGCTTCTGATCAAGTCGACTACACATTTGTAAACGGTTCATGTTCCTTCTGTAGGAGAAGCAACACCAGCTTGCAGCCAAAAGCCAGTCTTCATCGATGAGGCCCAAGTGGGACACCCCTCTCAACCGGGCCTTGAACGAACTTAAGGGACTCCCTTTGGACCAGCGGCCGCAATATGGACGTGTGCACGGCGCCGGAGACAGCGCCATGTGGAAGGTCTTTTACAACGAGGGCCCGGAGGCCAAGAAGCAGAAAAAGAAGTTTAGTCAGCGGACATCGACGAGAAGGTGAAGCTTGCATTCGAGAAAAAAGCAGCTAAGGACGCGAAAAAAGCAGCCGAGGAGAAAAATGAGTTGCTACAGCAGGCAGTCGCTGCAGCTGTAGATGCCTGCAGAAATGATTTCGCTACTAACTTGATCCCGGCTATCATCAACTGGACGAAGGAAAATCCAGACAAGACGGTAGATGATTTCCCCATGCCCAGTTTCGTCTGGAGCAACTCGGTGAACAACACCACCGCAACATCACCTGCTCACGCAACCGCGCCTGCTCACGCAACCGCGCCTGCTCCCGCAACCGCACCCGCACCCGCTCATAGCAGCCCGTCCTCAGTCTCTGGCGCGCTAGGCGGGCCTTCGTCTTTGGCTGAGCTCGACGCCCTCACGGTAATTACATGTCGCACCAACATATATCTAGAATATTCCATTTTCGTTGCCTTTCGGATGTTTTACGCCGCAGACATGTGTTTGCAGGCCGACGAAACCGCGTGCATCGTACTCTACTTGATCAAAGGCCAGAAGGTGGACGTGGGAAAGGTGGTGATAATGAAGCCCTTGGAACTCACATTCCACGGCCAGCCGATGCCCGGTGGGCACTTCAGGGTTACCTTGTCGAGTGTGAAATCGGGGCACGGGGATTTGCCTCCTCCAGTACGGCTAGGGGGAGAGGACGACGAGACCCCGCCGCGGCTTGGAAACTGCAAGGGTTGGGTGCTGCTATGGCCGAAGAATCTTCTTCGTCTGGAGCCGGCCGAGAGCACACCAATAACCACACATCAACAAGTAGGTATGAACACCACCACCCCGCCTACGCAATTACCAGCGCCTGTAGTGCCGGGTGAGAGCGGCGGACGACGTGATGAAGGGGGTCCAATAGTGGTTGATGTAATCGCCCCCGTAGAACAAAGAATG
The DNA here is from genome assembly GCA_011799875.1 of Thinopyrum elongatum. Taxonomy (NCBI): domain Eukaryota; kingdom Viridiplantae; phylum Streptophyta; class Magnoliopsida; order Poales; family Poaceae; genus Thinopyrum; species Thinopyrum elongatum. The sequence goes on along the minus strand of CM022297.1, from coordinate 351,425,582 downwards.
GATGATGAGATGGATGAGGACCCTCTTCCTTTCCTCAATACAGGCGCCTATGATGGTGACTTAGATATGATGAGTCAGCCATATGACGACTCGGGCTATCAGCATGCTGATGAGGATATGGATGATCTGCCCGGGCAGGAACGTCCTAGCAGGGATTGCAAGAAGTCTCTCTTCATGCAATCCTCACAGGACACGCCTGAAGATGCCGCCTCAACATAGGCTCAACTAGCCGAGGGTCGTACAGTGCTTAGCCTGACAACACTGGGGTAGGGGTTAAGGAAGGGTCTGGAAGGTCGGCCCAAGAAAAAGGAGAGGAAGAGACCGGGGAAGAGAGGCTCTGCTGCCTACAAACAAGCTAGAGCACATAGCAGCCAGATGGCGGATTTTGAAGAGCGTGTACCCGTCAAAGGAGTGGCCATGTTCCATGTCACGGGCGAGCCGATGCTACCGCCGAAACTGCTGGAGGCAATATCAGGGGATCTCAGGAGACTGCACGACCATGTGCTATTGACTGAGAAAAGCCTACTAGCCTCGAAGGATCCAGGATATCCGACATACGTGGCTCGTGTGCCTGAGGGGAAGTGCTACATTGACACACGGCCCGCGGAGGTGTTCTTCCTGTGGTTTGAGCATATCTTCGAGATGTTTCTGACAAGGCGGCTCGATTGTACAATCGTCCGCCTTTTTGTGCTACATATGAGCTTCGTCATGAAGAGAGAAGAAGTCTCACAAATCTGTGTGGCGGATCCATACTGCATGCACGAGTCCTTCTTGAGTCTCGGCGTAAAACTGCTAGGGAGTACCTCGAAAACTTCATGGTACAGAATAAGGACCAGGAAATTGTCCTCCTGCCTTATCATCCAAAGTAAGTCAGTGCCGGACAACCCTTTCATACATTTCAATCATGCCTTCTCTCTCATATGGAGAATAATTTGAGGTGTTTTTTTCCCCGCAGCAACGGGCACGCCGTCCTTATCGTTCTTTACCCGCGAGTCTCCCACGTCGTGTATTTCGACCCTACCAGAAACTATGAGAAGAAGGACTACACCCACGTAATGAATATTCTAGATGATGCTCTCCAAGGCTTTAGCTTGAGGGGTGGCCACCTGCAGATTAGGAAACAAAGGAACAAGAAGACGGGTTTCTCGCATAAAACTAACTTCTGTTGCATCCATGTCTCAAAACCAAGCAATAATGATGGATTCTACCTCCTCCATCTCATGATGGAGTTCAGAAGGGATCACCAAAAGCTTCGCATGACAAGCAGAAACGATGATCATATCCGCAAGTGGGTAGAATCTCATGGAGAAGCATATTATAAACTTAGAGATGACTTCTTTCGCATCCAGAGGGACATTGCGATGATCATCATGAAAGAAGTCGTTGAAGAGAAGGGGATGTTCCACCAGAGCCCTATATCGTGAGCTGATGTCCGAACTCGCATAGGCATGCAACGTCAGGACCTCACACCATTCAAGAAGCTAGGGTGCATCCTCGATGATTTGGAAGGATGGAACTTCTAGTGATTTACGATGCCGATGATGATGATGTGTGTCGGTTGAACTTGTATAGTTTCTGTAGTGATGAAACTTTGTGATGTCCACGGTCCCTGCCGAACTTGCGTAACGCTACTTTGTTAGTTTGGGTACGATGACCTGCGTACCTCTAGTTAATTAGTTTGCATACGATGAAACTGCGTTGATTATTTATATGTTTACTATATGTTGCATCTACTTGCTAACCCTTTCTTTTTCATGTTGCTCAAGTATATTTTGTTGCATATGATTGTACATTCTCTTGATGAAGATGCATCTCTAACAAGTACCTAGATTCTTGATGGCGAAGAAGCAGTGCTATGTCGTGTACAAAGGGAAGGTTCTGGGAGTGTACGACGAGTGGCCTGAGTGTCAGGCGCAAGTGGAGGGGGGCTCGGGCGCCAGCCATAAAGGCTTCAAAAGCAGACAAGAAGCAGAAGCTAGTTACTTGAGGTTCACGCTAGCGTGAGAGAGGACTCATAACCGCCGCCTCATGTACTGCATAGTTCCGCTCTCACTCATAGTGATAGCTCTTCTCGCGTATATCATTGTTTAGATGGATGACGATGTAGTTGCAAGTACTCGAGACTTGTATTGCTATTTTCGAGATGATTACAAGAGACCACTTTGTGTTGGATGATGATTATGATGATGACATGATTTGATGAGACTATTTGTATGTATATGCTATGATTACATTTGTATGTGTATGATGATGACATTTGTATGTGCTAAAGATTATTGTATAAAGCCTGTTCAAATACAAAACAAATATGTAGAAGAAAAAAATCAGAAACTAATAAAACTAGCAGTAGCGAGGGGAGAAAAGTTAGCAGCAGCGCGCTCTAACCAGTAGTGCGGCTTAATTCAAAGTGCTGCAGCTATTAGCAGTAGCGCGTTGCTGTAAAGGTTGCTACTGCTACGCATGTATAGCAGTAGCGCGGGCCAACACGCGCTATTGCTACAGGTTAGCTATAGCGCCGTATCAGTAGCGCGGGAGCCCGCGCTACTGATACACCTAATACCCGCGCTACTGCTAGGCTTTTCCCTAGTAGTGTCTTGTTCGTCAAAATTGAGAGAGACAACTAGAGATGGAGGGAGCGTGGGCTAGGCTGCTAGGAAGCTCACCAAGGGAGAGGAGAGATGTTGTCCAGAGGGCTCGCTAACAGTTGGATTTGGTCGCCGGGCGATAGTGGACCATGGAGGGGGCGGGCTGGAGGGGCAGCTGGGTGCTTGGCCTTCGTCTCGCTTGCCAATCGACACTGTAAATAGAGATAGAGGGAGCGTGGGCTAGGCTAGCAGGAAGCTCACTGAGGGAGAGGAGAGATGTTATCCGGAGGGCTTGCCAACAGTTGGATCTGGCCGCTGGGCGACAGCGAGCAATGGAGAAGGGTGGGCTGGAGGGGCAACTGGGGTGCTTGGCCTCCGCCTCGTTTGCCAATTGGCAATTTCATACTTGGGCTTCCTTCAGAGACGTTGTCCCATTTTTCAAATTTGGAAATGGCCTGGCTTGGGTTGTTCCCAGCTGGATTTTTTCCATTTACTTGCCTCCAAGCATTTATGCATTCCTAGCAGGAGTCCTGCGTGAATTTTGTGGTGTTTGGGTTGGTAAAATTTGCATACTATCGTAGTTTGTGCATTCATCGATCTTTTGTGAGATCCTGCACCTAGACAAGTGTTTGAGTGGAGATGAAAGTATGAACTGGAAAATGCCCGTGTGTTGCAACGAGAGAAGCAAATCTCACATATGCCCCTAGGGACCCATGCGTGCTGCCAATTCTCCTTTTCGCCACCATTGTTGTTGATGGTTACGTTGTCTGTTCATGATCAATCCTGATACATCCATTTTGCATCATGTTTTCCTATTGATATTTATTGCAATTTGGACTATTATTTCACTTTATGATACAATTCTTATGCCTTTTCTCTCTTATTTTGTAAGTTTCACATGAAGAGGGAGATTGCCGACAGCTGGAATTCTGGACTAGAAAGGGCTACATCAAAGATACCTATTCTGCACAACTCCAAATGACCTGAAATTTTTGCGGAGATTTATTTTGGAATATAAAAAAAAATTGGTGAAAGAATTACCAGAGGGAGGCCCACCAGGCAGCCACAAACCTGGGGGGGGGTTCCCTACCCCCCAGGGCGCGACCCCTGAGCTTGTGGGGCCCCTGGCAGGCCTCCGGAGCCCATCTTCTGCTATATGATGCCATTTGACCTAGAAAAAAATCAAGAGGAAGGTTTCGGGATGAAGCGCCATCGTCTCGAGGCGGAACCTGGGCAGGAGCACTTTTGCTCTCCGGCGGAGCGATTCCGCTGGGGAAACTTCCTCCGGGAGGGGGAAATCGAAGCCATCGACATCACCAATGATCATCTCATCGTGGGAGGACCAATCTTCATCAACACCTTCACCAGCACCATCTCATCTCAAACCCTAGTTCATCTCATGTATTCAATCTTTGTCTCAAAACCTCAGATTGGTACCTCTGGGTTGCTAGTAGTGTTGATTACATCTTGTAGTTGATGCTAGTTGGTTTATTTGGTTGAAGATTATATGTTCAGATCCTTAATGATATTCAATACCCCTCTAATCTTGAACACGAATATGATTTGTGAGTAGTTACTTTTGTTCTCGAGGACATGGGAGAAGTCTGGTTATAAGTAATCATGTGAATTTGGTATTCGTTTGATATGTATGTTGTTGCTTCCTTTAGTGGTGTCATGTGAACGCCGGCTACATGACACTTCACCATACTTGGGCCTAAGGGAAGGCATTGTGGAGTAGTAATTAGATGATGGGTTGCTAGAGTGATAGAAGCTTAAACCCTAGTTTATGCGCTATTTTGTAAGGGGCTGATTTGGATCCATATGTTTCATGCTATGATGAGATTTATCTTAATTCTTCTTTCGTAATTGTGGTTGCTTGCGAGAGGGGGTAATCATAAGTGGGAGGCTTGTTCAAGTAAGAACAGCACCCAAGCACCGGTCCACCCACATATCAAATTATCAAAGTAGCGAACGCGAAATCAAATTAACATGATGAAAGTGACTAGATGAATTCACATGTGTCCTCAAGAACACTTTGCTTGCTATAAGAGAAAGTTCTAGCATGTCCTTTGCTATAAAAAGGATTGGGCTACCTTGCTACACCTTTGTTACTATTGCTACTTGTCACTTGTTACGAATTATCTTTCTACCAAACTATCTGTTACCGATAATTCCAGTGCTTGCAGAAAATACCTTGCTGAAAACTATTTATCATTTCCTTCTGCTCGACACTCTTACTTATCGGAAGGACTGCGATTGATCCCCTATACTTGTGGGTCATCAAATCCCAAGCTGATTGGCTTTGTCATCGTAGTCTAGCATGCCGTTTTTGTGACCCCTCCATGCATCAAATTGTAATTCCTTGGACTTATGGTGAGTGTCCCCCTTGATATGTCTCCAACGTATCTATAATTTATGAAGTATTCATGCCATGTTTGCAATAATTTTAGATGGTTTTGGTGTACTTTTATATCATTTTTATGGACTAACATATTAATCTAGTGCCCAGTGCCAGTTCTTGTTTTTTGCATGTTTTTTCTTTCATAGAAAAACCATACCAAACGAAGTCCAAATACGATAAATTTTTACGGAGATTTTTTTGCAATATATGTGATTTTTGGGAAAAATAATCAACTCAAGACAGTGCCCAAGGGCTCCACAAGGCAACAGGGCGCGCCCTACCCCCTAGGCACACCCTCTTGCCTTGTGGGCACCTCGTAGGTTGGTTGGAGCCCTTCTTTTGACGCAAGAAAGATAATTTCCGGATAAAAATCCCCTCAAAATTTCAGCCCAATCGGAGTTACGGTGAAGGGCTCTGAAAATAATACCGAGAAACAGAAGACAACACAGAGATCCAATCTAGGGGAGAGCTCCCTCTCTCCCCGTAGGACCAAGGAAGAAGAACAAGGACGGGGCCCCTTCCCCCTCTCCTTCGATGGCGTTGGGACACCACCGGGGACATCTCCTCCATCACCATCACCACCAACTCCTCCTCCGTTCTCATGGTGATGTGTGAGTAGGTCATCCTCGAGGCTGAGGGTATGTACTAGTAGCTATGTGTTCGATCTCTCCCTCTCTCTCTCTCTCCCTCTCATGTTCTTGATTTTGGCACGATCTTGATGTACCATGGGCTTTGTTAATATAGTTGGATCATATGGTGTTCTTCCCTCTCTATCTTTGTTGTGATCAATTGAGGTTTGCCCTTTGAGGTTTCATTATTATCGGATTGAATATTTTGGATTTGGGATCACTTGATGTATGTCTTGCATGTGGATACCCGTGGTGATAATGGGGTATTCTATTGAGTCACTTGATGTATGTTTTGGTAATCAACTTACGGATTCCTGGGGCGACATTTGGGTAATCTAGGCATAGAGGTTGATACATGTTTTCGTCCTACTTTCTCCAATAGAAACTTTGGGGTGATCTTTGAAGTTCTTTGTGTTGGATTGAATATTATGAATCTGAAATTGTTTGATGCATATCGAATAATTAATTCACTGATACTTGCGGTGACATTGCAGTATCTAGGTAACATTAGAGTTTATTGATGTGTATCATATGGTGTTATTGTAGTACAAACTCTAGGGTTGTTTGTGACACTTATAGGGACGGCTCAATTGATTGATCGGAAAGATAACTTTGAGGTGGTTCGCTACCTACAACAATTTGATCTTATGTTCTCCGCTACTGATAAGAACTTTAGAGTGATTCTTTGTCGCACGTTGAGGGATGGGCATATGATTCAATTATGCTAGCACTGTTGAGAGATTGCACTAGTGAAAGTATGAACCCTAGGCCTTGTTTCAAGCATTGATATACCATTTTGCTCGCCTTTTCCTACTTGCTACCTTGCTGTTTTTATTTATTCATATTATAAAAACATATTTCTATTATCCATATTACACTTGTATCACCATCTCTTCGCCGGACTAGTGCACCTATACAATTGACAATTGTATTGGGTGTGTGGGGAACACAAGAGATTTCTTGTATTTGATTGTAGGGTTGTTTGAGAGACATCTCCATCCTACACCTCCCACGGATTGATAAACCTTAGGTCATCCACTTGAGGGAAATTTGTTATTTTCCTACAAAACTCTGCGCTTGGGGGCCCAACCGAGTCTACAAGAATAAACTTGTGTAGTAGACATCACCCCTATGAGTGTATGATGAGGAATGCCTTCATGCGCGTCATGGTGCTACTTGTGAGCTGCGTTGGGATTTCCTCAAAGAGGAGAGGATGATGTAGTATAGTAGAGATAAGTATTTCCCTCAGTTATGAAACAAAGGTTATCAATCCAGTAGGAGAACCAAGCAACACTATGTAAACAACACCTGCACACAAACAACAAACACTTGCAACCCAACGCGTAGAGGGGTTGTCAATCCGTCAACAATTACGAGCAAGATTAGATTGTAAAGTTTTTGATTGATAGATCAGACAAAAATACAAAATAAAATAAATAAAATAAAATTGCAGCAAGGTATTTTTAGTTTTAATATATGATAAAAGATAGACCCGGGGGCCATGGTTTTCACTAGAGGCTTCTCTCAAGAAAATAGCATATGGTGGGTGAACAAATTATTGTTGGGCAATTGATAGAAAAGCAAATAATTATGACGATATCCAAGGCAATGATCATACATAGGCATCACGTCTGAGACAAGTAGACCAAAACGATTCTGCATCTACTACTATTACTCCACACATTGACCGCTATCCAGCATGCATCTAGTGTATTAAGTTCATGGAAAAAAGGAGTAACGCCTTAAGCAAGATGACATGATGTATACAAGATAAACTCACATATGAATAAACCCCATCTTTTTACCCTTAATAGCAACGATACATACATGTCATGTCCCTTTCTGTCACTGGGATTGAGCACCGTAAGATCGAACCATTACAAAGCACCTCTTCCCATGGCAAGATAAATCAATCTAGTTGGCCAAACCAAACCAATAAATCGGAGAAGAAATACAAAGCTATATTAATCATGCATAAAAGAGTTCAGAGAAAACTCAAATAATATTTATGGATAAATCTGATCACAAACTCACAATTCATCGGATCCCAACAAACACACCGCATAAAATCATTACATCAAATAGATCTCCAAGAACACCAAGGAGAACATTGTATTGAAGATCAAAAAGAGAGAAGAAGCCATCTAGCTACTAACTATGGACCCATAGGTCCATGGTAACCTACTCACGCATCATCGGAGGGGAAGCAAGGATGATGAAGAACCCATCCATGCTCGATTCCGCCTCCGGCAGAGTGCCAGAAAAGGTCCCGAGATGGGATCTCGCGAGAACAGAGGCTTGCGGCGATGGAAAAAGTATTTCGTGGACTCCCCTGTAGGTTTTCTGATTTTTGGGAATTTATAGAGGCGGAGCTAGGTCAAACAGAGGCTCATGGGCCCCACTATGTACCAGGGCGTGCCCAGGCCCTAGGCACGCCCTGGTGCCTAGTGGGCCACTGCTTCGTCTTCTCGTCCCCTCCCGAAGCTTCCAGGGTCCCTTATCACCAGAAAAAAAGTTTCGTGGCATTTGGACTTCGTTAGGTATTGGTATTCTGCAAAGTAAAAAAACAAGCAAAAAGCAGCAACTAGCACTGGGCAGTAAGTTAGTAGGTTAGTCCCAAAAAATGATATAAAGTTGCTTGAATATGTATATAAAACATCCAAGATTGATACTATAATAGCATGGAACAATAAAAAATTATTATTATTTTGACTGAAAATAATCAAAAATTATAGATACGTTGGAGACGTATCAAGCATCCCCAAGCTTAATTCCTGCTCGTCCTCGAGTAGGTAAATGATAAAAACAGAATTTTTGATGTGGAATGCTACCTAACATATTCATCATATTTTCTTTTCTTTGTAGCATGGATATTTGGACTTGAATGATTCAAAGCAATAGTCTATAATTTGACATGAAAACAACAATACTCAAGCACATCAACAAGCAATCATGTCTTTCAAAACATCAATGCTAAAGATAGTTATCCCTAGCCCATTATGCTCAATCATTGATCCATTCATGAAACACACTCAAATATTAGCTACATCCAATGCCCAAGTATGACAATAGTGTTCCCTAGTTGGTGCTTTGTAAGAGAAGATGGAGACTCAAATAAAAATAAAATTGCATAGAAATGAAATAGGTAGGCCCTTCGCATAGGGAAGCAGAGATTTGTAGAGGTGACAGAGCTCAAAGCTTAAATTTAGAGATAAAATTATTTTGAGAGGCATGCTTTTCCTGTCAATGAAAACGACCGAGAATTCCCAATATCTTCCATGCTAGATAAATCATAGGCGGTTACCAAACAGAAAATAAAGTTTATTTCCTTTCCACCATTCTTTCACAATCCATGGCTAGCCGTATCCATGGGTGCCTTCCATACCAACACTTTCCAAGGAATTTATTGTTAACATCATATTATTTATTTTTCATTTCGGGACTGGGCATCCCTATTACCTGCCACACTCTCGTACAATAACAAGTGAATAAACACTCATCGTGAGAATAAAATACCTAGCATGGAAAATATTGGCCACCCCCTGCCACTTCATGAGCGGTACGGGCACACAAAACGGAAATTCATTTTGAAAAATTAGAGTTGCCACATGCTAATTTACTTAGAACGTCATGGAAATACCGCATATAGGTAGGTATGGTGGATTCATTTGGCACAACTTTGGGTTTAAGGATTTGGATGCACAAGCAGCATTCCCGCTTAGTACAAGTGAAGACTAGCAAATAGATTGAGAAACGACCAACCAAAAAATGAAAACGGTCATAAACGCGTATTGAACATAATTAACATTGAATAATGCACCACAAGTAGGATATAACTTTGTTGCATAACTATTGACTTTGTGTGCATGCATATGGAATCACAAACCTTAACACCAATATTCTTACTAAAGCATAATTATTCACCAACATGACTCACATATCACTATCTCCATATAGCAAAACTATTGCAAGGAATCAAGTTTATAATATCCAATGATCTTTATGAAAGTTTTTATTATATCCCCCTTGAATATCCATCACTTTGGGACCAAATTCTTATCTTGTGCAAATTACCATTACTATTATCAACTCTCAAAAGGATATAAGTGAAGCATGAGAGTGCAATTATTTCTTAAAAAAATCAACTCTCAAAATAATATAAGTGAAGCATGAGAGTGCATTTCTTTAAAATATAATCATATCAACTCTCAAAAAGATTTAAGTGAAGCATGAGAGTTCAAGCATTTCTTCAAAATTTAATCACCACCGTGCTCTAAAAGATTTAAGTGAAGCACATAGAGCAATTGCCTAGCTCAAAAAATTTAAGTGAAGCACATAGAGCAATTCTAACAAATCATGATAACATATGGCTCTCTCAAATAGGTGTGTCCAACTAGGATTATTGTGACAAACTGAAAAGCAAAACAAACAAAGACTCATATATTACAAGACGCTCCAAGCAAAACTCAAGATATGTGACGAATAAAAATATAGCTCCACGTAAAATTATCGATAGTTGGTAGAAGAAAGAGGGGATGCCTTCCGGGGCATCCCCAAGCTTAGTCGCTTGGGAGTCCTTCAATATTACCTTGGGGTTCCTTGGGCATCCACAGGCTTGGGCTCTTGCCACTCCTTATTCCTTCATCCATCGTGATCTCACCCAAAACTTGAAAACTTCAATCACATGAAACTCAACAAAACCTTGTGAGATCTATTAGTATAATAAACCAAATCACTACTTTAAGTAATGTTGCATTATAGCTATTGTATTCTAACTTCTCCATGGCTTATACCCGTGATACAATCCATAGTTTCATCAAAACAAGCAAAACAATGCATCAAAAACATGATCTGTAAAAAATAGAACAGTTTGTAGCAATCTGAACATTAACCATACTTCTGTAACTCCAAAAATTCTGAAAAATTAGAAACACGCTGAAATATTTTTGGAGTTTTTGATTTTTCTTGAAGGAAGCAAATTAATGAAGGAGAACAAAAATGAGAAAAACTATTTACACGGGAAAGCTCCCAACAAGCAAAAGAAGAAACGGGAAATATTTTTGGGTTTCCTTTTAATACTACTACTAATTAAACTAGAAAGAAAAACTGAAAAGAAGCAAGAAATATTTTTAGATTTTCTCAAAGTTTTTCAAACACACAAGAGAAAGCAAGAAAATAAAACTAACATGAATTATACAATGAAAGAGGATGAACACCGACAACTGGAATGAAATGTGTGACCATGAATGTAATGTCGGTGGGAAATACGTACTCCCCCAAGCTTAGGTTTTGGCCTAGCTTGGTAATCACCATCATGTCCCATATGAAAGTGCTGAGGCGGCGGCACCTGAGCGTCCCAATCCTGGACCTCCTCCTCTGCCACTGCCAATGCGTTCCGGTAAGCAACGATGTCCTTTGGTAGGACGGTGTATCCGTTCCAGGCATGTGAGTCAAACAAAGGAGGTGCAGGTAACGGAATAATATGACGAGTATCCTCACTAAAAACCAAGTTATAACGAATGTGGTGTGGAGGCACAGGAACATGAATAAAGTGGTGATCCTCCATCGACTGGTGATCTAGATAAACTCTAGGCAACAAGTAATCATGGGGGCATATCTGAACATTAAAGCATCTCGCTAGGCGAGTAGCATAAATACCACCATGAATTTGGCCCTTAGTCATGTTAGTGTGCGGGCGGCGTGCAACGATAGCGCCAAGCCTGTAAGTGTTGTTGTTTGCTACTTGTAATCTGCGTTGGTATTTCCCCGAAGAGGAGAGGATGATGCAGCACAGCAGAGGTAAGTATTTCCCTCAGTTATGGAACGAAGGTTATCAATCTAGTAGGAGAACCAAGCAACACTATGTGAACAACACCTGCACACAAACAATAAATACTTGCAACCCAACGCATGAAGGGGTTGTCAATCCCTCAACGGTATTGAGATAGATTAAATTGTATAGGTTTTGGTAAATAGATCTTACAAAAATACAAAATAAAATAAAATTGCAGCAAGGTATTTTTGGTTTTAATATATGATAGGAAATAGACCCGGGGGCCATAGTTTTCACTAGAGGCTTCTCTCGAGAAAATAGCATACGATGGGTAAACAAATTACTATTGGGAAATTGATAGAAAAGCAAATAATTATGACGATATCCAAGGCAATGATCATGTATATAGGCATCACGTCCAAGATTAGTAGACCGACTCCTGCCTACATCTACTACTATTACTCCACACATCGACCGCTATCCAGCATGCATCTAGTGTATTAAGTTCATGGAAAAATGGAGTAATGCATTAAGAAAGATGACATGATGTGGACAAGATAAACTCACGTATGAATAAAACCCATCTTGTTACCCTTAATAGCAACGATACATGCGTGTCATGTCTCTTTCTGTCACTGATATTGAGCACCGCAATATCGAACCCATCACAAAGCACCTCTTCCCATGGCAAGATAAATCAATCTAGCTGGCCAAACCAAACCAATAAATTGGAGAAGAAATACAAGCCTATGACAATCATGCATAAAAGAGTTCAGAGAAGACTCAAATAATATTCATGGATAGATCTGATCATAAACTCACAATTCATCAGATCCCAACAAACACACCACAAAAAAGAGTCACATCAAATAGAACTCCAAGAACATCGAGGAGAACATTGTATTGAAGATCAAAAAGAGAGAAGAAGCCATCTATATACTAACTATGGACCCGTAGGTCTGTGGTAAAACACTCACGCATCATCACAGGGGCAACAAGGATGATGAACCCCTCCGCGATTGTTGCCCCCTCCGATAGAGTGCCGGAAAAGGCCTATAGATTGGACCTCGTGGTTCTGGAACTTGCGGCGGCGGAAAAAGTATTTCATCGACTCCCCTAGGGTTTTTGGGATTTTAGAGTATTTATAGAGTCAGAGGTAGGTCAAGGCGGTGCCCGTGGGCCCCACTACCCACCAGGGCGTGCCTAGGGCCTCTGGCGCACCCTGGTGCCTAGTGGGCCCCACGAGACTCTTCTCGTGGCCTCCAGAAGCTTCCAGGGTCTCTTCTTGCCAGAAAAAAAATCTCCAAAAAGTTTCGTGGCATTTGGACTTCGTTTGGTATTGATATTCTGCAAAGTAAAAAACAAGCAAAAAACTGCAACTGGCACTGGGCACTAAGTTAATAGGTTAGTCCCAAAAAATGATATAAAGTTGCTAGTAAATGTATATAAAACATCCAAGATTGGTAATATAATAGCATGGAACAATCAAAAAATATAGATACGTTGGAGACGTATCAGCATCCCCAAGCTTAATTCTTGCTCGTCCTCGAGTAGGTAAATGATAAAAACAGAATTTTTGATGTGGAATGCTGCCTATCATGTTCATCGCATATTCTTTTCTTTTATAGCATGGACATTTGGACTTTAAATGATTCAAAGCAGTAGTCTATAATTTGACATGAAGACATTAATACTCAAGCATATCAACATGCGACCATGTCTTTCAATATATCAACGCTAAAGAAAGCTATCCCTGGCCCATTATGCTCAATCATTGATCCATTCATGAAGCACACTCAAATATTAGCTACATCCAATCCACAAGTATGATAATAGTGTTCCCTAGTTGGTGCTTTATAAGAGAAGATGGAGACTCAATAAAAAAATTGCATAAAAGTAAATAGATAGGCCCTTCGCAGAGGGAAGCAGAGATTTATAGGGGTGCTAGAGCTCATAGCTTAAATTGAGAGATAAAATTGTTTTGAGAGGCATGCTTTTTCCTGTCAACGAAAACGACCGAGAATTCCCAATATCTTCCATGCTAGATAAATCATAGGCGGTTCCCAAACATAAAATAAAGTTTATTTCCTTTCCACCATTCTCACATAATCCATGGCTAGCCGTATCCATGGGTGCCTTCAATACCAACACTTTCCAAGGAATTTATTATTGACAACATATAAGTAAAAAGTTTTCATTTCGGGACTGGGCATCCCTATTACCTGCCACACTCTCGTCCAATGACAAGTGAATAAACACTCATCATGCGAATAACATACCTAGCATGGAAAATATTGGCCACCCCCTGCCGCTTCATCAGCGGTACGGGTGCACAAAAAGGAAATTCATTTTGAAAATTAGAGTTGCCACATACAAATTTACTTGGAAGAACATGGAAATGCCGTATATAGGTAGGTATGGTGGAGTCATTTGGCACAACTTTGGGGAGTTGGATGCATAAGCAGTATTCCTGCTTAGTTCAAGTGGAGGCTAGCAAATAGATTGAGAAGCGACCAACCAAGAAACAAAAATGATCATAAAAGAGCATTAAACATAACTAACACAGAATAATGCACCACAAGTAGGGTATAACTTCTTTGCATAACTATTGACTTTCATGATTGCATAGGGAATCACAAACCTTAACACCAATATTCTTACTAAAGCATAATTACTCACCAACATGACTCACATATTACTATCTCCATATCGCAAAACTATTGCAAGGAATCAAGTTTATAATATCCAATGATCTTCATGAAAGTTTTTGTTATATCCCTCTTGGATATCTATCACTTTGGGACTAAATTCATATCTCGTGCAAATTATCATTGCTATTCTTAACTCTCAAAAAGATCTAAGTGAAGCATGAGAGCATAAATATTTCTTCAAAATTTTCAACTCTAAAAATAATCTAAGTGAAGCATGAGAGCATATTGCTTTAAAATTTTACTAACTCCCAAAATAATATAAGTGAAGCATGGGAGCATATTTCTTTAAAATTTTACTAACTCTCAAAATAATATAAGTGAAGCATGAGAGTATTTCTTCAAAAATTAAACCACCACCGTGCTCAAAAAGATATAAGTGAAGTACTAGAGCAATTCCCTAGCTTAAAAAATTTAACTGAAGCACATAGAGCAATTCTAACAAATAATAATATCATTATGGCTCTCTCAAATAGGTGTGTCCAGCAAGGATGATTGTGACAAACTAAAAAGCAAAAGAATCAAAGACTCATAAAAATACAAGATGCTCCAAGCAAAACTCATGATATGTGATGAATAAAAATATAGCTCCAAGTAAAATTACCGATGGTTGTTAGAAGAAAGAGGGGATGCCTTCCGGGGCATCCCCAAGCTTAGTTGCTTGGGAGTCCTTGAATATTACCTTGGGGTGCCATGGGCATCCCCAAGCTCAGGCTCTTGCCACTCGTTATTCCTTCATCCATCGTGATCTCACCCAAAACTTGAAAACTTCAATCACCAAAACTTAACAAAACCTTCGTGAGATCCGTTAGTATAATAAAGCAAATCATCACTTTAAGTACTGTTGCAAACCCATTCATATTTTGTTATTGCATTATACCTACTGTATTCTAACTTTACCATGGCTTATACCCCCCGATACAATCCATAGATTCATCAAAATAAGCACACAATGCAACGAAAACAGAATCTGTCAAAAACAGAACAGTTTGTAGTAATCTGAACTTTGACCATAACAGTCTGTAGTAATATGAACTTTGACCATACTTCTGTAACTTCAAAAATTCTGAAAAATTAGGACGACGTGGGCAATTTGTATATCAATCATGTGTAAAAAAATTAGAGCAAAATCACATTTATGTGAATTTACAAAATTCCAGAACTGGGCGCAAAAGTTTCTGTTTTTCAACAGGATCAAATCAACTATCATCCAACATAATCCTAAAGGCTTTACTTGGCACAAACACTAATTAAAACATAAAAGCACAATCAAAACTGTAGCATAATTATGCAAAAACACAAGAACATAAACTAAAAGTGAAAATTTTATTTTATTCATTGGGTTGCCTCCCAACAAGCGTTATTGTTTTATGCCCCTAGCTAGGCATAATGCATATATTCAAATATTGTCCTCTTTCTTCTTACTTTCCATACATGTGTTTTCATCAGGAGGTTTTTCAAATATAACATAAAACACATCATCCAAAGAAATTTTAGCATTATCAAGTTGTCCATCCACATATCCCCTTTGGTTACCAGCTACAATCCAAGAATATTGTTGATTAACATCATTGAAAACTTGTTGGATCATGTGCAAAACGGGAACTTCCTTTTTAAGGTTCTCATCAAAGATGCGGTCATTGCCAAGAAAATGTCTTAATAAATAATCACTATTGTAAAGGATATCATCTATTACCGGTTTTTCACGGTTCATACCATAAAAATCAAAGATTTCCCTAGCTTCCCACACTATGTAATCAAATTCATAAGGACAAGAGTAGCTATTTTCTTAGCTCTAGGGTCCTTTATAAAAGGTAGCTCATAAAACAATCTTTGCAAGGTAGGATGAGTATGGATAAATCTTTTCTCAAGTTTAAGAACAAGAGCCGAAATAGCTTCTGCATAAGTTTTGGTTCTTTTAAGTATAGGAGCATCATCACAAGTCAAAGTTCCAACGCAATTAAAGAATTCTTGCATGGCACCTTTTCCTATAACATTCCCTTGTCCCAGAACAAAAAATTTAGCATCAATATTAGTGGAACGTCCAATTTTAGGAGTTCTACCATCATCTGTTTCTGCCATACCAAAATCACTGATGATGAAAATTTCAAAGCAAGCAAAGAAGCAAAAAGATCGAAAGCAAACAAGAAAAAGGCAAACAAAAAAATATTTTTTTATTTTTGTAAAAACATTTTAGAAGTGAGGGAGATGAAAACAAGAGGCAAATGGCAAATAAAGTAATTGCAAGGAGATGAGAGTTTATGCGTAGGTACTTGATACATGTTGATGATGTCTCCCCAGCAACGGCGCATAAATTCTTCCTGCTACTTGTAATTTGCGTTGGTATTTCCCCGAAGAGGAGAGGATGATGCAGCACAATAGAGGTAAGTATTTCCCTCAGTTATGAAACCAAGGTTATCAATCTTGTAGGAGAACCAAGCAACACTATGTAAACAACACCTGCACACAAACAACAAATACTTGCAACCCAACGCGTGAAGGGGTTGTCAATCCCTCAACGGTATTGAGATAGATTAAATTGTATAGGTTTTGGTAAATAGATCTTACAAAAATACAAAATAAAATAAAATTGCAGCAAGGTATTTTTGGTTTTAATATATGATAGGAAATAGACCCGGGGGCCATAGTATTCACTAGAAGCTTCTCTCGAGAAAATAGCATACGGTGGGTAAACAAATTATTATTGGGCAATTGATAGAAAAGCAAATAATTATGATGATATCCAAGGCAATGATCATGTATATAGGCATCACGTCCAAGATTAGTAGACCGACTCCTGCCTGCATCTACTACTATTACTCCACACATCGACCGCTATCCATCATGCATCTAGTGTATTAAGTTCATGGAAAAACAGAGTAATGCATTAAGAAAGATGACATGATGTAGACAAGATAAACTCACGTATGAATAAACCCCATCTTGTTACCCTTAATAGCAACGATACATGCGTGTCATGTCTCTTTCTTTCACTGAGATTAAGCACCGCAAGATCGAACCCATCACAAAGCACCTCTTCCCATGGCAAGATAAATCAATCTAGTTGGCGAAACCAAACCAATAAATCGAAGAAGAAATACGAGGCTATAACAATCATGCATAAAAGAGTTTAGAGAAGACTCAAATAATATTCATGGATAGATCTGATCATATACTCACAATTCATCGGATCCCAACAAACACACCGCTACAAAGAGTTACATCAAATAGATCTCCAAGAACATCGAGGAGAATATTGTTTTGAAGATTAACAAGAAAGAAGAAGCCATATAGCTACTAACTACGGACCCGTAGGTCTATGGTAAACTACTCATGCATCATCGGAGGGGCAACAAGGATGATGAAGAACCCCTCCGTGATTGTTGCCCCCTCCGGCACAGTGCCGGAAAAGGCCTCTAGATTGGATCTCGTGGTTCTGGAACTTGTGGCGGCGAAAAAAGTATTTCGTTGACTCCCCTAGAATTTTTGGGATTTTAGAGTATTTATAGAGTCAGAGGTAGGTCAAGGCGGTGCCCGTGGGCCCCACTACCCACCAGGGCGTGCCTAGGGCCTCTGGCGTGCCCTGGTGCCTAGTGGGCCCCCACAAGCCTCTTCTTGTGGCCTCCAGAAGCTTCCAGGGTCTCTTCTTGCTAGGAAAAAACTCCAAAAAGTTTCGTGGCATTTGATATTCTGCAAAGTAAAAAACAAGCAAAAAACAGCAACTGGCACTAGACACTAAGTTAATAGGTTAGTCCTAAAAAAATGATATAAAGTTGCTAGTAAATGTATATAAAACATCCAAGATTGATAATATAACAGCATGGAACAATCAAAAACTATAGATATGTCAGAGACGTATCATCGTTGTGAAGTGCACGATGTAAAATGGCGAGGTCAGGGCACATAGTGCACCACCTTTCTCTCTAGCAGTCAAGCATTTCCCTATGAATAAAGCAAAGTAGTGCACTGCTACTTGTGAACTGCGTTGGGATTTCCCCGAAGAGGAGAGGATGATGCAATACAGTAGAGATAAGTATTTCTCTCAGTTAAGAACCATGGTTATCAATCCAGTAGGAGAACCAAGCAACAACTCGTTAGCAGCACCTGCACACAAACAACAAATCCTTGCAACCCAACGCGAACAAGGGGTTGCCAATCCCTTGACGGTTACAAGCAAGATTAAATTGTATAGTTTTTGATAGATAGATCGGACAAAAATACAAAATAAAATAAAAACACAGCAAGGCATTTTTGGTTTTAATATATGATAAAATATAGACTCGGGGGGCATAGTTTTCACTAGAGGCTTCTCTCGTGAAAATAGCATATGATGGGTAAACAAATTACTGTTGGGCAATTGATAGAAAAGCAAATAATTATGACGATATCCAATGCAATGATCATGTATATAGGCATCACGTTCGAGACAAGTAGACCAAAACAATTCTGCATCTACTACTATTACTCCACACATCGACCGCTATCCAGCATGCATCTAATGCATTAAGTTCATGGAAAAACGGAGTAATGCCTTAAGCAAGATGACATGATGTAGACAAGATAAACTCATGTATGAAATAAATCCCATCTTTTTACCCTTAATAGCAACGATACATACGTGTCATGTCCCCTTCTGTCACTGGGATTGAGCACCGTAAGATCGAACCCATTACAAAGCACCTCTTCCCATGGCAAGATAAATCAATCTAGTTGGCCAATCCAAATCAATAGATCGGAGAAGAAATACGAAGCTACAACAATCATGCATAAAAGAGTTCAGAGAAAACTCAAATAATATTCATGGATAGATCTGATCATAACTCACAATTCATCGGATCCCAACAAACACACCGCAAAAAGTCATTACATCGAATAGATCTCCAAGAACATCGAGGAGAACATTGTATTGAAGGTCAGATAGAGAGAAGAAGCCATCTAGCTACTAACTATGGACCCATAGGTCCGTGGTAAACTACTCACGCATCATCGGAAGGGTAGCAAGGATGATGTAGAGCCCCTCCGTGATCTAATCTTCCTCCGATAGAGTGCCGAAAAAGGCCTCCAAATGGGATCTCGTGGTTCTAGAACTTGCGGCAGCGGAAAAAGTATTTCGTGGACTCCTCTATTGGTTTCATGATTTTAGAGAATTTATAGAGGCGAAGTTAGGTCAAACGGAGCCATGTGGGCCCCACAAGCTACCAGGGTGCGCCTACCCCTTGGGCGCGCCCTGGTACCTCGTGGGCCCATGCTTCATCAGCTGGTCTTCTCCCGAAGCTTTTAGTGTCTCTTTTGTCCAAAAAAAAATCTCCAAAAAGTTTCGTGGCATTTGGACTTCGTTTGGTACTGATATTCTACAAAACCAAAAACAAGCAAAAAACGACAACTGGCATTGGGCACTAAGTTAACAGGTTAGTCCCAAAAATGATATATAATTGCTTGAAAGTGTATATAAAACATCCAAGATTGATAATATAATAGCATGGAACAATAAAAAATTATAGATACATTGGAGATGTATTAGTATGGCAGTTGATTTGTCAGCCATTTGCAATGATATTTCAGTAGGTGTGAGTTTATTCAAATCAAGTCTTCTATATAAAGAAAAAGGCATAACACTAACACCGGCTCCTAAATCACATAAAGCAGTTTTGAACTAATTTCTTTTAATGGAGCATGGTATAGTAGGTATTCCTGGATCTCCTAGTTCCTTAGGTACTCCATCCTTAAAAGAATAATTTTCAAGCATGGTGGAAATTTCAGCTTCAGGTATCTTTCTTTTATTAGTGACAATATCGTTCATATACTTAGCATATGGGGCCATCTTCAAAATATCAGTCAAACGAGTACGCAAAAAGACTGGCCTAAGCATTTCAGCAAAGCGTTCAAATTCTTCCTTATCCTTATTCTTAGGTGGCTTAGTAGGAAAAGGCACGAGTTTCTGAACCCGTGGTTCTCTTTCTTTACCATGCTTTCTAGCAATGAAATCTCTTTTATCATATCGTTTATTATTAGGAGGTGGGTTATCAAGATCAACAACAGGTTCTATTTCAACATCATTATCAGGTTCTTTATCATTGTCAGGTCGAGCATCAACATGAACATCATCATTATCATTATCACTAGATGAATGTTCATTACCAGATTGTGTCTCAACATCAAAAATAGAAACATCATTACTAATCTTATAAGGTTTTTCTACTTCAGGTTCATTAGAAGCATGCAAAGTCCTATCATTTTTCCTTTTCTTTTTCTTCTTAGATGGACTAGGTGCGTCAATATTAATTCTTCGAGAATCTTGTTCAATTCTTTTAGGATGACCTTTAGGATAAAGTGGTTCCCGGGTCATTTTACCTCCTCTAGTCATTACTCTAACAACATGATCATTCATATTATTATTCATCTCATTGAGCAAATCATTTTGAGACTTAGCAACTTGTTCCAACTGAGTTTGGACCATGCATGGATGCATGTTTACCTAGACCTTTAACATCATTAGCAATTCTGAACATTAAGTCACTCAAACCATCGTTCATGAAAGCATTACGTTTCAGTTGCTTGGTAACATACATATTAGAGTGTTCTTGCTTAACAATGTAATTGTCAAATTCATCCAAGTATTGACTAGCAGATTTATTATATAAGGAATATCACCTTCATCAAATCTTATAAGAGAATTTATCTTTACTACCTATGTTGGGGTGTCAAGTCCATGTATTTCCTCAATGGGTGGTAATTCTTAACATCTTCAGCTTTAAATACCCTTTTCTTTCATAGATGTCTTTGCCTCTTGCATATCTTTACGACTGAGAAATAGAATACCTCTCTTCTTCAGAGTTGGTTTAGGTGGTGGTTCAGGAAGTGTCCAATCATTATCATTCCTCAATATATTATTCAATAGTTATTCAGCTTGTTCAATAGTTCGTTCCCTGAAAACACAACCAGCACAACTATCTAGGTAGTCCCTAGAAGTATTGGTTAGTCCATTATAAAATAGATCAAGTATTTCATTTTTCTTGAGAGGATAATCAGGCAAAGCATTAAGTAATTGGAGAAGCCTCCCCCAAGCTTGAGGGAGATTCTCTTCTTCAATTTGCACAAAGTCAAATATTTCCTGTAAGGCAGCTTGTTTCTTATGAGCAGGAAAATATTTTTCAGAGAAGTAATATATCATATCCTAGGGACTACGCACACAACCAGGAGCAAGAGTATTAAACCATATCTTAGCATCACCCTTTAGTGAGAAAGGAAACAACTTAAGGATATAGTAGTAGCGATTTTTTTCCTCATGAGCAAATAGGGTGGCTATATCATTCAATTTAGTAAGATGTGCCACAACAGTTTCAGATTCAAAACCATGAAAATGATCAGATTCAACCAAAGTAATTAACTCAGGATCGACAGAGAATTCATAATCCTTATCAGTAACAAAGATAGGTGAAGTAGCAAACTTAGGATCATATTTCATTCTTGCATTCAGAGATTTTTCTTTTAGCTTACATAGTAATTTCTTAACATCATCTCTATCATTACAAGCAAGAAGTTCTCTAGTCATCTCCTTACCCACAACATAACCCTCGGGTGTCTTAGGCATTTCAATTCTAGGAGAGCTAGGTCTAATAGTTGAATCATAAATTTCATCAGTTTCAACATTTTCAAATTCTTTAGCTTTAGCAAGTTGTTCATCAAGAAATTCACCTAGTGGCACAGCTTCATCAAGGAGAGTACTATCTTCATCAATAGCATCATTCATAGTAGAAGTAGAATCATCAATTACTTGCAACATATCAGAATTAATAGCATGTGGTGGTGTCGCAAGCCTACTCAAAACAAAGGTGAATCAAGTGCAGAGCTAGATGGCAGTTCCTTACCTCCCCTCATCTTAGATGGAACGATCTTGGTTCTATCGTCCTTCATATTCTTCATAGTGATCAACAGATATAAATCCCAAGTGACTCAGCAAATAAAGCTACGCTCCCCGGCAACAACGCCAGAAAAAAGGTCTTGATAACCAAGTATAGGGGATCGCAACAGTTTTCGAGGGTAGAGTATTCAACCCAAATTTATTGATTCGACACAAGGGGAGCCAAAGAATATTCGTGAGTATTAATAGTTGAGTTGCCAATTCAACCACACCTGAAGAACTAAATATCTGCAGTAGAGTGATCAGTAGCACAATAATATGATAGTTTGATAGTAGCAGTAACAGTAGCAACGGTAATGGTAACAGTAGCAGTAGCAGTTTTGTGGTGATTGTAACAACAGCAGCAGTTGTAACTTAGCAAAGATCAATATATGAAAAGTGTAGGCATTGGATCAGTGATGGATAATTGTGTTGGATGACATTCATCATGTAACAGTCACAATCTAGAGCGACACAGAACTAGCCCCAATTCATCAATATAATGTAGGCATGTATTCCGCATATAGTCATACGTGCTTATGATAAGAACTTGCATGACATTTTTTGTCCTACCTGAGGGAGTCCTGGACTAAGGGGTCCCCGGGCCCTCAACCCATTACTTATGGGCCGGACTGATGGGCTACTATGGGGCCAAGCTAGAGTGCGGACCCGTGACCGGACAGGAGATCTTCGGAGTCGTGGTGTGCCCTCCAAGTCAAGATTAGCGTGATCTTTCCTTCATTGTAACCGATCGCATGTAACCCTAACCCTACTGGTGTCTATATAAACCAGAGGGTCTAGAGCTTTAGGGCTAGAGATACATTCATCACCTCATCACCTTAGGGTTTAGCTCGCTTGATCTCGAGGTAGATCTACTCTGTAACCATACCATACATCAAATACAATCAAGCAGGACGTAGGGTTTTACCTCTTCGAGAGGGCCCGAACCTGGGTAAACACCGTGTTCATCGTCCCTTGTTCCCCATCTATCCTAGATCCACAGCTCGGGACCCCCTACCCGAGATCCACCGGTTTTGACACCGACATTGGTGCTTTCATTGAGAGTTCCGCTGTTGGGTCGCCAAAGGATCAATGGCTTGCCTGATCATCGGAGAAGGCGTCAGCTCCGGGGACCTCTTTGTCCCCGGCCAACTCTTCACGTTCGGCAACATCGTGCTGCATGCCAACCCAACTGGTCATCTAGATCAGATCAACAACTTTGCACCCGAGCATCGGATTCGATTCGGCAATCTGGAGTACGTTGCAGACACTCGAGGTGATCTGGTTTTCACCGGATTTATTGCACCCGCCCCAGCATGCTTCCCCGATCCAATCTATGGATCGACCCCATCCTTTGTCCGGCCTCGAGCTCGGATGACTCTACCTCAAACAGAGGCCAGGAATCCCTCTCGACCATGCCCGCAATGACCGCCGAAGACTCATCTTCGGGCCACAATGCGGAAGCAACGTTCGGACGCCGAGAGTCGCTCTCGGCCGAACCCTGTGGCACCTCGGCTCAGAGCAACCGGTTTACCTTGCATTGCCAGCCCAGAGATCTAGTCTTCTGGCAACACACAACAACTTGGTACAGAAAACAACCGCTTTATTAATGCTAGCGGAAACATAGGTTTGATATTACATCAAGTAGCGAGGCCAAGCGGCACACACGGTGCGGCTGAACAGTATGTACATTATTTAATGAACATGAAGGGGCCTCAATCACGACAACTACGTGGCAGCGGAACAATGACGAAGCGGAACTCCATAGCATAGGGACACCGATGTGGACACGGTCTAGACACAAGAAGCACTCCGATCCGGTAAGACTTTCCTAAAAACTGGCATGACACACCAGGTCAGTACATTGAATGTACTTGCAAGCTCACAACAAGTAAAAGCATAATGGCAAACAATAACATGATTATTAAGCAGGTTAAATGCAAGTCTATAACAGACTACTCATGAAGTGGATCATGCTTGTGCACCGAGTCCCTCGGACTCTCTTACCAAATGGGTTACCTCGTAACCATCATCATCAATACGGTGATCACTCCCGGATCACAAACGAAACTAACACTTTGGTTCCCACAATAACGACCATCTTCATGATCTCAACAATCTCATCACATGACCAGTGCCAATCACGTAACTTTAGTGTGCAAGATTAACTTAATTATGTTGATCCATGGTGTGACCTACTTACGAGCTGTGTCCGTAACCGAGGACGCAACTATCGATAGATTTATTAAACACTCTGCAGAGGTTAGTACACTGTACCCACACCACGGAACCCATGGCCTCGCACTCCCATTCGGGTGGACCAACGACATTCCGACAAAACCCTCCCATTGCCATGACACTCTCTCGGCCACTCCGACTAACTCCCCTTCTGGGCTAAGTCATGGGTGGCCCCGATGTCAACCAATGACATCCAACGGCCACCGTCGTGGCAAAACAATCAACAGTCCCAAACGGGGACAAGGTACCATAACAACAACGGGCACACAAGGTTATGTCTGCTTACCGGGCCAGGGTACCGTACGCCCATAACCTTCCCTCGTTGGAGGCACCAATTGTCGGTGTCAAAACCGGCGGATCTCGGGTAGGGGGTCTCGAACTGTGCATTTGAGGATCAATGGTAACAAGGGACGATGGGGACACAATGTTTACCCAGGTTTGGGCCTTCTTAAAGGAGGTAAAACCCTATGTCCTGCTTGATTATATTTGATGAGTATAGGGGATACAAGAGTTGATCTACCTCGAGATCGTAATGGCTAAACCCTAGCTGTCTAGCCTATGAGAATTCTGATAGCCTCTACGGACTAAAACCTCTGATTTATATACACACCGGAGGGATCTAGGGTTGTACAGAGTCGGTTTGCAGAGGAAGGAATAGTACATCCGGACACCAAACTTGCAGTCCACGCATACAGGAGTCCTACCCGGACACGGGGGGTAGTCTTCTGTTTTTATCTTCACAGCCCATCAGTTCGGCCCATATCAAATGGACCGGACACCCGAGGACCCCCTAATCTAGGACTCCCTCAGTAGCCCCCAAACTTGCCTTCAATGACGACGTAGTATCCGACTTATGTCTTCGGCTTTGCAAGGCGGGTTCTTCTCCATACTTCGGATTGGTGACGTTCTGCCTTTATAATTCCTCCTTGCCGTCGCCTCGATTCCCACACGCCGGGCGAATGCGAATGGTCCATAATATTTTTTTACAGATAAGCCCCTGAACACACAGGGACGATGCCTATATAAAGAGGCTAGATCCCCAAATGCCATCCACATCGCGCAGGGAACATCCAGACTAGCCACGAAAAACTTCAAAACATGGCCAGCGCTCCCAGCTCTTCTTCGCGCCCTCAAGAGGGTAATTGGCAGAGCTGCTCAGTGCCTCATCTTCAGTTGAGTCGAATTCAGACACAGGGATATCTCCCTCCCGCAGATCTAATCTCTGTGCGAGCGGGATTAGCCTTGATCGGCGATGATGTGCTAGCAGAAAATTTCCCCAACCCCAACAAGGAGGAGAGGGTGTGCTTCGTTTCGTTTCTTTTGCGGGGCTTAGGATTCCCGATCCACCCCTTTCTCAGGGGACTGTTAGAATTCTACGGGATCCAGCTGCACAATCTCACTCCAGGTTCTATTCTGCACATCTCGGGTTTTGTTGCTCTTTGTGAACTGTTTCTGGGCTGCGAGGCTCATTTTGAACTATGGAGAAAGTTCTTTTGCCTCGTTCCTCGCCATCGAGGGGGTTCCATATTCGAAGTGGGCGGCGCCGAAGTATGGCGCATAGCCGGATCAGGTTACCCAATCGGAACTCCCAAGGAGGCATCCCAAGAATGGTCTTCGGAATGGTTTTATATTGAGGACGTTCCCCTTCCGGACCCAGTTCGGCGTGGCCTCCCTGAATTTTCCAGTGCTCCTTTGAAGAAACGCCTTAATTGGCAACCCAGTAGTCCCAAGGAAGAAGACAGTGCGGAAGTGAAGAGGTTGGTCAGCAAGGTCAGAGTACTTGCGCATTTCGGGCTTTCAATAATTGAAGTTATGGCCATCGCGACAAGGCGATGTATTCAGCCTCTCCAGTCCAGACTGACCCCTTTATGGTGTTACAACGGAGAGGACGACGCATCTTGTTACAGACGCAAGGGCCCAGATACCCCGGCCGAACTGGCTATGATCCTGGCCGATCTGTATAAGGGGGAGAAAGAAGACTTCCTCCGCTTAAACTGCCGAGAAGGCTTTTCCATGTACAACCCCATTGAATGGGTAAGTTTTTTTTATTATTAGCACTGTTTTTTATCGAGGCGTGCTAATCAAATTGTTCTTGTTGTTAAAATAGTCATGGAGGAAAATGGTGGAGGACATTCATTGTCCCTCCCCGCAGCCAGAGGATCATGCTCGCGACGAAGACCCTGGCTTCTGCGAGGATCTGGATATATACATAGAATTCGATGATGGAGTATTTTATCAGGTGAGCCTTGACAGTTTGGAAGTGGCTATTACGGCCGACTACCCCCGCCTTTACCCTTTCTCCATTGTAAGTATTCGAAAAGCCTCCTCAAAAAGAGGCCCCTATTTGCACCTTATCCGTTACACTAAATTGTACTTTATAGGATCAGCACTCGGCAAGCCGCACTCCCTCGAGAGCGGCCTCTACGCAGGGCAATCGTTCGAAACGAAAGGAAACGGGGGGCGCTGCCGAGCCCCCTCCCTCTTCAAAGAGGTACGTCCGTTGATATGTACCTAAGCATGAGATCAGATTGTTAAATTTCCCCTCTACCTTTATTTCAGGAGGAGCACGCGGCAAACCGTGGGAAAACACCCTGCTAGCCGAATATCAGCTAATCCGGCGCCGGACTCGCCGACCAGGATGAGACCTGATACAGTGCCAGATCCGCCCCCTCATGAGGATTCGGATGACGTATCCGTCATGAATTCTGAGGTGGAGAGCGTGATGAATCATCGTCGGCTGAAAGAGGCCATGCGCGCTCCAGCTTTCTCTGAACAGGAATTTGCCACACTCAGCTCCGTGGATGCATATATCCGAGCTGCCCGAGACGGACTTGCTGGAGTTACTCAACTGTTCTCAAAGGATATGCAGGTAATGAGTTTGTGCAAAATTAATAGATATATGCCAGTAGCCCCCGAGACTTGAAGTGGTTAGGCTAACCGATTTAAGGATCATTATGACCTGCAGGTTCTCAAGGAGAAGAACAACGCGCTATCCCAGGAACTGAGAACAAACCAGACACAGCTGAATGCCGTCACCACAGAACTTGCGGAGATGAAAAAGGCCACAATGACCACTGATCAGAAAAACAAACATGAGGAGGGAAAAGACAAACAAGCTGAAGAGATAAAGAGCTTAAAGGCTCAGTTATCGGCTACGCAAAAAGAGAATATGAAGTTGAAAGGCGGCATATTCGGTATGACCTTTTGATCCATCAGAGAGACTCATACTATCCCATAATTCGGATTTTCACAACTCTGTTGCTGCAGGTCTATTAACTGGTCGGCCTGAAGAGGAAGTGTCCGGATTTCGAGGCGACGTGCTTAAGGAGCTGTCCGTGATGCATGAGCGGGCCCGGAAAGCCATGAGAAATATGACCAAGGCTTTATGGCCATCTGATACCCCTCCAGAAAGTATGGAGGGGTTGGCGAACCTGTTCAAAGGTGCCCGGCGCCGCTTTGAACTATGGAAGGCATCCGCATGTCGTGAAGGTGCACGAGAAGCATGGGCGATGGTGAAAACACGCTACACCGGACTCGATCCGAATCATATGGCCCGAGTTGGACCTCAGGGACCAGACGGAAAGGAGATTCCCGTGAACTTGGTATATGACCAAGTGATGATAGCTGCGAAATATTCGCAAGAAGA
This sequence comes from Thinopyrum elongatum, assembly GCA_011799875.1. Taxonomy (NCBI): domain Eukaryota; kingdom Viridiplantae; phylum Streptophyta; class Magnoliopsida; order Poales; family Poaceae; genus Thinopyrum; species Thinopyrum elongatum. The sequence goes on along the minus strand of CM022297.1, from coordinate 351,397,702 downwards.
CTGTAGTTTAGACAGTCTTATAGATGGTATAGAGAAAGAGTAGGCGTTTGATTCAATGTATCAATGTACTTTATTATCGAACTTATCTCCATCCAAACATTTCAAAATTTGTCATCGCAGTTAAAACCGGCGGATCTCGGGTAGGGGGTCCCGAACTGTGCGTTTAAGGATCAATGGTAACAAGGGACGATGGGGACACGATGTTTACCCAGGTTCAGGCCTTCTTAAAGGAGGTAAAACCCTACGTCCTGCTTGATTATATTTGATGAGTATAGGGGATACAAGAGTTGATCTACCTCGAGATCGTAATGGCTAAACCCTAGCTGTCTAGCCTATGAGAATTCTGATAGCCTCTACAGACTAAACCCTCTGATTTATATACACACCGGAGGGATCTAGGGTTGTACAGAGTCAGTTTGCAGAGTAAGGAATAGTACATCCGGACAGCAAACTTGTAGTCCACGCATACAGGAGTCCTACCCGGACACGGGGGGTAGTCTTCTATTTTTATCTTCACGGCCCATTAGTTCGGCCCATATCAAATGGACCGGACACCCGAGGACCCCCTAATCCAGGACTCCCTCACCGACCAGAGGCATGACAACAGACCGAATAAGGGCCTTCCCATAAAGGGAAATGTGGTTGCACTGGGAAGCTCAATTCGGTGGCACCATGACTCGATCAACAATTATGTTCAAGTTGGATTATCATCAGGTTTAACTTGAAAATAAAAGAACTCGAGCCATAGTATGCCATGATCATGCAACTATATGACGTGCAACTATAAGCACATATCACCGAACTGGAATGGATCAACATCATAAAATCATTCTACTTGCACTACTAATCACTTTAACTCACTGGTTTCAACTTCACTGGTTTTCAATCCCATCATTTTTGTTATGCCATTAACATAGTAAAATCAATAACTCATATATGAAAATGATACCGACCATAACCAAACCATAGCCATACTATCAAAGTACTTCTACTGCCTCACACTAGTCCATGCACTCAAACACTACTGCAAACTAAGCACTTCAATCATGACAAAGTAAACTAGCATAAGCAATATTTATTAAATGATTAAATGCATGAACTAAATCATATTCAAGTTGGAAAAATCATAATTATTGAAATGGCACCATGCAAATATTTGTGTGGCTTGCCTTAGCATAGAGGAGGGTCACACTCCTCCTGGTTCTCCTCTAGGCAAGCTTCTCCTTCTGAAAATAAATAAAATAACAAAAAGAAAACATCAAGAACACTTTTGAAATTCATCAGAAATTCTAGACAGCAGAGAAAAATCTCAAATTTGGTGTGCTGCTAGAATTTTTTAATACAAACACAATGCAAAAAGAATCAATTCATTTGGACTTATGGTTTAGGAGTTAAGACTGGTCAAAGTTTCTGGTCAAAATTTGAATTAAATTCAAATAAAAAGAAAACCAGGGGGTGATGTCGAAGGCGTAATCCCGCGGGGTGCCACCACTTATACCACTTCGGGCATGGGTGAGTGGCTGACAGTGGGCCCCCGCGGTCAGGTTTAGAGAGAGAGGGAGGGAAAACAGAGGAGGGGCGGCGAATCGCCGGCGATTCTCTGGCGAGGAGAGGTCGGTTGCCGCCGTGGAGAGGGGGGATGGATGCGCAAGACTACGGCGAGCCTGTACGTACCTGAAACATGGCTAGGGGTGGATGGAGCGTGTTGCGGTGGTCTTCTCCAGAGACGTCGGCGGAGGGAGCTCATCGGAGTTGGCGATTCCGGCGAGGCAGGGCCGGTCCAGCAGCTCCAACAGCACCAGCGCACACTAGTGGTTCACCAGAGACATGCCGGAGGAGTCGGTCGAGCTCGAGAGGCTCTGGAGGAGTGGGAAGCAACACAGGGGATCACCGGCGAGCTCGGGTCGGGAACGGCGGCCAGTGGCCTGCCCGGTCGGGCTGCGGCTATCTACGGCGTCGTGATGGTTGTGTGAGTGTGTTGCGATGCTCGGAGAGGCCGGGGAGGGGCTGTATTTATAGGCGGAGGGGAGGGGGTCTCGGGCTCCATTGGAGCTCTCTGGAAACGGCGCACAGCGACGAAGAGCTCCATTGAGAGGGGGAGAAGAGGTCGGGGTTCACGCGGCCACTGTGGGAGGGAGGAGACGAGCACAGGGGCTCGGGTGGCGACGAGAACAGTGGCACGGGCGCACTGTACGCTTGGCCGCGTCGTGCCCGTGCTCGCTGCGGCGAGCTCCAGCATCGGTGAGCGCCAGGGGGTGTTAAGGGCTTCGGGACGAAGATGGTGGCGCGGTTTGGCAAGGTGCGGCGAGCGGGGAAGCGAGCACGAGCTCAACAGAGGCTCGGGCGCGACGCAGAGCGCGTCGGCCGTATGCCAGCACGCTTGGACGAACGTGGTCACCGCGTGAACTCTGGCATCACACCGCGCAGTGCATTAAATTCATGTCTGGCGTGTAGTCCTTGCTAGTTTGGGTTGATCCAAGGTCTTGAGTTGATCACAGGTCGACTGTGCTAGAGTGTAGCATCCTAGCAAGTTTCTGGATAGAAACTTGTGAGGTTAAAAGAGAGAAATCTAGAAGAAGTTTAGGGCTAATCTTTGGAGGTTAAGGTTTTCTTAGGAAGGTAATGAGGCCATAAAAATTTCAGCTTCATTGGATCAAGGAAAAATACACTTCATGTAGAAAGTGCATTTTCTGGCCAGAACAGAAAAGATTTTCTGTAGCAAAAATATTCCAAATAACTATGAAATATTTTTGCACAAGGAGGTGTGCCACGGTCGAAAGAATATTTAGGAATTTTCTCAGATTTTTGTGGGCAAGAAAAATGAGGGTTGCTTTGGAGCATATGTAACTGAAGGGTGGTTTCAGAGAAGAAATGAATATTTTTCATTTATGAAAAATATTCCTATGGCCATTTTGTGGAATATCAGAGAGGAAATTATGTGTTTGAGAGGGAGGTGAGTCACTTGGGTGAAAATCAAGGAAATGCCCAAGTGGTTAAGTCCAACTGAGTTGATTCAAAACTCCAAATTCAAACAAAAAGGCAATGAAATCCAGAAAAAGAAAAAGAGCAAAAACCAGGGTGCACAAACCCTCTCCTTGCAACACGCCTACGGCCTTGAGCCCCAGTGACGGGTAGATGTTCGGTGGCGTGGAGTCATCCCTAGCCGAACTCCCCCTCGACAATTCGGCTTTGAGCCCCAGTACGGAAGCAGTATCCGAAGACCAGGTCTTGTCCTCGGTCTCTTATGACTGTCCGGCCCCGGGCCTCGAGGTTAACTCGGCCCTCAAAGATCCAGACCCGGCCCAGGCCCGGATCCTTACTTGCCCTGCCACATCAGAAACCGGCCCTCGGCGGCCACCGTATACCAGTCCAACTACCCTCACCTTACTAAACGAGGCGTTGGACCGAATCCAGATGATGGCAATTCGGGAGGACCCGCCTTCGACTTGTGTTCAGTAGCCCTTTGAGGCATACCTTGGGGAATTTTGCATCCCACCCACCACCCACCTTGTGGCCACAGTCGAGGACTTAACCGACATGTTGGACTACACTTCGGATAACGCCTACTCCATGGACGAGGATAGCGGAGCCACCGCTAACGCCGATGCCGCACCCCCCATCACCGGCCGCTGGACGGCCACGTCCACTTACAACATTTACATGGTGGACACTCCGAAGGACGATGACGACACTCCCAGGAAGGACATCGGCAAACCTGGCGATGAGCCGCACAGGCGCCGTAGACAACGCCATCGCTCCAAGGCACGTCGAAGCCAGGCGAGCAACACGAACACCGAAGAGAACGGCACTCCGGACAATGCGGACAACCTCGATGACCATGGTGCCAACGAGCAACCCCAAGCCGATCATGAGGATGAAGACCCGCTCAACCTAGAGGACCTCAATGACTCCGAAGACAGCAACTACCTACCCCCTCCGAAGAGGAGGTTAGTTTGGGCGACGAGGATTTCATCGTCCCCGAAGACCCGCTAGATCAAGAGCGGTTTAAACGGCAGCTCATTGCCACCGCGCGTAGCTTGAAGAAACAACAACAGAGAATAAAGGCCGAGCAAGACACCTCAATGACAGATGGACCAAAGTCCTAGCTGCCGAAGAAGGGTACGGCTACGAGCGGCAGACCAAAAGCCACCCGACGCGAAATCTTCTGCCACAATTCCATGACGAGGCCATAAAGCCAGTACCCACACGGCACACTCAGGTGGACCAGCCGGACCGCCCCCTCGAGGACGGGATAGGCCGGCCAATAAGACAGAATAGCCTCTCGCTCCACCTTGTCGTCTAGGCAAGGAGCCAGTTCGGCCTATCTACGAGTACGACCTACGACATGACCTAGATGCCCACGCAGGTCTGACAAGGTCCATCTATGGACCCAAAGACAACCCTCACTACAAAAAAAAGACACATCCATGAGATTTTGGCCTGAACTAAAACTTTTTCTGTCATGTTTATGACACTTCTATGATGATAATTGTGACAAAAGCACGTATCATCATAGATGTGGTGGGCTCCTACTTCTATGACAAAAAATCATGACAGAAAATGAGCTTTTCGTCCTAGGCGGGCCGGGGACACACCTGCATGACATTCTTTGGGCCGTCCATGACGGAAAAAATCGTGGTAGAAGCGAGGGCGAGGAAAATTTCGGGGAGTTATCGGTTACGGTGGGTGGTCGGGGTGAGCGATGCAGGGAGGTTTACGCGTTTCTCTCGTACACGTATGCGCATGTGTGCGAGGCGTTGGGCTCTAACGAACCCGAGCTAGGCGTTCGCTTACTGAGCCTGAGCGATTGCACTAGCTACGTTACTGAACCCGAGCAATCGATCCCTTGGCTGTTAACTGAACCCGAGCGATTCCTTCACTACTGCTGCTAACTGAAGCCGATCGAACCTGCCTCTTGATGAACAGTGACCGTTGTTGAGGGTTGGATGAACAGTTCCCGGTGGGGGTTGGGATGAATAGGACCCCGTGGTAGTAGGCCGTTGCCGCTGGATGAACAGGTCCCCGATCGAGGAGGTGGGGTGGATGAACAGGACCCCGTGGAGGGCTGGTTGAACAGTAGCCAGTGGAGGCTGGATGAACAGGACCCCGTGGAGGTCTGGATGAACAGTAGCCGGTGGAGGCTGGATGAACAGGACCCCCGTGGATGAACAGTAGCTAGTGGAGGCTGGAGGAAGTCGACGGTGGATGAACAGTAGCAGGTGGAGGCTGGAGGAAGTCGATAATGAATGAACAGTAGCCCGTGGAGGCTGGAGCGATGCACTAGATGGTGGATGAAAAGTAGCCCATGGAGTCCCGTTTTGCGGTACGCCTGTAACACCCCGTGTATTAAGCTACAGTAATCACCCTGTTGATTATGCCATGTCATCATGATTATCAGTGCCTAATCATCATTTGCATTCAGCTCCTAACTCAAGATTCAAATTAAAACTAAAGTGGAAAATAAAAGTTGTCCAAACCTGAAAACTAAATTGTGCATCATGTGGCAAATATTCCACAGACAATTCTAAAATCATAACCAACATTCACTAAATTAATTAACTGACTCAAACAGCAGTAAAACAACACTATTTAATACCTTTTTAATTAAATAAAATCCCAAATGAAAACCTTTGTACTCCAAACCATTTTCTAACAATGTCTAATATTGCACTGTAAATATTTGGGCAAGTTTCATAAAATACAAAAGTCATTTGGTTTAAAAAGAAAATACAAAACAGAAAATGAGAGAAAAGAAAATAAGAAAAAGAAATAAAGCCAAAAATAAAAAATAAAAGCACACCCCTTCCCCCCCGGCCCAACTGGGCCACGGCCTGCCAGGCCGGCCCACTCGCCCACGGCCTATAGCCCCTAAAGACCCCAGAAACCCTAGCCGATCCCCACTTCCCCCCCCCACTCCCTCGCCCGTTCCCCCCTCTCCCGATCCAGGTTTGGATCGGGCGCTCGACGCCGAGCCCCACCGCGCTCGCCTGACGCCGCGCCCCGCCTCGCCGTTCGTCGCCACCTCCTCGACCTCCTCCCCGAAGGCCTTCGTCGAGCCTCGCCACCTCGTCGCGCCGGCCCCGACTCCTCCCCGCGCCCACTGCCCTCCCCGTCCGACCCCTTGTGAGCCGCGCCCCGATCTCCTTCCCCCTCCCTCTGCTCCCGCACCGAGCGCCCCGCTGTAGCCCGACCTCGCCCCGTACGCGTGCGTGCGCAGCCTAGCCGCGTCCTTGCCTCGCTCGGCGCCCGGCCACATGCGCCCGCGGCCGCAGCCCTGCCGCGCCCGGCGCCCGACCGCGCCCCCCCCGGGCGTGCCCCGCCGCTGCCTATTACTCGCCGGTGCGCGCGCGCCCGCACATGGCCGCGCCCCGTGCGCCTCACTTGCGCCGGCCGCGCTCACCATGGCCCTGGGGCGTCCCTCTCGCACGCCCCGGCTCCTCCTCAGCACCCTCCTGGCCTCGCCTCTGCCTCGCCGCGCAAGCACGCGCCGCACCGCCTGCTGCTGCTGGTTGTGGCCAAGGCCACCGGCGCCCTCCTGTGTGTGCTCGTGTGCGAGCACAGCCACACAGTGGCTGCCTAGAGCCACTGACCGGTGGGCCCCAACCCCCCCGGGCCACTGACGAACGAGGCCCATGCCCAAAAAAATAAAAAATAATTAGTTAATTAACTCTGATTAAGTTAATCTAATTAATTAGTTAGTTTAATTAAACAGTAATTAAATTAACTAAACCCTAATTAAACTAAACTGACACTGACAGGTGGGACCCACACGTCAGTTTGACCCAGTCAACTGTACTGTTGACTGCTGACGTCATGATGATGTCAGCATACACTGTTTCGGATAATGTTGAATTTAAATAAATAATTAAATTCTAGAAATCAATATTTTTTTGGAAAATCATAGAAAATAATCCGTAGCTCAGATCGAAAAACTTTGTACATGAAAATTGCTCAGAACGATGAGACGAATCTGAATACGCGGTCCGTTCGTCCGCCACACGTCCCTAACTATCCGAACATGGGACATTCCCCCTTCGGTCACCTGTCCGACATTTGTCCGGAACCGGGAATGCTTTCCCGGATGAATTCCCCCTTCGCCAGTATCACCCGGCACTGCGTTAGATCACCTCTGTCACCACGTATTGCCATGTTATGCTTTGCGCTGCACTTGTTTGCTCTGTATTTATTGTTTCCTCCCCCTCTTCTCTCTCGTTAGATCCCGACGTCGTCCCCGAGACCGACGCAGCTCCGGAGACCGACGACACCATTGACGACCTTGCCCTTGCCGCCGAGCAACCAGGCAAGCCCTCCCCCTTTGATCATCCCGATATCGCCCATTCTATTTTCTCATGCTTGCATTAGAATTGCTGCTGCTACCGCTTTACCTATTCTGATGCATAGCCTGTTTATTGTAACCTGCTGTTGATAATTACTTGCATATCCTAAACTGCTTAGTATAGGCTGGGTAGAGACCTATCAGTGACCCCACTAGTCCCGACCGCCCCGCTGGATTATCCGAAGACCCGATCAATGGGATTGAAGACCAGGCCCCGACACCGCACATCACCCCCCCTTAGTTGTAACGACACTGCAGCGTTACTATCGAGTGCCGAGGGTGAAACCTCTTGTAGCACTTCTGATGTTAACTCTGTAGAGTAGCTATTCGGTCGTGGTCATCGAGGGTGATTCCTCCTTCACCACTTCCGGTAACGACGCTGTCGTGCAACACATCAAGTGTGAACCCATCGAGGGTGATTCCTCCGAGTTCACCTTGTCGGATACATCAAGTGGGAATTCAACGAGGGTGATACCTCGGATTCCTCTGATGTTATGGACACACGGATACTTAGACTTTACACTATTACTGGAAAGGCGGGTCGACCCTGAGGGGTACTCTCGTGCGCCTAAGTGGTTTGTGATGTGAAGACGGGTTGCCTGTGTGGTGCCCGAGTGAGAATACGAGGCGTGGCCGGGCATTCTTAGCCCTTGCCGCAAGTCCTCGAGACGGGGCGATGGGGTCACATCTTTTGTGAGTCTCTGCTCGTTACCGCAAGCCCAAGGTACTAACGGTTTGGATATTTGATTCGAGTGGGCCTCTGGCCCGATAGCACTAACCATCACACGGGAATAAATATGGGTACTCTGCATCATGGTATCAGCTAAAAGCTTTGTCAGACGTCCAGTTCAGCATTGCGGCCGGGTCGGATCGTGCCGTTGGCGCTGGTATCCACCCTGCTCGCAACGACCCGGAGTGCACAGGGAGATGGCCCAAGACCCCTGAGTGCTTAGGATGTAGACCGGCGGGGACCTCTCTGCTGAGTTCTAGGTAGGGCTGCGGTGTGTCGTTTGGCCGAGGCCGGGCAGGACCCAGAAAGTGTGTCCGGCTGGAGTTAAGCGAGCGTGGTGGGTAAGTTGGTGCACCCCTGCAGGGAAGAACTAATCTATGCATAGCCGGATCCTTGATAACGGACACTCGGAGTTGTATCCTGATTGATACAATTAGAACTGGATACTTGGATACTATGGCTCTGGGATTGCTTCTCGCAGGGAGTCGAGAAGGGATCTCAGGATGAGGTTGATGACTGTATGGCTCTAGGATTGCTTTCTCGCAGGGAGTCGAGAAAGGATCTCTGGGTGAGGTTGAGACTTAATGATACTGCTACATTATATTGTACTGTTCTACTCTCTTCCATTGCTGCAAGAACACTGAAGATGCTAGTCTTCGATAGGACTAGGCCTTCTCTCTATTCTGGCATTTCTGCAGCCCAGTCCACATATACAGCCTCCATATGAAAATGTTGCATATGTAGTGTAGATCCTTGCTTGTTGAGTACTTTTGAGTACTCACGGTTGCTTTGTTTTCCTTTTCTCCCCATATCAGTTTGTCGTGACCAGAGGACGGAGCCCCTAAGACCACTGCCCCAGTTGACGACTTCAGCTACCACTTCTACCCCGAGGGTGGATGCTTCTACGAGCTTGCCGACGACCAGGAGTAGGTTCGGAGGGTCCCAGGCAGGAGGCCTACGCCTTTCGATCGTAGTGTTTTTCTTTTGTCTCGCCTTCTTAAGGCCTTTCTGTGTTTTCTTTTATATCTGTACTCAGTTATCTGATGCTTCCGCTGACGCTTGAATGCGAGCTTTTGTATTCGAGCCCTTGAGGCCTCTGGCTTGTAATATAAAGCTTGTATGACTTTATTTATGTTTTAGAGTTGTGTTGTGATATCTTCCCGTGAGTCCTTAGGCTTGATCGTGTGCATTTGCGTGTATGATTAGTGCACGATTGAGCCGGGGGTGTCACAACGCCACACCCCTCCCGATGAATAGGACCTTGTTTCGACCATAGGCGCTCCAACACGAGTTTGTTTCCTCTGTTTTGCAGTACACCACACCCCTCCCAATCAACAACACCCTATTTTGACCGTAGGCACTCGAACAGAAGGCCGTTTCCTCTATTCTGCGGTACGCCAGACCCTTCCCGATGAACAGGACCCCGTTTGGATCATACACGATCGAACAGAAGGCCGTTTTCCTCTGTTTTGTGGTACGCCAGACCCCGTTCCGGTTGTTCCGTCCAAGCCGGTTGGCTCCCGATGAACATGACGCGTTCCGACCCAGTGGCTTCGCTCTCGATGAACAGGACGCATTCTGACCCAGTCACTTGGCTCCCGGTGAACATGACGATGTTTCCTCCGTTCCGACCCAGCCGGTTAGCTGCCGATGAACAGGACGACGTCGCTGCCGTTCGTTGCCTCTCCATGTACACGAGCCTTGGCCGTAAGTATGCGCGCGTACACATTCGATACCCCGCCTGTATGTACGTATGTAGCCGTATTTACTTTCTTGCAGTGTGGCTGTACGTACGTGTACACGATATATATAGACGGGACTGCGTGACATGCTATGTCCGCGCCTCTACTATGACACATGCATCTCCTTACTCGGCCACGGTTCATCGCTGCAGAGAGAGCGATCGACCAGTATGTACGTACACGTTCACGACCAGACATACAACCCTACGTACGGTTCGACCCGGTGGGTCCCAGCTATCAGGAAGGATAAGGAGGCACTTCCTTGCGTGCGAAGATATAACTGGTGGGTCCCAGCTTTCAGGGGGAAGAATTATTATTTTTGCCCGTAATATGGACGCACTTCCTTGCGTGCGAAGATGTAGCTGGTGGGTCCCAACTGTCAGGGGGGAACATTTTTTTGGCAAAAGACGGCGGCCCTTCCGGTGGGTCCCTGCTGTCAGGTGGAGGAATCATTATTTTGCGCGTAATAAGGAGGCACTTCCTTGCTGCACCCATGGACCCAGCTGTCAGCCTCTCCACGTACAGTCCTCTTTCGATGGAAGTCGTTCCTTGACCATGTTGACCACACCGTGCCGAGAGCACCAAGGCGATGGACAACGGTGATGCCTAGGAAGGGAATGACCCGGAGTCGGGAAAGACTCGGCAGTTGTTTCCCACGCGGAGGGGGGTTCGAGGGTTTACTGGTTCGGCTGCAGTGTGAGGCTGCCGTCGCCGGAGAATAATAGGAGGTCTGGGTGAGTACAGGGATGGCCAGCCAAGCGATGGGAGTAGGGTGAGGCGATGAGGCCTGCGCGGCAGCACAGCCGGCCATGGGACGCAGGAGCAGGCGACACGGCCAGTGATGGTTTGGGCGGCTGGAGTAAGAAGACCAGAGGTTGAAGAAACACAACGGCCGTTGGATGGACATCGTACGGTCACTACAACTAGAATCGTTTATATTGACTAAGTTGACAAATCCTGCATCCGCGTCAACTTAGTAGGCCCACAAGTCAGCCTCCAAATATGGTGGGTCCCAGCTAGCAGGGGGAGTATTCATTTTTTTTGTGCGTAATAAGGAGGCACTTCCTTGCGTGCGAAGATATAGCTGGTGGGTCCGAGCTGTCAGCGGGAGGAATTTTTTTTCACGAAATACAGAGGCGCTTCTAGTGGGTCCCTACTGTCAGGTGGAGGAATCATTATTTTGCGTGTAATAAGGAGGCACTTCCTTGCGTGCGGCCGTGGACCCAGCTGTCATCCTCTCCACATACAGTCCTCTTCTGATGGATGTCGTGTGTTGACCACATTGACCACGCCACGCCGAGAGCACCAGGGCGGTGGACGATGACGAGGCCTAGGAAGGGAACGACCCGGAGCCGGAGAAGACTCGGCAGTTGTTTCCCACACGGAGGGGAGTACGAGGGTTTACTGGTTCGTCTGCCATCGCCGGAGAATAACAGGAACTGTGGGTGCGTAGAGGGATGGCTAGGCCAGCGATGGGAGTAGTGTGGGGCGGTTAGGCCTGCGCGGCAGCCAGCTGGCCACGGAAGGCATGAGCAGGCAGTACGGCCGGCGCTGGTTTGGGCTGCTGGAGCAAGAAGACCAGAGGTTGAAGAAGCAGCACGACCGTTGGATTAACAATCCAACGGTCACTACTACTAGAATCATTTGTGGACTAAGTTGACAAAGCCTTTCGTACACGTCAACCTTGTAGACCCACAAGTCAGCCTCCAAATCTGTCCCAAACAGCATACAGCCCAAAATTTCTAGCCAGATTCAAATTAATTTAAAAAAAATAAACATACCTTAATGTAAAATCCAATGAAATTTTACCCGCCCAAAAACAATGAAATTTAAAATATCAAAATCGGAAAGAAAAAAGTAATTTAGAACTAATTGCCTGTTTGCTGTATTTATTTTACAACCCATTTCTTATTACTTATAGCCCATTTTCTCGGCAAGCCGAATGCATCCCTCCTCGTCTTGAAAGATTTCAGGCCCAGCAAGGCGTAGAAAAGCAAGTAGGCCTCCGTTGGTTATTCTGTAAAAAACAAAATAGCTGGGCTAGCCATTTTTAGAAAGAAAAAACAAAACTGGGCTGGTCATGTGGCAAACATATGAAATAAAAGCCTGGGCTAGACGGGCCACAACTCCCACACAACCCAGTTGATACCCTGCTCCGTCCCGAAAACAAAAAAAATACTGCGCGAGCTGCTGGGTCCCGGGTGCCAGCCGCTACTTGTGCAGTTATCTCGCTTATTGACTACGTTGACAGTGGCGTGCGACCCAGATGTCAGGAAACCATCAGGAGGAACTATTTTTTTTCTTGTAATAAAGGAGGCACTTGCTTGCCTACTGCCATGATCCTGGTGGGTCTCTACTGTCATCCTCACCATGTACAGTTATCTCCTTATTCCTCTCGGTTGTTGGCCATGTTGACAACACCGGAGGGCGGCGCCGCGGCGAGCGAACCAAGGCGGAGGACGATGGTGAGGCTTCTGACGGGAACAAACAGGAGCCAGGGAAGATGCGCAGAGTTTTTGGGTGCGATGTGGCCGCGATGCGTGCGTGGCAGCACAGCCAGTCGTGGGAGGCGGGAGCAGGCGGTCCCGCCGGTGCTGGTTTGGCTTTGGCGGCTGGAGGAAGAAGAGACTGAAGAAACATGATAGACGTTGAATGTCAATCCAACGGTCAAGGTTGGCACAATCGTTTGCTGGCTAAGCCGACACCATGTAGCATACTTTTTTATAGGAAGAAAAGAAAAACTGGGCTCGTTCGCCAGATAACATTCCCAAAACTGCCACCGTTTGATCTTGCGTCGCAACTAAAACTGCCAGGAAAATGCGTTCATTTGCCGTCCTCCTCCCAGGGAACGTTCGCCACATAACATTCCCGAAAATCAAAGACTTGAGAAGGCGTACAGAACAATCTAGTGTACCAGTAAAGAGACGTTGTCGAGTTTTAGAAAAAAGAGAGACGTGCTCCTGTAGGTGGTTCGAATCCAAACCTAGACTATGACTATATATAGTGCTATGCTACTCTGCAAGTAATGAAACTGACATATCCAATGTTCGCTTCTCCTCTTCTCTAGTTACTCTGCCTAGCATCAGAAGCTCCGGCCGCAGCAACCATGTTCGCTGGCGGCTCGTCCACCTGCTCTTCAGCAGGCAACAACCAGATATGCGCCAAGTCGCCACCCGTACCATCCCCTGTGGGTCATCACACCCCCGCTGGCACACTCACTGCAGCCGGTTGCTCATCGCAACCCGCTGCCGTTGGTGTGGTGCCACTGCTGCAAATCACGCAGAGTCATCCGTCGCGTCTCAACTACAATCCTCAACCCTGGCCGAGTATTCTACAAATGCCCGAATCATGGGGTAATAATATGTTTAAGTGTTTTTCGCCTGCTTTCAGTTGCTGATTTTTTTAATAGTTTCGTTGATGATCTTCCAATTTGATTCATGCAGAAAAGGGAAGATTTGTGTGATTTATATTTCTGGGAAGTTGCTGATGTGGGGGAATGGAACTACGCTGATTATTTGGTTAGCCGAGGAATCCCAATACCAGTAGGTTGGGGTGTTGACAAGTAACTGAAGGAACGGCAGAAGAGGAAGATGCAGAGCAGAAGGTTAAAGATGTAGTTCATCTGATCATGGCCAAGCAACAACTGCTGAACGGCCTTGACAACAATGAGGAGATGAAAGAGCTTGTGAAGATAATGGGCAAGATCGTTGTGCTCTGTAGGATGATTGTCTCTTTATTTGCAGTGTATGTAACACTCGTGATGTATTCAGTGGCTATGACATGAGCACTTTGCTGAAACTAGCAATGAATGAAACTTGTTTAGCAGGCTGGGCGTAGTGTTGTGAACATCTAATGATTTCTATTAACGGAAATCGGGGGGTATCCCCTTTTGCTCATAAATAAATAAATAACAGGGGCCCTTTTGCTAATAAATAAAGAAATTAGCAGAGGCCCTGTCGAGTCAGCTTTGTTCCCATTCGAAGACGTCGAGCAAATTGCAGTCCAACAGCATACTATGTCATCAAATACAAGTTTCACAGCCAAATATGAGTACAACTAAATAACGATGTCATCATGTTTTAGTCGTCATACAATCACCAAACACAAATCAACATACATAATAAGTGATGTTCTCATAGCAAAATACTAAACAACAACTTCATCAGGTTTCAGTTGTCATAGCAAACACAATTTCACATAGTAGATAAAAAGTCGTCTTCTCACAGGCAAATACGACAAAAGCAATATAATCATCATCCGCAGCAGCAGCGTCAACATCTTCGCCATGTGTATTAGTCTGAATCGTAATTCCCCCCAGTGTCATCTTCTTCTTCATCCTCAATGTCCTTGAACGTTGGCGTCTTATTGATCAACTCTCGTATGTCCACAGCGCGACAGGGAATCTTTTCGCCAGCGTTATTGACGTGATGGTTCTCAAAGATATTAGGAACATCTGTGGAATCTTCTACATCAGGAGCAGTGTAAGCATAATCTTGTTGTGCAACTTCATTAAACGAATTCCTCTGCTCAAACCTTTGCAATACTCTCCAGTCATTGCTACATGCAAATGTGTCTTCCAAGAAAAATATCTGTGTTGCTTGATTTGCCAAAATAAAAGGCTCGTCAGTCTGGTACGCCGCCTTGACATTGATGGATTTGAAATAATCATCAGCTCTAGGTTTTGCGATCCTGGAAAACAGGTTATACCAACGATAGCACAACAAAACCACACACCTATGAACCTCGAAACTGGAGATATACTGCAACTGAACAATGTCTGTTATGTTAGCATACATTTCAGTTGTCTCTTCGCTGTACTTATCCATGCTCATGATGGAGCTGTTTTGTGTCTTCCTGCCTTTGCCGCATGCAAGGGTGTTGTAGCGCACATCTCCAATAACGCAAGATTCATAATGTCTTACCCGAGTATCAGGACCCATTGCTAGTGCGTAAAGGGCATCATTAACTGCCTGCCCTTCCTCCCGCATCTTCTTAACCTATGGTTAGAAAATAGACAAGCTGATCATCTTATGTACTCAATATATTAAAAAAAACTGATAGTGCAATTCAAAAGCTTACATGGATCTTGAACCATTTCGCAAATCCTGCCATAACCAGTTTGTCAATGTTTCTTTGATTTTGCGGCAGTAACTCCTTTTTGTAGATGCTGCATAACATAGTGATCGCGTCAAACATCTAAATATATAAGAATGTGCTGCAAGTTTAGTAGATTACGATGTATAATCTGCAGTACTTAGCACTTACTCGATATAAGGTAGAATCTCAGGACAGTTATTCAACACATACCAAACCATTTTGTCCAAATCTTTAGGTTTGCCATCTTGTCGACTCTTTCCTGTAACTCGAACAGAACAATCAAAAACATTGAGCTCGGGATTGTATTCACCCACCTCTTTGCTAAGCTGATCAGCTGTTTCAATGTATTTTGAGCAGAATGTCAACACTTCTGTAGCAATGTAGGCCTCTGCAATGGAACCCTCAGGTCTAGCTCTGTTCCTAACATAGCCCTTGAAAGTGCCTAGCCGCCTTTCAATAGGGTACATCCAGCCATACTGTACTGGACCTCTAAGTAGTGCCTCATCAGGTAGATGAACAGCCAAATGCACCATCACATCAAAGAAGGCTGGAGGATATATCTTCCTAAGGTCGCATAGAATAGTTGGTATCTTGTCTCTAAGATGCTCCAAAGCATCTATCCTGATATTTCTACTGTAGAGTTCCCTGAAGAATTGTCCCAACTCTGCAACTACTCTGTATAAGTCAGGGCGACCCAATCCTATAAGGATAACAGGTAAAACCCTTTGAAGTAGGACGTGGCAGTCATGAGTTTTCAACCCTAGTACCTTGTTTCCATCTGCACTGACTCTCCTTTCAGGGTCGGAAGCAAATCCATGTGGGAATCTCACATGTGACAGGACCTTGCAGAATTCTTTTCTTTTTACCTTGTCCAAGACGTACACAGCTGGTGCCATATCCCGTGATGCACCATCATCTTCCACCTGCAAATCCTTTCTGATACCCAGGTGTGTCAAATCAATCCTAGATTTTAAGGTATCTTTCGTCTTGCCTTCAATATTAAGAAGTGTGCCGATAATGCTGTCACATATATTTTTCTCGATGTGCATCACATCAAGATTATGCCGCAGATTCAAATCTTTCCAATACTCCAAGTCCCACAAAGTGGACCTGTGGGTAAACAATAATCTCTCCTCTGTCCTGCCATGCTTCCTTTTCCCGCTAACATTATCAGGATGGTTTCCAGGTGTAATATGCCTGACCTTCTCTAATTCCACTTGCAACTCATCGCCAGTGAGCCTCTTTGGTGCATCACGGTTTTCATGCTTTGCATTGAACACATGTCTTTGGTATTTTGTAGGACACGGCTTGTCCTTGGCAAGGAAATGGCGGTGTCCAATGTAACAGATCTTGCTAAGTATTGCGTATGACAGCGGATTCTTGTCACAGCGAACACATGCATTGTAACCATGTGTCGTTCGCCCTAACATAGTGCCCAAAGCCGGATAATCATGGATGCACCAAATTATAACAGCACACAGAATGAAATCAGCCGGTGGGCTGCTATATAGGTCTCGAGTGAGAACACCCCTCCATAGATGTTGAAGTTCCTCCACAAGAGGCTCCATGAATAAATCAAAATCCTTTCCAGGACTTTTTGGACCTGGGATGAGCAAGGCCATCATGTAGTTTGATTCTTTGGTGCAGACATTTGGTGGCATGTTGTAAGGGATAACAAGCACTAGCCACATGCTATATGTGGCGCTCTGGTGGCCAAATGGGTTGAATCCATCTGTAGCTAAGTCAAGTCTAATGTTTTTCGGGTCAGCAGCAAACTTTTTGTGTTTCTGATTGAAGCTTTTCCAGTCACTACCATGAGATGGATGGCTCATTACATTATAATCTCTATACTCCTGGTTCCTTGAATGCCACAGTACATCCTCTATTATTTCAGCATCATGAAACAACCTCTGCAATCTTGGTATAATTGGAAAATGTCTCAGAACATTATGAGGAATCCTCTTCACAGCATCGCCATCTTTCCATCTTGATGATTTGGATTTTGGGCATTTACTTAAGTTGGCATAATCCTTCCGGAATAGAACACAATTATTCTTACAAACATGGATCATATCATATCCAATTCCAACTGCACGAAGGAAATTCTTCATTTTACTGTAGGTGTGTGGCAGCTCAGACACATCTGGGAAAGATTTGCGGAAAGCAGCCAACATCGCATCGAATGATTTTTTGGTCATTCGCTCAAATGTCTTCACCTGAAGAAAGGTGACCACAGCTAAGAATACTGACAGCTTATTTCCTGGGGTGACTGCCACGTTGCATTGTTCCAACATGCGGGCCCACCATTTTTCTTCTGCAGGTGAAAGGTCACGATATGCGTGAGCATTTCATAGCATTGTTTCAATGTTGGTCAAACTCACTGGCTCCGCCGCCACCACCACCACCTCCTCCTCTTCCACCTGAGCATCAGGCAAATCAAGATGGTGATCTACTGCTTCCACATAGTCAGTAACGTTGACGTTCACAGCTTCACCATGATGAACCCACCTAGTATATGTGACCGACATCCCATACAAGTGTAGATGATTTTGCACAGTTGACTGGGGTCTTGTAACTGAATTCATACAACTGCTACACGGGCAGAGTACATCTGATTTCGGACTACCGTACTCAGCTCTGATAAAGTTCATGAAGTTTTCAACCCCGTCGACATATGCAGCGGAGAATCTTTAAGCAGAAGTTATCCAAGTCATGGCCATCTGTTAGACATATAAATTAGTTCTTCTACTAGATATTACAGGAAAAACATATATGCTTTTTTATAAAGTCTAGAAAAAAAATACCTAGGTAGATGTCTAAAGCTATGGCAAGATATTTGGACAAGCAGATCTAAGTAACGAAATATATGTAAAGCTAATTCAGCAAACAGATTTGAGTGCTAAATTATGGCAGGCTATTTTAGCAGTCAATGAGGCCGAGCACACAGCTATCGAAGGCCATCTCAGCAACAAAGATTGAGTATAAAACGGTGTCAAGCTATTTCACCTAACAGATTGGCTACTAGACCATGGCAATCTACTTCACAATAAATATATGGCAGCATATTTTAGCAACTAATCGGGCGTGGCATGCCATCTCAGCAAAGCAGATTGAGTGCAGAACAAGGCAAGGAAGCTTCTTAAGTAGAGCATATTGACTGTAAACTATTTCGGCAAACAGTGAGATTAATAGCGTCTATCAGCTAACATTCAGCGCTACTTCGACATGCACGGGGCCTCAGTCTAGAATGCGTGTACCATGGGAGAAGCTGACCGCCGTGTGTAGGATCGAAAGTAGGTCTAGAGGGGGGTGATTAGACTACTTGACCAAATAAAAATCTAACCTTTTCCCAATTTTAATTGTTGACAGATTTTAGCAACTAGTACAAGTCAAGCAATCAACCTACACATGCAATTCTAAGAGTGTAGCAGCAGAAAGTAAAACATTGCATATGAAGGTAAAGGGAAGGGTTTGGAGAGGGCAAACGCAATATAGACACGGAGATTTTTGGCGTGGTTCCGATAGGTGGTACTATCGTACATCCACGTTGATGGAGACTTCAACCCACGAAGGGTAACGGTTGCGCGAGTCCACGGAGGGCTCCACCCATGAAGGGTCCACGAAGAAGCAACCTTGTCTATCCCACCATGGCCATCGCCCACGAAGGACTTGCCTCACTCGGGTAGATCTTCATGAAGTAGGCGATCTCCTTGCCCTTACAAACTTCTTGGTTCAACTCCACAATCTTGTCGGAGGCTCCCAAGCGACACCTAACCAATTTAGGAGACACCACTCTCCAAAAGGTAATAGATGGTGTGTTGATGATGAACTCCTTGCTCTTGTGCTTCAAATGATAGTCTCCCCAACACTCAACTCTCTCTCACAGATTTGGCTATGGTGGAAAGATGATTTGAGTGGAAAGCAACTTGGGGAAGGCTAGAGATCAAGATTCTTCTGGTAGGATTGGAATATCTTGGTCTCAACACATGAGTAGGCGGTTCTCTCTCAGAAAATGAGTAGTGGAAGTGTAGGCATGTTCTGATGGCTCTCTCACATATGGAGATGGGGGTGGAGGGGTATATATAGCCTCCACACAAAATTCAACCGTTACACACATTTGACCCAACTCGGTCAGACCGAATAGAAGAACTCGGTGAGACCGATTCAGTTCAAAATGTGAACGTTAGGAATCTCGGTGGGACCGATGTGCTAGGGCTAGGGCAAAACCTCATCTTGGTGAGACCGATTGCTAGAACTCGGTGAGACCGATTTCAGCAAAGAGCAAACAGAGAGTTGGTCAAGCAAACTCGGTGGGACCGATTGCACATTTCGGCGAGACCGAAATAATTGCAACAGGCAACAGAGAGTTTGCAGGGCCATCTCGGTGAGAGCGAGATCCATATCGGTGTAACCAAATTGCTAGGGTTTCTGGCAGTGGCTATGTCAAATGAACTCGGTGGCGCTGGATGGATCATTTTGGTGGGGCCGAGTTTGACTTTGAGTTTTGGACAAATTTGGAAGAGAAAGGGCTGAGTGTTTTGGAGCAATATCACTAAGCACTTAGAGCAAGTAGACCATTAAGCAACACCTCATCCCCTTTTAATAGTATTGGCTTTCCTATGGACTCAATGTGATCTTGGATCACTAAAATATAAATGAGGAGTCTTGAGCTTTTGCCAATCTTTGTCCTTAGCATTTTGAGGGGGTCCACATCTCTAGTCCATGCCATGACAATCATTGAACTTTCTGAAATATATAACTTGAATGGATATTAGTTCAATGAGCTATTTGTTGTTATGAATTACCAAAACCACCCGGGGATTAGTTGCACTTTCAATCTCCCCCTTTTTGGTAATTGATGACAACATATAGATCAAAGCTTCGACAAATGATAATATGAATGAAATACATCGTTGCTTTGAGAAGTATGTGATAAGCAAGAGTTCCCCCTAAATTTGTGAATTATTTAAAATTTGCTTTTGAATGCAAATGCACAATCGATTAGGATCATGGGTCACTCTTCCATGTCACATACATCTTGATGGAGCGCTCAAAATGGTAAGAGTTAAATAGCATGCACTCATCACCAAAGATAAAAGTGATTGATCATACACAAATAATCATAAAGATATAAGCATGCAACCACATATTAAGCATAGTATGATCAAACACATGATCACATAGGTATCTCACGAGCATGACACAAATTGTAGCATAGGAATCAAACAACCAAAGTAGCAAGAGAAGCAAATGAAACCAAAACACTCTCTCTCTCTCTCGAAGCCTATGATCTATACACTTTCTCCCCCTTTGGCAACAAGTTACCAAAAAGTTTGAAAACGTATAGTGCTATCCGGCACTCTAGGCACGATCTCTGGGAGCTCCTGAAGGGGTCTTCTGGCTTGTCGCTCCGGTGTGCGTAGATGGCATGGAGAGGAGGGCATCTGCAAATGCTTCTGAAGAAGTCTGTGGAGCTGGAGGGGTTGACACTGGAGGTACAACCGTGGCAGTTGCTGCAGGTGCTGAAGTGGTAGTCCTGGAGTCTCTGACAACTGGCACAGCTGATGACCTTTGTGCCCTTGGCACTCTCTGGAAAGTATCTATGGTTGGTCTATCCTCCCTGTCCTCAGCATCTTCTTGGAGCTTCTCCACAATGGTTTGTATCTCAGTGACCTTCACATCTAGGTCATGGAATTTTGTCTCAATGATCCTCTCAAGACTTTCCTGATTTTGAGTCAGGGTGGCCAAGCCCTTCTCAATTCTCACTATAGCCTCAAGCAGATAACTGAGTTGATCTTGCTTGGTCTTGAGTAGCACTGCAGAGGCATCTGGTGCACTTGCTGCCTTTGCTGCTTTTGCAGCCTCTGCCTTCTCTATCTTCTCCTGGGCTTCTGCACAAGTAGGATGGGATGCATCCATGACAACCTCGTTGTCCTCAAAATCTGGCCTCAGGGGTAGATGCTCACTGTCTAGTAGATATGTCCCGGTTCCCATCTTGGAGTTGATCAACATTTGAATGTGAGGGGCATATCCACAAGATCTCTTCTGATCTGCAGCTGTTCTCTTCACAGTTTCTACAATCAAGCTCATCACCTTGAATTTCTGTGGCACATCAAATAAGTGAAGCAAGTTGATGGAGTGACCACGGATCATTCTATGATCTCCTGACTTGGGCAAAAGAGTGTGCCTCAATATAGTGTTCATTGTGGTCAAGCCAGAAAGCAGATAGTAGATAGATCCAAGCTTGTGAGTCTCCAAGGCTTTGTCAAGAATTGGCTTGTACATGTTAGCCATGGAGTTGTGATCCTTTCTTGGCTTAGCATACACATCAATGTCATTCTCCTCCTCCTCTGGGGCATTGATCAGCTTGGCCCATTCTGAGATAGTAGATTGATATCTTGTTCCTTCAGTCATCCAGACTATCTTTCCATCAGGGTAGAAGTGAGTAGTGGAATAGAATTGCATGATCATCTCATCGTTCCACTTAGTCAACTTCTGACCAACAAAAGTGTCAACACCATTCAGTCTGAAGCTCTCATGCACACCTGGGAAGTAATCTTCATTGTCATCAATGTACTTCCAGTCCACCCATTTCATGTCACAAACAATGGGCTTCTTGTCCAATAGGACAGTCTCATAGAAATCCTGCTGTTCCTTAGTGTGAAAGCGATAGTCCACAGCAGTTCTCCTCCTAGTGGCATAGGGATCTGTCTGTCTCCACAGTCTCAGACCTGCATCCTTTCTTAGCTTCATATTCTCTGCCACAGGATGATCATCACTATGATCTGGAATCTTGGGCTTCAGTTTTCTAAGCACTTGTGGCTCTTCTTCTTCTTGAGCTTCAGGCACTGGGGCCTTGTTCTTTTCAGTAGCAAAAATGTTCCTAGTTGATCTCTTTGGTGCAGATGGCTTGGGGGCTTGAGCTTGAGCTGAAGGCTTGGGGGCAGACTTGGGCTTAGATGGAGCAGCCCCAGTCCTTATGGCATCCACCATAAGCTTCTGAGTCTTAGGTGGAGGGGCAACTGGCTCATCCTCCTCCTCTTCTTCTTCATCAGAATCTCTCATCATAGAAGGTTTACCAATGACTCTGGCAATAGTCTTTCTGACCCTTTCCTTCCTCTTCTTTCCAC
Organism: Thinopyrum elongatum; assembly: GCA_011799875.1. NCBI lineage: Eukaryota > Viridiplantae > Streptophyta > Magnoliopsida > Poales > Poaceae > Thinopyrum > Thinopyrum elongatum. Next base: position 351,375,667 of record CM022297.1, on the reverse strand, counting down.
CTGCAGCCTCTTCCTCTCTTGGTTCAAGAGTAAATTCCATGGTTTCTTGAGTTGAGGCTCTGGCTTTTGACATTGGAGCTCTTTTAGCAGGAGCCTTCTTCTTCATTCCAGGCTTTGTGGCAGCAGCAGCAGTAGCATACTCTTTCTTGAGCACCTTCTTTTTGGAGGTCACTTCCTCCTCAACAACAAAATCTTCATCCTCAGATTCAGATGTTCTCTTCTTCCTTTGCCTAGTAGCTGCCTTATAGGCAAATTGCTGGGAGTGCTCCTACTCCCCTCACCATAGCTACTAGAGGGACTAGTGCCCTCACTGAGGTTGAGCTACTCTTTAGACCTGTTCTGACTATCACTGCCCTCTGACATTGCTAAAACTGACCCTGTGAATAGTTGGGTGTAGATAGAGTAGATGAGCATCACAAAGTACAGCTTGTTTTGCAAAAATATTGAGACAACAACTTAACTTTAGTTTTCTGTAGAAAGCATTTTGAAGCTACTGATTTGACAAACTCGGTGACACCGAAGCACTAACAGAGTCTAAACACACAGTTTTGGTCAGACCGAAATGCAGTTCGGTGACTCCGAGATGCTAGGGTTTCACAGAGAAAGTGATTTCGGTCGCACCGATTAGTACAGTTCGGTCAGACCGAGTTGTACTTGTGCAATGGCCAGGGCCAATCGGTGTGACCGAGATCCTCAGATCGGTCGGTTCGAGATGGGTTCGGCGGAAACCTAACCCTAAGTTTTTGCATCAAATCTAGTCTAAGGAGTTCGTTTGGTGGATTGATCAATCTCATACATGGGAAGAACATAGGCATTATGCTTTGTGTAGGAATCGGAGTAAAGAAAAGCACAAAGGGTCAAATCCGTACCCTAACTTGGCGACGGACTTGCTACGGCAACAACGGCGGTGAGGATTCCGTTGACGGCGGCGAAGACCAGCAACAGAAGGTCACTGGCGATGACGGCGATGATCCGTTGACCAGGGGCGGCAGTGCTGGGGCACGGGCTCGTGCGGTTGAAGTGATTTTCAACTGTACGGGTACGCAGAGTATAAATACCCAGGCGCTGTCGGTGTGACCGAGTGGAACTACTCGGTGGCACCAAGATGCAAAACTGCTAGCAGTTGCTACAACTTAGTGTGATCGAATTGTTCTAATTAGTTGCACCAAGATAAAAACCTAGATCAACTTAATGACTTTGGTGAGACCGAGTAGGAGTGAGTTGGTCTGACCGAAAGGCATTAAGAGGTTTTGGAAGTTAAGCCCTTGACGGATCGGTGGCTCCGAGTGCTCCTCACCCGGAGGGACCGAAAGTGACTTGTTCAAACTTTGTGATGTAGCATGAATAGAGTTTGAGACGAGAAAAAGCATAGATAGCTAGAGGGAGTACTTAGGCATTCTTGTCCATCCATTTGGCAAAAAAGGAAAACCAAAAAATCAAAGCAACAAATGGATGTCCTCGAATGGAGAAAATTATGCAACCAACATGCTCACACAATAAGATGGCAAATAAAACATGTGGTAAAGCATGCACAAACACTCTAGCATCTATCAAGCAATTGGCGATGACTAGGTCATCTATATATGAGTATATTGACTTAGGAGTCAAATGAGAACATTTGATCATAGGTCATACTCATCGTTTAAGCACAAGTTGGGTTACCACTTTTACATAAAGCATTATTGTATTCACATCATTAGAGTTGCTTTAGCTCAATTTTTAGAGCAAAGCTACCCCTAGATGTGATATCCCCCCTTAGAGGGATGAACTAACCTTAGGTTTTGTCGATGATGACTTCATGTAGGTGCTGAAGATGTGGATGCTCAATGTTGATGTAGATCATTTGGAGCAATCCATTGGAGTGAGTTGCACTTTCAATACCTACATGGGTTAGTCTCACAAGGAACATGCAAGTATATCCATAGACATAGAGTGAAACACACATATGATGATGTCCATGAAAGCATTAGGTTACCTTGTCCCTTGTCTTACCAACAAGAGGGTTTGTGACTCCTTGAACTAGTGCAAGATATGGAAATTGATTGCACTTGCCCTTGCCAAAATGAATATGAGTGAAGTATGTTGGCGGAGTCACCCTCAAGGACTCTCTAGTTCTTCTTCTTTGGGATCCACATCAACTTGATGGGAATCCTTGAAGTTGTAGTCGTACTTGATGAAGTAGAACTTGATGTAGTCTTGGGAACCCACTTGACCATGGCCTTAGGAGCTTCTTCAAATGAATCAATCTCTTCTTGAAGCTTGTCCTTGTCTTTTAGCTTGTGGTCTTGTGGTGGAAGATCATCTTGTGCTTGTGTTCCCTTGAAAGAAGTTGGGTCATACTTCTCTTGTTAAGGAACAAACTTCGTCTTGGGGTATTGATCTTCTTTCCACTCAACTCCATTGGCATTGAACTTTCATTCAAAACCAACACCTTGATTCTTCCGGTGCCTTCCTTGCCTGTGTACAATTTCCTCAAATGGCTTACTTCCAGCAAGGCTCTTGTAAACACCTTTCTCTATAATTCCCTTCAATAAGCTATTTTCTTGCTCAAGTGTAACTTGGCTAAGAGAATCATTAGTGGAATCAAGAGAACTACTAGAAGCAACAATATTGGATTTAACATTGTTATTGTTACTACTAGAAGAAGAACCTTTCTTGTGCTTGTTGCTAGATTTTACTTGTGGCATATAAGTAGACAAGAGTAAACGCTTGGCAATGTAAGAAGAACTCTTCTTTCGAAGATCATCATTGATAGCTTTTAAGAACTCATGCTCATGCTCTAAATTTAGCTTCTCAAAGCGTAGCTTCTCATGAGTCTTTAGGAGCTCTCTATGATCCTCTAGAGTTGTTTCATGAGCTAACTTAAGAGTGTTTAGCTGTTTAGTTAGACGTTCAATCTCCTTCTTATCATTGTCATTCGTTTCATGTTGATTAGCATGATTAATAGCAATTTCATCATAGTTTTCATCACTAGTGTTGTCAACAAGGAAATCATCATCACCTAGCAAATCATCTTCATCACTATTGAAATCAACATACTCGGGGTGTGATACCTTAGGGCCTTTAGCCATGAAGCATCTTCCAATCCCTTCATTTGGTGAGTCAAATATGTCGTAGGAGTTGGATGACACAAGTGCAAGACCGGCAACACCTTCATCTTGAGTATATTCGGAGTCGGAGTGATAACTTCTCTCGGAGTAGTTGTCGGAGTCGGAACCTGATACCCATTCACCAATGTGAGCTTGATGTCTTCATCTTGTGTAGCTCTTTGATGACTTGTCCTTCCTTTCTGAATCCTTGCTTCTACGAGAGGGTCTTCGTTAATAACGATCATCTCTACTCCTTCTCTCTCTTGGTGGTGATTCATCTCTTTTACTTCTCCTCTTAGGTGAATCTTCTCTTTTCTTGTAGGGAGCCGTACACTCATTGGAGTAGTGTCCGGGTCTTCCACAATTGTAGCAATTACAATCACAACTAGAAGATCTTTTGTCATTGTAGGACCTTGACTTGGAACTTCTCTCTTTGCTTCTATTCTTGTAGAATTTGTTGAAGTTCTTCACCATTAAGCTCAATTCTTCATTGAAGACTTGTTTCTCACTTGATGTTGTAGGAGCATCACATGAAGCTTTATAAGCAACACTAGACTTGTTGTGGAGCTCTTCCTTGTCCTTGAGTGACATCTCATGAGCAACAATTCTACCAATGACTTCCGTTGGCTTGAGATCTTTGTAATTGGGCACCATTTGGATCAATGTGCACACGGTATCATATTTTCCATCCAAGGCTCTTAGGATCTTCTTTATGATGAATTTGTCGGTCATCTCTTCGCTTCCTAAGCCAGCAATCTCATCTGTGATGAGAGCAAGACTAGAGTACATCTCAGCAACTCCTTCACCATCCTTCATTTTGAACTTGTCAAGTTGACTTTGAAGCACATCCAATTTGGATTCCTTGACGGATTTGGTACCATCGTGCATATCAACCAAAGTATCCCAAATTTCCTTTGCATTCTCAAGACGGCTGATTTTGTTGAATTCTTCGGGGCACAATCCGTTGAAGAGAATATCGCAAGTTTGAGCATTGTATTGCAACATCTTCAATTCTTCCGTGGACGCTTCATGATCCGGTTCTCTTCCATCCTCGAAGTATTCACCTTGCAAGCCAATATGCACAATAGCCCAAACAGCGGAGTCATGACCAAGAATATGCATTTTCATCTTATGCTTCCAACTAGCAAAATTAGTACCATCAAAGTAAGGACCTCTACGGTGGTAATTTCCCTCGCTAGATGCCATACTCTCATAGGTTGTGAAACCAAGGCTATGATCACCAAAGCTATGGAAATCAAGGCAAATGGAGACCAAAGCTCTGATACCACTTGTAGGATCGAAAGTAGGTCTAGAGGGGGGGGGGTGATTAGACTACTTGACCACATAAAAATCTAACCTTTTCCCAATTTTAATTGTTGGTAGATTTTAGCAACTAGTACAAGTCAAGCAATCAACCTACACATGCAATTCTAAGAGTGTAGCAGCGGAAAGTAAAACATTGCATATGAAGGTAAAGGGAAGGGTTTGGAGAGGGCAAACACAATGTAGACATGGAGATTTTTGGCGTGGTTCTGATAGGTGGTGCTATCGTACATCCACGTTGATGGAGATTCAACCCACGAAGGGTAACGGTTGCGCGAGTCCACGGAGGGCTCCACCCACGAAGGGTCCACGAAGAAGCAACCTTGTCTATCCCACCATGGCCATCGCCCATGAAGGACTTGCCTCACTCGGGTAGATCTTCACGAAGTAGGCGATCTCCTTGTCCTTACAAACTTCTTGGTTCAACTCCACAATCTTGTCGGAGGATCCCAAGCGACACCTAACCAATCTAGGAGACACCACTCTCCAAAAGGTAACACTACAAAAAAAAGACACATCTGTGACATTTTGGGCCGAACGAAATTTTTTCTGTCATGCTTATGACACTTCTATGACGATAATTGTGACAAAACCCGGTATCATCATAGATGTGGTGGGCTCCTACTTCTATGACAAAAAATCATGATAGAAAATGGGCTTTTCATCCTAGGCGGGCCGGAGATGCAGCTGCATGACATTCTTTCGGCCGTCCATGACGAAAAAAATTGTGGTAGAAGCGAGGGCGAGGAAAATATCGAGGAGTTCCCGGTTACGGTGGGTGGTCGGGGCCGAGCGATGCACAGAGGGATTGCGCGTTTCTCTCGTACACGTACGCGCGTGTGTGCGAGGCATTGGGCTCTAACTGAACCCGAGCGACGCATTCGCTTACTGAACCCGAGCTATTGCACTGGCTACGCGTTACTGAATCCGAGCGATCGATCGATCCCTGGCTGTTAACTGAACCCGATCGAGCGATTCCTTCGCTACTGCTGCTAACTGAAGCCGATCGAACCTGCTACCTCCTGATGAACAGTGATCGTTGTTGGGGTTGGATGAACAGTTCCCGGTGGGGGTTGGATGAACTAGACCCCGTGGTTGTAGTAGGCCGTTGCCGCTGGATGAACAGGATCCCGATTGAGGAGGCCGGTGGAGGGTGGATGAACAGGACCCCCGTGGAGGCTCCATGAACAGTAGCCGGTGGAGGGTTGATGAAAAAGACCCCGTGGAGGGCTGGTTGAACAGTAGCCGGTGGAGGCTGGATGAACAGGATCCCATGGATGAACAGTAGCTGGTGGAGGCTGGAGGAAGTCGACGGTGGATGAACAGTAGTAGGTGGAGGCTGGAGCGAGGCAGTAGACGATGGATGAATAGTAGCCCGTGGAGTCCCATTTTGCGGTATGCCACACCCCTCCCGATGAATAGGACCCCGTTTTGACCGTAGGCGCTCCGACACAAGTCCGTTTCCTCCGTTTTGCGGTACGCCACACCCCTCCCGATCAACAGCACCCTGTTTCGACCGTAGGCACTCGAACAGAAGGTCATTTCCTCCGTTCTGGGGTACGCCAGACCCTTCCCGATGAACATGGCCCCATTTCAACCGTACGCGGTCGAACAGAAGGCCGTTTTCCTCCATTTTGCGGTACGCCAGACCCCGTTCCGGCTGTTCCGTCCAAGACGGTTGGCTCTCGATGAACAGGATGCGTTCCGACCCAGTGGCTGCACTCTCGATGAACAGGACGCATTCCGACCCAGTCACTTGGCTCCCGGTGAACACGACGCTGTTTCCTTCGTTCTGACCCAGCCGGTTAGCTACCGATGAACAGGATGATGTCACTACCGTCCGTTGCCTCTCCATGTACACGAGCTCTGGCCATAAGTATGCGCTCGTACACATTCAAGACGCCGCCCGTATGTACGTACGTAGCCGTATTTACTTTCTTGCAGCGTGGCTGTATGTATGTGTACATCATTTATACAGGACTGCCTCAACTGCTACGTCACACGTGCCGCTCCTTGCTCGGCCACGGTTCATCCTTGCAGAGAGACCGATCGACCAGTATGTACGTACACGTTCGCTACCAGAGAGACAACCCAACATACAGTTCGACCCGGTGGGTCCCAACAGTCAGGGAGGATAAGGAGGCACTTCCTTGCGTGCAAAGATATAGCTGATGGGTCCCACCTGTCAGGGGGAGGAATTCATTTTTTTTGCCTGTAATAAGGACACACTTCGTTGCGTGCGAAGATGTAGCTGGTGGGTCCCAGCTGTCAGGGGGAGAAAACATTATTTTTCAGGGTAAAAAGGATGCAGTTGCATGCATGCGTCCATGGGCATGGTGCGTCCCCACTGTTAGCCTCTCACGTACAGTCATCTTTCGATGACTCTCGTTTGTTGACCACGTTGACCACACCATGCCGAGTGCACCAAGGCCGATGGACGACGGCGAGGCCCTAGACTGGAACGACCCAGAGATGGGGAAGATGCAGTAGTGGAGTCGCAGATGGAGAGGAGTGGGAAACTTGACTGGTTCGGGTGCGCGGCAGCACTGCCGCCCACGGGAGACAGGAGCAAGAACAGAGGTTGAAGAAGCAGCACGGCTGTTGGATTAACATCCAACAGTCCAGCTGCTAGAATCATTTGTTGATTAAGTTGACAAAGCCCTGCGTACGTGTCAGCTTGGTAGGCCCACAAGTCAGCCACCAAATCTGCCGGATCCCAGCTGTCATCGGGAGGAATAGTTTTTTTTTGCATAACAAGGAGGCACTAACTTCCGTGCGAAGATACAGCCGGTGGGTCCCAGCTGTCAGCGGGAGCAATCGTTTTTTTGGGTAATAAGGAGGCACTTGCTTGTGTGGGTCCCTACTGTCAGCCTCTCCACTTACATCCCTCTTCCGATGGCTGTTGTTTGTTGACCATGTTGACCACGCCGCGCCAAGAGCACAAACGCGATGGACGAGGGCGAGGCCCAGGAAGGGAACGACCCGGAGCTGGCGAAGCCACAACGGTGGATGCCCACGCCGAGGGGAGTACGATGGCTGACTGGTCGGCTGCGGGGTGAGGCTGACGTCGCCAAAAAATAACAAGATGTGCGGGTGGGTAGAGGGATGGCCTGGCGGCAGCACAGCTGGCCACGGGAGGAGGGAGCAGGCAGTCCCGCCGGTGCTGGTTTGGGCGGCTGGAGCAGGAAGATCAGACATTGAAGAAGCACGGCGGCCATTGGATGGACATCCAACAGTCACTGCTTTGTCTTGACTAAGTTGACAAAGCCTTGCGTACGCGTCAATTTTTTTAGGACAGCGTCATCGTCAACCTAGTAGGCCCAGAAGTCAGCCTCCAAATCTGTGGAAAACAGCATACAACCCATTTGCCATTATTTTCAATAATTTACAGCCCATTTGCTAATTCTTAAGGATATTTTGAAGCCCATATTCTTTTTATTAGCATTACAGACCATATTCTGGGCACTGCTAAAAAATTCAACGAAATTTTGCATATTTCGGTGGGGTCCGAACTCTTTTAATCACAAAATTTTGAGTCACGTTAAAAATATTTTTTAAAAATTATATAAAAAAATCAAAAAAAAATCTCCGCAAAAAAATGAATGAAATTTAAAATCTTGAAATCCAGAAAAAATGATATTTGAATGTAATTGCCGGTTGGCTTTGGTTTAAAAATTTACAGCCCGTTTCTTACTACTTATAGCCCATTTTCTGGGGAAGCCAAATACATCCCTCCTCGTCTTGAAAGATTTGCAGCCCAGCAGGGTTGAGAAAAGCAAGTAGGCCTCGGTTGGGTATTCTCCAAAAAAAAAAAGAACTGGGCTAGCCATTTTCAGAAAGAAAAAAGATATCAACTGGGCTCGTCATGTGCTTAAATAAAAGCGTAAGCGTGGGCTAGACGGGCCACAGCCCCCGCACAGCGCGCAATTGAGCTCCATCTCTAAAACTAAAAAACAACTGGGCGAGCTGCTTCTTCTCAAAAAAAAAAAACTGGGCAAGCTGCTGGGTCCCTGGTGTTAGCCGCTCGTTGTGTAATTTTCTCGTTTATTGACTACATTGACAATGGCTTGGGACCTAGTTGTCAAACAATTAGGAGGAAGTATTTTTTTGGCTTGTAATAACGAGGCACCTGCTTGCGTAATGCCATGACCCTGGTGGGTCCCTACTGTTAGCCTCTCCATGTACAGTCATCTCCTGATTCCTCTCGGTTGTTGACCATTTTGACAACGCCAGCCGGCGGCGGGCACAGCGAGCGAACCAAGGCGGAGAATGACGGCGAGGCCTCGGACGGGAATGAACAGGAGCCGTGGAAGATGCGGCAATGTAGTGGTAGGCGGAGGGGAGTACGAGGGCAACAACATGTAACTCAAGCTTACAAATGGTACAAAAGCCCAAGGATTAATTGTTCATCAAATTTAGACAAAACCCAGATTGAACATGGCAATAACATCTAACCCAACCACTGTTTTTGGCAGTCATAAACAAATGGATCGGTCTGATCCATAAAATCAACATCCTGTGCCAAAAAATTTATTGGAGCATGACCACAAGTTGTTGTAAATAGAAGCCGAGCATGTTCATAAGCCCATTTGTCCACCTAAAACTTCTTTTTTTGCTGTTCAATATGTCCGTCCGTGAGAAATTTCTTGTTGAAAAACTTAAGCCTCATGGACAATAGTAACCTCACATTCAACAGGAAGAATGTGACAAAGCTTTTGTTTGCCTGGTTGGATGCATATCCTTCCATCGTTATTGTCCTCAAACAAATGTCATGAGAACTGAGAAAATCCCGGTGCTTATTACGCCACCGATTGGTTATATGTTTTTCTCCATGTGTTAGTGCCTAAGTAGACATGAAGATTGAAAACAGTTAAGGTCTGAAAAAAGAGTATGTCGAAAGAGCGACAGCTGAACGGTTAATTCTAGTACAATATATACGGGCTTTCAATGTGCATGAAATCATCACCTTTATATATAAATTCTCCAGACATCGAAAGCATCGCAGCAAGCCAATAATTATGTTCAGATCATAACTAAACATTTCGATATATAAGATCTTGACATAATCCAGCAGCATTGATAGGCTATCCATGGACGAACTCTTCATTGAGCATATAACATTATATTAGTACCCAAAGTGTACTCCAAGATGATATAAAACTTATGCGCACAAATGAAAAATGCAGCTTATGATTACAAATGTGTAGATGACAACATACGGTACCTGAATAAGTGTGGAGCCAAACACCAACTTGTGATCATTAAACGGATCATGAATTACACCCAAGGTCTCTAGTTTGGGTGCAGAGACGATAGTTATTTGCGAAGGTATATAACAATAATGAAGGAGCAACCTTTGAAGTGAAGGGGCATCTTCGATGATGAGCTGCTGTCCTTCAAAACAAATTCCAATGCTTTCAAGGTGAGTCGACTTTATTTGGAGACAACTGATACGGATTTCTATTCCCAAAACAATCAGCAAGTGCTCCAGGGCAGGGCAACTGGAGTGGATGATGTTGTGCACTGAGGCCTTCGACAGATAAACCACCACAAGCAAAAGTTTTTTTAGCAGTGGGAGTCGAAGCATTTGTACCAGATCGTCTGGTAGATGGCACCGGGCGAAGTTGGCGGTGTGGAGAGAGGAGGAAAACCACGAGATGGACAACGGTGGTGTGGGCACAAATTCTTGGTGTTCGGTTCATGGTATGAAACTTTCGTGGTAATGGTAGAACTCAAACTGCTGGAGTTTTTCGAATTCAGGGGATGTCAGCCAAGCGTCCACCGTGCAGGGTATGGATAGCAGGTAGCGTGTCGGGATGCAGAGGCATTGAACGGAGCCCTGGTGGGAGGAGATGATGGCTCTGAGGAGTTCAAAATCATGAACGACAGATAGCTAATGACAGTCGAGATTGAGGGGCGTGGCACGCTATAGAGGGCGCCACCGAGTTGAGAGGACTTGGGTGCGGCAGCAATCCTTGGTGGGGAGAAGCAAGATGATCTCCCCAAGGATGGCATCCAGGAGATCACTGATGTGGTCCACCCGAGATTCTACGGGTTCCTCAGATCCGGTGGGGGGCCTGCCGCTTCTCCCCACGCTGCCAGGTGCGGGATCTACAACCGGCGTCGCCGCTGGCGGGAGCCTCATCTTCTTGGCGCTGGGGGCAGCCGACTCCATTTTCCTTGCGGGCATCGCGCCGAGCTCACGGGTTTGAGCAGAGTAGCTAGAGAAGAGCCTAGTGGAAGTGCGAGTGGGGAAGAAGGAGGGCTGGGGTTTTCTGTAGGAGTGGAAGAAGAGGAGTAGGCGTTTTCTTTATGAGTGAGGAAGAAGGTGAGCGGGGGTTTTCTGTATGAGTGAGGAAGATGGGGAGCGGGGGGAATTGGGGGGCGACGGAAGTGGGAGAGTCCAGCGAGCTGCAGTATAAGTGGAAGCGAGGAGGAAGGAGGGTTTTTCTGCGATCGCCCCCTCTTCAAGAAATATGGGCTTTTCCTCGCAAAAAACAAAAACAAATGGGCTTTAAGATGGATAGGCTTTTGTATCGGCCCAGTCGGCTGCCCGTGTTTCATACTGGAGGGCCCTAACACTAGAGGCAGCCCATTAGAGACACTATCCAGCTCTCCGGCTTATTGCCCATTCGAAAGAAAAAAAGAGACGCCTCTAGCTTAATTATGGCTCCTCATCGGTAACATTTTTCAACTTGAAAAAAAGTTATAGCTCCTTTTCGGTCCAGCTTGGCATCCACCAAATTAGAGGGTGTGTACTGCATGTAGACACTCACACTGGTTGTAGCGCAGCAAAATGAGGGGTCAAATAACATGCCCACAATATACATAGATTGTAAAGGTTGACACGCTAACATTCACACTAAACTAAGCTTCACAAGATACGATATGCATACTAGCTAACATTGACAAGCACTTAAGTTCAGCATGTTTACGCATCTAAATGATTCACAAGACTATAACCAAGACAAAGCTGTGAGAAGGTGTAGAAATAAAGAAAAAATGATAGATGCTTCTCCGAGCAAAGGGCCTCCGTATGCACGCATTAATTTCCTGGGCATGCTTCTTTCTGCTCAATGTTGCATGCACTTTGAGCATGTTGGCAACTCCACAGCTAGCTCGATGGCTCATCTTGCAATTTACGCTGACACATTGCAGCAAATAGATGAGGCAATAGAGATCACTCAACATCAGACCATTTTGTGCAGTTCCACTGAACTCATCTTCATTGTCTTGAATGTGAAAAGATAGGAAAGTGCTGTACTTAAATGGTGTCGCAAAACAGTAGCAGGTATCAATAGCTCGGCATGACAAAACACGATCATCTAGACAAAGGGGATACTGACCTGTGTGAGGAAGATTATGCATAATTTTATAGGTGGTTAGTTGATTTCCACCTTGGGATCTCCTATGATGGCACGGAGGAAATTCTATGCAATCGATGAGCGCAATTCCTTCCGTGTGGCTGTAGAAAATTTGTCCAACTAACCCCAATATCTTTTTTGTGCAGTTCCACTAGAATAATGCACCGCTGTTTGCATGACCCCTACTGGCTGGCCAGGCCATCAATGACTCGGTCTCTTTTATCTTGCGTTGACGGAGCGGCTGCAGTGCTTGTTTGCTCCTCCACACATGACATGATCGTTCCACACTGCAAACAACAAGTGAACGTACGAATAAGCTTATTTCATCTTGCGTTGGTCATTCTACCTAGTTAAGAATGTAGGAATACCTGGAGCACCGTGAGGTCAGCTGACAGCAGGTTCCACTAAAATTGAGGTTTGTGCTTCCGTTTGCACAAATAGACACCATATGGAGATAGACAACCCTGTTTGCACAAATATGTAACAGGGTTATTTAAGCAGTGTCATTTTTTTGCAGCGGCATATGATTAACAGCATCATCTCATATGTTATCAATGGCATTACAGTGATAGTATGAAAAAGTGCCATTAACTGAGAAGTGCCATCACATCAAATCAACACTGGCACTAGATTAACGGGGGCTTACATTAACATGCATAACAATTGCATTATGACTATGTGATGACAGATTGGGAGTAGCACTTGATCAGTATGTACGTGCACGGTTAACAGGAACGATCATTCTGACAAAGGGTGATACGGAAAGGAGAAACACATCGTCGTGTCAACCATTGTGCAATTAAATTTTGTGCAGTTCAATAGAGATGCAGCTATGTTACCGGTGTCAGAGTTTAGTGTAACAGCCCAAAACACTCTTTATGAGAAATAAAGCAAGACAGAAGCATTTCATAAAATGGTGGTGGCATTGATTCATTTTATCAATGGCAATAGATTGACGCAGCATTACTTAACAGCGACATCACATTAACAGTGGCATTGTTTCATTTTACCTGTGATGTTAGATTAACAGCAGCAGTAAGGGCATAGGGACAGGGGAGGCACAAGCATGTTTTACATCCACCAAGGCATAAAGTGGTGAGGCAGAGGTGTTGCCGAGTGCGGCAAACATGCAAAGCATGTCTGGATTTGTGCATTTTTTGTTCTCGTTAGTGACCTTTCCTATGTGACCACAAGAAATCTAGACGTGCTCATTCTCGGTTGCATTGTCGACCCAACACCCCCCACTTTCTGTCCTTTTTCAACCAAGAGACTGGTCAGGCCAGCATCTTTATTTCCCTTTCCAACCAAGAGATCGGTTCGTTAGCCAGTATCTGCAGTACCTTTTTTCCTCTAATAGTAAAAATTTAGGTGGTGTTTGAGTGTTCGACAAGCCGACGGAGCTAGCTACATGGAGAGCTTTGTAATACTAGAAGAATATCCACATGCAGGATGCAGCGATGCGGGGAGCAATCCTAACTTGATGAAAAAAAGGGATGCAGCGACGTGGGGAGCTGGGCCATTAGAACAAGGCCGATTCTAAAAAAAGTTATACCTCCAGTCGGCGGGATGTGGCAAGGCAGGCGGCGGGATCTGCCAACTCGACGGGGGGAGCAAGGGTGAGGAGGACCTCCCACGCCGGCGCCAGGCCGGAGAAGACGGCGCGCGTCGGCTTCCTCCCTTACCACCGGCGACCACCAGCGGAAGGTATCCGGCCGGATCTGTGTCAACCGGAGAGAAAAGAGAGAGAGAGAGACAAAGAGAGTGGACACCACGGTCTTGTTTAGATCTGGAGAGGGTGAGAGAGTGAGAAGAAGAGAACAACCCTAGCAAGCAAGTCCCGAAGTGGACTAGTGGAGTAGTAATTGTTTTTCCCCCCATAGCGATCATTTTAAATTGAATACGCACGCAGCCATATTTTTTTCATTTAATGTACCAGTAAAAAGAAACTCAATCAATAACCGCGCTACCGCATTCAGGTTGCACTTGGTATGGCTGACATTTGGTCCCAGACCCCACATTAATCATGTGTTTGGCTCCATATAAGAGATGAGCTAATTATTTAGGACGGGACCACCAGTCATGCTCACATGGTCATGCATGCAAAGGGTGGCCATTTGATTTGACCACTTTGGTTGGGTGAAACGGTTCAGCATCTTTGAGGCATATTCTCTTTTTTTGACTCGAACCATTCAAGTGATTTATAACCAAACATGCATATTTTTTGAACGATCCCAACCCATCTGTGGCTACCCTTGCAACCAAACGCACCATAAGTGGACGACTAGATGTCTCAAATTGTCACGTTACCTACCTTTTCGTGTGCAAATGTGCTCCACCATGAGTGTACCCGGGCGTGTGCGTGAGGGGAGAGTGAAGTTTGATTTATAAACCTTGAGGTTGTAGAGCTAGTCGAAAACAAACCCTCACCTTTAAATCCTTGAAGTTTGTACCCTGTCCTCTGTAATTCCGGTCATTTTTAACCTTAAGGGCATGTGCGGTTCAAGGGATTTTAACGGGGATTAACAAGGATTGTGGGGGATTAAATCATGTACAAGCCAAATTCCCCTCCATTCCTCTCCAAACCCCTTGGGAGGAGGTTGAACCGAACAAGGCCTAAGACTAACCACAGTGGGAGTAACTTAATTCCATACGGTATCATAATATGATACTCAACCCTCTCTTTCTTCATTTAATTCTACGCCACGTCATCAAATTTGCCTAGTTGGCATGCATGATACTACTTATGATACTCCCATTACAACCAGCCTGGTAGAATTAATATACCTAATCTAAATGGTCTCTGCCCAATCTCTTTGTCCTCCTCCAGCATCCGGCTGAAGAAGAATCATGCAAGACACCGGCTGTTTTCGCCGGCGTCGCCTCGGCGGTGGCCTTCATGGAATACAATCGGCGGTGGCCTCCCGTGTTCTACTTCTCCTCGATGATGGCGGCGGGCGGGGACGTGCTGGCTGTCACCTTGTCGACATCCGTGTAGCCGCGTCACCTCGTCGACATCCGTGGCGGCTTCTTTCTCTGCCTGCATGGCGCGATTACACGTGTGTCGACGGCGGATGGCGCAGTCGCAGGCACTGGAGGCGGCGGCGTCGAGGGCAGCGATGATGCCTGTGCCGCCGTGCTCCCCGATAAGCCAGCGTGGAGCAAATCAGCACTCTTCCTCGAGCTGTATTGGAGCGGCCAGGTGCGGAACCACGCATTGGCTTAGTGCGGCAACTGCCTCCGACGGGCTAGGCGAGATAGGTGGAACAGTGAACTGCCTCACTCGTAACTACCGGGCTCGGCGGGCCACCCAGACGGCTTTTATGCCGGAGAACTGCTCTTCCTGCTCGTCGGATGCCGCCGAAAGAGTGAATAAAATGGTGGAAGGAGGAGCTTGGCCAGCGTCCTGCTCCTGAACGGACGTGTGTGGCCGGAGTGGGTTTCTTGCATTCCACACGGGTTTAAATGTAGGTTTTTGAATGTGGCGAGGAGGCGGGTACAGCTGGGAGTGCAGTGGGCGGCGCCCTCGGCCGGTGCGCCGCTTCAAATGGCGAACGCAGTGAGAGGTCGCGTCTGCCCTAACCCCCTTGACCGTGGACCTTGACCGTGTACGTCCGGCTTTGAGGACAACATTATCCTTAGGCCTTGTTTGGTACTAGTGTATTTTAGGGAATTGGTGGGGATTATCCCGGTCAAACCCCTAAATCCCCACATATCCCAGAACACCATTTGGTTCTAGTGTATTTGACATGTTTCATCCCCACATTTCCCCACAAATCCCCAAACTCTAGTGCATTTTTCTCAATACCCAATACACTACTCCTACCTAGTGTATTGGGGATAAATGGGGATTTGAAGGGATTGGGTGAAGGTTGGGGTTTCACCCAATCCCTATGGGGATTATCCCCACGAATCCCCTCAAAAACCCTAGTACCAAACAAGGCCTAATGGACCTTGACGGTGTACGTCACCTTGTGTCCAGATCTGAGATGCCACGTGTACCAGATGAATGACTCCAAGTTCGACCACCGTCATGCTAGGTGCGAGCTGTGGAACACTGTTGGAGAGACCCCCCCTCATAATTTTCCTACATTGGTCGTTTGATTCATAGGCTAGAATGCTATAGGATTTTTTTCCTATGAAATCATGTGTTAATTGGCAATCTAGCATCCACTCCAACTTTTTTTTCACTTCCTTTGTTTTTCCTGTGTCAAACACTCTGGTTTTTTTTTGAGGGGAACACTGTGTTAATGCTATGGGATTCAAGTGGACATGCCACTCCAATCCTTTATTTTTCCTATTCCCGTGTTTTAAGTTCCTACAAAGAGAGTACTTGCTCTAATTGATGTGCCGCTGCAAGAGCCGCCTATATTAATTAACCATGCTCTAAAAAGGTGGACCAGCTTTGGCTATAGTATATTGTACTAGGTTAGTAGGTGACCTTGCGCTTGGCTCTTCGCCTCTTCCAGAAGTCGAACAATAATGATGGTACTACATTAGTACTTCTGGCAATCTGACACCAAATGAACTGCTGCACGTCCACCGCTTGTAAGCAAAAGTTTCTCCTCGTGCTGCGAGCCACCGCGCACGCGTGGGCGAGGGAGAAGGCGTAGTAAGCAAGCTTCTCATCGTTCTGCGAGTTGACGGGACACATCAAAGTTATTTAGTACTCTCTCCAAAAAGGGCCGACCATGTCCATGGCTATCATGCCGTGCTCCGTCATTGAGTACGTGCACTATTCATGTGCCATCGAGGAGAAAAAATATTGCGTAGTACGTGCCATCGAAGTGCACGACTCACTTACGCACTGCTTATCTCCATTTTCTTGCATGACATGTGCACCTTGATGCTAGATGTCCCACGTGTTGGCAAAAGGATGAACAAAGCTCACGTCAAAAAAAAGTGTGGAAGAACATAGATTCCTGACGACCGAGAAGGAGCAAGGAACCTCGCGGTGGAGCATCTGCACTCATAATATTTTATATTATTCAGCGATATAAAATCAACCAAATCTCTCCACATTCCTATACCATTCTATAGTGTGAGAATAACTTTGAATGTTACCTCCGTGGGACACCTAGTTATAGTATATCCAGCAGCTCGTATCGCTTCTTGCTCCTTGTCCTTATAGCCTGCCGACTGTACCTTATATACACTTGCTCTTTGAGCAAAGGCCTCCCTAAGCACACATTAATTTCCTGGGCATGCTTCTTTCTACTCAATGTTGCGTGCACTTTGAGCATGTTGGCAACTCCACTGCTAGCTTGCTGGCTCATCTTGCAATTGACGCTGACACATTGCAACACTCCTACAAGGCCCAGAGGTTAATTTGAGAACAAGTACCTCGAGGTTAATTTGACAGACATGCCTTATAGGTTGACAGAAGTCATATCACTTTTTTTGGAAAGATGTCATGAAGTAACACGATAGGCCTTCTTTCAAGCCAATTAACATGTGTTCAATTTTTTTTATCAAAAAGTAACGCGATAGACCTTCGATTAACATGTGTTCAAAAAACAAGTACTCCTGCAAGACCCAGAGGTTAATTTGAGAACAAGTACCTCGAGGTTAATTTGACAGACATGCCTTATAGGTTGACAAAAGTCATATCACTTTTTTTGGAAAGATGTCATGAAGTAACACGATAGACCTTCTTTCAAGCCAATTAACATGTGTTCAAAAAACAAAAATTATCAAAAAGTAACGCGATAGACCTTCAGATTAACATGTGTTCAGAAAAACAAAAAATGTCAAAAATTACAAAACAAAGACCTCGCGATAGACCTTCGATTAACATGTGTTCAAAAAACAAGTACTCCTGCAAGACCAGAGGTTAATTTGAGAACAAGTACCTAGAGGTAATTTGACAGACATGCCTTATAGTTGACAAAAGTATATCACTTTTTTTGGAAAGATGTCGTAGTAAGTAACACGATAGACCTTCTTTCAAGCCAATTAACATGTTTCAAAAAACAAAAAATATCAAAAAGTAACAAGATAGACCTTCGATTAACATGTGTTCAAAAAAAATGTCAAAAGTTACAAACAAAGACCTCGAGATTAGACCTTCGATTAACATGTGTTCAAAAAACAAGTACTCCTGCAAGACCCAGAGGTTAATTTGAGAACAAGTACCTCGAGGTTAATTTGACAGACATGCCTTATAGGTTGACAAAAGTCATATCACTTTTTTTGGAAAGATGTCGTGAAGTAACACGATAGACCTTCTTTCAAGCCAATTAACATGTGTTCAAAAAACAAAAAATATCAAAAAGTAACGCGATAGACCTTCGATTAACATGTGTTCAGAAAACAAAAAATGTCAAAAATTACAAAACAAAGACCTTGAGGTTCAACTAATAGGACGGAGCACTATATACATTTAAGCCAATTAAATGTTTATAGTAAACCATCCCATTAGTTTTAACATCGAGTCCACTTCCCATTCGGTCACCCATCTGATGACTACTCCAGCCTCAGCACAGTTAACTTGGGAGTTCTATTGGATGAGAAATCGGTAGGGAAGCTGGTCCTTGCCGATATAGGAAGCCTCTTCGCATCCTTTATTGCGTACCCGGATGACCGCGTGTTGCCGCCCAATGGCCAATGCGACGTCCCCCGCGAATGTAGAAGCTTCCCTCCCTCGTCTAGCTGGTTCGCGCGTTTTCCCCTGTTTTTTGCCGCCTGCCCACCTATAGAACTGCCTCGCGCCGGCCAATTCCTCTCCAAACACCTAGGGAGGCAGTTGAATTGAACAAGTCTAACTTGTTTCTAGTGGGTACATTGACGTGGCATCAAAAGGGTGTGATAGCTGACTCTGGCAAAATAATTGACTACCACATTGGCATACATGAGCATGGGACCCACTTGTCAGCATGCTGGACGGAGGAAGGAATGCAAGACAAAATGGAGCACGGAAGGGTGCGAATCGATTGGCTCACGTGTGATGACCACTGGAGCAATCCACTCAGATTGTACTACGTTAAATTTCGTGCAAACACGGCTGGTTATACTATGAGTAGGTGACCGTGCGCTTGGCTCTTCGCCTCTTTCGGAAGTCGAACAATAATGATGGTACTACAGTATAGATACTTCTGGCAATCTGACACCAAATGAACTGCTGCATGTCCATCTCCTGTATTAAGCGCACTATCGTAAAGCAAAAGCTTCTCCTCATCCTGCGAGCCACCGCGCACGCGTGTGAGCGAGGGAGAGGTCATACTAGTAGCAAGCAAAGCTTCTCCTCGTTTGTGAGTTGACGGGACACATCAAAAGTAGTGTATTAGTCTCAAAAAAGGGCTGACCATGTCCATGGCTACCATCCCGTGCTCCGTCATTCAGTGCGTGCATGATTCATGTTCCATTGACAAAATAATGTTGCGTACGTGCCATCGAATAGAATAACTTAATTTATAAAAAATGCGCCACCGCGTCATGATCGAACTTTGATTCGTCCACGCGTGGTTCCCATGAACAACTACTACACTCGCCAAATTATCAGGTGAGCTGCCTCTTCGTACAGAAATGAGCTCACCGTGTACCCGCGCGTGAGTATTAGGGAAAGAGGCAAAGAGTACCTGCGTTGGTGCCTGCACCTCTTCTCTTCGTGCTTGTATTCCTTTTTTTCGGGTGATTCATGCACGTACTCCACCTACGTTCGTGACCGTTGGTGAGTCTCTCCTACTATACTTAACTCCATTTTCTTGCATGACACGTGGACCTGGATGCTGGATGTCCCACGTGTCGGCAAAACTTAGAAGAACGCTTTCCGACGACCGAGAAGGAGCAAGAAACCTCGCGGTGGAGCGTCCAGACTCTTTAATATTTTTATTCAGTGATATTAAATCTACCCAATCTTCTCCACAGTAGACCGGAAAAGTCTGAAACACGGCAGCCCAGTGTAGTTACATCATACATGGCCAACCCACGCTATCACCATATTTCTTGGCCTCCGTGTTCCACCAGCTCGTATTGCTTCTCGCTCCTCGTCTCTCTCAAAGTGCGGCGGGCTGGCGATTTTGCCGTCTATTGAGGTCGGTTAACTCATCACTCGCTCCCACATGTTAGCGACATGCCAAGAGCATTCTAAAAAAATTACTGTACTCTATTGTTATGCCAAGAAGAGGAAGCGCTTTGACCGGCGGACCAAACAAGACAGGCGTGCCGTGCTGTGAGTGGGTCCAGTTTCTCGTTTTGAACTTGTTTGTTGTAGTAGTAACACTTGGTTTTGCACCTTCATAGAATGATGAAAACCCCCGCTAAAAAGGCGCTTTGCTTTCTGCTAATCCCGTCAACCGTTCTTGTTTTGTGCATTAAATTGTTAAGTGCCATAACTAAGATATAATTAACCAATGCATGTAAAACATTCTTGTTTAGTACTGTAGTACTCCACTCACATGCATGCGTTGCGATTAGTACTACTCCCTTCATCCATACGTATATATAGGACCTAATGTATTCTTCGAGGTTGCCTTTGACTATTGATAAGATTTTATATAATTTGAAAATTATATCATTCGAAGATCCTTTCACGTATGAATTTGACGGTATGCTTTGAGCAACTTGCATGTCCTATACTGCTCCTGTTTGGATACTCTAACTTAGCTAGAGGTTAGACTAACTCATGACTAACCCTGAACTAACTCTAGCCAAAGAGGTGGTTGGATGACAGGGTTAGATTGGCAATAAATGCACTTCATGGAGAGAGAAATGTGATTTTTCAGTGGGCCCCATGAGAACTAGCTCCAATTAGCACCACTTGGCTGGCGGGATAGAGAGAGAAAAGTGATTTTTTAGTGGGCCCAATGAGAACTAGCTCCAATTAGCACCTCTTGGGTGGGATAATTTTTTTTGGTGGGTTAGGTGCAACTTGCTCCAATTTAACCCTCATGTTTGGATACTTTAGGGCTATTTGAGCCCCAACTAGCTCAAACTAACTCTAACCCATGGATCCAAACAGGGCCAAAGTTAGTCTCGGAAAACGCATTAAGCCCTATATACATGGACAGACGGAGTACATGATACTAGCAAACGCTCACCATTAGTAGTAGTTCATTGGTTGGTTTCGAATTTTGATTCAGTTGATGTGCTGCTACCGTCCAATATTCGCATGTGGTTGTTTCTAGAATAAAAAAAGGAGGTAGTACTTACTGTGGGAAAGGTGAAGTGATGGTTGCTTTGCCCGAGCAACTTATTACTCTGGGAATATTGGAGTACCAGCGGATTCAACGAAGAGAGAAATGATGGTTGCTTCGTCCGAGCAACTTACTGTGGCGAAGGTGGGGCTCTGTGATTTGACAGCTCACTAGTCATTATTACTGTGGCGCAATGACCGGGGAGAATCTCCCCTGCAGTTGTGCACTCAATATTGCTGCATGGCAGGTGGAGCCGGATGAAGGATGTCCCACATGTCGGCGAAACGAAGTTGAATTGTTTCTGGCATTGCTATCAATCTTTCAGGATTTGTTTATATGTACGCATAATTTTCCAGCATAATGAAATTGTACTGTGATGCTATGAAGGTTTCAACTTTGGTTCCCACAGAAGAAAAAAAAGGTTTCAACTTAGGATTCATGTGTCCTCTTGCCTCAAGATTGTCTCGTTACAACATTCCATCAAATACAAATGAAACTACCATGGCTGCAAATGCATCTCAATGGTTCGCAGATCAGCGCCAATATTCACATCACAACTGAAGACAAAGTTGTGAGAAGGTGTACAAATAAAGAAAAATATATAATTGATCGATGCTATTCGTAGGCATGGCTCCATTTCCTGGGCACAGTGTTCATTGGTTGGCAGCTAGTTTCACACAGCTCTGTAGCCAAGAAAGAGGTGTATGGAGGACATCACAATCCGATCATTTTGTGCAGTTCCACTAAAATCGAGCCGATCATCCCTGTTTGCAAAGATATTCAGTCAGTGTGATTACAATAATAGTGGAACTAGATGATGAAACATAACACACACAAATAGAAGCCGATCACCTCTGCGAACTCTCTTTAGGACTAACTACTTGTTGGAGAAGATTAGGCACGGAGTTGGATGAGGAGGATAGCAAAACCAATCTCCCTTTCTATAGTCCCACAGAAATGTAAAAACGTTGCCCGTGTGACATTTTGGCGGAAATGCACAAAACACTCTTAAGAAAAAAGTGGTTTGTGTAGATCACCAAAAGGTCGCAATAGCAACGAGGTGAAATGGATAGCCCTGTTTGCAAAAAGAGGTAGAAAGGAAATAATTACTGCCCAATAACAGGAGTTGAAGACACATACGCCGACAAAAAGAAGCATATTCCATGTCATAAGGGAAAGATAGTAGCATGGTGGTTTATCAAAACGGGTTGAGGACGAGATTGCAAGATGGAAAGTACGCCGGCCGAGATACATTTTAAGCAAAGAACTAAAGAAGATCCACATGCAGGATTTTCCACATGCAGCAACGTGGGAAGATGGGCAGTGGAGCAAGGCCGGAGGAAGCTGTACCTGAGGATCGTCGGGATGTAGCTAGGAGGGCGCTGACGGCCGAGATCTGCCCATACTGTGGCAGCGAGAAAGTGGCGAAGGCCCTACCGCGCCGGAGCTTGGTCAGAGAGAATGGCAGGTACTGCAGATCGGGATGTGCTACCTCAACGCCATCGAACGGAGAAACAATGCACATCCTCCCTTTTCGTCGGCGGACTGGATGCGGCCGGATCAGTGACCAACGGTGAGAGAGAGAGGCCACCGCCGCCTTGTGTGAGATAGTGTGACGAGAGACAAACCCCGGCAGGCAGGCTCCATTGTATATAGTGGAGCGGGTTTCTTTTTTCCCGACGACAATCATTTTATATTCTGTACGTGCCATTGAGGAATATAACTTTATTTAATACTAACACGTCAAGTCGAACTTTGTTCCGTCTACTCGTGGTACACGACCCTCTTTCGAGTAAACAACCGCTACACGCGTCAAATTATCACGTGGGCTACCTTTTCATACAGAAATGAACTCCACCGTGTACCCGCGCGGGTGTGGCAAGGAACGAGGCGTGAGTACGTGCGTCGTGCATGCACCTCTTCTTTACGTGCAGGTACGTATGTGGGTGGGTGTGAGAGAGATGGTTTGTGCGAAACAGAGGCAATGTGTCGATGATATCTCAAACAAAAAATGTAACATATGCAATGTGTGTGAAACAGAGTCATGGATATATCATATATAGAGGGAGCGATCCACGAGAAGAGAGTGGAGGGATCATCAGCGTGAGATATCGATAGAATCGAAAACAGGGATGAAGTGTGTGGGTGCGCGATCGATAAAGAGTGCCATCGAATTTGTGTTTGCCCACGTCAAAGATACAGGGCGGCTGGCCTACTGGAATGTGAGAGGGCAGAGGTGCAGTTTGTCTCTATGGCATGGATACCTACCTACAACATTCGACTATTGGTGTGTGTGTGTGGGAGGGGGGAGGGGGTAGAGACCTAACTATAGAGAGGTAGATCGACTGGAATATGTGTGGAGAAGGAGAGAGACCTAGCTATGTATTGAGGGAGATCGATCGGCATCCATGCATATGTGTAGCAGAGGAATAAGGTTGGGAGAGAGACAAAGGTAGAGTGTCAGAGGGTTGGTGGTGGAGTTGCTTCTCACAAATGGTGGGAGAGGCCGCTAGACAAACGGAGGGTACGAGTGCAATATCAATAAGAGAGGGGATATCTGCTTGTCTATGCACGTGTGTGTGAGAGACGGGGCGGGAGGTATGCAAGGATGATGAGGGGGGACGATATGGTTGTGGTAAGCAGACATAACTACATAGGAAGATCAATCATCGTGTGTCAGAGAAAGGGAGAGACATAACTAGTGAGGTATGTCGTTCGGTGCGTGGGGAAAAAGAATTGTATCGACCTAGCTAGCTATGTGTAGGGAGATCGGTAGGTATACATGCACGCATGTGTTAGAAGCAAATAAGGTCCAGAGAGACGATCAGGGGAGAGGGGTGCGGCTAGGAGGTTGTGCGAGAGGCCTACTATGTCGAGGGGGGGGGGGAGGAGTGTGCGAGTATGAGATCGATGAAAAGAGGGGCGGGAGTGTGCACCTGCGTGGACCCGTATTGGACATAGGGGGGCATGGACGGTGAGAAGAGAAGAGGGGAAGTGTGTGTTTGTGGTGGGCACACTTGGCTAGAGAGGTATATCGACCAGTGTGTGCCAGAAAGAAGGAGCCGGGGGGCCTACACACACTGTGGTGAACGACCTAAAGAGAAATAACGAATGTGCGCGATGGAGGGGACGCTGAGGGAGGGTGAGAGGGGGGCGGGCGTGTGCGTTCACGATAGAAAGTTAGCGCTAGCTGCAAAGTGAAGAGGATTGTGTGGGTGTAAAAGACGAACAGAGATCATAATTCATTATAAAAAAGTGGATTCAGATATTTGAAGAAGATATCATAGTGTTTTAAACCGATGCATGCATGAATGGATATATATAATGGTGATACACATGGTGTGGTTATGAACATGTTATACTACATATAATATATAGAACATTGATTATAATTTGTGATAATGTGTGGCTTTTGCAGCTCAGGTCTAAATACTTGTCATCATGCAGGGGGCGGGGCACTATACTTTGTGTGATAAACACGGTGTACGTATGGAACATGATTTAGATTATGAAGATCTAGTTAGTACATCAAATGTACTGTTATTTGGAATCAACATCAAGTGTATTCAAAATTTTGAATTCGAGTTCATATAGTACACATAGTTCATATCTATCTCTATAGTAATCATGTGGTTTGTTGTTAAGATAATACACGAATGATGGTTTAAGTTGGCAACAATCATGATTGTAGATTCTTATTCAAATAGAGAAACGAATTCAAATTTAGTTCGAATTGCAGCGGTAGTATAGACATTTGGAATGCACTAAAATGTTGGTATGAGTAGGTTACATGCATTATACAGCCAGCGAAAAAATTTAATTGGACATAACATGGATTCATAGATTTGAATAGCATTTGTACAGTAAAACGGGACAAGACTCTCTCTTTGTGTGGTGCGAATAGTTTTATTTTTTTCGTTGAGGGAAGTGCGAATTGATTTGGTACATACAATATTATACGTTAGGCTTGTCCCTAAAATTCAACCCGCGCCTTGTTATATCCTGAAAATTCAGATATCGTGCTCCCAAAACTCGCGCCTTCACAACCCGCACCTTGCTATCCCGAAATTACAACACGCGCGAAAACTCCCTCCATCTGCCAAATCTCGACACGCGAAATCCCCCTTCTAACCCTGAGCCGAAAGGGCCGCTAGTTCAAATTGGTGGGGGTACTTTTGTAACACACCCTACATTCTAGACAAGCGCGTCCCTAAGTCATGGTTCCCCCCTCCCATCACCTCCTTTTCGCCATTCAAAATCCTAGGCCGCCATAACCTCTCTGCTCCAGCCGCGAAACCCCACCCTCCTCCGTAGGCCACCCCACCGCTGCCCAGCCAGAGCCTCTTCCCCGATGATGTCGTCCACCGCAACAACCCGACGTCCCTCATCCACCTCCCCGAATGAGGATCCGTTGTCGATCTTGTCATCCCGCCGGTTCAGTCGCCCCGTCCTCCACCTCCAAGGAGCTGCTCTGACGATCGCCTCGTATATCACGACTGAAGAATCCCCATAGCGCCACCTTAACCTGCTCCACCAGAACCGCAACATCCGCACCGACTCCTCGGACGAAGCCGAGGCCTACTCGGCACCACCAAAGAGGTTGTACACTCATCGCACCTTCTCCTTAACTCGACCTCCCGGCGCCGACGGTGCTCCATCCCGCACCCCCATGGCATGGCTACCTTGAAGCCGGCACCGCGGGCGACATCTCCACGGCGGCTCTCCCCTAGTGCGAGGCCCCTTCGGTGGCGGCATCCATACCAGCCGGATCTGCTGCTGCTGCTTCAACTCTCGCTCGCTCGCTCGTGCTGCTGCTGCCACTCCGGCTCTCGCTCGCTCGTGCTGCTGCTGCTCTGGCTCTCGCTCGGTCGCACTGCTGCTCTGCTCTCCCCCTCGCTCGTGCTGCTGCTCTACTCTTGCTCTCGCTGCTGATGCTGGTACATGGGCTGCTGCAGCTACATGAGTTGCTGCTCTGGCTCTAGTTCGCACTGCTCCTCCAGGCGCTGCTGCTCCGGCTGCTATCTACTACTTTGTTCCCCATCGATCGCCTGCTGATTTAGATCACTGTTTCTCTACTACTAGTGCTCGAGCGGCCTAAAATACATGTGATGTGCCTCTCTACTACGAGTGCGTTCAGTTTCGACAGTAACATTTAGATTCCACAGTAAATTTTAGTTTCGACAGTTAAGTTCAGAGTCAACAATTTTTACCTCATCTGTTGTAGTCAGGTGTTTTTTGGTGATGTAAATTTTACATCTATCACTTTTTGGTAATGTATTTTACATCATCTATTGGAGATGCTATTAGAATCCCACTTGAGATTAACGATGTCTGTCTTGTACTGCTTCAACCTCGACGTCTTACGGCTCGCCGGAGCTGCTCCAATGACGGAACCATCCATCACAACAGAGCAGTGCCCTGGACGCCGTCTATAGATTCCCCAGATCTTCCTCCACACCTCCGTTAGCCACCTCTGCCGCAACTTCTTTGCTTCAGCGACCAACCCAATGATGCTGAGGTCGACACCGCTACAGCAAAGAGGTTGTACACTTGTTGCATCACTTATTACTCTACATTCATGTCGCCCATTAGGGCTATTTTGGTTCAAAGGAAAAGTGAAGGAAAAACATAGCAATAGGAAATTTTCCTATGGCACTCTACTATTCAATTATTCATGCATTTTGTTGAAAGGAATGGAGCAAAACATCCACCTGGACCTACTTTTCAAAATCCTATGCATGAAAACAAGACCAAGTGCATTAGTGGCAGAATAACATTCTAACTGTACACGCTTTCATATGGTTTCACTTTAATTTGGCCATGTTTCTTTGCATTCGTCTGCTCTTCCAATTCCTGTGAACCAAACACCCAAGTTGATAGAAATCCTGTGTTTACAAATGCTCTGTTTCCCACATGCATTCCTGTCCTATTCCGGTGTTTTTCCTATCCCTGTGTTTTAAGAATCCTGCAAGCCAAAGGAGCCCTTACATAATTACTTCAGTTACAGGTAGGTGTCGAAGAAAACTTTGTGTGGTTTGTCCTGCTCCTGCCGCGACGTCGTCCACCTCACCTGAGCTGCTCCATCGACAGAAGCATCCACCAAACCAGACATCACGACTCCTGACCGTCTTTTGCCGCCTCAGATCTCCTTCCCTGCCGCCGGCACCCGCCGCAACCGCATCACCATCATCGACTCACCGGATGAACCTGAGGAGTACACGGGTCCACAAGAGAGGTCGCACTCTTTTGTTTCTGCTTATGTTATGCATTGCTTAATATTACCTGATACTTTATCATCCTGTTCACCTCTTAGACTCCAAGTCAGGTCCAAATTAATGTTCAAACTTGAGTTTTAAAATTACTTGTGGGGCACATATCGAGGCAGCAATGAATAGTATCTTTGTCTATTATCTGGTTCACCTAGGGTATACCTATGTTGTTTATCTTGGGTGGGAAACAAATAGTAAAGCAATCATCATCTGTCTTTTTATTAAATTAAAGCTATCATCAGCCTGCTATCATTATTTTTGGATCCATCCACTGGTTGTTACCATCACTCTAGATTTCTGCATGCTCTCCCTATATAATCTCACTATATTTTTTTCATATGCATGTCAGATATTGTACACAGTCATGCTGAACATGTAGAGAAAAAGAGAAGAGTTTTGCACGGCAATACAATGTCATGCAGACATTGCTCCATGGTGGGTTCAATGGCAAACCCTCCCCCCCCCTCTCCAGATTGTAATCTAGAGGAAGATATCTGTTCTGAGGCGGATTCAGACGCAGCTGACCATTCCTATTTACCCCCAAGGTGTTTGCTCTAACTTGGCATGATGATGTTGGTCATATCATGCATATGTTGCCTTGTAGTGCCTACTTTCGACATCATATATGTCATCTGCTTAGTTTAGACATGTTCTGTAATGCCACCTGTTTAGTTTCTATATCATATATGGGAATTATGCAGTCTCATCTCTTTTAGCCAGCCATAATATATGTGAAATATGCAATGCCATCCTGTTTAACCAGGCATCATATATTTGAATGATATCTTGCCCATCCTTTTCTTCATTACATTTCCAATTGTTGACAATGTTTGTACATTAAACTACTCTTCCTGTGAATCAACCGTTTGAGTGGGTGATGGAAAAATCTGGAGTGAAAACAAGGTCTTCAGAGCAGACAGTGCTACCTGTCGAAGCAGATCTCTTGCTGGGTCCCGATAGCTCCTCAGAGATGGATTCAGAGACAGATGACCAGTCCTATTCCCCCAGCGAGGTGTATGCTCTAACTTGGCACGGTTATACTGCTCATATCATGCATATGGTGTCTTGCATTGCATAGTTTAGGCATCATATACACAATATTCAACACCATGTTCTTAGTTCAGACATCATATATGTGAATGCCCTCTGCTTAGCATATAAATCACATATGTGAATTAAATCATGCGATCCTGATTACTTAGATAACATGTATGTGAATTATGTCATGCGAACCTGTTTACTAAAGACATCATATAATTATCTCATGCCATCCTGTTTAGTTAGTCATCATATCGTTGAATTATGTCATGCTATGCTATCCAGTTTAGATAGACATCATATATGTGAAATTATGTCATGCTATCCTTTTTAGTTAAACAATATAAATGTCAACTATTTCATGCCCTCTTTTTTCCACACTATCTATTGCATCTGTCTCTCATACAAGGTCTGTACATTCAACTATGTTTCCTGTTTATCAGCCATTTGAATTGTAGCGGGTGATGGCAGTATGTAGCGGAGTAAAAACACGGTCTTCAAATAAAACAGTGCTACCTCTTGGTGGAGATAGCACCCCGGTTGTACATGCACGAGAACCAGCCCTACCACACATAACCCAGACTCTCGTAGATTGTACCCCTACTGCGATGGACAGAGAACCAGCTTCACCCAATCTAACCCCAACCCCAGCAGATAGTAACCCAGTTCCTATTGACACAACACCATCTCCACCACAGAGCTCCCAAACAAGAGTAGTTAGTAAGGCAGCTCCAGTGCCCAAAGCGCCAGTACTACCACGATGAACCCCAACTCCACCAGTTAGTACACCTATTCCTGTGGAGGAAGC
Source organism: Thinopyrum elongatum (assembly GCA_011799875.1). Lineage (NCBI taxonomy): Eukaryota > Viridiplantae > Streptophyta > Magnoliopsida > Poales > Poaceae > Thinopyrum > Thinopyrum elongatum. The sequence continues at coordinate 351,346,645 of CM022297.1, read as the reverse complement.
ACAACCAGCCATTCGTAGTTTAGCATCTATCACATTTTATGGTGTTAAATCCTATGTGCGTATCTCCCCATCATGGAAATATTATACTGAAGATGAAGGAAAATGCCAGTTGCAGGTGTTCATCCAGGAGTTATGTGTAAGTAATGTTATTCATAGCAATTACTTTGCTTTGTCCCATACATTCTATCTCCATGATGCTTATAATACAGCAAAATTTCCCATTTTTCTCTATAGAGAAGGACCGATTTGGAAACTCAGGATGAGGTAACCTGTGCTAATACCTCTGCTATCTTCAAGAATGCTTGGTGGCAGTATCGGAATTACCTGAAGAAAATGTACTTCACTGGCAAAGAAACTCAACAAATTCCCTTACGTTCTCCTGAGACACATTTACTGGACGATGACTGGGAACGCCTTGTTCTGTACTGGTCCCGAACCAAGAATGTGGTAAGGTCTATGAGCTCATTTTTTATTTTTAAGTACTATATGCCTGCGTCTTACTATACTCTGTTCGTGTAGAACAAGTGCTTAAACCTGAAGAACAACTGTTCTCATTTAAGATTCCATTGCTATCATGCATACTGCTTTGCTCTTGTATCACTGTATTTACTCATACAAACTTATTTTTAAATTGAAGAATCCAATCGAAACTCCAATGGCACAACAGGTATGTTTACGCATGTTTCTTTAACAGGTTTGCTCTTATAAATAACTCTGTTGATTTCAATTTCAATTGTGTATACAGTTGACTTCTCATATCATGCACATTACTAGCATCACAACAGAGCCAATAGTGTTGTTGTACATGTAGACCCGTGGTACCCATCTGAAATCTTGTTGTGCCGTGTAGTTTCCCACGCTTTGTGTTCTTTCAGTGCTGCTTTGTCTTGAATTGATATGATTTGAACTGTGTCTCTATTTTGATTTGGCAAGACAATGCAGTGACCATAGGACATAGATATATGTTTGTTTGATGCTTTTATTATGTACTACTTGGCAATAGAAGACTTGGTAGTTTAATCCTATCGACCTTACTAATGAACTGGTTCACCAAAATGAGTTTCATATACTATTACATGCTAAACCTGTTATGTGTCTGCTTGTTTCTTCTTTTAGAATGCTGATAGAATATTGGGGAAGAGTGCCTTATTAAGCAATGGTAAAGGAAGTAATGCAGATAAGGTTCAGGATAGTGAGACATCCTTGTTGGTCTCCAACAAAGCTGATAAAACAGCTAAGGAAAACTATCTTGAAGACAGTGAGACAACCCCAAAGTCCTGTCTTGGTGTAGTGTTCGAGTTACTGGCCACTACTGCTGGCACAAGCTATTCAAACTCACTGTCTGAATCAGTTCAGTTTCTTGAGTCTCAACTACAAGCTGAAAGACATCGATTAGCTGTGCTGCGACAAGAAGCCGAAGAACTGCAGAAGTCCCTGGAGAATTCAGATGCATACTTTCTGGTGCAACAGCAAGCTTTGGAGGATTTTAGCGCCAAACAGGAGAAAGCTAACAAGCTTGCTAAGCTTATTGCCAACATGGTGGATACCCAGGATAACGTTTCTTGAGTTCTTCTGAAGTTGTTTCAGTTATGGGATTGTTTTGCTGCCATGTTTATTTGCACTGGTGGCCAATTTAGATGGCCAGTGTATGTAATATGCTGCTTTGTTCCCTATATTTGCACTGGTGGTGAACTTTGATGCCCAGTGGATGTAATATGTGTAATAGCCATAATAGCCTAGCGTTAGTTGCTTGCTTATTTATTTCCTTATTGTCTTGTTTAGTTGTTTGCTTGTAGTCACTGCAGTTCTTTTTCCGCGTTTTCTAGTGGCCACAATAACCTATTTTTATAACTAGGCCACAATAACCATGGCAACACACGGACTATTGTAACCATGGTCCTGCTACCTGCTGTAGTGACCATGGGCCTCCTATGGGCCGTAGGATCCATGGGCCTTCTATGGGCTGTAGAATCCATGGGCCTTCTACGGGCCGTAGGATCCATGGGCCTTCTACGGGCCATAGGATCCATGGGCCTTCTATGGGCCATCTAATCAATGGGCCTTCTACGGGCCGTATAATCATTTCGCCAAACATGGGCCGTACTATTCATGGACCAATAACGGTCCGCAAAATGCGCCGTAAACGGGCTAGAGTGGAAATCGTTTGTTTATGGCCCGACCATAACGGGCCGTTAATAGGTCGTATTTGATGACGCTATGAAAATAGCCCAACGTGTTAACGGGCCACAATCGGGCCGACTGTAACCACGAGCTGAATTTGGCCCACAAGTGGAACACGCTAGTAACGGATCGTAAGTAACCGAATTCTGGAAATGAGCCCAAGAATAAATGGGCCCTTAGAAGGCCGAAAGTTAACACGGGCTGGAAATGGCCTACGGAATAATGGGTCGTTAATGGGTATAAAACGATATACTATTCATTATGGGCCAGTTTCACCTCGGGCCTTTAATGCGCCCAGAGTTACAAAGGGCCTCGTATGGGCCAAAGACGTCATGGGCCATACATGGGCCAGAAGTTACAACGGGCTGGAACCATATTGGACGGCCCAGATAACGCTACTGGGTCCAATTCGGATAGGCCATAATGGGCCATGAGTTAGCGTGCTGTAAATGGGCTATATGCGAACAGGCCGTTAACAGGCTTTCCATGGGCCGGCCCGCTACCTTCTGACCAAGTCAAACGGGCCGGCCTTTTCACCTGAATGGGCCTCTGTTGGGCCGTGCCACGTGTCGACGTATCATAGGCGCCTCCCGTCCAATGAGTGGATGACATCTGTCCCAACGCTGAGCCGGCACATGGTTCCTCTAGCCATTGAGAATTTTACACGTGGAAAATCCCCATTGGTCCGGGCTGTTAACGGGTTATCGGATCCAAACCAGAACCCGATAGCTTAACGGCGACCCGTTACGGTGGATGCCACGTGTTGGTTACCCTTGACGAAAGCACTTCCATGACGCGCCATTTATCGTCATGGAAGTGGACACTTTCATGATGATAATTTTGGTAATGTCATGGAACACTTGTACGACAGCACAGGTATGACTATCTTGATTATGTCATAAAATTGTCATGGATGTACATGCATGACAGAAAATGTGACCTACTGTGACAAACACGTATCATCACAGAAGTGTATTTTTTTTGTAGTGTAATAGATGGTGTGTTGATGATGAACTCCTTGCTCTTGTGCTTAAAATGATAGTCTCCCCAACACTCAACTCTCTCTCACAGATTTGGCTATGGTGGAAAGATGATTTGAGTGGAAAGCAACTTGGGGAAGGCTAGAGATCAAGATTCTTGTGGTAGGATTGGAATATCTTGGTCTCAACACATGAGTAGGTGGTTCTCTCTCAGAAAATGAGTAGTGGAATTGTAGGCACGTTCTGATGGCTCTCTCACATATGGAGATGGGGGTGGAGGCGTATATATAGCCGCCACACAAAATCCAACCGTTACACACATTTGACCCAACTCGGTCAGACCAAATAGAAGAACTCGGTGAGGCCGATTCAGTTCAAAATGTGAATGTTAGGAATCTCGGTGGGACCGACTGGAACAACTCGGTGGGACCGATGTGCTAGGGCTAGAGCAAAACCTCATCTCGGTGAGACCGATTGCTAGAACTCGGTGAGACCGATTTCAGCAAAGAGCAAATATAGAGTTGGTCAAGCAAACTCGGTGGGACCGATTGCACATTTCGGTGAGACTGAAATAATTGCAACAAGCAACAGAGGGTTTGCAGGGCCATCTTGGTGAGACCGAGATCCGTATCGGTGTAACCGAATTGCTAGGGTTTCTGGCAGTGGCTATGTCAAATGAACTCGGTGGCGCCGGATGGATCATTTCGGTGGGGCCGAGTTTGACTTTGAGTTTTGGACAAATTTGGAAGAGAAACTGGCTGAGGGTTTTGGAGCAATATCACTAAGCACTTAGAGTAAGTAGACCATTAAGCAACACCTCATCCCCTTTTAATAGTATTGGCTTTCCTATGGACTCAGTGTGATCTTGGATCACTAAAATATAAATGAAGAGTCTTGAGCTTTTGCCAATCTTTGTCCTTAGCATTTTGAGGGGTCCACATCTCTAGTCCATGCCATGCCAATCATTGAACTTTCTGAAATATGTAACTTGAATGGATATTAGTTCAATGAGCTATATGTTGTTATGAATTACCAAAACCACCCGGGGATTAGTTGCACTTTCACTGTGCGTCTCCACAAGAACGTCGCCAGCGGTGGCGGCGCGGCTGGAGGATGGCAGTCTACGAGAGCGTACTGTGGGAGTGAGAGGATCGCCGTGCGTCCCCTCAATGAACCGTGACGCCGACGTATCGGCGTGGCGGGGAGGGCGGCTTTGGCGGTGCGAATGGAGTGGAGGGGCTGGGGGGAGGGGGGTTTGGGGAATATTATTGGCAAGTTGGCCGAAGGGCAGTTGAATTTGGGATTTGGGGGGAATTTTTGGGGGGAATTTTCGCGTGATGGGCGAGGGAGTTTGGCGCATGGTCGGTTTCTCTAAATGCGGTCCCACGTGTCAGTGAAGAGGCAAGCCGAAGCGCGTTCCATTTGTGTCAGCCGTGTGCAGGACCGACCGTGTGAGGGGTGCAATGCAACCGAGACAGGCGTGCTGTGAGTGTACCGCCTTTTTGCTTTTAAACTTGGTGCTTCGCGTGATCCATCGATACTACTACTAGTAATCCGGTAATCCCGATAAAACGGCGCGGATGGGTCTTTTCCCGCGCGATATGCTGGGAGGTTGGCTTAGTTGGTTTTTTTAGGACTTTATTTTTTAGGACAAGGCTTAGTTGGTTTGACAAACAGAGCGAGAGAAAGATGTGAGATGCGTGAATGTGTAGTGGACGTACTATTGGAGTGCCTAAGATAAATTGTGTATGTATACCTATGTGTTTATTTACTTCGCATGTTAGCTTTGTCTCGGGTAGAACCTTCTAAACTTAGACCAAGTTTATACACACAAAAGCGAATCATTATTCAATATATTTTCATACAATATATCTTACTATTATTGTGAAAGTTCATATACACCGGACGAGATTCATGCAAACATGGCAGATTTTCATTACATTTTGAACTTTTATAGGACAGAAAAAGAAAAGAAACCCGACCCTAAACCTATTCTACGGCGGCGACTGACATCCACTTTCCTTTGTACTTCCACATCGGCGACGACGTCCTCCATCTGCCATCTCCATGAACGGCGGCGGGGTTCAAGACCCATGAAGTGAAGGTGTGGTCTCCGGCGAGGAAGAGTAGAACACGGGAGACGGACCGGCCAGTTGGCACACCATGCCCTGCTGCCTCCCATGCCCTACTCATCCTCGGAGGAGTCCCCGACCTCGGCGGTGCCGGTGGACGTGAGGTCGATGATGATGGATGTGGACGGTCCGTCGCTTCACCTGCCACATGCGCCACCGAACATTGGACGGCGGCAAGTAGGACGCGTGGCTGGCGGTGCTCCCGTCATCGGCCGCCAGCGTGGCCACCACTTGTGCGGTCGCGTCCGTGTCCGGCTACGCAGGTATTGCGTTGCGAGCGGCGAGTTGAGCGAGGGCGGCGGCCTCCAGCTTCATCCCCGAAGACAAGCTCTCCCGCAGAGCGTTGCCGCTCGCTGTCATGGTGGATGTGGTGCCAGGTAGGAGGATGCGCTATGGTGTGGAGTTTAGCTGGGTGTTGCCGCTTTAAGTAGCGCATTCTGGTGAGGGCAAGCATCCGGGTGCATCAATAAGTCGCCGGAGTTGGTTCCTCGGGCAGCAAGCCTGCTTAATGACGGCATACGGACGGATGGCATGAATGCGGGCAGCTGGCGCCGGCTAGGAATGCACGCGCACGATGACACGAGGGACGAGGGTTTTTTGTGTGCCAGGGTAGTCAGCTACGGGCGTGGCAACATTGGACATGCCCTTTGCTCACATGCGATCCCACATGTCATTGAAAGATGACCCGGCATGGTCTCAGGTCCAGGGGATGCAGTTGGCCGCGCTAGAACACTTCACGGACGCGTCGCGGCGCGCGCACACTTCACCGCCCTGTGCATTCTCGACTAGCCGGGAGTTGATCTGCTGGTCGTGCCACAGTGGTAGCGCCACCCTCGGCACCCAGAAGCTGAGCGTGTCCAGAGGCGATGAGCGTGTCGCTCACCGCGGTCGCCGTGTCCAGAGGCGGTGCAGGAGCTGTGCCACATTGCTGGCCCCCACGGCCCACATGAACGGTTGGCGATGGCGAGGAGATCGTGGGCCAGCTCCTCCATTGGACTAGTCTACGCCACGTCATCCCGACAGGTGTGCCCCACATGTCGGTTTCCCTATTTTCCCGGCCAAATTCAAGCGTCAGTATGGCCTCATTAACACTCGGCCGACCTCTCTCTCTCTTCTAGTCTAGTAGTAAATGACGTGGGAGGGGGAGGGGGAGGGATGTCGGTTTGCTCTCAACTGCCGTCCCACAAGCGAGCGAAAACGCAAGACGAAGCGCGTTCCATTCGGTGAGTGACGTGCAGGGTCCACCATGCCGGGGTGCAACACGAACGCGACAAGAGTGATGTACACCGTCCATTCCTTATGAACTTGCATACTTCGAGTACTCCTTTTTTTAGCACAGTACAGATGCAAGCGCTCATACATGCGCACATACACTCACCCCTATGAACGCACACATGCACACCCTACCCCTATGAGCACCTTCGAGAGACTGAGCCGTCATATCTATATCTCTACTCTCGGTGATGATGGTGTGTTTGCCATCTTGCAATATAGACCGTCCGATCTATATCTGACGGATAGAAAGCAAACTATGGCAATTTTGCAAAAGGATACCCGCACCTCTCTCGTTCATCCTTATCTCCCACAACTTCATTATTGAGTAATTAAAAAAGGAAGCCCCTGGAACAATCTGGCATGGTGGCCGCTGCCAGCGTCGTCCATCCCCATGCCTCCGCTAAGTTCGACCACCAATCACCACCGCGCCCCACTCCTCCTCACCTTATCTCTCATGTTTCTCGAGATATCATTTTTTGATGAAATTCTCGAGATACCATTTTTTCGATGAAATTCTTGAGATATCATTAGTTTTTACACATGGGATTACTCCTGCATGGGTCAATCACAACAAGTGTTTTGTAAAAAAATGCATCCTGATGTTCCGTGCAATGCACAGACATCTTGCTAGTCATCTTGAGATTTACGAAGTCACCGCCTCGTCGTCGACAGGAACGGTGGGGAGGTCCTGATGTCTGCCACATGAAACTCCGAAACTTTGGTCCCATCCCACCCCACAACTCTCCAGGCTCCAGCCGTCCGGCTTTGCAAACTCCGCACAGTCAAAACTGATTGACCGGTCGTCATCGGAACCACTATTCACACCAGAACCTTCGCTGCTTGGCCTACACCAAAACCACACCTCCTCTCCAGCCCATTCCCCCACCTTTCGATCCCCTAGCCCGCATCAGCCATCCCCTAGTTCGTCGGAAAGCCATGGTGCACCGCAAGATCATGTACTACAAGATGCTGACACCGGAGCACCGCGTAGAAATTGCGGTGGCGGTCGGCGCCACAAACCTGCGTTCCCAAGTTTGCTTTGCAGCGGGCCAATCCCCGAGTTCTCTAGAGCCAAGCTCCAAGGAGGAGGAAGCCGATCCAATGTTCATGGCGAAGGTCACGGCGCAGAAGGCCCCCGATGCATATGAGACGATGGACGTCGACTTCGTGCTGGCGTCCGGGTCCCCCATGGTGCAGGCGGACCAACGGTTCAACCTGGCGATCCTAAAGGAGGACCGGGAGGCGGAGGCTCAACTCGACGCGGAGCGCGCGGATGCCGCTGCCATCGAGGCCCTCCTGTAGGCGGAACCGGATGTCGTGGACATGAACCGGGCGGTGGAGGCTCAACTTGACGCGGAGCGCGTGGATGCCGCTGCCATCGAGGCCCTCCTCAGGCAGAACCGGACGTCCTGGACTTGAACCGGGCGGCGGAGGCTCAACTCGACGCAGAGCGCGCGGATGCCGCTGCCATCGAGGCCCTCTTGCAGGCGGAACCAAACATCATGGACATGAACCGGGTGGTGCTCGCATCCGTGCAGAGCGCCCGCACTCTCCGCATGAACGAGTAGCTGGAGGTCGAGGACAACCACAGTGCAGAGACGCACGTCGGCAGCTACGGCTGGTTCGCGCCGGGAGCCAAAGATGATGAGGCCGTCTTGTTCCGCGAGCAGTGATAGTTTTTCTTTATGTTGTTGTTTTTAGGGATCTTTTGCTGTGTAAAAACATATATTTATGCAAGTCGCTTGACTTTCATCATTTGGGTCAGTCGACCATTTCAGGCGGTTGGATGAATATCCTACGTCTCCTAACCCTTCTTCTTCCTCACCTCTTCTTCTTCCCCAACAGACCACCTCACAGGCCGCACGGATCTTCCCCAACATGCGGTTGGATAAACATACTATATGAACAAAAATTATGTGTCAGCGGTAGGATGGCTGAGTTTGGTTTGATCACATGTGGTAGCACGTGTCAGTGAGGGTGCGTTCCCTTGGTTGGGTTTGCGGCATGCAGGAGCGACTGTGTGAGGGTGCGGTGCGACCGCGATAGCCGTGCGCAAGTGTACCTCCTTTTCATTTTGAAAAACTTTAGGCAAGCTTGGCAAAAATGTGTGGCAAAGTATGGCAATGCAAGGCCTAGACCCAAACAGGATACAAGTACATACTACTTGTGTTAAAAAAAGAAAGGCGGGGTTTTCCTTCGCGGGATTGATTGATACAAATCCTCATTTAACGTGTCAATTAATGTGTATCTTTTCTCCAACGCCCAAAGAGCTCACTCATTGCTTCATTAATGCAGCGCCATGCAAACCAACCTTCTCACTTCCGCATGCATGCAAGGGTATATTAATGTCCTTGGTTGCTAGTACGAGGCAAACCCCATCAATTTTGCCTCGATTAGTGTTAGTGGCCATCTGCAAATTGTAATTTTGATACTGGCCTTGTATACAAAAATGGAGGTAGTAACTATTTGACTTCCTTCCCCATTGCGGTGACGTCGACGATATCTCGAACGTTGTGGCTTTGGTGAAGTGCGTTCGATGGAGCACACCATTGAGGGAGACCACGGTAAGTCATTTGCAAGTGCCACCTGCAAGCTGAGACAACCACCTTCTTTGCATCCAGGAAGTCCGTTGAACCAAAGGAGGCATAAATATACTAGTACTACACAATAGCGTCGTCTGTCCAGCTTAGTGCGGTAAGGTGGTTTCTCGAAGAAGACGATGGAGAAGCAGAGTCAGCGAAGAGTGAAATGATGGTTGCTTTGTCCGTGCTTTGTGATTTGACGCCTCACTGCTTTGTGATTTGTGATAGAAGGGACAGGGGAGTAGACTCTGTGCTCTATACTGTACATGCATCCAAGCACGGGAGAAAGAGGAGAGAGGTTGCATTTTTCTATTCCTTCAATCAATCAATTAGGGAGCTTCGGTTCCCTCTTTTTGGCTTTGGCAGCACCCTCCACAATGGTTCCCATCGATGCCAAAAGCTATTTTCACATTTGGCTACACATTGTGGATGCCCTTAACTATACCACTTGGTTTTGCTCATGTGTGCTATCTATACAAATCTCGATTATATTGATCTAAAAAGTTATATCAAGATTAGTAAAAAGGAGGTGATTTTGCCGCGTGGAAGGCGGGGGAGGTTTCTTATTTTTAGAGGACGTTGGCCTGGCGGTTTGCTAATATGCGGTCCCACGTGTCAGTGATTTACCAAGTTGATCTGTGTCCCACATGAGGCAGAACAACGGCAGAAGCAACACGTGGTTAACTTGAAGAAGATGAGGGAGAAGCGGATTCAGCAACGAGTGAAATGGTGGTTGCTTCGTCCCTCCAACTTATTTTTTTAGCATCACTTCGTCCCTCCAACTTAACTGCGGGAAAGGTGCAGCTTTGTGATTTGACACCTCATTTCTCATTACTACGCCGGCGCCATGACCGGGGTGCTTCACCCCTGCTGCTCTGCACTGTTATTTCGGTATGGCACGTGGACCCGGTTGCTTGATGTCCACATGTCGGCGAAAGGGACTAGAACATTTATGAAAGTGAGCGCTCCACTCTTACGATGGAGGAGTACACGACACGGCGGCCCAGTGAACTGTTACTTGTACTGTAGTACTACTATAGTTTTGTTGTTTCACATGATCCATCGATACAAACCCGATTAAACAGGCAAGGGCGAGATTTTTCCCGCGCGGTAGATGATACTAGCCATACATTTCAAAGGCAATTTTAATGTATGCAAACTGAATAATTAAGTAACAACATGAGATCTAGTAAAACTAAAAACACATATGATTTATTATGTTAGAGTGTAGTAGTAGAGCTGTATTGCATAGTTGTTAGATGTAACATGCGAGAACATGTAGAGATGTACTTTTGGAGGGCCTACAGAGAGAAATTGGGCATAAAGTGGATTCAAATATTTGTATTCGTCTTCATAGCATTTGTAACTGATATCTATAGTTTGTACGGTAAACGTGAATGCTTGTTCGCTCTAACGAAACCAGTACAACAATAATGGGGTGGCGTGCGCCAATTTAGGCAGTGGCACGTTGGCCTACTCAGCTCCACAGAGAGAGCGAGAGAAGAGATAAATACACTGGCGGTCAGTGTATTTCAAGCGAAAAGCGTAATACGGTCACCGGACTTCAGAATACACTCATTACAGTCACTATATACATTTTACGGTGATTATACGGTCACTTCCTCACCGTTCAGCATCGGATTGCACTCTGTTGACCGGCCAAATAGTCTGCATGGCACTATGTTGACTGGTTAAATTGACCACGTTCCTTGTGGGTCCCACCTGTCAGTTCGCATCGGAAAAAAGCAAGATAAACACAAATTTACGCAGGCGCGACAAGACTCCAACCCATACGCGGGAACCACCTGGTTGTGTATGTGTTTGTCAGGGCCTGGTGTGTGCGCATGCACGTGTAAGTTGAGCACTTGAGCGTGAGCGTGTGTATTGGTCGTGTGGTGTGTGCATGCATGCGTGCGTGTGAGTGTTGCGCTCGTGCGTGGCTGCGTGTGTACGTGTGAGTGTTGCGTGCATGCAGTTCGTGTGCATGCATGCGTGTGTGTATAGTCACCACACCAGCTCCTGTGTGTTAAAATGGACGGCTCAGCATACCAATACAAGGCCACCTTGTCCGCTGTGCCCGTGGTCATGACTTCGAACCACCGTCCAATATTTTTTATCATTTGTTTTTATTCTTATACACACCGACAGGTGGGCCCAATGGTAGTGAGATAATGTGATGCAACACTAGAGGTGCCACGTGGAGCGTTTAACTGGTCAACTAGTCATGTCTTGAACAAATACAAAGCTGTACGGTGAGCCCGTGACTGTATAATAACCACAAAACGTAAATGGTGACCGTAATGAGTGGATTCTGAAGTCCAATGTAATTATCGTGCTTTCGCTTCAAATACAATGATCGTCACTACATATATCACGAGAGAAAGATGAAACATGCGTGAATGTGCTGGGGCCGTACTTTTAGAGGACCTGGAGATAGTTTGTGTGCGTACGTGAAAGGGGCATAGAGGCGGTGTGTGCGATGGAGAGAGAGATGCTCTTTGTTTCTCTTTATTATGACTAACTTTATATATAGTATAAAAATATAAAAATTCACTGTGCGGAATAAATATCACTGGGTGCACCATGCAATGGAAATTAACTTTCATACTCAATATAACTTTGTAATGTTGTATATATGTAGAAATTCTAAAATAATTTTTTGGCCACACTTTGTGTGGTTTTATTCAAAAGGAATGTTGTATGCGAAGTAAACGTGAAGAGAGGGCTTTTTAGATCAATGGGGTACGTGATAAGATGTAACATGTGTGAGTGTGTAGTTGACGTATTTGGCAGGGCCTAGAGAGGGTATGTGTACGTATTCGAGAGAGGCATGGATAGAGGGGGTGGCGGCGGGGGGGGGGGGGCGACGTGGGAGAGATAGCACGAGAAATGAGAGAGGTCTAGCGAGAGAGAGGCGAATAGGATGTCACGGCGAGAGATGCCCTTGAGTGTGTACATGCAAGGGGGGAAGGGATAGAGGCATGAGGAGAAACTATTTTGTGTGGTGTCTGTGTTGGTATGTGTGGGTGTGAGAAGATAATGAGACCTAGGGGCAGAGGGTGTGTCACCGCATGAGGTCCGGTGGGCCGAGGTGAGGCCCTTGGGTCGGTTCCGTCTTGCGCCGCATTGGTCGACCCGTGACGCATTCAGGGAGACCCATGGAGGACTAGTCGTACAAGACAAAGATACCAGAGTCGTGAAGGACTTTGTGTCCACTGACAAAGCCGTCTAGGATTTGTAACCCTAGGTCCTCGAACTAAGGTAACCCCTTGTCTCTGATATTACCATTCATCCAACCTAACTTTAAGGGGCATCCTACAGAATGCTCTGCTGGAATCATATTCGTAAATTAGGAAGAGAGGTGGAGACAATGCGTGCGAGACAGGCCTAAAGATAATATGCGTGCGGAAGACACGTAGGCAGGTCTATGTATAGAGAAAGGGTCGATGGGGATTGTGTGTGCGTATCGTTGAGAGGAGAGTGCTTGTGATAAAGGTAGTGAAACAGTCGTAAATGGTTTGCGAGAGGGACGGAGGGTGATATCAGAGCATGTGTGCGAGAAAGACACCTCGGGAGAGAGTGTGTGAGCATGTGTGAGAGACCACCGATGGATACACCGTGTGCGCGTATGTGTGAGAGAGAAAGTTAGCATGTGTGTGAGGAGGGGCCTATGGAGTGAAACTACACGTAAAGACTGATGTACACATTGATTAAAATATAAATTGTATCCAAATATTAGAATGGGATCATGATATTTGCAATTCGCATAAGAATGGTCATTGATCCATCAGACATCTATATTCTATCGAATTTGAGCATGTCTATGTTATTATTCAACATAATTGATCCATAAGTCGGTATTTTGAACTCCAGACAATGCATCGCTTTAGAAATTTGAATATAAATGTGAGTATAGTTCATGTTGTGTGTGTAAAGCACATTATACATACAAAAGTTACACAATGAACATTATATAGCTAGCTAGGAACTAGCATACATTTGAATTCAACTTAAGGTGGTTTAAAAAATTCGAATTCAACATGAAGTCCATTCAATTATTTGAATTCGAGATCATGGCAGTTGTAAATCATACCTAAATTATGGGGGCACCAATCTTTGCTCTGCTTTTGTACATAATAGCATATATAGTCGTGTACAAAATAGATTCAAATTTACCTCCTCCATTCCAAAATATCGTAGTTATAGGATTTTCAAGTGTCAAAATTTCAAAAAGAAGCGCCATAATTTAATGAGTTTTTCAAACATACAAGGTCACATTTAACGTTGTCTATTTAGGTCAATCCTCAAAGTTCAAGAGTACTCTAAACATGAATGCTTCTGTTTCAAAATTTTGAACGAAGCCCAAAAGCCTCTACTCGCCCGAAACCGCGTGAGACCAATGTTTGGTAGAAGGAAATTACTTTTCTAACTCCGACCCATGAAACCTACCGGCCCAATGTCCAAAGGTCTAAACCGGGGTAGGTTTGTAACTTCATCTAGACGCCACGCAACTGCCTGCGAAAAACATTCATACACTGTGGCCGCCTAAACACACATGCGCTCAGCCGAAATTGCTCCTGCCCACTATTTGGGACACCTGGGATTACCGTCCTACCCCCGACCCGCAATAGGTCCGAAATTTAAGAGGGGGGCAAAGTTTGTGTACTTTCCCCAAATTTCAAACAAGCGCGTCCCATCTGTTAAAAAAACAAAAACAAGCGCGTCCCAGACCGAAACATGATTCCCCCTTAGCTCCCCCCGCCCCCCCGTCTGATTCCCCATTCGTACTCCGTGGGCGCCAAAACTACCTCTCCACCAGCCGCGAAACCCCAGCGTCCTCCGTCCGCCACCCCATCCCACCCATCAACCGCCGCCCTCCTCCATCATGCTGGAGCCAATACCCCGATGTCATCGTCCACCGCAACCGCAACCGCAATGCCCTCCACGGCTAGTAGTTGAAGCCGAGGCCGAGCTGCCTCCAGGATGTCGATGTGCGCCGTACCCGAGCCAGTTCAACCACGCCATCCTGCGCCTCACCACTGCCGCTCCAACGTCACCACCGTCCACCGCACCGGAGTTGTTCCCGCTACGCCATCCTTCGCCGCCTTGGATCTGCTTCCCCTCCGCCGACAGACGGCCACCGCAACACAGTCAACAATTTGGCCATGGGTTCGTCCAAGGCTCCACCCTCCTCCAAAACATCGGTTCCCCCGGTAAAAAGAAGACACATCGCCGCGAAATAAGGAGGGCACAGCATTGGCAACCGGAACTGGTACTCCTCTTCCCTTATTCGTGCAAATCTTACGTGTCTGCTTGCACGGTATTCATCCCACAGAAGACACTAGTTGACCGCTTCTTCCTACACCTTCTTCCTGATACTAGATATTCCTAGTAACTCGCGATGCACAAGGTTTCTCCTCATATACTATTTCACCTTAGCTAGAGGTCTGTCGTCTCCCTAGATTTCAATTTCTGGTCAGTTGATTCCCAATTAAAGGAAGCGTTCCCCAGTGTAACAGGCGCTAGTCTGCCTATTACGCCGGGGAAGCAGCGCCTCGCTGTTTATCTTAGGGGTGTGTGGGGCCTAGGAGCTACTGGCGCCCGATCTGGAGGTCGGCCAGGCTTAAAGGGATGGTCGGGGGGCGCTGATGACCAACAATTATAGGGGATCTATCGTAGTCCTTTCGATAAGTAAGAGTGTCAAACCCAAAGAGGAGCAGAAGGAAATGACAAGCAGTTTTCAGCAAGGTATTTTCTGCAAGCACTGAAATTATTGGTAACAGATAGTTGTGTGATAAGGTAATTCGTAACGGGTAACAAGTAACAAAAGTAACTAAGGTGCAGCAAGGTGGCCCAATCCTTTTTGTAGCAAAGGACAAGCCTGGACAAACTCTTATATAAAGCAAAGTGCTCCCGAGGACACATGGGAATTACCGTCAAGCTAGTTTTCATCATGCTCATATGATTTTCTCGTTCGTTACTTTGATAATTTGATATGTGGGTGGACCGGTGCTTGGGTGCTGCCCTTACTTGGACAAACCTCCCACTTATGATTAACCCCTCTCGCAAGCATCTGCAACTACAAAAGAAGAATTAAGATAAATCTAACCATAGCATGAAACATATGGATCCAAATCAGCCCCTTACGAAGCAACGCATAAACTAGGGTTTAAGCTTCTGTCACTCTAGCAACCCATCATCTACTTATTACTTCCCAATGCCTTCCCCTAGGCCCAAATCATGGTGAAGTGTCATGTAGTTGACGTTCACATAACACCACTAGAGGAAAGACAACATACATCTCATCAAACTATCGAACGAATACCAAATTCACATGATTACTTATAACAAGACTTCTCCCATGTCCTCAGGAACAAACGTAACTACTCACAAAGCATATTCATGTTCATAATCAGAGGGGTATTGAATAGCATTAAGGATCTAAACATATGATCTTCCACCGAATAAACCAACTAGCATCAACTACAAGGAGTAATAAACACTACTAGCAACCCACAGGTACCAATCTGAGGTTTTGAGACAAAGATCGGATACAAGAGATGAACTAGGGTTTGAGAGGAGATGGTGCTGGTGAAGATGTTGATGGAGATCGACCCCCTCTCAATGAGAGGATCGTTGGTGAAGACGATGGCTTCGATTTCCCCCTCCCGGAGGGAAGTTTCTCCAGCAGAACAGCTCCGCCAGAGCCCTAGATTGGTTCTGCCCAGATTCCGCCTTGAGACGGTGGCGCTTTGTCCCAAAAGCTTCCTTATGATTTTTTTCAGGTCAAAACACACCATATAGCAGAAGGTGGGCATCGGGGGCCTGCCAGGTGGCCCACAAGGTAGGGAGGCGTGCCCCCCACCCTTGTGGCTGCCTGGTGGGTCCCCTCAGGTGCTTTCTTTGCCCAATATTTTTTATTTATTCCAAAATAATTCTCCGTGAAGTTTCAGGACTTTTGGAGTTGTGCAGAATAGGTCTCTCAGATTTGCTCCTTTTCCAGTCCAGAATTCCAGCTGCCGGCATTCTCCTTCTTTATGTAAACCTTGTAAAATAAGAGAGAAAAGGCATAAGTATTGTACTAGAATGTGTAATAACAGCCCATAATGCAATAAATATCAATATAAAAGCATGATGCAAAATGGATGTATCAACTCCCCCAAGCTTAAACCTCGCTTGTCCTCAAGCGAAAGCTGAAATCGAAAAATATGTCCACATGTTTAGAGATAGAGGTGTCGATAAAATAAAATACGGACATGAGGGCATCTTGATCATCTTTAGAACAGCAACAAATATTGTCATATAATTTCTTATGCTAAAGTATCAATTCGTTCACAAGGTAAAGTATGAATCAGAAATTTCATTGAAAACTAACAAACTATGATCTCAGTCATTGAAGCAATTGCAATTTATCATAACAACGGAAAGAGTCAATTCAAGAGCTTTTCAGCAAGTCCACATACTCAACTATCATTTAATCTTTCACAATTGCTAACACTCACGCGATACTTATGGTTTCGAAGCCTCAGTCAGACACAGAGAAAGATAGGGGCTTATAGTTTCGCCTCCCAACCTTTTACCTCAAAGGTAATGTCAACAATAATACTTTATGAGAACCTACATCCGAGTGGATATAAATATCTAGATCCTTTCCAACACATAGTGCTTGCCAAAAGAAAAAGTATAAAAAGGAAAGGTGAAGATCACCATGACTCTTGTATAAGGGTAGAAGATAAAAGTAAAAGATAGGCCCTTCGCAGAGGGAAGCAGAGGTTGTCATGCGCTTTTATTGTTGGATGCACAAAATCTTAATGCAAAAGAACGTCACTTTATATTGCCGCTTGTGATAAAGAACTTTATTATGCAGTCCGTCACTTTTATTTCTTGCATATCACAAGTTCGTATAAAGCTTATTTTCTTCACACTAATAGATCATACATATTTAGAGAGCAATTTTTATTGCTTGCACCGATGACAACTTACTTGAAGGATCTTACTTAATCCATAGGTAGGTATGGTGGACTCTCATGGCAAAACTGGTTCAAGGGATGTTTGGATGCACAAGTAGTATCTCTACTTGGTGCAAAGAATTTGTCTAGCATAAGAAGGAAAAGCAAGCTCAACATGTTGGAGGATCCAAGACCCTATAACTTCTATTCGGATATAAGAAAACATAACCCATTATGTTGTCTTCCTTGTCCAACATCAACTTTTTAGCATGTCATATTTTAATGAGTGCTCACAATTACAAAAGATGTCCAAGATAGTATATTTATATGTGAAACCTCTCTTTCTTTATTACTTCCTATTAATTGCAACAACGACCAAAACTATGTTTGTCAACTCTCAACAACTTTTATTCATCATACTCTTTATATGTGAAGTCATTACTCTCCATAAGATCATTATACGATCTTTTTATTTCTTTTTATTCTTTCTTTTATTTATTCCCTCAAGATCAGAGCAAGAAAGCAAAGCCCTCAACTCAAAACTACTCTTTATTATATAACTCACGGACTCGCTTACATAGATAGATCTCGAAACAAAACTCAAAGCTAGATCATACTAAAACTTTTATTCTACTAGATCAAGATA
Organism: Thinopyrum elongatum; assembly: GCA_011799875.1. Taxonomy (NCBI): domain Eukaryota; kingdom Viridiplantae; phylum Streptophyta; class Magnoliopsida; order Poales; family Poaceae; genus Thinopyrum; species Thinopyrum elongatum. The sequence goes on along the minus strand of CM022297.1, from coordinate 351,328,900 downwards.
TAACCAAAAGGATCGAACAAAAAAAGGTAAAAGTAAAGGTGTGATGGTGATACGATACCGGGGCACCTCCCCCAAGCTTGGCAGTTGCCAAGGGGAGTGCCCATACCCATGTATTTAGATCTCTTTCCTCGGAGGTGGTGATGATGGAGTTGTTGATGTATCCGTCAGCTTTATTAAGGCACCTTTCAGGGCTTGCAATTCTCGGAGCACTTGTTGGAGCGTATTTGCATTCTTCTGTATCTGCTCCAAAAGATGCTTATTTTCAGGCCACCAAGAACCTTTCCTTGCATTGCTTTCACTTGGACGGGATATGTCCCAATTGGAGGGTATATGCGTATGTGGGGTGTTCTCCACTCCGTAATTATGAACCAAATTATGAAAGTTGTTCCGATGTAACCTGTGTAAGGGCCTCCTAGGGGGAAGCCCTTCTCAAACCTCTTGGTCTTCATGGTTTTTTGTAGTACCTATTGCTTGATGGGGATTTGGAATAGTGGAGATGCCCACCAGAGTACCTCTCTCCAATGCCGGAGGCTGTTCCTCAAGCGATTCTCCTTCATCCTCCTCCATCATAGCTTCCTCGGCATTCTCCCTTCTAATTTCCATCTGCATCAACCAAGCATCACCGTCCGTGTTGTTGGAGGAGGAGGATGACATGATGCTTGGCCTTGAAAACTCTGGCAGAAAATAGTTCAAAACAAAAATAGGAGATTTTGCCGTGGTACGGTGGTCGAAACCTTCGGGAGATTATATAATGAATTTTTACCGACTAAAAGAAGTATTGTGCAAGAAAATGGAGTCTGGAGGGCACACGAGGTGGCGGCAAGGGTGCGGGGCGCGCCCAGGGGGGTAGGGCGCGCCTCCCTACCTTGTCGCTTCCTCATGCACTTTTCGGACTACTTTCAATTTTCCTAATTTTTTAAATATTCCAAAACGGAGAAAAATTACCATTAAAATAGTTTTGGTGTCGGTTTGCTTACCGTACCACATACCTATTCCTTTTCGGAGTCTGAAACGTTTTGGAAAGTATCCCTTATGTACTCCTCCGGTGTTATGCTATTAATAATATTCGTCTCGACATTTATGGGAGTACCTGAAATATAATGTTTGATTCTTTGACCGTTTACCACCTTCGGGTTGGTACCTTCGGCATTGTTGATCTTGATGGCACCAGAACGATAGACCTCCTCGCTAATGTAAGGACCTTCCCATTTAGAGAGAAGCTTTCCTGCAAAAAATCTTAAACGAGAGTTATATAGCAAAACATGATCACCTACATTAAACTCACGCTTTTGTATCCTTTTGTCATGCCATCTTTTAACTTTTTCTTTAAACAACTTGGCATTCTCATAAGCTTGGGTTCTCCATTCATCAAGCGAGCTAATGTCAAATAACCTCTTCTCACCAGCAAGTTTGAAATCATAGTTGAGCTCTTTAATAGCCCTATACGCTTTATGTTCTAGTTCTAGAGGTAAGTGACATGCTTTTCCATAAACCATTTTATACGGAGACATACCCATAGGGTTCTTATAAGCAGTTCTATAAGCCCATAATGCATCATCAAGTTTCTTAGACCAATTCTTTCTAGATCTATTAACAGTCTTTTACAAAATTAATTTAATCTCTCTATTACTCAATTCCACTTGACCACTAGACTGAGGGTGATATGGAGATGCAATTCTATGGTTGACATCATATTTAGCAAGCATTTTACGGAAAACACCATGACTAAAATGTGAACCACCATCAGTCAGTAATATCTAGGGACTCCAAACCTCAGAAAAATAACTTCTTTAAGCATCTTAATAGAAGTGTTATGATCAGCACTACTAGTTGGAATAGCTTCTACCCACTTAGTAACGTAATCAACAACAACTAAAATATGTGTATACCCATTAGAGGAAGGAAAAGGTTCCATATAATCAAAGCCCCAAACATCAAATGGTAACAAGTGAATAATTCATAGGCATTTCCTGACGTCTACTAATATTGCCAATTCTCTGGCATTCATCACAAGACAAGACAGACTTACGGGCATCCTTGAAGAGAGTAGGCCAATAAAACCAGATTGCAATATCTTGTGTGCAGTTCTGTCTCCAGCATGGTGTCCTTCGTAAGCTTCGGAGTGGCACTTGCGTAGGATCTGTTCCTGTTCATGCTCAGGTACACAACGTCTAATAACACCATCTACTCCTTCTTTATAAAGGTGTGGGTCATCCCAAAAGTAATGTCTTAAATCATAGAAAAAGTTTTTCTTTTGCTGGTATGTGAAACTAGGTGGTATAAATTTAGCAACAATGTAATTAGCATAATCAGCATACCATGGAGTATTACGAGAAGCATTTATGATAGCTAATTGCTCATCAGGAAAGCTATCATCAATGGGTAGTGGGTCATCAAGAACATTTTCTAACCTAGACAAGTTGTCTGCAACGGGGTTCTCAGCTCCCTTTCTATCAATAATATGCAAATCAAATTCTTGCAGTAAGAGAACCCATCTAATAAGTCTAGGTTTAGCATCTTTCTTTTCCAGAAGGTATTTAATAGCAGCATGATCAGTGTGAACAGTTACTTTGGAATCAACAATATAAGATCTGAACTTATCACAAGCAAAAACAACAGTTAAAAAATCTTTTTCAGTAGTAGCATAATTTCTCTGGGCATTGTCTAGAGTTTTACTAGCATAATGAATAACATTCAATTTTTTATCAACTCTTTGTCCTAGAACAACACCAACAGTATAATCACTAGCATCACACATAATTTCAAAGGGTAGATTCCAGTCAGGTGGTTGAACAATAGGTGCAATAATCAAGGCTTTCTTAAGTATTTCAAATGCTTCTACACAATCATCATCAAAAACAAAGGGAACATCTTTTTGCAAAAGATTAGTGAGAGGCCTAGAAATTTTAGAGAAGTCTTTAATAAACCTCCTATAGAAACCAGCATGACCAAGGAAACTTCTTATACCTTTGATATCTTTAGGACACGGCATCTTTTCAATAGCATCTACTTTAGCTTTATCAACTTCAATACCTCTTTCAGAAATTTTATGCCCCAAGACAATACCTTCATTAACCATAAAGTGGCACTTCTCCCAATTCAATACAAGATTAGTTTCTTCACATCTCTGCAAAACTCGATCAAGGTTACTTAAGGAATCATCAAAAGAAGTTCCGTAAACAGAGAAATCATCCATGAAAACCTCAACAATCTTTTCACAAAAGTCAGAGAATATAGCAGTCATACATGTTTGAAAGGTAGCAGGTGCATTGCATAAACCAAAAGGCATACGTCTATAAGCAAAGGTACCGAAAGGGCAAGTAAAAGTGGTCTTTTCTTGGTCCTCTTTTGACACATGTATTTGAGAAAAACCAGAATAACCATCTAGAAAACAAAAATGTGTATGTTTGGATAATCTTTCTAGCATTTGATCAATAAAAGGTAGAGGGTAATGATCTTTTCTAGTAGCTTTGTTTAATTTGCGAAAATCAATTACCATTCTATAACCTGTAATAATTCTTTGTGGAATCAATTCATTCTTATCATTAGGAACAACAGTAATACCTCCCTTCTTAGGGACACAATGAACAGGACTTACCCATCTACTATCAGCAATAGGATAAATTATACCTGCTTCCAGAAGTTTTATTATTTCATTTCTTACCACTTCCTTCATCTTAGGATTTAACCGTCGTTGGTGATCAACAACTGGTTTAGCATCAGGCTCCATATTAATTTTGTGCTGACATAGAGTGGGACTAATGCCCTTAAGATCATCAAGAGTATATCCAATAGCAGCACGGTGCTTCCTCAGAGTTTTCAGTAATTTCTTTTCTTCATGCTCTGAAAGGTTAGCACTAATAATAACAGGATATATATTCTTTCATCAAGATAAGCATATTTCAAAGTATCCGGTAATTGTTTAAGCTCAAACACGGGATCACCCTTGGGTGGAGGAGGATCTCCAAGGATTTCAACAGGCAAATTGTGTTTCAAAACAGGCATTTGGTTAAAGAATATTTCATCTAACTCCTTTCTTTCATTCATAAACATATCATTTTCATGATCTAGTAAATATTGTTCTAAAGGATCAGTAGGAGGCACGGCAATAGAAGCAAGACCAATGATTTCATCCTTACTAGGCAATTCCTTATCATGGGGTTGTCTACGAAATTTAGAGAAATTAAAATCATGAGACACATTCCCAAAGTTTACAGTAACAATTTCTTTCTCACAGTCTATCCTAGCATTAACAATATTCAAGAAAGGTCTACCAAATATAATGGGACAAAAATCATCTTGTGGGGAACCAAGAACAAGAAAATCAGTAGGGTATTTTATTTTCCCACACAAGACTTCAACATCTCTAACAATCCCAATTGGTGATATAGTATCTCTATTGGCAAGTTTAATAGTAACATCAATATCTTCTATCTCAGCAGGTGCAATACCATTCATAATTTCTTGATATAAGGTATAAGGAATTGCACTCACACTAGCACCCACATCACATAAACCATGATAACAATGATCTCCTATTTTAACAGAAACAACAGGCATGCCAACAATAGGTCTATGTTTATCTTTAATATCAGGTTTAGCAATTCTAGCAGCTCCACCACAGAAATAAATAACATGCTCATCAATATTATCGACCAAGAGATCTTTAACCATAGCAATACTAGGCTCAACTTTAATTTGTTCAGGGGGTGTAGGTGTTCTAATATTACTCTTATGAACCACAGTTGAAGCTTTAGCATGATCCTTTATTCTAACAGGGAAAGGTGGTTTCTCAATATAAGCAGTAGGAATAATAGGATCAACATTATAAGTAATAGTTTCTTCTTCAACTTTAATAGGTTCTACTACTTTTACTTCAATGGGAGGATGATATTTAAACCACTTCTCCTTAGGGAGATCAACATGAGTAGCAAATGATTCACAAAAGTAAGCTACTATCTCAGAGTCAAGTCCATATTTAGTGCTAAAATCACGAAAAGCATCGGTATCCATGAAAGATTTAACACAATCAAACTTGAGGTTTATACCTGACTCCTTACCTTCGTTGAGTTCCCAATCTTCAGAGTTGCATTTAATTCTTTCCAATAAATCCCATTTGAATTCAATAGTCTTCTACATAAAAGAACCAGTACAAGAAGTATCGAGCATGGATTGATCATTACGAGAAAGCCGAGCATAAAAATTCTGAATACTAATTTCCCTTGAGAGCTCATGATTGGGGCATGAATATAACATTGACTTCAGACTCCCCCAAGCATGAGCCATACTTTCTCCTTCATGAGGCCAAAAATTATAAATATAATTCCGATCACAATGAACCAGATGCATAGGATAAAACTTTTGATGAAATTCTAATTTCAATCGGTTGTAGTTCCATGATCCAATATCATCACATAGCCTATACCATGTCAATGCCTTTCCCTTCAAAGATAAAGGGAAGACCTTCTTCTTGACATCATCCTCGGGCAAACCTGCAAGCTTAAATAATCCATAAACTTCATCCACATAGATTAGGTGCATATCGGGATGTAATGTTCCATCTCCTGCATAAGGATTAGCTAGCAGTTTCTCTATCATACATGAAGGAATTGCATAATAAATATTTTCAGTAGGTGCAGTAGGTTGAGGAGCAACTCTTTGCTCTTCCGGTCGAGGTGAAGATACCCCGAACAAGCCCCTCAAAGGATTATTTTCCATAGTGATAAGTGACAGTAAATTTCAGCACACTATATAAATGTTTCCTTACCAAATTCCACTTACCAAAGGCGCTTCACTCCCCAGCAACGGCGCCAGAAAAGATTCTTGATGACCCACAAGTATAGGGGATCTATCCTAGTCCTTTTGATAAGTACGTGTGTCAAACCCAACGAGGAGTAGAAGGAAATGACAAGCAGTTTTGAGCAAGGTATTTTCTGCAAGCACTGAAATTATCGGTAACAGATAGTTGTGTGATAAGATAATTCGTAACGGGTAACAAGTAACAAAAGTAACTAAGGTGCAGCAAGGTGGACCAATCCTTTTTGTAGCAAAGGACAAGCCTGGACAAACTCTTATATAAAGCAAAGTGCTCCCGAGGACACATGGGAATTACCGTCAAGCTAGTTTTCATCATGCTCATATGATTCGCGTTCGTTACTTTGATAATTTGATATGTGGGTGGACCGGTGCTTGGGTGCTGCCCTTACTTGGACAAACCTCCCACTTATGATTAACCCCTCTCGCAAGCATCCACAACTATGAAAGAAGAATTAAGATAAATCTAACCATAGCATGAAACATATGGATCCAAATCAGCCCCTTACGAAGCAACGCATAAACTAGGGTTTAAGCTTCTGTCACTCTAGCAACCCATTATCTACTTATTACTTCCCAATTCCTTCCCCTAGGCCCAAATCATGGTGAAGTGTCATGTAGTCGACGTTCACATAACACCACTAGAGGAAAGACAACATACATCTCATCAAAATATCGAACGAATACCAAATTCACATGATTACTTATAACAAGACTTCTCCCATGTCCTCAGGAACAAATGTAACTACTCACAAAGCATATTCATGTTCATAATCAGAGGGGCATTGAATAGCATTAAGGATCTGAACATATGATCTTCCACCGAATAAACCAACTAGCATCAACTACAAGGAGTAATCAACACTACTAGCAACCCACAGGTACCAATCTGAGGTTTTGAGACAAAGATCGGATACAAGAGATGAACTAGGGTTTGAGAGGAGATGGTGCTGGTGAAGATGTTGATGGAGATTGACCCCCTCTCGATGAGAGGATCATTGGTGATGACGATGGCTTCGATTTCCCCATCCCGGAGGGAAGTTTCTCTGGCAGAACAGCTCCGTTGGCGCCCTAGATTTGTTCTGCCCGGGTTCCGCCTCGAGGCGGCGGCGCTTTGTCCCGAAAGCTTATGATTTTTTTTTCAGGTCAAAACACACCATATAGCAGAAGATGGGCATCGGGGGCCTGCCAGGTGGCCCACAAGGTAGGGAGGTGCGCCCAGGGGGTAGGGCGCCCCCCCACCCTTGTGGCTGCCTGGTGGGTCCCCTTAGGTGCTTTCTTCGCCCAATATTTTTTTATTTATTCCAAAATAATTCTCCGTGAAGTTTCAGGACTTTTGGAGTTGTGCAGAATAGGTCTCTCAGATTTGCTCCTTTTCCAGTCCAGAATTCCAGCTGCCGGCATTCTCCTTCTTTATGTAAACCTTGTAAAATAAGAGAGAAAAGGCATAAGTATTGTACTAGAATGTGTAATAACAGCCCATAATGCAATAAATATCAATATAAAAGCATGATGCAAAATGGACGTATCAGGCGCTGCCAAGCACGGCGGTGGTGTGAGGTCGAGGGGAGGGCGGGGCGGCGGAGGCAGGGGTCTGCGCCGGTGGTCGCTGGTGGTTTGTGAAAGATCATCAACAGTGACTGGCGGGAGGTAGACGAAGGCCATCTTCCCATTCCTTGTAGATCGGACGGTTCATAAAAAAATCGACTGACCTATTTATTTTTAGTCGACTGTTATTTTGATAGGACCACATATGGTGGTGTGCTGGAGGAGTACCTGCATTTCCCAACCATCCCTATGCTCATATATTACAAAATCATAAGGAGTAGAATCTAATTTTGTTTGCCATGCAATGTTGTAGAGCTATCATATGCCTCCTGTCATTTATTTTTCGGCCACCTGCTATCTGCTACTTTTACAGTGCACTAGTTCTGCACACACTTCATCCATACTCTCACTATTGTTTTTTTATGCATGGGTATTTCAGCCTCTGCCAAACGGTTGATAGAAGCACGAAATAAAAGAGAGAAGTCGCTCCAGCTTTCTTCGTGCTTAGGCAAGACATGTTTCGGCACTATAAAGGGTGAAGTGTCAGCAGATGGAGACGGTAAACGTAGCTCTGGAGTTGATGATCTCGCTCACCATGAACCACCATCCCAGGTGCTTGCTTTAACTTCGCGGTGTCATATGTGGTTGCATGTTTCATATGGTGTCTAGCTTGTATTCGAAAGGCCGAAGTCAGTCTTTATTAAGATAAGAAAAGATATTTTTTACATGAACCACTATCCCGGGAGCACCAGAAGCCAAATAGCTAGTCAGGGAACTGGCCGAGCCAGTGACAAGCCCAGCACAGACAGGCATCACCTGCAAGACAACTAAAAAGCCACGGTGGTGGCTGACGGTGTCCTGGACTAGGGGGGTACTCACCACATCGTCTCCCGATTAGTTGGATTGGGCCGAGGACCCCCAGGGCCATTTACTCATGGGCCAGTTCGGACAGCCGAAGTATACACGAGGAAGATTCCACAAGACTTGGTGATCAAGACAAGGACTCCTCTCCACCGGCGTATTCGACTAGGACTCTTGTTATCCTAGGCCTCTGGTACATTATATAAGCCGAGGCCGGGCTAGTCGATAAGGGGGCTAGATCATTATGACATTACTCATCATACCCCTTGGGTTTAGACCACAACATATGATCTCGAGGTAGATCAACTCTGTACCTTGATACTTCATCAATATAAACAAGAGCAGGACGTAGGGTTTTACCTCCATAGAGAGGGCCCGAACCTGGGTAAAACACCGTGTTCATTGTCTCTGTTACCATTGATCCTAGATCCACAGCTCGGGACCCCCTACCCGAGATCCGCCGGTTTGACACCGACATTGGTGCTTTCATTGAGAGTTCCGCTGTGTGATCGGCAAAGGATCAATGGCTCGCCCGCAGATCAACTGCGACGTCGGCATCTTCGTCGCCGGCTCGACTAGTCACCTTGGCTCGACCGAGGACTGCGCTCCATCTCCGATCATCATGTTCGGATGAGAGCCTTCATCAAACATCAACTCCGATCTCTATCATGATCACGGAGGAATCATCCTTGGAGCTCGGGGGCTCAATGTCAACATTGCCCTCGGGCGACCGTGATGTTTTTCTAGACAGCAAACTTTTATCCATCTCCACTGCCTCCTCGAGTGTCGTTTTAACGATTGCTTTGGTGTAATTGTGCGGAATTAAGTCTACAACAACCATGCAAAATTTCGTCGAGTTCCGATGGAGGAATCTCCGGCGATCTCCGATATACCGGAGCCCTATCGAATCTGGATGGGAATCTAGACAAGTTTGGAGCGTGGTGTTCAGCATGTAGCTCGGACGTCCTTTGGAAGATCCAACCGTTGATCGGCTGCGGAATTCCTGTATCTACCATCCCTCAAAATTTCAGCTCAATCCGACGGTTTAAACTCCGGGAACCTTCTGATGAGTGGACCAATTTTCAGATCTGTTTTCTGCGTGAATATGGATCTGACCCGAATTCCTGTTTCTTTATGAACGTGATATTGGACAACCTTTTTAAAGGAATTTTCTTCTAGGGTATTGTGCGTTGTTTTTAAACACGTGCCCATAAAATTTTAAGCCTCCTCTGAGGAAATCTTCACCATCACGCTGGTGTCAAACCAGTCCGGCAATATTGCTCCACGGCTGCCGACCTGCGCTAGACGCGTCGTCGCTTTTTGAGCCGAGCTTAACTTCTTCGGATCATCATCTCGGCGAGCCGAACAAGAGTTCGGAATCGCCAAGGATAAATCATCACCAACATCACCGCCCCACGGATTACACGAAGCGGGCACACCGGCATCGCCGCATGGCCACTTCATCAAGCCGGCATTGACCGCGTCACAAGTTACGACCTGCGTCAGCATGGCCGCACTGTTGCTCCTTCAAGCCGATGTCCATCACGCTGAACTGCTTCAACACCTCGGCTGACATGGCAACTGCAACGTCTCCTTGCCGACCTGCTCTGTCACCTCGGCTAGACCGGGGGCTTTGCCATCTCTTCATCAACCTACTCCGGAGACTTCGGCGTCACCAGCCGACCAGCTTCGTTACGTTAACTGGACCGGGGGCTTTGCCTCGGCGAGACAATCTTTGCCAGCATCGCCATGTCGTCGCTTCATCACCCATCAGGCAATGGGTGTGTGGATCGAGTCCCAATTTTGGGAGTAACCTTTCTTCGGACTGCTACAACATAGTTCGGCGAACGCCGCATCCGGAACTCGGACCGACCTGTAAATTCGGGTTTTGCCACGCCTTCACCGCATCACGCCGACGCCCTGCATTGACATTGACTTCGGCGCCAGGCCACATCTCTTTAAATAAATTATTTTTGCGAAAAGCAATTATGCAAGGATTTTATATATATTTATATTATTCTTTTTGGACCGCACTATTTTATGTGTGCAGGTGATTGACTTCGACTGCGTCACGCGGTCACTTTGGCAAGCCAATGTCGTCGTCCCAATTGGCATAAATCGGCTCGCATGATTATCTTGTTGATTGAATTGCCATACCGACATGTTCGGTTGCCTCGGGGACTTCGGCATCATCAAGAGGATCCTACCTCGTCGGGTGTTTGGCGCACGGGCCATATTTCTTTTATTACTCACTTTGCATGAATTATTAATCATGCAACCTTTTTTTATTACTGTTATCTCCGGCTTGCACTATCTTTCGTGCACAGGTAAATGATCCGGATTGGGCAGCGCTGTCACCTCGGCTGGACCGGGGGCTTCGTCATCACTTCATTAACCCACACCGGGAACTTCGGCGTCATACTGTTGGCCTACTCCGTCGCCTCGGACGAACGGGGGGTTCCACCTCGCCACATTGGCCGTGCTGTGTCGCCACTTTGGAGTGTCGAGCTCTTCGCTCCTCCATCTCGGGACCGGCTTAGGGGCTGGGACCTCGTCCCGCCGTAAAACTCGGACCGCGTCATCGATGCCGAGCACATTAACCAGCTAAGTCGCTTTCATGCCCAAAGTTTTAAATTTTTAATTTGTGTTCGGTTCGACCGTGCTCACGTGAGTTGTTTGTTAAAAGAAACTCCCTTTACCCATGTTAGCTGGGGGCTCTTAAATTTACATGAGCCGTTTTATAATAAGTGTGTTTTCTTCTTGTTCATTGCAAAGTCTTTTTCTATCACTCCTTCCTCGACTCGAGTGTGTGGTCAATAGCCGGATAGCCTGGGTCCGATCTTGACCCACTTGCAGTCTTGAGATCGGATGTGTCATGTTAAAGCACGACATAAGCACACACAAAAAAATTTAGACCAATTTTCGGATTGGCACCAATTGACTTGATTTAGTTCGGACGTGGAGTTTCCGCATAAGTCTTTTGGTTTTTAAGCCTATGGCACTTTTAAACTATTTGTGTGTTTCCAGCACAAGTCTCGCAGTGCAACGCCGAACACCTTTAGAGATTCGGCAAAACATTCTCGGGTATTGCTTTATATGCATCGGTTTCGAATTGTGTCTTTGGTCAATAGTTGGGTTGCCCGGCTCCTGTGCTTGCCTCCTACGTTCCGCGTTGTTCGGCTAGGTGTGCAAAGGGAGAACCACTGTGATTGTGCTTCCAGCTAGCATGGTTAAGCGCCTCAGTGGAGAAAGCCGAAAACTGACTGTCACAATAAGTGTAAACTGGTCAGCGATCCGATGACTGTGTTAAATTATAAGATCGATAGAGGTCACCCCATGTTAAATGACGGTCCGTTCATAACATTGGCCGAAGTGTTTACGGCTTGACCTCGACTGTCGCCGAACACTAACTGGGGGCTAGTAACTGGCCTCCCAACTTTAAGCTCCTATGACTAAGTGAAAGTTATAAAGCCCGCATATATGATTGCCTCGTTTCCGCTAACACAACCGCCTTCGGGCACCGAGACATCGGCTAAGGGTTGTTTTGTTATTGCGAAAACACCCTGGTAGCATCTACAAGGGGGTGGAAGCCGACGATGGGCCACTTTCAAATGATAAACGGTCGCAACGGAGTCAAAATAAACATATCATCGGCGTTTGTATTTAATATACGAGGGCCTCCTTCCGCAATCATCATTATGAAGCCATAAATATGCATCAATTTGACTTAAGATTTTGGCCAAGCTGGGTTGCCTGGCTCCTGTGCTTACCCCTACGTTCCCGATTGTTCGGCTAGGTGGTAAAGGGAGCACCTCTGCGATTGTTACTACCAGGTCATCCGAGTAAGTACTTCAGACTGGGTGAAGCCGAAAGCTAGCAATCTTAAAGGATCACATTGGTCGGCAACGACGAAAGTGAAAATTTTGGTTCATTAATACCATAGAGTTCGGGAACTTTCCCCGAACTAAATCCTCAATATTTTCCTCCCACATTGATCGGAGGTGAGGTTTCATGATCATGATAAACATGACGACCCAAAGAAAGGAACCGATAGCGGGACTATTTTCTTTGGAAGATGTTTCTTACGTTAAAACATAATATAACATATCTCTCCGTGTACCTTTGTTTATAAAACCGTATGACCGGATTGCCTTGTTTTCCATAAATCTTTGCCCTTATAACGGCTTTATAAAGTAGGAAAACACTCCTCGGCTACTGGCCGAAGAGGTTGAAGCCGATGGTCGGTCAACAAAGTTTTGTACAATGCGGATCCGAGCACTAATGATGTAAAGTACTTGGATACATAGAGTCATTACACATAATTTGTGATTTTACTATGGATATCGATCCTTAATTCGGCCACCCGTGCCCGCATTAAGACTCGGGGGCTACTGGGCTTCGGGCTTATTATTTACAAATATTAAAGGGGCACATCGATCCCCTGATCTGGTGTTGCCACCCGACCAGTGTCTCGGGGGCTACTGCATTGCTTGTTCAATGCAGAAAATTCAAAGTGCTTAGTGTTCGGCTTGACCGAACTATAGGCAAACGCGTCTTCGGACAACAACAGGTACCATCTGGACCTATCTGGCATCAAGCTAATATATTACGGCAACTTCTCAAGACCCTCTCTCAAGGGCCCGTTCGCCGATCACTATTATCTCTGAAATATTACACTGTGTTTCTATTCCTACGTATGCTGCCGAGCTAGGAGTTGATCCTCAGGCCGATTTCGCGCATCGACCTGAGTCTCAGGGGCTACTTGGATCAACGGTTTCATGTTTTCCTTCAGGTGCATCTTGGGTTTTAGACCGACACACATCTTGAGGGCTACTGGCTATATATCTCGGCGGAGAATAAATTGCACCAATAAAAAATATTCACAAAAAATCAGCCTGCAGTCGGGGTGGTGCACCACCTCGGAAGCAGTCCGGCATAAAGCTCGGGCGCCAGTGGCTGGCTCCATAGAGGGCACTTCCGGCATTAAGCTTGGCTGAATTCATTCAATCTTTTAAAGACCGAGGTAGTTTATGACACCTCAGACGCTGACCATCGTTAGAGCTCGGATACAGTCCGGCGTTAGAGCTCGGATATAGTCCGGCGTTGGAGCTCGGATACAGTCCGGCGTTGGTGCTCGGCTGCAAAAGATACCTCAAATATAGTCCGGCGTTGGAGCTCGGATGCAAGAGGACACCACCGCATGGGAACAACTTCAAACCCGAGGTGTGGCATAAAAAATAACAAGGCATTGATAAAGGCCGAGAACTTAAAGGGGCTCCTCGGATACCCGACATGTAAACTCTTCGAATTCACTTCGGCAATCCTCAAGATCGAAGATGAGAAGATTTGTTGAACCAGTTTTCAAGACTGACGACCGAAGATGAAGAACAGTTCGGAAGAATCGAGGAGCGTCCCCAACTTGAAGACCGGTTCAGGGGGCTACTGACGGTGTCCTGGACTAGGGGGGTACTCACCACATCGTCTCCCGATTAGTTGGATTGGGCCGAGGACCCCCAGGGCTGTTTACTCATGGGCCAGTTCGGACAGCCGAAGTATACACGAGGAAGATTCCACAAGACTTGGTGATCAAGACAAGGACTCCTCTCCACCAGCGTATTCGACTAGGACTCTTGTTATCCTAGGCCTCTCGTACATTATATAAGCCGAGGCCGGGCTAGTCGATAGGGGGGCTAGATCATTATGACATTACTCATCATACCCCTTGGGTTTAGACCACAACATATGATCTCGAGGTAGATCAACTCTGTACCTTGATACTTCATCAATATAAACAAGAGCAGGACGTAGGGTTTTACCTCCATAGAGAGGGCCCGAACCTGGGTAAAACGCCGTGTTCATCATCTCTGTTACCATCAATCCTAGATCCACAGCTCGGGACCCCCTACCCGAGATCCGCCGGTTTTGACACCGACAGTGGCAAAGCAGCCCGCCTCCCACCACGCTCTCAGGTCCTCGATGATCATGCTCACCACTCCAGCCGGGTGTCTAGCTTGTATTTCTTCCAATTTGGTTAAATTGCATCTGCTTAGCTTACACATTATACCTTTGAATATGACATGCCTTCCTGTTTTTGGTACATACTACTACATATGTCTATTAACCATGTTCTTACATCAAACTAATGTTCTTGTGTATCCCTCATCAATCACTTATGATGAGACAGTCAGGCTCGTGGACTGCTGTAAGAAAAGATCCTCTTTTAAAGAATGCAGTCTCAGCCTCCCCACATGATTCTCAAGAAACAGTAATGCTAGATGAAGTAGTCAACGTAGCTCTGTAGTTGATGACCGCATTTCCCCCACACCACCATCGCAGGTGCTTGCTCTAACTTGGCAGCGTGATATGTGGTTGCATGTTGCATATAGTGTCTAGATTGTAATTCTTCCAATCTGGTTAAATTGCATGTGCTATTCCGCTTAGTTTATACATTATACCTGTTAATGTGACATGCCTTCCTGTTTTTGGTACATAGTACATCTGTCTATTAAGCATGTCCTTACATAAAACTACTATTTTTTTGTATCCCGCATCAATCAATTATGACAAGACACCTTTACTATATGCAGAGTGATATTGGTTGCATCTTTCATATGATTTATAGCATGCACTGCTTCTAATTTATTGAAACGCCATTTATGATCAGACGCTTTTAACTTGGCAGAGTCATATTGGTTACATCTTTCATGTGGTGTCTAGCTTGCATTGCTTCTAATTTGTTGAAATGGCTTCTGCTTAGTTTACACAAATAGTTGTGAATATGCCATGCCGTCCTGTTTTTCGTACATATTCCATCCTCGTATCATGTGTTTGCCTTACATCAAAGTAGTGATTGTCAGTATCATGCATGAATGAGTTCTGAAGAGTGAATTTTATTGAAATGACTTCTGCTTAGTTTACACAAATAGTTGTGAATATGCCATGCCGTCCTATTTTTCGTACATATTCCATCCTCGTATCATGTGTTTGCCTTACATCAAAGTAGTGATTGTCAGTATCATGCATGAATGAGTTCTGAAGAGTGAATTTTATTGCTTTTTCTTGTCGGTTTTACTTGACAATGCAAAATCAATAAAGCTGAAGGAAATTAGAAAGGCAGTGGATAAAGGTGCTCCTTCCAAACAACTGAAACAGAGGGCCTCTACATATTCTACTCCGCCATCCCCCCAAGAAGATTTGCAACACAACACATGCATAGACACTCAACTTAGCTATGTTGATAATGAGCACGTCTCCCCTAGTCCACCATCACAGGTGCTCCCTCTAACTTGGCACTGTTATATGTGGTTGCATGTTATGTATGATGTCTAGCTTGTATTGCTTCTAATTTTGTTGAATTCCATCTGCTTACTTTACACATTATACTTGTGAATAAGACATGTGTTCCTGTTTCTAGAACATACAATATCTGTCTATGACACCATGTTCTTACATCAAAGTACTACTGTTGTGTAACCTACAACAATCACTTATCATAAGACACATTTAACTTGCGAGTGTGATATAGGTTACATCTCGCATTCTTTTCTAGCTTGTACTACTTCTAATTTGTTGAAATGGCACTTATGACGAGATAGTTTTAACTTGGTAGAGTGATATTCGTTGCATCTTTCATATGGTGTCTAGCTTTCATTGCTTCTAATTTGTTGAAATGCCTTCTGCTTAGTTTACACATCATAGCTGTGGATATGCAATGATGTCCTTTTTTCTTACACATTCAATCGTCCTATCATGCGGTCGCCTTACATTAAAGTAGTGCTCGTCAACATTCTGCATCAATGAGTTCTGAAAAGCAAATTTTTATTCATTTTTCTTGTGGGTTTGACTTGACAAGGCAATAAAATTAAGTAAGAGAAAGGAAAAAATTAAGGTAGGGACTGATGGCGGTCTTCCAGCGAAACCGACATCCCAGGTGCTTTCTCTAGCTTGGCAGTGTGATATTGTCTTGCATGTTGCATACGGTGTCTAGCTTGTATTGCTTGTAATTTGATTAAATTACTTCTGCTTAGTTTACACAAATAGTTGTGAATATGCCATGCCATCCTGTTTTTCGTACATATTCCATCCTCATATCATGTGTTTGCCTTACATGAAGGTAGTGATTGTTAGTATCATGCATGAATGAGTTCTGAAGAGTGAATTTTATTGCTTTTTCTTGTTAGTTTTACTTGACAATGCAAAATCAATAAAGCAGAAGGAAATTAGCAAGGCAGTGGATAAAGGTGCTCCTTCCAAACAACTGAAACGAAGGGCCTCTACAGATTCTACTCCGCCATCCCCCAAGAAGATTTGCAACACAACACATGCATAGACACTCAACATAGCTGTGTTGATGATGAGCACGTCTCCCCTAGTCCACCATCACAGGTGCTCCCTCTAACTTGGCACTATTATATGTGGTTGCATGTTATGTATGATGTCTAGCTTGTATTTCTTCTAATTTTGTTGAATTCCATCTGCTTACTTTACACATTATACTTGTGAATAAGACACGTGTTCCTGTTTCTAGAACATACAATCTCTGTCTATCACACCATGTTCTTACATCAAAGTACTACTGTTATGTAACCTGCAACAATCACTTATCATAAGACATGTTTAACTTGGGAGTGTGATATAGGTTACATCTCGCATTCTTTTCTAGCTTGTACTACTTCTAATTTGTTGAAATGGCACTTATGATGAGACAATTTTAACTTGGTAGAGTGATATTCATTGCATCTTTCACATGGTGTCTAGCTTTAATTGCTTCTAATTTGTTGAAATGCCTTCTGCTTAGTTTACACATCATAGCTGTGAATATGCAATGCTGTCCTTTTTCTTACACATTCAATCGTCCTATCATGCGGTCGCCTTAAATTAAAGTAGTGCTTGTCAGCTTCCTGCATCTATGAGTTCTGAAAAGCAAATTTTTATTCATTTTTCTTGTGGGTTTGACTTGACAAGGCAATAAAATTAAGAAAGAGGAAGGAAAAAATTAAGGCAGGGACTGATGGCGGTCTTCCGGCGAAACCGGCATCCCAGGTGCTTTCTCTAGCTTGGCAGTGTGATATTGTCTTGCATGTTGCATACGGTGTCTAGCTTGTATTGCTTGTAATTTGATTAAATTACTTCTGCTTAGTTTACACAAATAGTTGTGAATATGCCATGTCGTCCTGTTTTTTGTACATATTGCATCCTCGTATCATGTGTTTGCCTTACATCAAGGTAGTGATTGTTAGTATCATGCATGAATGAGTTCTGAAGAGTGAATTTTATTGCTTTTTCTTGTTGGTTTTACTTGACAATGCAAAATCAATAAAGCAGAAGGAAATTAGCAAGGCAGTGGATAAAGGTGCTCCTTCCAAACAGCTGAAACGGAGGGCCTCTACACATTCTACTCCGCCATCCCCCCAACAAGATTTGGAAGACAACACATGCATAGACACTCAACGTAGTTGTGTTGATGATGAGCACGTCTCCCCTAGTCCACCATCACAGGTGCTCCCTCTAACATGGCATTGTTATATGTGGTTGCATGTTATGTATGATGTTTAGCTTGTATTGCTTCTAATTTTGTTGAATTCCATCTGCTTACTTTACACATTATACTTGTGAATAAGACACGTGTTCCTGTTTCTAGAACATACAATATCTGTCTATCACACCATGCTCTTACATCAAAGTACTACTGTTGTGTAACCTGCAACAATCACTTTTCACAAGATACATTTAACCTGGGAGTCTGATATAGTTTGCATCTCGCATTATTTTCTAGCTTGTACTACTGATTTGTTGAAATGGCACTAATGATGAGACAGTTTTAAATTGGTAGGGTGATATTCGTTGCGTCTTACATATGGTGTCTAGCTTTCATTGCTTCTAATTTGTTGAAATGCCTTCTGCTTAGTTGACACATCATAGCTGTGAATATGCAATGCTGTGAATATGCAATGGCACTAATGACGAGAGACCTTTAACTTGGTAGTGTGATGTTGTTTGCATCTTGCATATGATTTATTTCTTGTACTGCTTCACATTTGTTTAAATGCCAGTTATGACGAGACACTGTTAACTTGGCAGAGCGATATTTGTAGCATCTTTCATATGGTGTCTACCTTCCATTGCATTGCTTCTAATTTATTGAAATGCCTTCTGCTTAGTTTACACATCATAGTTCTGATTATCTCATGTCGTCCTGTTTTTCGTACATATTACATCCTCCTATCATGCGGTTGTCTAACATCAAAGTTCAGTTCATCTGTATCACACATCAATTTGTTCTGAAGAACTAAATTTTTATTCCTTTTTCTTGTTGGCTTGACTTGACATGGCACAGAGAAAGAGGAAGGAACACAGAATGGCAGGTGATGGTGTTAGTACTCAGGACGCACGGAAATGGAAGCGGAAGAATTATGCAGATTCTGCTGGTACTGATGGTGCAATAGAAGGTCAAAGTCCATCAGAAAAATGTACAAACACGGTGTCCTGTGCTACACCAGCTGCAAAACAATCCAAACAGAAACTAATAGCTGCCACCAAACAAGCAGCGACAACCCTAGTTGTTGCAACACCTTCCACAGTACCAACAACTGCACGAGTTACTCGTTTGTCAACTCAGCTAGCGGAAAGTTCCCAAGCTCCCTTGCCACCTGACACTACTTCCGAAGCACTCTTGACACAAGACGAGTTGGCAAGATCAGATGAACCTTGTGAGCTTCAACAGCAAGAAGGTAGTTGCTGGAGTCAAGTTATAGTTGCATGCTTCTTTATATGTAGTCTCACAGTTTGATGTACACTAACACTTCCTATGTTCGTTGTTGGACTAGCACCTAGGCGCAAGAGGAAATAGACATTAGGGATAATGCTCGATAGGTTAACTAAATCTAGAGGAGGAAGAATGGAGATCCGTTTTGAGGCAGGTTTAAAAAGGCCACGTGATGCTACAGAGTCAGCCAAGTTAGTATGAGAGGCAGCGGTTGCCGTTAGGTGTCATGCACGTATCCTCCCAACATGGATTCAGTACAGGAATGACAAAGACGAAACCCAGTTCAACACCTTCTCGACCATTTATCTGTAAGTATGGTTATGTATGGAAATTAGTAATATCATCTTGCTTTGTCCCATACTTTCTAGGTTGCTGTTAATGAGACTCACATAATTTTTCAACAGATGAGGTTCAAGTTGGATAGCCAAGATGATGCAACCAGACAAGCATGCACCCATGTTTTCAAGTCTGCTCTGCGACAGTATCGGTATAACTTGAGGAAAACTCACTTTGAAGGCAAGGCTAATAGTGAACTTGCCCAAACATCTCCAGTGGAAAATATATTGGATGAACATTGGAGAAGCCTTGTTAAACACTGGTCTAATCCAAAGTATCAAGTACTTTATATATATGTGATCAGATCACATGTTGAACTCCTATTTACGCATGTGCCTCACAAATCTATCTTCTTGTAGGTGAACTGTTCAAAGAACAAGGCCAACCGTACAAAAGTGAAATTCCAACATACGACAGGATCTCGTAGCTATATTGTACACTGTGAGGCTCTTGTAATTAGCTGTTGTTTCACTCTTTTCGCTGTGCCATATTATCAGATCTATATTGACTTGTTCCAAATGCAGAGGAAAGCCCGCAAGGACCAAAAAGTACCTGAACCAAATGCTGTGGAAATGTTCAAGGACTGTCACACCAGCAAGACGAAGGGCATGACTACACCAGTCAAAGCCGCTGTTGTAAGTCCTTAATCCTCATGCCTTTTAACTACTACTTACTCTGACTTGTGCATTGAACTGCACGGTTTGCAGTCAATGTCTATTACTCCTTTCAATTTTATACACAATTGTCTTAGCGTATCATTGCACCTTACAAGGTTTAAAAGAGAGGAGTGATGTTCCTTTGTGTAATCTAGTTTCGTGCTGGACTTGTCTACACAACATTACAATTGCCTGTTTGTTTGTTCTCAGTTGTTTTGTGATATGAATGATGTCATACTATGCTTACCGTATTATAAACTATGTCTCTTTATCCTTAGCTGTCAATACAATGTGAAGAAATAGACAATACATTAGCCATGGTACATGGTCATATGTTTGGATCCTGGTTTTATTATGTACTTTGCAGTAAAATACAACTAATATTTTACACGGGTTCACCAGAATAAGTTCTGTACATAGATCAAAGCTATTTTGTTTGGTTTTGCTGCCTCCTTAATATCTTCTGTTCTGGTACTACTAATGTAAAAACTCAACTTTTCAGCAAGCTATGGAACAAATGGTGGAACCGCCACCTTCTGAAGGTGACGAGGCAACTATAACCGCAATGTCACCTCTTGTTGCAGTGGGTCAGTACCTGTCCACTAATAGTGCCAAAAGCACGTTCCTGCGTAATACTGGGTTGGTTGTTAAGGCAGTCTCGTCCAAACTACCTCATGATCAAGATTTGCAAGCTCAAAACAATGTTATATCTGCGCTCCAGACACAAGTCCATTCCCTAACAGAGACCCTTTGTGAAGCAAGGACATCCATTGTTCGATGTCGTCAAGATATGCATGGTTTTGAAACCAGACTATCAGACATTTGCTATGTTGTTTAGGAGCCTAGGAGAAATGAAGGCGAAGGTTATGGTGCTCCATCGGACAGTACAACATGAAAATGTAACAGTCAGGTCAAATGAACTGAGCTTCTGAACTTCTGGTGGTGCATTTATCTGCCGGACTGTTAATTTTATGCCAACCTTCCTTTTGTTTTATGGTTGTAATTTATTTTGTTGCGATACAAAATTTGTTCTTAACGTGCAGCGACCAGCTCAAGAAAACAGCAAGCCATTTTTGTATAGCGTAGGGTGTTCCCTATATTTGCACTGGGGGCAAACTTTGATGCCCAGTGGCTGTAATCTATGCAATTGCCTTAATAGCCTAGCATTAGTTTCTGGCTTATTTATTTCCCTAGTCTTCTTTTTCCTTAGTTTGCTAGTGGCCGCTGAGGGAGTCCTGGATTAAGGGGTCCTCGGGCGTCCGGACTACGTAACGTGGACCGGACTGATGGGCCATGAAGATACAAGACAGAAGGCTCTCTCCCATGTTCAGATGGGACTCTCCTTGGCGTGGAAGGCAAGCTTGGCGTTCGATATGAGGATTCCTTTCTCCGTAACCGACTTTGTACAACCCTAGTCCCCTCCGGTGTCTATATAAACCGGAGGGTTTAGTTCGTAGGGGCAATCATAATCAGATAGGCTAGACTTCTAGGGTTTTAGCCATTACGATCTCGTGGTAGATCAACTCTTGTAATACTCATATTCATCAATATCAATCAAGCAGGACGTAGGGTATTACCTCCATAGAGAGGGCCCGAACCTGGGTAAACATCGTGTCCCCCGTCTCCTGTTACCATCGACCTTAGACGCACAGTTCGGGACCCCCTACCCGAGATCCGCCGGTTTTGACACCGACATTGGTGCTTTCATTGAGAGTTCCGCTATGTCGTCGCTAGAAGACTCGATGGCTCCATCAATCATCCACAACGATGCTGCCTTGAGGGAGGTCTTTCTCCCCGGCCAGATCTTCATATTCGGCGGCTTCATGCTGCGAGCCAACTCGCTTGGCCACCTAGAGCAGATCGACAGCTACGCCCCTGGCCATCAGGTCAGGTTTGGAAGCTTAAACTACGTTGCCGATATCCGTGGAGACTTGATCTTCGACGGATTCGAGCCCATGGCAGCCGCTCCCCGCCACCGCGATGAACATGACCTAAATCTATCATCGGACCATATCTGGGAGATAGCGCCTGTAACT
This sequence comes from Thinopyrum elongatum, assembly GCA_011799875.1. Lineage (NCBI taxonomy): Eukaryota > Viridiplantae > Streptophyta > Magnoliopsida > Poales > Poaceae > Thinopyrum > Thinopyrum elongatum. The sequence continues at coordinate 351,306,884 of CM022297.1, read as the reverse complement.
GCTTTGGCCCTAGATCCGGAGCAGATTGCGCCATCCGAGGACGGGAAGCTCAACCCCGCCATGGAAGCCGCAGACTCAGCGGAGCCGCACACAGACCCGACTTCGAACGGGATCTGTGTCACCGGAACCTCGGATTCGTCTCAGGCCATAGGTTCCGAACCGCGTGCGTCCGTGCCCATCGAGCTTGATTGGGCGCCGATCGTCGAGTTTAGCTCCGCGGACATCTTCCGACACTCACCTTTGGGTGATGTGCTAAACTCATTAAAAACCCTCTCCTTAGTGGAGGACTCACAGCCGAATTATATCCGGTTTGAACTGGAGGCTGATGACGGAGAATTTCGCTTCCCACCCACCGCCCACTTCATTGCCACTGTCGAAGACTTAACCGACATGCTCGATTACGACTCCGAAGACATCGACGGTATGAACGACGATGCCGGAGAGGAGCAGGTCCAAAACCCGCCGTTTACTGGGCGCTGGACAGTCACCTCCTCGTATGACATGTACATGGTGGATACTCCCAAAGAGAATAACGGCGATAACGAGAAAGATCCAGTCGAGGATAAACCTCCTAAGACACAGCCAAAGCACCGACGTCAGCGGCACCGCTCTAAATCACGCCATGGAAAAGACAGCAATACCGGCACAAGAGAAAACAATACTCCGGACGATGCCGAAGACAAAGAAGATCCCGTCGAGCCAACTTCCGAACAGGACGATAGGGAAGATGGGCAAGTCAGCCCTGACAAACAGGCCATAAACAAAGACTCGGAGGACAGCAACTATCTTCCACTCTCAGAGGATGAGGTGAGCCTCGGCGACAAAGACTTTATCGTGCCTGAGGAACCCATCGAGCAGGAGCGCTTTAAGCGCCGGCTAATAGCCACTGCGAGGAGCCTGAAAAAGAAACAACAGCAGCTTCAAGCTGATCAAGATCTACTAAATGACAGATGGACTGATGTCCTGGCAGCCGAGGAATACAGACTCGAGCGCCCCATTAAAAGTTACCCGAAGCGTAAACTGCTACCCCAATTCGACGACGAGGCACGTGAGCCCATGCCATCAACACGTAATGCGGCTGACCGACCACCATGTGGCCGGGACAAAGTGGCAACCCAAGCCGAACACCTGCCAATACTACCTCGCCGTAAAGGCAAGGACACTACAGCTCGGGAACACACATATGACATGCGGCAAGACCTGGAGAACAGAGCAGGTCAGTCCAGATCGATCTACGGATCGTGGGGGCATGCCCTGGCACGCAACAACGGCTATCAAGCCAGACGTAACGATCATAACCATGACCGGGCCGAAAACCGCAGACGGACTACATCCGCACTACGTCGTGACTTGGCCCGATATAGAGGCGCCGCACATCCCCTCTGTGTGGCACCCCGATAGAGGGCCGACGTACACCAGCCCCACGATAAGACCTGGCGCACGTCAAAGACATGATACAGCAATTCCAGGCATAAAATGGCTTTATTAAATAGAATGGAGTATTACAATACTGTTGCTTACAACAATATTACATAGCTCCAAGGCTAACTAAGATGGCAGCGAAGGTCTTGGTTTAGCGGTGACATCGTCTCTGGCTGGGCTCCGTAACTCACAGGACTGGCTGGGTTACGATCTAGCACGATGAATCTTCTCCTGCAACTGGCCACGTGCAAGGCCAGGTGAGTACTTTGAATGTACTCGCAAGACAACCAAATACATAGAATCCAAACAAGCAGATGACAAAGCAAGCCATATGCTATGCCAGAATTTATTCTAAATATGGCATGGAATTAACAGGAAAATGTGAATCAACATAGCATAGCATACCCTTCTAGCATTATTTATCATCATGTCGTAGCAAAATTATCTGGCATGTTTAAACATCTAGCAGCCTTAATCATTACGATATAACGGGGTTATCTAGCAAATAACTACTGAAGTAAAGTATAGTGAAGTAAAGCATGCATCAAGTAAATAATCCATATTCCGAATAATCTCATGATCCAGTCTGAACCTGATCCAAATCCAAGTCTTTCGGTCATCTGACCATCTCTTCCATAGCCATCTCATGGCTAACATACCATACTCCTGACAACATCTACTGTCCATGCAGGACAGGTTCTTCCACCATCATTATTATCATTACGGTTGATCGCCTAACGAGGTCTGGACGGGCTGTCCAATACCGTGGACACGGCTATTCGAATAGATTTTACACTCTGCAGAGGTTGCGCACTTTACCCACACTATGGAGCATTGACCTCGTGATCCCATTCGGGTGGACCAGCATTGCTCCAACGAAACCCGCCTGACCCGTGACTCTTCCATCGTACCACCGGCAATCACACTCCCTCGGAGTCAAGCCTTGGGTGGCCCCGTGTCACCTCGTGACACCCTGCCACCGTCGTGGCCAAACTAAACTGTCCCAAACGGGGACGGGTACCCAAACAACTCAACTGGGCTCACAGGGTTATCGCCGCCTACCGGGCCAGGGCAGCGCGCGCGCATAACCCTCCCTCTTTGGAGGTACCGGTGAAAGAGCACGCGATCAGACCAAGTCAAGGCCGTCCCATACTGGCAAATGTGGTTGCACGGATAAGCCCGGACAGGTGACTCTGATCAACCGACTAGGTTTATCAATATATCTCCATCATCCCACCATTACCTTAACAATTATAAGTGTGAACAGCCACTTAACATTAGCATAGCAGAATCATTACAACGTTGACAAGCATGGCAAGATATCAGATCATGGTACTCACATGATAACGGTATCCAAAATATTGTTACTAGCATGGCAGGGCATGGCATGGAAACAAGGCATGATATTAGATGAAACGTAATGCTAACATCTAAAACAGATGACATAACAGGTGTATGCAAGTGCAGGCTAACAGGTGATACAGATGTACTACAATGAACACACAGGGTGCAAGCAAAGTCATCACGCAAGTCCGGAGCTCATGGAAGAGGTTGGCTTGCCTGGGGTAGAGGAATACACCGGGTGGAAGTGCAATAACACTCCGGGAAGATTCGCCGGAAAAGTTTCCCTCTTGGAGGGGCTGATCGAAGGGCAAGGGCAAAATGGTCATTTTCACAGTGTGAAAACATTATGAAAATGATGCCATCAGAACGGGCTCGTCGATCTGAAGACGTGGGCATTGGTTTTACCTCAATCGGAGTTACGGTCGCGGAGAAACGGCCGTTCGTTCATTAAGCGATAAAACAGACAAAACCTGTCCATTCTGGCGCTTAACGAGTGAACGTTCACTATATAATAGGTTCGGCCGGCAGCTGGAAAAAAGGAAAATGCCTTTGGAAAAATACGCCTTCGAAGTCAGAAGACGTACTCCCTAAAATACGTTTTCACTTTAAACCAGCGGGCCCGGGTTGACTTTCTTTATCTCAATGACGTGTGGGCCCCGCCTTATCTCTTTCTCTCTCTCTTTTCTTCTCTTCCCAGGTCTTCCCGACCGAACAGAGGAGAGTGCCACGGTGGCTCGGGCCTCGCCGGCTGCTCGCGTGGCCGTCGCCTCGCCGCTCCTCAGGGCCGGCCGGCGGGCGGAGGGGCTCGGCCACCCAACACCGCGCCCGCAGGTGACCTCGGGGCCGCTCGGGGCGGACCACAGCGACGGCGCCGCGGCTCGGGCCGAGGTCAAGGCACGGCCGGAGGAGGGGGCACGGCGGCAGGGCTCCTCCGCCTGAGCTCGAGACAGCGGCGACTCGCGGGGAGTCAGGGGAGGCCGGGAACACGGACAGAGGGGGAGGGAAGAGGTCAAGGCGCCGAAATGGCTGAAGGGCAACGGCGGCAGAGCCGCGGCCATGGTGGAGGGAGGAGCTCGAGGGCTCGAGGGAGGAGGCTGGGGGCTTGCTGGTGACGAGGTCGGCTCGGGGGCACGCTATATATATAGCTCGGGGATGAAGCTAGCCGACAATGGATGGAGCTCCGAGAAGCTCCTCGTTGACGACCGAGGCTTCGAGCGCTCCACCAGCTAGGGGACGAGGGGTAGAGGCCTCTGGATGGGTCACGCACGCGCTAGGGAGCTCTACGACACTATTGGACATGCTGGAGCCGGCTGGAGACGAGCTCCCGTCAACTCCAATGCACAGAGCACCAGTTTGGCACGCTCTGCCCGTGGTCACCGCGTGGCCACGGCGTTGCCACGCCTCACATGAAGCCAAACCATGTCTAGGCTATTCACCGTCCTACACTGAGTTGACCTATGCGGCTGAATGACCTGAGGGAGGCCTGAGGTGACTGCACCATGGTCAAACAGGTTCCAACAGCAAAGTGTTTGCCATGTGGTGCGGCTACCACAGTGCACCTATTGACCTGATCTATGGCATGGGTTAGTAATACACTAAGGTAGTGATGCTGGAAAAATTTGGGCACAAATGTACAAGGATAGCTAGTACTTCCTTTGTTACCATGCCCACTGACCAGAAATACAAATGATGATGCTGGGGTCAAATGGCTAGATGGATTTGAATGATTCTTGGTGTAGAGTGATGATATGGTCATAGGAACTGTCTGGAAAAGTTTCAGCTCAAATTGATCATCTATGAGGGTACTTCCTTCACAGAGATGCAATCTGGACAGAAACTTAGATAATTTACTGAGGAAGATTGACTTGATGGAATAAGCTCATTTTTGGTATACAGGGGTAATATATCATAATGAATCACCCTGCAAAATTTCAGCCCAAGGAGATCAAGGAATCAAGCACTTCCTTTGCAAACTGAAAATCTAGACAGAATTTGCAAAGTGGTGTTGTGCTCAAAATTTAATGGGTGGAACTTGATATATTGATGGAAATGGTGAATATAGGGGTAGGAAAAACTCCACAATTTATTTGGGATTTTTCCTAACTACCAAAATGGTAGTTCCTTTGGAAAGGCCCCAAATTGGAATATAAGCTTTAAATAGAAAAATGCAATTTATCCTATTTAATTATGGCCAATATTTTTATGAGAGCTCAATATGATCACAAAGAATATCTCCACAAGTTTTCATGAACTTTGAAGATGGATAGATATTATTCTGGATTTAATTCCTCCGAAAGGCAGAGAAAGGAATTAATTCTAGATGAGAAATATTGCATATAACTTAGCAATATTTTTGCACATCTAGGGTTTATGAGTGAAGGATGATCTCCGGAAATTTTGGGAGGATCAACTGAGCAAGAAAATGATAGTTCCTTTGTAAACGCAAAGGCAGGATTTCCAGTTCCGATATTTTGGAACTAGGGTTTGAATGAGGTTCGGGGTTTACTGACGGAAACTTGACTGGCACAAGAGCATGGAAAATTCATGGAGAGGCTGAGGATTGTCTGAATTCACCTGGTCATTGACCAGATTCCAGAGGAAAAATTCGGGAAAGAAAAGCTAGGAAGGAATAATAGCACAAAAATCGATAACCCGATTTTTGGGGTGTTACACTCTGCTTCACTGATGAAGTAATGGAGCACGAATTCCCAGAAGGGTTTAAACCCGTAAATATCGAATCATATGATGGAACAACAGATCCCGCGCTATGGATTGAGGATTTTCTTCTCCATATTCATATGGCCCGCGGCGATGACCTTCACGCCATCAAATACCTCGCACTAAAACTCAAGGGGCCAGCTCGGCACTGGTTAAATAGTCTGCCTGAAAACTCTATAGGCAGCTGGGAGGACTTGGAAGACGCCTTCCGCGACAACTTCCAAGGCACATATGTACGACCTCCGGATGCCGATGACTTAAGTCACATAGTTAAACAGCCTGGAGAACCAGCCAGGATGCTCTGGACTAGGTTCCTAATTAAAAAGAACCAAATTGTCGATTGTCCGGACGCCAAAGCCCTCGTGGCCTTTAAACATAGCGTCCGAGACGAATGGCTTGCCCACCACCTCGGTCAAGAAAAACCAAAATCCATGGCAGCCCTTACTGCGCTGATGACCTGCTTCTGCGTGGGAGAAGATAGCTGGCTCACTCGTAGAAGCAACAGCGCCAGTGATCCGGGCACTTCCGAAGTTTGAGACGGCAACGGCAAGCCACGACGCACTAAACACAAGCGTCAAAATAATAATGAAGGAACGCGAGACACGGCGGTAAACGCCGGATTCAGCGGCTCCAAAACCGGTCAACGAAAAAAGCCATTCAAGGCAAACAGAGACAGACCATCCAATTTAGACAAGATACTGGATCGGCCCTGCCAGATTCATGGCACCCCCAATAAACCAGCCAATCACACCAACAGAAGCTGTTGGGTCTTTAAACAAGCCGGCAAGCTTAACGCCGAACACAAGGGGAAGGGGCCGCCCAGTGACAGCGATGACGAAGAGACTCGCCAGCCGAACACCGGGGGTCAAAAGCAATTTCCCCCCGAAGTAAAAACAGCCAACATGGTATACGTGACACACATCCCTACAGAGGAGCGCAAGCGCGCACTACAGGACGCCAATGCCGTAGAGCCAGGCACCCCAAAATTAAGCCAATGGGCGGCCTGCCCGATCACTTTTGATCGCAAGGACCACCCAACCAGTATCCGTCACGAAAGTTCGGCAGCTCTGATCCTCGATCCAATTATCGATGGGTTCCATCTCACGAAAGTCCTTATGGACAGCGGCAGTAGTCTTAATCTACTCTACCAAGACACTGTCCGCAAAATGGGCATTGATCCTTCACGAATCAAGCTTGCCACAGCTACCTTCAAAGGAGCAGTGTCCGGCGTAGAAGCTCGCTGCACGGGCTCAATTACATTGGAAGTCGTTTTCAGCTTGCCGAACAACTTTAGAAGCGAAGGCTTGACCTTCGATATTGTACCGTTCCGCAGCAGCTACCACGCACTACTCGGGCGTTCCGCTTTTACTCGTTTTAATGCGGTCCCAGATTACGCCTATTCCAATCTTAAGATGCCCGGTCCACGCGGCGTCATCATGATAAACGGAAATATGGAATGCTCCCTCCGTACAGAGGAGCGTACTATGGCTACTGCAGCCGAAGTACAAAGCGGCCTTATCAAGCCGTGTATCTCATCGGCCGTCAAGCCATCGGTCTCTACTAAACAGGACCAATCAATCTCAGAGCTGGATTAGCAGTCCGGCCTCCATCGTCCGCCCCATATAGCCGCGAAGTTTACACCGCGCATATATCATTATGCACTTAAAATACCATGGTCATCGACGGAGGCACAGTACGGACATGCCTACAATGCGGTCCGCACCCTCATAGTCTTTTTACTTTTTCTAACTATTTTTTATCCTTTACAACAGGTGATTCCAAGCCTGGTCATCTTACGGGCTCTTTCTAAAGTTCGGCTTTGTAAATAACCAAAGGCTATTCCTACTAAGGAGTCCTTTAACCGAGGCAAGGCAGCGCAGATGTGCGACAGGAGGGCCTAATGATTTTTGTAAGACCACACTCTTTATTTTATACCTGTAAATTGCCTTTTTCCTCAACCTTCGGCCCCCGGCATGTTAAATAGCCCGGGTAGGGGCGTTATAATGTATAGAATCGCGTTTGACCTATCAATCAGATTCCAGTGAACATAACCTGTATTCAGTATTCGCTTTTTCTACGTACTGAATTTCGCTTCTTTGGTTGTTTCACGAACGCACCTCGGCACAAATTGCCAGGGGCTCGACACGGCAACACATAAGTTGCCGACAAGTCCGAACAGCTTTTCAGCACACTTCGGCGTCACGAGTTTGGCCTTATATGCATCAGCTCCGAATCATGTCTTTGGTCAATAGTTGGGTTGCCCGGCTCCTGTGCTTACTACCTTACGTTCCGCTATATCGGCTAGGGTAGTAAAGGGAGAACTACTGCGATTGTGTCCTGGTTTATCCGGATGAGCACCTCAGTAGAGAAAGCCAAAATCTGACTATCATGATGCGGCGAGAGCTGGTCAACCACTCGATGACTCATCAGAATCTTTTGCGATTCTTTCCGTATTACACGAAGGACCGTTTTTCTGGTCACCTATGTAATGCACCGTATTCGGGAAAACGCGTACATACCAGGGGCTATATCGTAGACCCGCCGTCAAACTCCTATGGCTAAGTGAAAGTGTTAAAGCCCTATAGTCCGATTGCCTAGTTCGCCGCATTGACACCTCCTTCATGGACCAAGACGTTGGGTCAAGAGTGATCAAGTGCTTTTCCGAACACCCCCGTATTATATGCGAGGGGGCTGAAGCCGACGACTGGCAAACTTTCTGATTATATAAAGAACGGCCGCACAGGAGGAACCAAAACTTTCAGGCAAAAGTATAAAAATATGGCCTTAATATATCATAATATTGTTTTTACAAATTGGGTATACTCACTCGAATATCATATCTTTCGAGCATTGACCCTCTATCAAGCGGGCACCCTCTAGGACATCCTCAAAATAATGCTCCGGCGTGCGCCGGTCCTTGCCCTCGGGTGGACTCTTTGCTGCAATATCGGTGGCCTTCATCTTCGCCCAGTATGTCTTGACGCGGGCAAAGGCCATCCGTGCACCCTCAATGCACGTTGACCGCTTAACAGCGTCGATACGCGGCACCGCATCAACAAGTCGCTGCACCAAACCGAAGTAACTATTCGGAATTGGCTCAGTCGGCCACAGCCAGACCACGACGTCCTTCATGGCAGATCCGGATATCTTGTGGAGCTTGGCCCACTGGGCCATCTGTTCATTCAGTAACAGCGCACACTGAATTGCGACCAGAAAAGCTTCTCCGTTGCATGACCTTCTTGCGCTTGGAAAAACTGCGCCGATCGGAGACATTCTTCAGCAAGTCCAACAATGCGTATGGAGAACTCCACATTTGATTAAGGGGGGCATACTTCGGATCACCGAATTTAGTCTGTAATAAGAAAGGCTTACCGGCCGCTATCTCCCCAGCTTGCCGGAATTCTTCCCGAGCCGCTCTAGACTCGGACCGTGCTTCTCTCGCCTCTTGTAAGGCCTTGCTGACTTTGACCATTCTGGCTTTGTTATCCTTCTCAAGGAATTCACATTGAATATTGGCATCCTTTAGCTCATGCGTCATGGTAGATATTCTCTTCTCGCATTGGCGCCGAGCAGCCTGTTCGGCCTTTAACTCAGCAGCTGCCTTCTTGGCAGCCGCCTCACTCATCCTGGCTTGCTCCTTGGCCCGGGCAAGCTCAGCCCATAGGGCCTCAACTGCGGTAGCATTATCTGCAGTTATACATATCTCAGTATACAATTTTCAGCGTCATGCTCATATTATCATACTTACATATACTGACTGCCCCAAAAACATACCTTGCGCCTCGTCGAGCCGCCTGTTAATAAGTGTGAGGTCGTCATCCGCCACTTCAAGTTTCTGCTTCAGCCTTGCAACTTCTGTAGCTTGGGCAGTCGTCATGGATGAAATAGCCTGTGTTCCAATCCATCAGATTAGTTCCTGGGAATATCTTTTTTGATCCTCTGATTGCCTCCCTTCGGATGCCAACCAGAGTCTCAGGGGCTACTATCTATACACAGGTACATTTTGCACGTAGAAGTGCAATTAAAGATATTACATTGCATACCTCGAAGCCTCTTAGCAGGCTCATGAAGGATTCATTCAATCCGCTTCTCGCGGACAGAATCCTCTCAACTACCGTACCCATTAAGGTCCGATGTTCCTCTAAAACGGATGCATGTTGCAGCATGCCCGTCATTGTATCCGGTGCCCCCGAATCCCTGGGAGCTGCCGTGGGAGTACGGACTCCCTTCGAAAGAATATGTTTACCCAGCTCTAGAGTCGTCCCTGGCTATAAACCGGATAGTCCGGGCCCTTTATTGTTGGTCCCCATTGGGTCCGCATGCCCCGGACTCTGGACGGCCGAAGTATCACCTTCGGGTGTAGTTTTCATTATCCCTCGCACCGCTTGTTGGTCGAGAGAGATCCTCCGAGATGACACCTCGGAGTCGTTTGCCCTGTCGGACGAGAAGGTCTGTGGAGGCATCTCGCTTTCCATTATCTCCGGAAGAAGATCCCCCGAAGAGGAGGACTGTTGAGGAAGGCTGCGTGCCGGACTGCAAAACATATATTTGAAATGTTACCCTGGTAACCAGAAAGCAATGGGATATGTTTCGGACGCCCCTGTTCACTTACGATTCGGCTAAAGGCTTGTCCTTACAGAGGAATTGCGCGACAACATCGTCTTCTGAACCCGAGCCACCTGACAGGGACATCTTCCCTCGCTTAGGAGCCTCTGCTTCCAAATCTTCGGAGGTGGCCCTTTTCTTCCCATCGGGAGAGGGGATGTCAGTTTCTCCTTCTCTTTTGTCTCTGGAAGGGGGAGTTCCAATCTCCCCGGATAGAGTGTCTGGTGTACCTTTAGAATAGAGGCCACCTTTGGCCTTCTTGCTCTCCTCTTTGTCCCCCTTCGCCGACACTTGGTATGGCGCCGGAGCCAGCATCCTTGTTAACACAGGATCTGCTGACTCTTCGGGAAGAGGGGCCGAACACCTAATTCTTTCCGCCTTCTTGATCTAGCCCTGGTCGAAGATGGTTTTCTCAGTATATTGTTACGAGATATCTAACTAAGTTGTGTTCGGGAGTCGAGGGCTTACCGAGGTATCTAGATGGTTGCAGTCGAGGCCGATGTCCTCGGTAGTATCTGGCCACTGTTTTCATGTCCCGAAGAATAACTTCCACATTCCTTTGTGCGTCGTGCCAAAGAAGTGCTGAAGAGTCCGTGGTCCTTCCGGATTGAACTCCCACATGCGGAGGGGCCGTCGCTGGCACGGCAGGACCCGGCGGACTAGCATTACTTGGATTACGTCGATGAGGCCGGTGTCCTTCTCGAGGAGGCTCCGGATGCGGCTTTGTAGCGTCTGCACTTCGTCCGTTGATCCCCAGTCCAGCCCCTTATTAATCCATGATGCGAGCCGTAATGGAGGGCCAGGCCGGAACGCAGGTGTAGCTGCCCACTTGGTACCACGGGGTTCAGTGATGTAAAACCACTCCCGTTGCCATAGGTTGGAGGTTTCCGTGAAAGAGCCTTTTGGCCAAGGTGTGTGGGTGAGTTTGCTTACCATCGCACCGCCGCACTCCGCTTGCTTCCCATCGACTACCTTCGGCTTCATATTAAAGGTCTTGAGCCATAAGCCAAAGTGTGGGGGAATACGGAGAAAGGCCTCGCACATGACGATGAACGCCGAGATGTGAAGAAAGGAGTCCGGAGCTAGATCATGAAAATCTAGCCCGTAATAGAACATGAGTCCGCGGACGAAGGGATGGAGAGCAAACCCTAGCCCCTGGAGGAAGTGAGAGATGAATACGACCCTCTCACCGGATCTGGGAGTAGGAATGACCTGCCCTTGAGCAGGGAGCCTGTGGGGGATTTCCGCGGTCAGGTATTTTGCCGCCCGGAGCTTCGCGATATCCTCCTCTGTGACGGAGGAGGCCACCCACCGGCCTTGAGGGTTGGGTCCGGACATGACTAGGAGGCTCAGAACAAATAAATTGAACCTTGGGTGCTAGAACTCGAGGTTGGAAAGGATGAGGCATAGAGGAGAAAGACGGGTCTGCGCCCCTTTATAAAGGCGATGAATATCAAAACGCCTCCTCCTAAGCCTCAAAACCTGCCTATTCCCAAGGAATCATACCAACGGGACGGTTGGGTTACCTGCACCCGTATTGATGAGAATCCCGTAATAAGGGGACATGATCTCTGCTTTGACAAGATGTGCCAATAAAACCGCTTCTCGAAACGTGGAGCGAGAGGCTAAAAAGAAAACGGTTTGAAATAATGACCGTGCAGGAACGTGGTGTCGCGTTACAAAAAGTTATCAGTAGATTAGACTCATGAAATATTATACTCTCTGCGGTTGTGTGTGGTATTTGTTTTGCAGAGCCGGACACGTTTTCTGTGCTCGAAGTCTGTTTTGGAGTATTCAGAGGAGGAAGACAATCTGCGCGCCGGACACATCGTCATTGAAGCCTGGTTCAGGGGCTACTGAGGGAGTCCTGGATTAAGGGGTCCTCGGGCGTCCGGACTACGTAACGTGGACCGGACTGATAGGCCATGAAGATACAAGATAGAAGGCTCTCTCCCGTGTCCAGATGGGACTCTCCTTGGTGTGGAAGGCAAGCTTGGCGTTCTATATGAGGATTCCTTTCTCCGTAACTGACTTTGTACAACCCTAGTCCCCTCCGGTGTCTATATAAACTGGAGGGTTTAGTCCGTCGGGGCAATCATAATCAGATAGGCTAGACTTCTAGGGTTTTAGCCATTACGATCTCGTGGTAGATCAACTCTTGTAATACTCATATTCATCAATATCAATCAAGCAGGACGTAGGGTATTACCTCCATAGAGAAGGCCCGAACCTAGGTAAACATCGTGTCCCCCGTCTCCTGTTACCATCGACCTTAGACGCACAGTTCGGGACCCCCTACCCGAGATCCGCCGGTTTTGACACCGACAGCCGCAACAACCATGGGCCATATATGGACCGTGGTAACCTTGAGCCTGCTACGGGCCGTAGGATCCATGGGCCTCCTACGGGTCATCGGATAAATGGGCCTCCAACGGGCCGTAGAATCAGTGGGCCTTGGGCCATCGGATAAATGGGCCGACATGGGCCATAAACGGGCGTAATTGGTATTGGGCCAGCACGGTAACAGGCCATTAACATGCCGGAAGACAGCAAAGGCTTAATTCTGTCACAGGCATAATGGGTCGTTAATGGGCCAGAATATAGGACGGGCTGGAAATGGCGCAACGGGTTAATAGGCCACAAACGGGCCGATTCTAAGCACATGCCAAATTTTGCCCATTAGGGGAACAAGCCAGTAACGGGCCGGAAGTAATCGAGGGCCGGAAAGGAGCCCAAGAATGTATGGGTCGTCAGTAGGCCGAAAGCTAACATAGACTGGAAACGGCCCATGTGAATCATGGGCCGTTACTGAGCATAAAGAAATTTATTATTTATTATGGGCCAGAATCACCGCAGCCCACTAAAGGGCCCAAAGATATGAAAGGCCTCGTATGGCCGAAAGACGTCATGGGCCATACATGGGCCGAAAATGAAATGGGCTGGTATTATACTGGACGGCCCACATGACGCTGTTGGGCCGATTTCGTGAACGCCATAACGGGTCGTGAGTTACCGGGCCGTAAAATGGGCTATATGCGAATAGACCGTTAACAAGCTTTTCATGGGCCGGCCCACTAGCTTTTGACCAAGTAAAATGGGCCAGCCTTTGTAAGCTAAATGGGCCAGTGTTGGGCCGTCGCACGTGTCGACATATCCTAGGCGCCTATCTGACCTAATGATGAGCTGACACGTGTTTCCTCCGGCCAATGAGAATTTTACACGTGGAAAATCACCATTGGTCATTGCTGTTAACGGGTTATCAGATCCAGAACCGAACCCGATAGCTTAACGACGACCCATTACGGTGGATGCCACGTGTTGGTTACCCTTGACGAAAGCACTTCCATGACTCATCATTTATCGTCATGGAAGTGAACACTTCCGTGATGATAATTTTGGTATTGTCATGGAACACTTCTACGACAGCACAGGTATGACTATCTTGATTCTGTCATAAAATCATCATGGATGTACATGCATGACAGAAAACGTGACCTACTATGACAAAAACGTATCATCACGGAAGTGTATTTTTTTGTAGTGCCTCCTATTAGACAGGACAGTTACCAAGCTTGGCTAGACCGAAACGTCAGAGCTCGGGAAGAACAGTGAGCCTGGATGGCAGACGGTCTCCGGCGCAACGTAGCCCAAGTCAGGGGCGCCGCTCACCCCCTGTGCTTCACAGATAGAGTGATGCAACACCAATTTCCGGAGGGCTTCAAGCCTGTAAATATCGAACCCTGGGATGAGACGACGGATCCGGCTGTATGGATCGAAGACTTCCTACTACACATCCACATGGCACGAGGCGATGACCTTCACGCCATCAAATACCTACCATTGAAGCTCAAGGGTCCGGCTCGACACTGGCTAAATAGCCTCCCCGAAGACTCCATAGGATGTTGGGAGGAGCTCGAGGATGCCTTTCGAGCCAACTTTCAGGGCACTTATGTCCGTCCCCCGGATGCCGATGACCTGAGCCACGTAATCCAACAACCCGGCGAATCGGCCCGGCAATTCTGGAACCGGTTTTTGACCAAGAAGAATCAAATCATCGACTGTCCGAATGCCGAAGCTATAGCCGCCTTCAGGCACAGTATTCAAGATGAATGGCTAGCACGAAAGCTCGGCCAGGACAAGCTGAAGACAATGGTGGCACTCACCTCCCTCATGACTCGTTTCTGTCCCAGGGAGGATAGCCGGTTGGCTTGTAGAAGCACCAACCCGGAATCCCCCGGCACCTCTGAGGTCCGGGACGGGAATGGAAAGCTACGACGCAACAAGAACAAGCGTCACCACAACAACGGCGAAACCGATGAGACAGTAGTAAATGCTGGATTTCGTAATCGGAAGTCTGGGTCACAGAAAAAGCCTTCTAAAGGCAATCAGGATGGACCAACTAAATTGGACGCAATCCTGGACAGGCCCTGCCAGATTCATGGCACCGCCGAAAAACCCACCAACAGTAATTGTTGGGTGATAAAGCAAGCCGGCAAGCTTACAGCCGAAGACTCGGGCAAAAGCCCACGCAGCGAGGACGATGATGAGCCCTGCAGGCCGAACAGTGGAGGCCAAAAACCCTTTCCTTCTGAGGTCAGGACGGTGAATATGATCTACGCCACCCATATACCAAGGAAGGAGAAGAAGTGCGCACTGCGGGATGTGTACGCCGTCGAGCCCGTAGCGCCGAAGTTCAACCCATGGTCGGCTTGCCCGATCACCTTTGCCCGCAGGGACCATCCGACCAGTATCCGTCATGGAGGATCGGTGGCCCTGGTACTTGACCCCATCATCGATGGGTACCACCTCACGAGAGTCCTAATGGACGGAGGCAGTTGCCTCAATCTGATTTATGCAGACACATTGAGGAAAATGGGGATCGATTCATCAAGGATCAAACCCAGCAACACCACCTTCAAGGGGGTCATTCTGGGTGTAGAGGCCCGCTGCTCAGGCACGGTAACGCTGGAGGTGGTATTTGGCTCACCGGACAACTTCCGATCCAAAGACTTGATCTTCGATATCGCCCCATTCCGCAGTGGCTATTACGCGCTCCTCGGCCGAACGGCGTTTGCCAAATTCAACGCTGTCCCACACTACGCATACCTCAAGCTAAATATGCCTGGTCCTCCGGGCGTCATAATGATAAACGGCAACATGGAGCATTCGCTCCGGACTGATGAACACACTGCGGCCCTAGCATTTGAAGACCAGTCCATCGCTAGCAGGCCAAGGTATCAGCCCGCCGTAAAGGCAAAAGATACACTTAAACGGGCCCGAGCCCGATCCCCGTCACGGGAACCCGCCTGCGTTCGCCGCAAATAGGGATATGCTCCCCACGACACGCCCGCCTACCTCATGCGTTACATGCCTTGTCAGCACAACTTCGCGCTCAAGATACCGTGGGCGGTCGTGGGGGCTTATAACACCATGTGTTCGGTTCAACCGAACTATGGCATCACCACGTCCTTGGACAACAACGGGCAGGACTCTGGACTCGCTCAGCATCAAGCTATAACGGGCAGGATTACATCTCAAGGTCCCTATTGAAGGCACCCGTCACCAGCACACGGTGTTCTAAAAGGATGTCCAATTCATTCCCCTCCACCTCGCAGAAGGAAAGGCGCAGACGTGCAGCAGGGCACAGTTGAGGCTTCGACCCACACATCAAGGCCCTATGTAAACCGTCCTCTATAAAAAAATTCTTCTCTCCATTATTATAAACATCTCAGCAGTTCGAATTGTAGGGATAGATGTCCAGAGCTTATGAAAAATAGAAAACATCTTTTACGGTGTTCGGGCATCCGCACTATTAGGCCCTCTTTCTTTCCTTTTCTTTTTTTCCCCGCTCTTCGAACAATGAGGTGTGCACATTTCGTGCAATAAATTGGTTACTTGACCAAAGGCCTGATTTTCCGTCAGCTCTACATATTAAGTCTGGCACCACCTCGCACCGCTTGTTCGGCGTCTCGGATATTGCATTACATGCATAAGTTCCGAACTATGTCTTGGGTCAATGGTTGGGTTGCCCGACTCCTGTGCTTGCCCTCTTACGTTCCGCATGTTCGGCTAAGAGGGTAAAGGGAGAACCCCTGTGATTGTGCTTCTGGCTAGTCCAGTCAAGCACCTCAGGGGAGAAAGCCGAAAACTAACCGTCATAGTAAGCGAGAATTGGTCAGCGATCCGACGACAAGTGTTAAACTAAGAAATCGTTGGCGGTTTATCCGTGTCATACGCAGGGTCTGTCCTAGCACGAGCCATGTGATTACAAAGGCATGCCTCGGCTCCCACATGCATCACAAAAACCTAGGGGCTAGTCACTAGCCCCCGCCGTCAAGCTCCTATGGCTAAGTGAAAGCGATAAAACCGTATAGTCCGATTGCCTAGTCTCTCTCCCGCACTACCGCCTTCGGGCACCGAGACGTCGGCTAAGGGTAACAGTGCAGAGACGAAACACCCCTCGTAACATTCACTTGGGGGCTGAAGCCGACGACTGGTAACTTTTAGATTAATAAACGGCCGCACAGGAGTCAAAATTAATACACCACAACATCCACGAGAACCGCATTATAAAGCAAAAGGGTTTGATCTACAACTTAACACATCTTCACTCAATGATTACATCCTTGGAACATTGGCCCTCTATCGCCCACGCACCATCCATGACTTGTGCAAAATACAGTTCGGGTTCATGATGCTCCTTGCCAACTGGCGGAGGACCAATGGCCATGTCCATCGGCTTGATCTTCGGCCAATGCACCTTGGTCTTAGCGAAGGCCAGTCTCGCCCCTTCAAGGCATGCGGAACACTTCACGGTGTCAATCCTCAGTGATGCGTCACACAGCCTCTGCACCAAGCCAAAATAGCTATCCAAAATAGGCTCAGTAGGCCACAACCAGACACAAAGATCCTTCAAGGCAGGCTCGGCCATCCGGTGCAGCTCCATCAGCTGCTTCATCTTGTTGCTGAGAAGCACAGGGCATTCGGATGCCTGGAATTGCAACCAGAAAAGCCGCCGTTCGGAGTCATCCTCCCGCATTGTGTAGTGCTCCACCGCAGCGGCCGCACTCTTCGGAAGCTCGGCGAAAACGTCTGCGGAGCGCCAGACCCGCGTCAGCAAGGCGAACCTGTTGCCGGCAAAAACACTCTGCAGTAAGTACTTCTTACCATCTGCGATTTGCCCCACTTGGCGGAGCTCCTCCCGGACACCCCGCACCTCCGTCTTGGCCTCCTGGAGCTCTTTGTCCGCCTTGGACAACTTGGGGGACTGCTCTCCTTGCTTTTGCTCAAGGGCCTCACACTTCATGATGGCATCCTTGAGCTCTAGCTGCACTTCGGCCACTCGAGCCTCGTGCTTCTCACCGGCAGTCTTTGCCGTCTCTAGTTCGGCCATCGCCTTTTCGGCAACCGCCTTCCTTTCGGCCGCCTTGGCCTCAGCTTTCTTAAGCACCGTCTTGAGGCTCTCCACCTCCGCGGCAGCAGCTGTAGTCACCAAATAATAGAGGCTCAGTATACAATCCGAAACATCAGTATTCGGCAGTATTAGCTACGCATTTTAACACACGCTTACCTTGTGCCTCCTCAAGCCGCTTGTTGACGAGGTCAAGCTCTTTGTCGGAGCATTTTAGTTTCCGATCCATCTCCTCCAGGGCAGTGGCATTAGCAGCCGCGGCCAAGGATGATGCCTATGATGTCAAATCAATCACCAAAACTTATAAGCTGGCCTACGGGTATTTGACCCTCTGTAAGGTTTTTGCAATTCTTACAGAGTCTCGGGGGCTGGCATATATATGTCTGGCCTACTCAAGCTCTAGCTAACAAGGGAAAAACCATCCTTATGGGAAAAGAGTATTACTTGACTCACCTCAAAGCCTGTTAGAAGGCCTTGGACGGCGTCGTTCAGTCCGAATTGGACCGACTGAACACCCTGTAGAACCGTACCCATAAGGGCGTGGTGCCCGTCAACGATGACGGAGTTGTTCACCAGCTCCTCCAGTGTGCCCAGCCAGCCCATCACTGCCTGGTGACTAGTGTCTGGCGCGGGCGGCGGGACCTCAACCCCCCTCCCCATGGGAGGGCGGGATCGGCACCTGTGAAGGCCTCGGAGGCTCAGGTGCGGCCGGCTGGGAGGGTCCGGATGGACCGGATCCTCCCCCTACATTAGCCAGGAGGGACACATCTTCCTGGTCTTCGGTGACTGAGGCGTTAGCCTCGGCCATGGTGGCATCGCCCTCCTCCCCCGTGTTTGGGGCCATTCGAGACAAGACTTCCCCGACCTCTTCGCGGATCTGGGAAGGTGCAGAGTGCGACGCAGACCCGCTGTCCGCTAATTTGGCGGGTGGAGATGTCCCCTTCGAGGTCTGCTCGGCAGGGTGACCACGAGGTGGGATGCGATACCACACAAATCAGTTTTCGTCGGTAAGGGATTAGCGAAAATAAAACAGGGAGCGTCCAAGTTCCTACCTGGCGGCAGGGGGCTTGACCCTGCGGTCCTTCTCCGGGACCTCTTCGGATGTTGTGGACTCCACATCAGAGTCCGAGCTATCAGATAGGACCACCTTGGGCCTGCACTGCCTCTTCGGGGCTTGAGGGGGTTGTTCCTCCTCGACGTCTTCGGACGCTGCCCTCTTCTTAGAGTGCGAGGATGCGCTTTCCTCCTCGTCTTCGTCCTCCTCCCCGTCTTGGGCAGACGGGGCCGCTGCATCGCCGGCCTTGGTGGTCGGACGTTCCCTCAAGTGGAGACCTCCCCGGGCCTCCAGCGGCCCCTTTTTCTTCTTCTCCTTCTTTTCTGGCGCCGTGTACGACGTCTCAACCAGTAGCTCCCCCAACGAAGCTGATTGCGACTCTTCGGGCAGTGGAGCCGAACGGTTGATCTTTGGCCTTCTCGATCCAGCCCTGTTGAAGCAACAAAGCGGGGCTTAGACCAAACTTTGGATGGTATGAGCACCCGAATACACGACGGACAAAGAGTTAATTACCTTCCTCGAAGGGTTTGCGGCATCAAGACCGATGTCTTCCTTCTCGGCCAGCCACTCCTTCTGAGGCTTGAACAGCAGACTCCACACCTTGTCATGGGTCGTGCCAAAGAAGTGTTGCACGGTGGCCGGGTCTTCGGGTTTATAAGCCCACATCGGACTCGCCCTCTACTGGCAGGGTAGGAGACGGCGACGGAGCATTAGCTGAACTACATTGGTCAGTTTGGCCCCGGTCTCCATCACGCTGGACAAGCGCTTCTGCACCGCCTTCACCTCGTCAGCAGATCCCCAATCGAGACCTTTTTTGGTCCACGAGGTCAGCCTCGCAGGGGGTCCGGATCTAAACTCGGGGGTCGCCGTCCAGGCCACCTCCCATGGTTCGGTTATGTAAAACCATTCCTTTAGCCACACCTTGACGGTGTTGATGAACGTCCCCTCTGGCCACTAGACTCGGGTGAGCTTGCTGATCATCACTCTGCCACAGTCCGCGTGTGCGCCGCCAACCACGTTCGGCTTGACATTGAAGATCTTTAGCCACAGGCCAAAGTGCGGCTGGACCCGCAAAAGATCCTCGCAAACGATGATGAAGGTGGAAATGTGGAGGAGGGAATTGAGGGCTAGATTGTGGAAGTCTAGCCCATAGAAGAACATTAATCCCCGCACAAAGGGGTGTAGCGGCAATCCCAGCCCCCGGATAAAATGGGGAAGGAATACTACCCTTTCGCCCGGCTTGGGTGTGGGGATGACCTGGCCCTTCTCGGGGGCTCGGCGAGCGACGTTGGCCGACAGGTAGCCGGCCCATTTCAGCCCCTCGATGTCGTCGTTGGTGACGATGGAGGCCTCCCACTTGCCGTTAGCTCCGGATCTGGCCATGACCGTGGCTAGCAAGAACGGGGAAGGGATTCACTGCAGACAGATGAAGCGGGGCGCTGGAGCTCTAGAGATTGGGAAAGTGACAGTGAGAGGTGGAGGATGGCGTAGGATGGTGACTATGGCTATTTCCCCTTTTATGGGCCGCAGAGAGGTTAAGTTTCCTTTTCCGCGCCGCGGACTTCTCCACTTCCTGATATACTCACGGTGTTATGCATGGGTGGGGGAATCAAAATCATTGATCATATCCCCTAAAAACGGGGCACGATCTCTGTTAGGATGAGACATGTCAATGGAGGGGTGGCCTCGGGTCGCACATCAAGACTCGCCAGCCGTTTGGTGTTATGACCGGTCGCGACCCTTCGCTAAAAGTTGTTAGGCGTGGGCACTGTTCACACTCAGACACTTTGGCCTTCAAGGCTAAGTAAAGAAGACGCTTCAGATTCCGAACACCACTCAAACTCCGAATACGCACAGGACAAATGAAGAACTCGCCTCGCAAGCCAAAGACCATGATGTGTGCGAACGCCGGATACAAGCCCTGGCGTTGGAGGCTAGTTCGGGGGCTACTGAGGGAGTCCTGGACTAAGGGGTCCCCGGGCCGTTGACCCATTACTTATGGGCCGGACTGATGGGCTACTATGGGGCCAAGCTAGAGTGCGGACCCTTGACCGGACAGGAGATCTTTGGAGTCATGGTGTGCCCTCCAAGTCAAGATTAGCATGATCTTTCCTTCATTGTAACTGATCGCATGTAACCCTAACCCTACTGATGTCTATATAAACCAGAGGGTTTAGAGCTTCAGGGCTAGAACTACATTCATCACCTCATCACCTTAGGGTTTAGCTCGCTTGATCTCGAGGTACTCTATAACCATACCATACATCAAATACAATCAAGCAGGACGTAGGGTTTATCTCTTTGAGAGGGCCCGAACCTGGGTAAACGCCGTGTTCATCGTCCCTTGTTCCCCATCGATCCTAGATCCACAGCTCGGGACCCCCTACCCGAGATCCATCAGTTTTGACACCGACACTACCCTCCCATGGTAGTGGGGTCCATAAGGAAACTAAGGGATATTAAGGCCTCCTTTTAATAGAGAACCGCAACAAAGCATTAACACATAGTGATCACATGAACTCCTCAAACTACGGTAATCTCTAGAAAGAATCCCAATTATTGTCACCTTGGGGTATGCGGATCATAACATGTAATAGGTGTGTATAACTTGCAAGATAGGATCAAGAACTCAAATATATTCATGAAAACATAAAGGTTTAGATCTAAAATCATGGCACTAGGGCCCTAGTGACAAGCATTAAGCATAGCAAAGTCATAGCAACATCAATCTCAGAACATAGTGGATACTAGGGATCAAGCCCTAACAAATTGACTCAATTACATGATAAATCTCATCCAACCCCATCACTGTCCAGCAAGCGTACGA
Organism: Thinopyrum elongatum; assembly: GCA_011799875.1. Taxonomy (NCBI): domain Eukaryota; kingdom Viridiplantae; phylum Streptophyta; class Magnoliopsida; order Poales; family Poaceae; genus Thinopyrum; species Thinopyrum elongatum. The sequence goes on along the minus strand of CM022297.1, from coordinate 351,285,503 downwards.
TGGAACTACTCACTCTCGGTGGTGAGCATCACAAAATTGGTGATGAAGAAGGGTTGGTGATGATGATGGCGACGAATCCCCCTCTTCGGAGCCTTGAACAAACTCCAGATCTGGCCTCCCGATGAAGAACATGAGGTGGCGGTGGCTCTATATCATAAAACGCGATGAAACTTCTTCTCCTATTTTTTTATCGGTGTCGTGAGAAACCGCGGCCACCTATGGGGCCAAGGGCCCCTTTTGGTTCAGCAGGGGGACTGAGCGCATTGCACAAAGAGCGGAGGAGCACAGCGTAGCGCGGCAGAGATCACACGGGCAGTTTTTACCCAGGTTCGGGCCGCCGCGAGGCGTAAAACCCTACTCCTGCTTTGGGGGATTGATGATAGATGGTGGTGGAAACGCAGCGCTCTTGCCCGGTAGGGTTGCCTTGGGGCGAGAACAGCTATGCGCGTATGGGTGTACAGGGCTCCGAATCCTTTCTATCATTGCCATGGGCCTCCTTTTATAGATTAAGGGGTCACCACAGTGGCAAATCAGTCATTGTGTACTGATTAGATAGCGAACAGTGCTATCATATCTCCTCTGCAGATAGAGCAGTACGCATTAAATGCGCCGCTCAGTGTCACATCATGGCCTGCCCGGCACGCCTTGCCGGGCTGTTTGGCCACCTTCCCTCCTGTCTGCATGACACGTCGCAGGACGAGTGTCATATGGAGGTGATTCCTGTAGGAAATGGCTGCCATGTAGCAAAAGGCAGCCACTTAGTCATCTCGGGGCTTGACACCGCACCGATCGGTGACCTACGTCGTCGTGAGGTGGGGTGGTGAAGCCTTGGCGGGGCGTTTTGCCTCCGTATGCCCCCGACAGGCCTACCGGGGCGGCCTTGAGGTTTGCTTCCGGGGCAACCTTGACCTCGCCAGGCTCTCCTACCCGGCAAGGGAGGTTTTTCCCTTAGCGGTGCCTTGCTTCTTGGCTTGACTTGGTCTTCACAGCTTGCCCTTTGATTGATCAAAGAGCTTATCTCTTTACCTTGGCCTTGTCCTGGATGTTGCAATCTTGATCTTGGGCCTGTGCATGGTCTGGGCAAAAGACCCAGGGTTTGTTGCACCGACGGGAGCCCCCGGGCCTGGCCCGAATGAGTTGCCGGGCGTCGTCGGGGTAGGCCCTAACTTGTGCATAGGCGAGGGTGAAATAGCCGCTCGCCCTATGAGATTTTCTTTGCTTCTTCATTAATCCGAGCTCGGATCAGTTTCCGGTTCTTCCGCCCATCGCGTAACGCCAACTGCAGTTGGGCCACTCTTGTAATGGCCCGTGAATGACTTTAACGCACAGGCGAGTAATTGCCAATTCACTCCTCCCACCACGCCCTTATCCCCGGCCACGTATGCTGCATGCATCGAGCAGGGTGATGTCTGCTACGCAACTTTATTCTTGTAGACACGTGTTGGGCCTCCAAGCGCAGAGTTTCGTAGGACAGTAGCAATTTTCCCTCAAGTGGATGACCTAGGGTTTATCAATCCGTGGGAGGCGTAGGATGAAGATAGTCTCTCTCAAACAATCCTGCAACCAAATAATAAAAAGTCTCTTGTGTCCCCAACACACCAAATACAATGGTAATTTGTATAGGTGCACTAGTTCGGCGAAGAGATGGTGATACAAGTGTAATATGGATAGTAGATATTGGTTTTTGTAGTAGGAACAATAAAAAACAGCAAGGTAGCAATTGATAAAACGGAGCACAAACGGTATTGCAATGCTTGAAAATGAGGCCTAGGGTCCGTACTTTCACTAGTGCAACCTCTCAACAATGCTAATATAATTGGATCATATAACCATCCCTCAAAGTGCGATGAAGACTCACTCCAAAGTTCCTATCTAACGGAGAACATAAAAAGAAATTGTTTGTAGGGTACGAAACCACCTCGAAGCTATTCTTTCCGATCGATCTATCCAAGAGTTCGTACTAAAATAACACCAAATAATTTCAGATTCATAATACTCAATCCAACACAAAGAACCTCAAAGAGTGCCCCAAGATTTCTACCAGAGAAACAAAGACAAGAACGTGCATCAACCCCTATGCATAGATTACCCCAATGTCACCTCGAGAATCCGCGAGTTGAGTGCCAAAACATATATCAAGTGAATCAATACGATACCCCATTGTCACCACGGGTATTCATAGCAAGACATACATAAAGTGTTCTCAAATCCATAAAAGTATTCAATCCGATAAAACGAAATCTCAAAGGGAAAACTCAATTCATCACAACAAGATAGAGTGGGGAAAACACCATATGATCCGACTATATTAACAAAGCCCGCGATACATCAAGGTTGTGCATCTCAAGAACACAAGAGAGAGAGAGAGAGAGAAAGATTAAACACATAGCTACTGGTACAAACCCTCAGCCCCGAGGGTGGACTACTCCCTCCTCATCATGGTGGCCGCCGGGATGATGAAGATGGCCACCGGTGATGATCTCCCCCTCCGACAGGGTGCCGGAACGGGGTCTAGATTGGATCTCATGGATACAGAGGCCTTGTGGTGGCGGAACTTCTGATCTAGGGTCTCCGCGAGGGTTTTTGGAATATTTGGCAATTTATAGGGCGAAGAGGCGGTGCAGGAGGCCAACGAGGTGGGCACAACCCACCGGGGCGCGCCTGGGGGCCCAGGCCCGCCCTGGTGGGTTGTGCCCCCCTCGGGGCACCCCCCAGGTGCTGCTCTGGCCCATTGGATGTCTTCTGGTCCATAAAAAATCCACAAAAAGTTTCGCTGCGTTTGGACTCCATTTGGTATTGATTTTCTGCGATGTAAAAAACAAGCAAAAAACAGCAACTGGCACTGGGCACTATGTCAATAAGTTAGTCCAAAAAAATGGTATAAAGTTGCTATAAAATGATTGTAAAACATCCAAGAATGATAATATAGCAGCATGAATACTTCATAAATTATAGATACGTTGGAGACGTATCAGCATCCCCAAGCTTAATTCCTACTCATCCTCGAGTATGTAAATGATAAAAGAAATAATTTATGAAGTGTGAATGCTAGCAAAGTGCATAAGTTTGATCAATAGTAATTTCAATCACTTTTCCTAGCATCATAACAGCAACTCTTTCTCATAAAACTCATGATGGTAAAGTAGCAACCAATTCACATGTTAAGGTTCAAACAATGAATTCTATTGAAACTCAACAACCTATATTCTTAGTCACCAAACAATTGCAATTCAACTTATTCAACAGAGTCTAAGTAAGAGCTCCACATACTCAACCATCATATAGCCTTCTATGATTGCTAACACTCACCGCATACACATGAGCAAAACGTTTCAACCGGACACATAGAAAGATAGGGGCTTATAATTTTGCCTCCCAACGTATTCACCTCAAGGGTGATGTCAACAATAATAACTCATGCTACCCATATCCAATTGGATATATGTGCCTAGATCTTTCCTCACCACATGATGCTTGCCAAAAGAGAAAAATAAAAAGGAATAGAGAGAAAAACTTTGACTCGTGCATGAAAGTAAATACATAAAAGTAAAAGGTAGGCCCTTCGCAGAGGGAAGCAGAGGTTGCCATGCGCTTTTTGTTTGTATGCTCAATCCCTTAGTGCAAAAGAACGTCACGTTATATTGCCCCTTATGATAGCAACCTTTATTATGCAGTCTGTCACTTTTATTCTTTGCCATCACAAGTTTGTACAACGCTCAATTTTCTCTTACACTAAATGATCTAACACTTTTTAGAAGCAATTTTTATTGCCTTATTGCACCGATGACAACTTACTTGAAGGATCTTACTCAATCCTTAGGTAGGTATGGCAGACTCTTGAAAATAAGATTTGGGTTTAAGGGTTTTCGGATGCACAAGTAGTATCTCTACTTGGTGCGGAACTTTTGGCTAGCAAAGATGGGGGGCAAGTACCACATGTTGAAGGATCTATGACAATATAACTTCTATGTGAATATGAACAAACATAAATCATTACATTGTCTTCCTTGTCCAATGTCAACAATTTTGGCATATAATATTTTTATGGGGGCTCACAATCACAAAAATATAGTGTATTTGCATGTGAAAGTTCTCTTCCTTATAGTAATCATTCATGAATTGCTTGTATGACTAATATTGTGATTGTCAAGCTTCAAAAGATTTCACTTTCTAAACCCAATGTGAAGCTACCACTAGGCATGATATTAACATATAATTTCAACTTCATGATATTCAATTCATTCAACAATTTACTCATAGGATATAAGTGAAGCACAAGAGTGAATGACAAACTACTCCAAAAAGATATAAGTGAAGATCAAGCGAGTAGTTAAGTAAAGGGGTAGCTAATTGAGGACTCTCTCTTATTTAAAAACTTTCAGATCTAAGTATTTTATTAAAACAGCAAGTAAAACAAAACAAAATGACATTCCAAGAATAGCACAACTCAAGTGAAGAAGCAAAAACTTAGGCTCAACCGATACTAACCGATAATTGTTGATGAAGAAAGGTGGGATGCCTACCGGGGCATCCCCAAGCTTAGATGCTTGAGACTTCTTGAAATATTATCTTGGGGTGCCTTGGGCATCCCCAAGCTTGAGCTTTTGCATCTCCTTAATTCCTTTTATATCACGGTTTCCCTAAATCTTAAAAACTTCATACACACAAAACTCAACAAGAACTCGTGAGATAAGTTAGTATAAACCAATGCAAAAACCTTATCATTCTATACTGTAGCAAATCATAAAAATTATTATTCAACATTGCATACTAAATGCCTCTGCATATTTAATACTCCTATCCTCAAATAGAATCATTAAACAAGCAAACATATGCAAACAATGCAAACATAACAGCAATCTGCCAAAACAGTACAGTCTGTAAAGAATGCAAGAGTACCAATACTTATTTAACTCCAAAAATTCTGAAAATTTACCACACTGTAGAAAATTTATCATATCTTACTGTGAAAAAACTTTAAACATTTTATCACATTCTGACTTTTCTCGGGAATTTTTGCAACATTGATAAACATTCTGTTTTGAAACAGCAACTCATATACTTGCAAAATGAGCATGGTAAAGGCTATCCTTGACATTTTTATTGGAAATAAAGATGCAAAACATTATTCTAAATAACATAAAGAATATCCTAACAAGAAAATGATGCTCCAATCAAAACACATATCATGTGACGAAAAAATGTAGCTCCAAGTGAGGTTACCGATAATGTTGGACACGAAAGAGGGGATGCCTTCCGGGGCATCCCCAAGCTTAGTTGCTTGGATCTTCCTTGAATATTACCTTGGGGTGCCTTGGGCATCCCCAAGCTTAGGGTCTTGTCACTCCTTATTCTCCTCATATCAACATCTCACCCAAAACTCGAAAACTTCAATCACACAAGACTTAACGGAACTTCGTGAGCTAGGTTAGTATGATAAAGCGCAAACCATTTCACTTTGGTACTGTCAAAGACAAGATTCATAATTGTTTCCACACAATGCCTACTGTAGCATATTATTTCCAATTTATATTGAGAAATATAAGCCATAGAAACTAGAAAACAAGCAAACTATGCATTGAAAACAGGATCTGTCAAAAACAGAACAGTCTGTAGTAATCTGTACTCCAACCATACTTCTGCTATTCCAAAATTCTGAAAAATTAGGAAAACGTAGAGAATTTGTATATATATCTCCTGTAAAAAATTAGGATCAAAATCACGTTTCAGTGAATTTTCAAAATTCCCGGACTGAGCGCAAAAGTTTCTGTTTTTGCGCAGATTCAAGTCAACTATCATCCACACTATCCCAAAGGCTTTACTTGGCACTTTATTGAAATAAAAACTATAAAACATGATTACTACAGTAGCATAATAATGTTAACACACAAAAACAGTAGGTAAAAGTGTTGGGTTGTCTCCCAACAAGCGCTTTTCTTTAATGCCTTTTAGCTAGGCATGATGAGTTCAACGATGCTCTCATAAAAGATAAGGATTGAAACATAACAAGAGCATCATGAATCATAAGTTCCTCTCTCATAATAATTTTCAGAAGCATAATGAATAGATTCATCAATATAACCATCACATAAAGCATTCTTTTCATGATCCAAAAGCATAGAAAATTTATTACTCTCCATATAAGCCATTTTATTTTCATTCACAATAGTGGGGGTATCATATGAAACTCGAATACTAAAAATTGTTTCCACATTAAAAGAGTAATGTTCAGAAAAAGGATAATCAAAATTATGACAATAATTATCACTACTTTTATAACATAAGTGTCATCACAATAATCATCATAAGTAGCAACTTCGTTCTCATCATAGATAGGAGGCATGCAATCATCATAGCAAATTTGATCATTCAAAGTAGGGGGACTCAAAAGATCATCTTCATTAAGCATATCATCCCCAAGCTTGGGACAAACATTAATTGCAGCAAATAAATTCTCAAACATATCATTCTCATCAAACATAGCATCCCCAAGCTTGTGGCTTGGCATATCATAAACATAATCACTCTCATCATTAAAAGTTTGAATAGCACCAACGGTATAACAATTGCTATCATCATAATTTCCCAAGTTGGTGCCAAAAAGATTTCCAAGATTATAAGAAGTATCATTATCTTCCCAATCATAATTATCACAACAAGCAATAGGCATAACAAAACCATCATCAATAGTGCTCTCGGACATTGTGCCATAAGACAAAGGAGCAATGTCATCATCAAATGCATCATCTTCTACAATTATTTTTGATTCATTTTCATGAGGCACAATAATAATAGGAGCAACATTATTTGGGAGCGATACCTTTTTACCCCTTTTCTTTCTTCTTTTCTTCTTCTTCACCACATCATGTGTGGGTTTAATTAATTTTTTCAAGCTTCTTGTTGAAGAGATTGATTGGATAGGAAGCTCCTCCTCGCTACCTGATTCATCATAATAAACACTAGGAGGGTATTGGGAAATATTTTCCCTTTCATTAGTACTCTCTTCATATTCTATTTGTTTTCTTGTCTTTAGATAGTTGGCAATATAAGGATTCTCAATGAAATTTACCGCAAAAAACATATAAATTTCCTCTACATCAAAATCAAGAAATCTCTCGAGATTAAATTTTGGAATACCCTCAGTTATACGTTTCGTTTCTTCATACACCAAAAGAAGACTAAGCTCTTTATGATGCTCAAGGGTAATCAAGTTATCACAATTTTTGGACACGATTTGATCATGAAACAAATTGCATTGGAGATTTAAATGACCACGTTCATTGCAAAGTTCACAAGGATGGCGAAAAAAATTAAATCTTTCAGCACAATCATCTAGCCTCTCTTGCAAATTTTTCATTTCTAAATATTTATGCTTCTTACAAAATCTATCTTCCCTTTTTGGTGTGCATTTGCACTACCAATTCACTCCGCAAAAATTGACATTCTTATAGGAGACATCATTATCATGACTAATGTAATCATCATTAACATCATGGATATTCAAAGAATATATTCTAGCAATATTGCAATCATGCCCATCATACAACGTTTTTATGCCATAAATTTTGTTGAATTCCTTTTCTAGCAATTGAGCACAATTATCGGAATCCTTATTCTCAAGATAGACATTATAATGATAAAGAACAACCTGAGGTAACCCAATCTCCATTTTATTTTTTTTGTTTTCTATTATAAAACCAAACTAGTGATAAAACAAGAAACTAAAAGATTCAATTGCAAGATCTAAAGATATACCTTCAAGCACTCACCTCCCCGGCAACGGCACCAGAAAAGAGCTTCGTTGACGGGGTGTGAGTGCCACTTACCTAACCTCCCCGGCAACGGCGCCAGAAAAGAGCTTGATATCTACTACGCAACTTTATTCTTGTAGACACGTGTTGGGCCTCGAAGCATAGAGTTTTGTAGGACAGTAGCAATTTTCCCTCAAGTGGATGACCTAAGGTTTATCAATCCGTGGGAGGCGTAGGATGAAGATAGCCTCTCTCAAACAATCCTGCAACCAAACAATAAAAAGTCTCTTGTGTCCCCAACACACCAAATACAATGGTAATTTGTATAGGTGCACTAGTTTGGCGAAGAGATGGTGATACAAGTGTAATATGGATAGTAGATATTGGTTTTTGTAGTAGGAACAATAAAAAACAGCAAGGTAGCAATTGATAAAACGGAGCACAAACGGTATTGCAATGCTTGAAAATGAGGCCTAGGGTCCGTACTTTCACTAGTGCAACCTCTCAACAATGCTAATATAATTGGATCATATAACCATCCCACAAAGTGCGATGAAGAATCAATCCAAAGTTCCTATCTAACAGAGAACATAAAAAGAAATTGTTTGTAGGGTACGAAACCACCTCGAAGCTATTCTTTCTGATCGATCTATCCAAGAGTTCATACTAAAATAACACCAAATAATTTCAGATTCATAATACTCAATCCAACACAAAGAACCTCAAAGAGTGCCCCAAGATTTCTACCAGAGAAACAAAGACAAGAACGTGCATCAACCCCTATGCATAGATTACCCCAATGTCACTCGGGAATCCGCGAGTTGAGTGCCAAAACATATATCAAGTGAATCAATACGATACCCCATTGTCACCACGGGTATTCATAGCAAGACATACATAAAGTGTTCTCAAATCCATAAAAGTATTCAATCCGATAAAACGAAATCTCAAAGGGAAAACTCAATTCATCACAACAAGATAGAGAGGGGAAAACACCATATGATCTGACTATATTAACAAAGCCCGCGATACATCAAGGTTGTGCATCTCAAGAACACGAGAGAGAGAGAGAGAGATAGAGAGATTAAACACATAGCTACTGGTACAAACCCTCAGCCCTGAGGGTGGACTACTCCCTCCTCATCATGGTGGCCGTCGGGATGATGAAGATGGCCACCGGTGATGATCTCCCCCTCCGGCAGGGTGCCAGAACGGGGTCTAGATTGGATCTCGTGGATACAGAGGCCTTGCGGCGGCGGAACTTCTGATCTAGAGTCTCTGCGAGGGTTTTTCGAATATTTGGCAATTTATAGGGCGAAGAGGCGGTGTGGGAGGCCACCGAGGTGGGCACAACCCACCGGGGCGCGCCTGGGCAGCCCGCCCCAGTGGGTTGTGCCCCCCTCGGGGCACCCCCCAGGTGCTGCTTTGGCCCATTGGATGTCTTCTGGTCCATAAAAAATCCACAAAAAGTTTTGACTCCGTTTGGTATTGATTTTCTGTGATGTAAAAAACAAGCAAAAAATAGCAACTGGCACTGGGCACTATGTCAATAAGTTAGTCCCAAAAAATGGTATAAAGTTGCTATAAAATGATTGTAAAACATCCAAGAATGATAATATAGGAGCATGAATACTTCATAAATTATAGATACGTTGGAGACGTATCATGGGGTAGGTAACGGAGGCGCGTGGTGCGGGGGAGCGTTAAGGCAGGGGCCTGGTCTTCATGGATTTGTGGAGGAGGATGGTGGTTACCCATCGATGAATCAGCCCCCAGCCCCCGGCTTGCCTATAAAAAGGAGGGGCAGGGGGAAGCGGGATTGTTCATCCATGCCCTTCTTCTTTCTTCTCGCAATACTGAGAGAAAGAGACCGGGGCCGAGCCCCGGACTCGAGCTTGAGGTTGGCGATGTTGGAAGCTTGTGAAGGGGCTCGGGGAGTGAGCCTGGTCCGGAGTAAAAAGGGGCGTGGCGGATATGCCACCCGCGGCACAGGAGGCACCGAGCCTTTCTCTTGTGGGGGCGTGTTTGTTCCCTCCTCCTGGGTGCTGAAGTTCTTGGCGGCTTCGATGTCCGCCAGGGGCACAGCGCTTGGGTTCCTTGGTAATCCCGGTACCGCCCCCTTGGTGAAGTCAGGGCAAATGTTGAAGACGGCGACATCTTCCTGCCCGCCAAGGTGGGGAGCGATGCCCCTCGCGTGCCTCGGACATCGCTGTCACCCGCAGCTTCTCCGGGGAAGGCAACGGCTCACGGAGTCGGTGTCCCTCTGGAGCGGCGGTGATGGAGAAAGATTGAGGGAAGACGGAGAAGGCGGGTGGCAGGGCATCAGGTCGGAGTATGATGGCACCGATGCCTTCGTCTCGTATTGCCGACCTGCTGCCTCGTCTTTCCGCTCTTCCCCTCCCTCCCCGGCACCATCATCACCGGCCTCTTGGTTGTCGGGGAGAGGGCTGCTCTCTTGGTGCCTTTGCCTCCTCCAGCAGTCTTCCAGCTGGGCCTCGATGGTTCTCCCCGCCGGTGCTTTTTGCTAGAACTTCTGGTTGGCCCTGGAGGTGGTGACCGAGGCACCGTCGAGCTGCTCCTTCCATCTCCCTCCTTCGCAGCCTTGCCACTCTCGATCTTGTCAGGCTGTGCCCGGCAGGTCCTGGCGAGGTCGAGTGGGTCGTCTTGCCCAGGCACCCCTTTTGCCCTCCTTCTCTTCCACCGCAGTGCCTAGGAGGAGGTGGACAAGAAAAGGGATTACGGGGCACTTATCTTTTTTCAATCTGAAATATGTAGGCACATGCCAAACTTTAGTTCAAATTATGTAATCTCTTTTATCCATGTTTGTGTTCTGTAAGGTCTGTACTTGTTGATCAGCATATTAATGAAAAAGATAAACCTTGCCGGGCACTTGTGCATGGAACATGTCCAGGCAGAGGGAGAATGCCTCTTTACGCTCAAGTAAACAAGTTTTTCCCCGATAGGCTATCCTGCCGGTACCCTCTAGTTACTGCCGCGGGGCTGGGCCTGCCGGGCACAAATCGTGAAGAGGGACCAGCCCCCCGCCAACTTCCTCGCCAAAGGCCACTACAACCTCCCTGACCGAAGCAATGTTCGAGTCAAGGGACGGGAGCACCTAAGTCTTGAAAGCGGCGAGGTTTTCCTATGCACAAGCTTTACTTACAGAACTCGTATGGATAAGAGAGAGAACTCATCTATTTGGGCTTGCCGGGGATCATGATGTAGGCTTGTCTTGTCTTCTCCTTTTTCGGGACCGAATCCACGGTAGGAGCCTGCAGTATGATGCAGATGAAAATGATGCCTCATGCAATCTTATCTACATGAACATGCAATGCTCATGGTATGCTTATGCATGCATGCAATCTGTCGGGGGCCCCCCAGCACTTCATTTATTTCTCTATTGCTCAGGGTCTGTGCCTGGCTTTGTACAAGGGGTTACATGCAACAGAGGCATGGCATGTACAAAAGGGTGGCTGCCGGGCAGGGCCCGACAGCCACGCCTTACGGGTAGAACTTGCGGAGATGCTCAATGTTCCATGAGTTTTGCAACTGAATGCCATCTCCGGTCTCCAGACGAACTGCGCCAGGTCTGGTGACTCGTACTACCCAATAAGGGCCTTCCCACTTCGGCGTCAACTTGTTTGCACCCTTGGCGGACTGAACAAGCCTAAGGACAAGGTCGCCTTCCTCAAAACATCGGGCATGAACCCTGTGGCTGTGATAGTGATGCAGGGCTTGCTGATAGTGTGCGGCACGCGTAGCAGCCCGGAGATGGTTCTCCTCGAGTAGCACAGCGTCGTCACGCCGGTGCTGATCTTGCGCTACTTCATCGTAGGCAAGCACTCGAGGTGACCCACAAATGAGTTCCGTGGGGATAACTGCTTCTGCCCCATAGACTAGGGAGAAGGGAGTCTGCCCGGTAGCTCGATTTGGTGTCATTCTGAGGGACCAAAGAACCACTGGCAGCTCATCGATCCACCGCCTGCCACACTTCTACAGCCTATCGAAAGTTCTCGTCTTGAGTCCTCGCAACACTTTAGCATTCGCCCTCTCAGCTTGCCCGTTGCTCCTTGGATGGGCCACAGAGGCGAATGAGATTTTGCTTCTGAGGGCATGAACATATTGCATGAAGGCGCGACTCGTGAACTGGGTGCCGTTGTCATTGATGATCCGGGCAGGAACTCCGAAGCGGCACACCAATCCTTTCAAGAACTTGATAGCTGACTAAGCAGTCACCTTTCTCACGGGCTCTACTTCCGGCCACTTTGTAAACTTGTCGATTGTAACGAACAAGAATTCAAAGCCCCCGGCAACACGGTGGAAAGGGCCGAGGATATCGAGCCCCCAGACCGAAAACGGCCATGACAAAGGGATTGTCTGAAGAGCTTGGGCAGGCAGGTGGATGTTCTTGGAATGGAACTGGCAGGCTTCACACTTGGTGACAAGCTCGACCGCATCTTGGAGGGCTGTGGGCCAGTAGAATCCTTGCTGGAAAGCTTTCCCAACCAACGCCCTTGATCCAAGGTGGGAGCCACACATACCATTGTGTATCTCCGCCAGTAGTTCCTTTCCTCCTTCCCGGCAAATGCACTTCAATTTCACATCGTTGGGCCTCCTTCTGTATAGCGTGTCATCAATGAACTGATACATACTGGCCCTCCGGGCTACTCTTTCAGCTTCTTCTTGCTCTTCGGGAAGTTCTCTAGTTTGGAGGAAATGGACTATGTGCCGTGCCCAAGGCGGAGCCTGTGGCTCGGCAACGAGGACTAACGGCACCTCCTCATTCGTGAGAGTGCAATCCTCGACTGCGGGGACCGGTGGTCTGGCGGGAGTATGCAGCTCAGCGACCGAAGGGGAGTTGTGCCCGACAAGCTTTCTGCCGGGATCCTCGAGGGGTTCTACCGGGAGAGGCTTGCCGGAGTCCAGTTTCCTCCTCTTTCTGGCCATTGTTGCCGGGGATACGGAGGGCTGAGTCAGATGGAGAACAAAAGTTCCTGGTTCCACAGGGAGCTTCTGCGCAGCGCACTTTGACAGATGATCAGCGATGCTGTGTTCCGCACGGGGTACGTGCTCTGTTTGCAATCCGTCAAAGTGTTCCTCCAACTTTCTCACTTCCTCAACGTATGCCTCCATCAATGGACTTTGCTAATCCGTGTTGACTTGTCTCACCACAAGTTGCGAATCTCCTCGGATGATCAGCTTCTTGATCCCCAGTTCTGTTGCAATCCTGAGCCCGGCAAGGAGCCCTTCATACTCTATTGTATTGTTGGTAGCTTCCTCCTAGGGAAAATGCATCTGGACGACGTACTTCAGGTGCTCTCTGGTGGGAGCAACGAGAAGCACGCTAGCCCCTGCACCTTGTAGGGAGAAGGCACCATCGAAATACATGATCCATTCTTGGGGTGCTTCCTTGCCGGGGATAACTATCTCCAATACCTCTTCATCAGGAGTTGGCATCCATTCTGCAATAAACTCTACCAATGCTCTGCTCTGAATGGTTGATGTGCTCTCAAACTTCAAACCAAAGCTGGATAACTCCAAAGCACACTCCACTATCCTGCCGGTAGCCTCAGGGTTTCGGAGTATCCGTTGCAAAGGGAAACGGGTGACAACTGTGATCTCATGGGCTTGGAAGTAGTGGTGCAGTTTCCTTGAGGCCATGACAAGGCCAAAGATCAATTTTTGCACGCCAGAGTACCCGGATCTAGACCCCTGCAACAGGGAGCTGATGAAGTATACTGGGCATTGCACCACTTTCTTCTTTGCCGTGACCAGAGAACTGCTTCCGCTGTTCTACTCTTCTCTACCTTGATCTGCACCTGACCCTGCTGGGGTGTGTTCATTTTCCTCCCCGGAAGGGACACCAACTGCATCTGCTGCTTCATCCACTTCCCTCTGCGCCACCAGTGCTGCGCTAACCACCTGATTAGTTGTAGCCAAATATAGCAGCAACGGCTCTTGAGGTTTTGGAGCAACCAAAGTGGGCACAGAGGAAAGGTAGGCCTTCAAATCTTGTAGTGCGGCATTTGCCTCAGGGGTCCACTCCATGGGCCCTGCCTTTTTCAAAACCTTGAAGAACGGCAAGGCACGCTCGGCAGACTTGGAAATGAACCTGCTGAGCGTGGCAACACATCCAGTCAAACGCCTCACGTCCTTGACTGTCTTGGGTGCTTGAATCTGCTCGACAGCCTTGATCTTGTCGGGGTTGGCCTCTATCCCTCGGTGGGACACAAAGAAGCCAAGTAGCTTGCCGGAAGGAATGCTAAACACACACTTCTCTGGATTTAGCTTCAAGTTGATCTTGCGCAGATTAGCAAACATCTCTTCCAAATCCTGGATGAGGATTGATCTGTCCTTGGTCTTGACCACAATATCGTCCATGTAGGCCTCAATGTTCCTGTGCAACTGTGACTCAAAACCAATCTAGACTGCTCTTGTGAAGGTAGACCCGACGCTCTTCAACCCGAAAGGCATCCGCACGAAGCAGTATGTGCCACATGGGGTGATGAACGTGGTCTTCTCTTGGTCTTCCTTGGACATGAAGATCTAATGATATCCAGAGTAGGCATCCAGGAAGGAAAGCAGGTCGCACCCGGAGGTGGAATCCACAATCTGGTTGATGCGCGGCAAGGGGAATGGGTCCTTCGGGCATGCCTTGTTCAGATCCTAAAATCTATGCACAGCCTCCACTTCCCATTGGCCTTGCGTACCACCACTGGATTTGCTAAACATGTTGGATGTAACACTCCTCTAACCAGACCAGCTGCCTCAAGTTTCTTGATCTCCTCGGCAATAAACTGCTGCCGCTCCAAAGCTTGCTTCCGGACCAAGGATTCCATTGTATGGCAGGGGGAGGTCAACCACATCAAACACAATCTTCTCAGTCCGGTAGTTCAACTCTCCCCCAAATGTCACAGGTAACGTGATTTTCCCCTTAGGACGACTCCTGCCGGGGTTGATCCTTTGAAATGTACCAGTAACTTTGAGCTCTTCTTCTGCTATCTGGAGTTTACTGATGACCTTTAAAGAAACCAGATTCAACCCGGCCCCGCTGTCAACCAGCATCTTTGTGACTCTGAGGTTGCGGATTGTTGGTGATACCAACAACGGCAAGCAACCTACCGCGGTGGTGCGGTCAGGGTGGTCCTCTTCGTCGAAGATGATGGGCGTGTGGGACCACTTGAGTGGCCTTCGAGAGTCTGCCGCTGGCTCCACGACGTTGACTTCACGTGCCCACCATTTAAGTTGGCGGTGAGAGGAGTGCAAAGATGCACCCCCGTCAATGCACAGGGCATCAGTGGCTTTCTGGAATTCCTGCTCGCTGGTCTCCTCCTCATCTCCTCCATCACTCTCATCGTTGCAATCCCCCTTCTCACGGCCTCTGGCGGGTTTCCCTTGATTCTGAGGAGCCTTGCCGGGGTGGCTTGCTCCGCCACCCCGGCCCTTTCCGCCAGTGCCATTCTGACCTTTCTCTTTATCTCGCTTCTCATAGTCAGCCCTCTACTTCTTGACAAGCTGCTCAACCTGATGACACTCCTAGAGATCGTGGCCCTTGGTCCGATGGATCTTGCAATACGGCCCATCGCCTTTCCCAGCCTTCTCGGCAGCCGCCGCTTCCCGGCAGTCAGTGCACGCGGCAACCTCCTTGCCGGGTATCTCAGCCTTGGCTTTCTTGCCGGTACTAGGCAGGCCCGATCCCTCAACAGTTATCACTGCCTTATCATTGCGCCTTTGTTGCGCTTCTTGTTCTTCTTCTTTTGACTGGTGGCCTCGTCATCATCTTCTGAATCGATGTCGACGCCAGCCTCCTCTCCGGGGAGCTTCCTCCCTCTATTTGAGCACACTTATCCACCAGAGTGTAAAGCTCCTTCATAGTCTTGGGCAATCGAACATTCATCTTGGAACGTATCCGACGATTGCACACGTTGGACTGGAACACAGCTATCACAGCTGCCGGGTGGATGTCCGGAATATTCCTGTGGACTCTGCTAAATCTCTGCATGTATTTCTGCAGGCTCTCGCCTTCCTTCTGCGGGAGGAGCTGCAAGTTGCTGGGCCGCCCTGGTTCTTGATGGCCGCCCGTGAAGGCGCCAACGAACTCATGGCACAGGTCAGCCCAAGTCGAAATGGAGTTCTCCGATAGGTGCATCAGCCAAGCCCTCACATTTGGCTTGAGTGCCAAAGGGAAGTAGTTGGCGAATACCTTCTCATCTCTTCCCCCGGCAGCTTGAACAGCGATAGTGTAGATGCTCAAGAACTCTGCCGGGTTCAGTCTTCCGTCATACTTCTCTGGTATCTCTGGCTTGAACGTGCGAGTGGACGGCCAACGGACTTGCCGCAGCTCGCGGGTGAAGGCAGGGCACCCAGCCTCAAAAGGCAGGTACCCGCCGTCAATGAGTGCGGGCTCGTCGACGTTGGGGCCATCGCGCCTGTCGGACTAGCGTTGGGCGTCGCGGTGTCGCTCGGTGTTGACACACGCGCCTTCCCTACGCCTGTCCTCCAGGACTCGCCGTGGGCCTTGACGCGCTCGAGGGTCGGATGAAGCCATCGAGACGTCGTTAGGTTCTTGGTCGCGCGGCTCCTACGACGGCTGCCATGGAGGGGACTGCACCATAGGAGTGGCCCCATCCGCACGGCCAGCAGCGTAGGCCGTTGATGCTGCCTGGGGAGGCCGCGGCGGGCCAGCCCGCTGCGATCCTCCCGCCTCGGCGAAGCCAATCAGACTCTGAATGGTGGCTCTCCACTCATCCATCTGATCGGCTGCTGGTCAGAAATTTAAACAGTAGCTGGGCTCGCGCCATGGCCTTCGAAGTGGTGCTCGGCATGGATGTCGATGAAGATCGTAATGTCGCCTGGCTCCTGACGGTGCCAGTAGCGGTCGCGCCGTGCTCTCATCGTCGTGAGCCAGCCGCCTGGATGGCATGTGGATGAGGTGGAGGCGCTTGAGGGCCAGCGGCTGGGTCGGCTCATTCCGGGGGTGGCGCATGTTCTACGGCCGCTCCCGTGGCGGGAGCGGTCGGGGAGTTGCGATTCCCCCCAGAGCGAGTACCCCCGCTGCGGTTGTGCCCTTCGGCCAGACAAGGAGGTGCAGATGGAATGATCTCTCCTCCCGTACCTCGTGGGACGTGGCCGCTGGGATGTAGTTGGTGATGTCCTTCTCCGATGCCTCCTGCTCTTGCTTCGGCCGCAGGGGAGGTGGTAATGACGCCGCCCACGTCGACCACGTCCCCCGCAGCGTCCGCACTTCCAGGCATCCCCGTAGCCCCCGTGGCGTCGGCGGGTGCGTGTGGCGGGGCCTTCGAGGTGGATGGATGAGCTGCGCCGCCGGGCTTCTTCTTTGGCGCCATGGACGATGGAGCCGTTGACGAAGAAGATGGCGGTGAAGATGATGCGCTTCGTACACTTCTCGAGTTCGCGCAAGCGCAACCCCCTACCTGGCACGCCAAAGATGTCGTGGGAAACCATGGCTACCTATGGGGCCAAGGTCCCCTTTTGGTTCGGCAGGGGGACTGAGCGCATTGCACAAAGAGCGGAGGAGCGCATCGTAGCGCGGCAGAGATCACACGGGCAGTTTTTACCCAGGTTTGGGCCGCCGCGAGGCGTAAAACCCTACTCCTGCTTTGGTGGATTGATGATGGATGGTGGTGGAAACGCAGCGCTCTTGCCCGGCAAGGTTGCCTCGGGGCGAGAACAGCTATGCGTGTATGGGTGTACAGGTGTTCGAATCCTTTCTATGGTTGCCATGGGCCTCTTTTTATAGATTAAGGGGTCACCACAGTGGCAAATCAGTCATTGTGTACTGATTAGATAGCAAATAGTGCTATCATATCTCCTCTGCAGACAGAGCAGTACGCATTAAATGCGCCGCTCAGTGTCACATCATGGCCTGCCCGGCATGCCTTGTCGGGCTGTTTGGCCATCTTCACTCCTGTCTGCCTGACACGTCACAGGACGGGTGTCATCTGGAGGTGATTCCTGTAGGAAATGGCTGCCATGTGGCAAAAGGCAGCCACTTAGTCATCTCAGGGCTTGACACCGCACCGATCGGTGACTTGCGTCATCGTGAGGTGGGGCGGTGAAGCCTTGGCGGGGCGTTTTGCCTCCGTATGCCCCCGGCAGGCCTGCCGGGGCGGCCTTGAGGTTTGCTTCCGGGGCAACCTTGACCTCGCCAGGCTCTCCTGCCCGGCAAGGGAGGTTTTTTCCTTAGCGGTGCCTTGCTTCTTGGCTTGACTTGGTCTTCTCAGCTTGCCCTTTGATTCGTCAAAGAGCTTATCTCTTTACCTTGGCCTTGTCCTGGATGTTGCAATCTTGATCTTGGGCTTGTGCATGGTCTGGGCAACAGACCCAGGGTTTGTTACACCGACACTCGGGAAATAGGAATTTATAGGCTTGAGATTAGGGTCAGCGGAGCCACGTGGGCCCCACAAGCTACATGGACGCGCCCAGGGGGGTGGTCGCGCCCATGTGGCCTGTGGGCCACTGGTGGGTCCCCTTCTGTGGATCTTCACTCCAGTATTTTTTATATATTCCATAAAAAATCTCCAAAAAATTTCATCCAATTCCCAGAACTTTTATTTCTGCACAAAAACAACACCATGGTAGTTCTGCTGAAAACAGTGTCAGTCCGGGTTAGTTTTGTTCAAACCATGCAAATTAGAGTCCAAAACAAGAGCAAAAGTGTTAGGAAAAGTAGATACGATGGAAACGTATCACGCGTATGCAGGGCTTTGTCAACTTAGTCAACAAACAATTCTAGCAGCAGTGACCGTTGTATGTTAATCCAACGGCCGTGTTGATTCTTCAATCTCTTATCTTCTTGCTCCAGCCGCCGAACCAACGCCGACGGGACCGCCTGCTCCTGCCTCCCGTGGCTGGCTGTGTTGCCACGCAGGCCTCACCGCCCCACCCTACTCCAACCGCTGGCCAGGCCTTCTCTCTACTCACCCACGCCTCCTGTTATTCTCCAGGGATGACAACCTCACACCGCAGCCGAACCAGTCAACCCTCATACTCTTCTCCGCGTGGGCATCCACTGCCTCGTCTTCCCTGGCTCCGCGTCGTTCCCTTCCTAGGCCTTGCCGTCGTCCACTGCCTTGATGCTCTTAGCGCGACGCGGTCAACGAGGTCAATGGACGATAGCCATCGGAAGAGGACTTTAGGTGGTGAGGCTGACAACTGGACCCACCAGCTACATCTTCGCACGCAAGGAAGTGCCTCCTTATTACTCACAAAAAAATATTCCTCCCCCTGACAGCTGGGACCCAGAAGCTATATCTTCGCACGCAAGAAAGTGTGTCCTTATCCTCCCTGACAGCTGGGACCCACCCTGTCGAGGTGTACATAGCGTTGTCATTATGGTCGCAAACATGTACGTACATATTGGTCGATTGGTGTGTCTGCCACGATGAACCGCGGCCGAGTAAGGAGCGGTAGCAGTTCAGGAAGTTTCGTCTAAATCATGTACACATACGTACAGCCATGCTGCAAAAGACGGCCATGTACGTACATACGGACATGGTCTCGAACGTGTACATCGATGACGTCATGTTCATCGGCAGCCAACCGGTTGGGTCAGAATGGAGAAACAGCGTCGTGTTCATCGGGAGGCAACCGACTCGGTCGGAATGCGTCCTATTCAACGGTAGCCAACTGGCTTGGACAGAACAACCAAAACAGGGTCTGGCGTACCGCAGAACGAAGGAAACGGCTTTCTGTTCGACCGCCTACGGTCGAAATGGGATCCGGTTTATCAGGAGTGGTCTGGTGTACCACAAAACGGAGGAAACCGACTTCAGTTCAACCGCCTACAGTCAAAATGGGGTCCTGTTCATCGGGAGGGGTGTGGCGTACCGCAAAACAGAGGAAACGGACTTCTCTTCGAGCGCCTACAATCGAAACGGGGTTCTGTTCATTGGGAGGGGTGTGGCGTACCGCAAAACGGGACTCCACGTGCTACTGTTCATCCACCGTCGACTTCCTCAGCCTCCACCAGCTACTGTTCATCCACCGTCAACTTCCTCCAGCCTCCATCGGCTACTGTTCATCCAACCTCAACGGGGTCCTGTTCATCCACCCCCAAACAGTTGGAGTGTGGCGGCCTCCTTGGGGTCCTGTTCATCCAGCGACAACCACGGGGTCCTGTTCATCCAACCCCCACCAGGAACTGTTCATCCATAGCCAACCAACCGGCTAGGTCGACTCACCACATCTCGACTCGTTCTACATATCGTGCGTGCGGTAGCAATGGGCACTGTTCATCCAGAGGAAACCCAACACCGGCTGGCTATGTCTCACATGGGGGCTCGACCGGCTTCAGTAAGCAGCAGCAGCGATCGATCGCTCGGGTTCAGTTAGCAGCGAAGGAATCGCTAGGGTTCAGTTAGCAGCCAAGGGATCGATCGCTCGGGTTCAGTACATAGCCAGTGTGATCGCTCGGGTTCAGTAAGAGAATGCCTCACTCGGGTTCAGTTAGCCAATGCCTCGCACACACACACGTACAAGAGAAACGCGCAAACCACACTGCATCGCTCGGGCCCGACCACCCACCGTAACCGGGTACTCCCCGAAATTTTCCTCGCCCTTACTTCTACCATGATTTTTCACATCATGGATAGCCCAAAGAATGTCATGCAGGTGCGTCTCCGACCCGCCTAGGACGAAAAGCCCATTTTCTGTCATAATTTTTTGTCATAGAAGTAGGAGCCCACCACATCTATGATGATACGTGTTTTTGTCACAATTATCGTCATAAAAGTGTCATAACCATGACAAAAAAAGTTTTTGTTCGAGCCATAATGTCACGAATGTGTCTTTTTTTGTAGTGAGGTGGCATGCAGAGGGGTAGACTCACGATGACAATGTTATGGTCGGGTTTCTAAGGTTCTCAAACTAGATGATACCCTGCACGTTGTTGCGGGAATGTTTTGCACCATATAAGTTAGAATTGGTTGAACGGAACATGAATATTTAGAGTAATATTATGAGAACCAAAGCTAAAAATAAATATGATTTGTGGTGTTTGATTATTGTACAATGTAAATATCATAATAGAATGTAAATTCTCATGCATGTTTGCACCACCACGTGGCTTTTATTATACATGATTGCATGTTGTGGTGGACCTTTCTCCATGCATGTTGAATGATCATGTTGTGGTGGACCATTCTCCATGCATGTTGAATGATAAGGTGGCATACTTGTATATTGAGAGAAATAGGCTAGTGGGGACTAGCTATTTGGATATAGAAGATTTAAAAGGAAAATAAAGAACACTGCAGATGCAAACTGATTCTGTACATTCGGATGATCAGTAGGTCCATGTTGAAGCCCTTCTTACCTTGCACTGCATGCAACAATGTGATAGCGTAGACACCATTGCCCTCGATCCTGCCACCGGCAGCGCCTCTACCTCCTCGTTGTAGTGTGCTACTAGTTGAGATCCACACGAACAATATACTATTACCTTCCTTGGTACAACATTCCAGCCCACTACTGCTTATACTAGAAAAAGACATATAGGAAGCACCGGAGGCAACAACCACACGTATGCATGAGCAGTTCGGGACCATTATTTGCTTGGCACTATCATTAAAGAGAAAGGAAACCAATCTTAACATTAGCACAATGAGAACTTACAATACTTCTCTGCTAAATATTGGAAGAGATTAATTGTTGTGCCTCATTTATTTCCTCAATTTTCTCCAGGTAAATGCTTCCTTTGAGCAGAAACTACCTAAGAAGAGAAATAAACAAAAGCAAGAATCGATGCATGAAAAAACATGCCATGACAGATGACATCACAACATACATTGTTGAACTGCTCTTGAGAAGTCGGGATGAGAGACCACAGATAACTACGGCTGATTCTGCTGCAGATTGTACCATAATGGCTTCCCAGGATGGTTCAAATTGGGCATCAAGTGTGATTGACACTAGTTTTGAGCATAAGCCTTTGGAACCATATAGTTACCAGAATGCTTAACGGGGTCGTGTAGCAGGCTAGCAGCCACCATGCATGCTACCAATACTCATGCTCTCAATGATTCATATGCGCCCACACTACCAACCTTATCTCGTCCAGGCTACGGTTGTGCAAGGTTGTTCTCTTGTTCGTCAAATCCGAGAGAGACAGACAGAGATGGAGGGAGCGTGGGCTAGGCTGGCAGGAAGCTCACTGAGGGAGAGGAGAGATGTTGTCTGGAGGGCTTGACAACAGTTGGATCCGGCCGCCGACCGGGTGATAGCGAGCAATGGAGGCGGGCTGCAGGGGCAGCTAGGATGTTCGGCCTCCACCTCACTTGCTAGTCGGCAATGTACCGCCATCACAAAGTCTGTCAAAGATCGAGCAGACTGCGACCACCGTGCTGCTTGGTGGATCCAACCGCAACCCGTGCTCAGTGGTGGAGGTTGTATCCCATTGGAGGCGTGGTGTAGGTTCGTGGAGGATGACGAGCACGGGTCGTCAGCTGGGCTCCCCACGTGGACTCCAGTGTAGGTGTCGTGGTGTGGCCTTGCTGGAGGTGGCATCCCCAATGGCATGGAGATGTCTACTACACAACTTATTCTTGTAGAGTCGTGTTGGGCCTCCAAGCGCAGAGTTTTGTAGGACAGTAGCAATTTTCCCTCAAGTGGATGACCTAAGGTTTATCAATCAGTGGGAGGTGTAGGATGAAGATGGTCTCTCAAACAACCCTGCAACCAAATAACAAAGAGTCTCTTGTGTCCCCAACACACCCAATACAATGCTAAATTGTATAGGTGCACTAGTTCGACGAAGAGATGGTGATACAAGTGTAATACGGATAGTAGATATAGGTTTTTGTAATAGGAACAATAAAAAACAGCAAGGTAGCAAGTAACAAAAGTGAGCAAAAATGGTATTGCACTTGAAAACAAGGCCCAGGGTTCATACTTTCACTAGTGCAAAATCTCTCAACAACGATAACATAATTGGATCATATAACAATCCCTCAACATGCAACAAAGAATCACTCCAAAGTTCCTATCGCGGAGAACATAAGATGAAATTGTTTGTAGGGTACGAAACCACCTCAAAGTTATTGTTTCCGATCAATCTATTGAGCTATTCCTGTAAGTGTCACAAACAACCCTAGAGTTCGTACTAAAATAACACCATATGATACACATCAACCAACCCTAATGTTACCTAGATACTCCAATGTCACCACAAGTATCCATGGGTCAATTATACAATATGCATCAAACAACTTCAGATTCATAATATTCAATCCAACTCAAAGAGTGCCCCCAGATTTCTACCAGAGAAACAAGGACGAAAACATGCATCAGCCCCTATGCATAGATTACCCCAATGTCACCTCGGGAATCCACGAGTTGAGTGCCAAAACATACATCAAGTCAATCAATATGATACCCCATTGTCACCAAGAGTATTCATACGCAAGACATACATCAAGTGTTCTCAAATCCATAAAAAGTATTCAATCCAATAATAACGAAATCTCAAAGGTAAAATTCAATTCATCACAACAAGATAGAGAGGGAGAAACACCATATGATCCAACTATATTAACAAAGCTCGCGGTATATCAAGATCGTGCCAAATCAAGAACACAAGAGAGAGAGAGAGAGAGAGAGAGATCAATACATAGCTGCTGGTACAAACCCTCAG
The DNA here is from genome assembly GCA_011799875.1 of Thinopyrum elongatum. NCBI lineage: Eukaryota > Viridiplantae > Streptophyta > Magnoliopsida > Poales > Poaceae > Thinopyrum > Thinopyrum elongatum. The sequence continues at coordinate 351,262,100 of CM022297.1, read as the reverse complement.
CCCCGAGGGTGGACTACTGATAACCCACAAGTATAGGGCATCGCAACAGTTTTCGAGGGTAGAGTATTCAACCCAAATTTATTGATTCGACACAAGGGGAGCCAAAGAATATTTGCAAGTATTAGCAGCTGAGTTGTCAATTCAACCACACCTGGAGATTAATTATCTGCAGCAAAGTGATCAGTAGCAAAGTAGTATGATAGTTTTGATAGTAGTAGCAACAGCAATAGTAACAGTAACAGTGATAGCAATAATTTTGTAGCAAGTGTAACAGTAACAATAGCAATAGTAACTTAGCAGGAACAATATAAGAGAAATTCATAGGCATTGGATCGGTGAATTCATTGGATGATATTCATCATATAACAGTCATAACCTAGGGCGATACGGCACTAGCTCCAGTTCATAAATATAATGTAGGCATGTATTCCGTAAATTGTCATACGTTCTTATGGAAAGAACTTGCATGACATCTTTTGTCCTACCCTCCCGTCGCAGCGGGGTCCTATTGGAAACTAAGGGATATTAAGGCCTCCTTTTAATAGAGAACCGGAACAAAGCATTAACACATAGTGAATACATGAACTCCTCAAACTACGGTCATCACCGGAAAGTATCCCGACTTCTGTCACTCCGGGGTTTGCGGATCATAACACGTAGTAGGTGACTATAACTTGCAAGATCGGATCTAGAACATTGATATAATGGTGATAACATAAACGGTTCAGATCTGAAATCATGGCACCTGGGCCCAAAGTGACAAGCATTAAGCATGGCAAAGTCATAGCAACATCAATCTCAGAACATAATGGATACTAGGGATCAAGCCCTAACAAAACTAACTCAATTACATGATGAATCTCATCCAACTCCTCACCGACCAGCGAGCCTACGAAGGAATTACTCACTCCCGGTGGGGAGCATCATGGAATTGGCGATGGATAAGGGTTGGTGATGACGAAGATCGAAGATCCCCCTCTCGGGAGCCCCAAACGGACTCCAGATCTGGCCTCCCGATGAAGAATAGGAGTTGGTGGCGGCTCCATCTCGTGAAATGTGATAATTCTTTCTCCCTGATTTTATTCTCCGAGAATGTGATTTTATAGTATCAGGGTTGAGGTCTGCGGGGCCACCAGGTGGGGACAAGCCACCTGGGCGCGCCAGGAGGGGGGCGCCCTGGTGGGTTGTGCCCACCCAGGTGCCCCCCTCCGGTGGTTCTTGGCTCCAGAAATTCTCTTTTATTGTATAAAAAATCCTCGCAAAGTTTCGTTCCAATCCGAGAACTTTTATTTCTGCACAAAAAACAACACCATGGTAGTTCTGCTGAAAACAGCATCAGTCCAGGTTAGTTTCATTCAAATCATACAAATTAGAGTCCAAAACAAGAGGAAAAGTGTTAGGAAAAGTAGATACGACGGAGACATATCAACTCCCCCAAGCTTAAACCTTTGCTTGTCCTTAAGCAATTCAGTTGATAAACTAAAAGTGAAAAAGAAAAACTTTTACGAACTCTTTGCTCTTGTTTACATAAATAAGCTTAAGTAGCACCCAGGTTTTCAGCCAAGATCATGACTAACCATGTCGACAATAACTCTTAAAAATTATATTAACTCATATCAATGGCATAATCAACTAGCGAGAAATAATAAGATATCTCAAATGGCAACACTTTGTCAAAACAACCATGATATAATATGACAATAGTGGTATCTCGCTAGCCCTTTCTGAGACGGCAAAACATAAATGCAGAGCACCTCCAAAGTTCAAGCAGTGACTAAACATTGTAATTCATGGTAGAAAAGATCCAGTCATGATGCACCCAACATTAGCTACACACAATGCATGAGGATGACAATAGTGCTCTCAGGATCTGGCGCTTATTTGAGAAGGTGATGACACAACATAAAAGTAAATAGATAGTCAATTCGCAGAGGGAAGCAGTGATTTGCAGCGGTGCCAGAGCTCAAGTTTTTAAAACAAAGGTAAATGAAATTTTGAGAAATGCACCCTTCTTGTTTACTTCGCAACCATCAGTTATCGGTATCTTCCATGCTAAACACATTAGTGGCGGTTCCCAAGTGATAAAAAGTAAAGGTTTACTCCCCCTCCACCAACAAACACACTCCACGGCTAACCGAATCCATGAGTACCGTCCATACCAACATCAGCCCTGGGGGAGTTTTGTTTAATTATTTGCAATTTGAATTCGGGACTGGGAATCCCTATTACCGCCCCTCTCGTGCAAGGACGAGTGAGTAAACACTCATCATGAGAATAACCCGCTTAGCATGGAAGATACTGACTACCTCCTGTCACTCTATGAACAATCCAGGCACACAAAAAGGGTATTTATTTGAAGTTTTTAGAGGTGGCACATGCAAATTTACTTAGGACGGCAGGGTAATACCGCATATATGTAGGTATGGTGGACTCATCTGGAATAACTTGGGTTTCAGGATTTTGATGCACAAGTAGTAAATCCGCTTAGTACAGGCAAAGGCTAGCAAATAGGTTGAGAAGCGGCCAGCTAGAGAGCAAAAACGGTCATGAACATGCATTATGCATAAGTAACATTGGATACTAGCATGAGTAGCATATGAACACCATGAACATAAATATCATAGAGGCTATCTTGGTTTTGATTCAACTACATGCATGAACATGTGCCAAGTCAAGCCACTCGAACATTCAGAGGAGGATACCATATCATCATACTACATCATAATCATTTTAACGCAATGTTGACATCCAAGATAAATCATTATCCACTCCTAGATACTTAAGAATGGCATGAGAAACTATAATCTCTAATTGTCATTGCAAACATGTTTGATCATAATAGGCTTAATCATGGATACTAGGTTAAACATATTTACAAAAATAGAACAAGTTGAGTTCATACCCGTTTCTCCCTGCCACAGCCAGTTCATCAAATATCGTCATTATTGCCTTTCACTTGCACGATCGAATGATATGAAAATAATAATAATGCAAGAGTGCCGTGGACTAAGCTAGAATCTGCAAACATTTTATTCAAAAGAGAAGACAAGGTAATTTGGGCTCCTCGTTAGATCAACAATAATGCATATGAGAGCCACTCAACAATTTTATCGTGGTCTTCTCCTCGGTATGACTCAATAATCAGAAAAGAAATTCAGAGAAACACACGAAAATATTTTTGGAGTTTTTAGTTTTTCTGAAAGAAAGCAAATTAAAGGAAAAACAAAAATGAGAAAAACTATTTACACGGAAAGCTCCCAGCAAGCAAGAAGAATAAGCGAGAAATCTTTTTGGGTTTTCTTTTTAATACTACAACTAACTAAACTAGAAAGAAAAATAAAAAAGAAACAAGAAACAATTTTTGGATTTTCTCAAAGCTTTTCAAACACACAAGAAGAAAGCGAGAAAATAAATCTAGCATGGATAATACAATGAAAAAGTGTGAGCACCGACAACTGGAACGAGATGTGTGAACAATGAATGTAATGTCGGTGGAAATACGTACTCCCCCAAGCTTAGGCTTTTGGCCTAACTTGGTAATCACCGTCAGTAGCCTGCGTAGTGGTCAGAGTGATAGCTCACGGAGGCTCTAGGTGCAGTCGCCTCAGCCCGCCGAGCAGCCACAACCTCCGCGTTATGCGCTCGGGCCTCGCTCTCAAGAACATAATATCTTCCCTTGCTGTAAACATCAAAGAGAGCAGGCGCAGGCAAAAAGGTGTCCACAACGGACTTTTTATTAAACAGCAGGTTATATGTAAAAGTATGGGCTTCACCACTAAGGAACTTATGGCGTTTCATGGCGTCAAAGTCTAAGTACTGCGTGGGTAGGATAGGGTCATAAGGCCAAGGTGAAACACCTAGCTCCCTCGCTAAACATGTGGAATAAATTCCACCATAAAAATATCCACTACCAGCGTTGTGTTGCAAACCTGCTTGCAATAATCGCTCCAAGGTTATAACTTTTGCCACCGGTGAGAGCGGTGCGTATGAGGCTCAAGTCAGGGGCACATAGTGTACTACAATCTTGTTTGCCTACAATGCAGTTTCCATTAAATAGTGCAAAGTATTGAATTGAAGGAAAATGAATGCTCTTTATTCTACCTTGCGTCACTCCTCTAGTCTCACCATAGCGAAGGCTAGTCAAGAATATCTCATACTCAGATCTTGGTGGCTCGTCCAATGAACCCCAAAATGGAATTTTGCAGTAGTTAGAAAATGTCACTAGAGGTAAAGTAAATGGATTATCATATAGTTTAAATGACACTCTAGACTCACGAGGATGGAATTTAAATTCTTTAGTAAACGACCCAGTGAGGCTGAGGTGTTGGTTGCACTTATCTTCAATGTAGGGACCGATCTCGGCATTGTGAACATATTCCTCAAACTCTTCTTTAATACCTGCACGCACCATAAAATCGTTGCATGGCCATAAACATGATTTGGTAGCGGCATCTCGTATGGAATTTTCACTTGGTTCAACATAAGACCGACGGGCTGAGCCACTACTAGAGGACGCCTCTGAGGACCTCCTCCTCCTCGAAGAACTCCTTCCAAAGAGGTTCATCATATTTGCGTACAATTTTCTGAAAATTTTTGGGTCACGAAATTTTTTGTCAACAAAACTTCACAAGATTGATAGCAACTACTCTTAGGGATGCATAGAGGCCATAACAAGCATTCAAACTACTTCGAACTCTAAGAATTTAACAAGCAAGCTCATCTACAGCAGCACCAAGAGTAGCTAATTATTCAAAATATAAATCACTAAAGAAAAAACTAATTGGACCAATGGAGGAGTCACATACCAAGTAGCAATCCCCCAAAATAGTTTCGGAAATGAAGCTTCAAGCAAAGAGATCGAAATCCGCGGGTTTGAGAGCAAGAACACAAGAGAGAGAGAGAGCAATGGTGATTTTTTCTAGAGGTAGGTGATGACATGGGCTAAAGAGATAAGTGAGGGGGCCCACGTGGGGACCACAACCCACCAGGGCGCGCCTGGGGCTGCTGGCGCGCCTAGGTGGGTTGTTCCCACCTGGTGCACCCCCCTCTGATGTTATTTGCATCAAAAATTCAAAAATATTCAGAAAAAATCGTATCAAATTTTCAGAGCATTCTGAGAACTTTTATTTTTTGGGTCATTTTTTATTGCACGGGAAATTCAGAAAACAGACAAAACATGGCATTTTATTTTATTTAACTAAGAAAAATAGAAAATAAAAGGTAAGGACATAAGGTAGTGGCTACTAAATTCATCAACTTCATACCTCTCAAAAATGATCCATTAACAAGGTTGATCAAGTCTTATTAACAACCACTTTCGATTAGCATGAAACCGAAGAACTTTCGTAAAACACTAGGTTACCTCAACGGGGATATGCACATCCCCAACAATAAGCATTTCATATTTCTTTTTGGCAGTAGGTACAGGTAGTTGAAAACTTCCAATAGTGATTGTTGGAGATTTTTCAATAACATTAATACCATTCACTTGGAATTGTTTCTTCGGAAAGTGCACCGTATGCTCATTACCATTGATATGAAAAGTGACCTTGATTTTATTGCAATCAATAACATCCCCTGCAGTATTCAAAAAGGGTCTACCAAGGATAATCGACATGTTGTCGTCCTCGGGCATCTCAAGTATAACAAAGTCAGTTAAGATAGTAACATTAGCAACAACAACAGGCACATCCTCACAAATACCGATAAGGTATGGCAGTTGATTTGTCTGCCATTTGCAAAGATATTTCAGTAGGTGTGAGTTTATTCAAATCAAGTCTTTTGTATAAAGAGAAAGGCATAACACTAACACCAGCTCCTAAATCACATAAAGCAGTTTTCACATAGTTTCTTTTGATGGAGCAAGGTATAGTTGGTATTCTCGGATCTCCAAGTTTTTTAGGCACTCCATCCTTAAAATAATAATTAGCAAGCATGGTGGAGATTTCAACTTCCGGTATTTTTCTCTTATTGGTGATTATGTCTTTCATGTACTTTGCATAAGGGGCCATTTTTAAGATATCAGTCAAGCGGGTACGCAAAAAGACTGGCCTAATCATTTCAGCAAAGCATTCAAATTCTTCATCATCCTTCTTCTTAGTTGATTTAGGTGGAAAGGGCATAGGTTTTTGAACCCATGGTTCTCTTTCCTTACCATGTTTTCTAGCAACAAACTCTCTTTTATCATATCTTTTATTCTTGGGTTGTGGGTTATCAAGATCAACAGCTGGTTCTATTTCAACATCATTGTCTGGTTCTTTATTATTTGTTCGAGTGTCTTCATGAACCTCATCATTATCTTTTTCATTATCCGAAGGTGAGTGTTCATTACCAGATTGAGTTTCAGCATCAGAAATAGAAACATCGTTATTAGCTTCAGGAGGTTTTTCAATTTCAGGTTCACTAGAGGTATGCAAAGTTCTATCATTTTTCTTCTTCCTTTTCTTTTTATAAGGACTAGGTCCATCAGTGTTATCTCTTTGAGAGTCTTGTTCAATTCTTTTTGGATGTCCCTCAGGGTAAAGTGGTTCCTGAGTCATTCTACCTCCTCTAGTCATTACTCTAACAACATGATCATTGATATTATTGTTCATTTCATCAAGCAATTCTTTTTGAGATTTAGCAACTTGTTCTAGTTGAGTTTGAACCATAGAGGCATGCTTTCCTACACCTCTAACATCATTGGTAATTCTAAATAACAAGTCACTCAAGTGAGCAATCATATCAGAATTGTATTTCAATTATTTCATAACATTTGCATTGAAGTGATTTTGCTTTCTAATGTAATTATCAAACTCATAAAGGCATTGGCTAGGATGCATATTATAAGGATTGTCATTGTCATTGAATTTCATTAAGGAATTTACCTCTACCACCTTAGGTGGTGTTATATCAAGTCCATGTATTTCTTCAATAGGAGGTAAATTTTTGACATCCTCAGCTTTAATACCTTTTTCCTTCATAGATTTCTTTGCCTCTTGCATATCTTCAGGACTGAGATATAAGATACCCCTATTCTTCGGAGTAGGTTTAGGAAGTGATTCAGGAAGAGTCCAATCATCCAAAAATTTCAATATGTTATTCAATAATTCTTCAGCTTGTTCAACAGTTCATTCCCTGGAAACACAACTAGCACAACTATCTAGGAAATCCCTAGAAGCATCGGTTAGTCCATTATAGAAGATATCAAGTATTTTATTTTTCTTAAGAGGATGATCAGGCAAAGCATTCAGCAAATGGAGAAGCCTCCCCCAAGCTTGTGGGAGACCCTCTTCTTCAATTTGAACAAAGTTAAATTTTTCCTGTAAGGCAGCTTGTTTCTTATGAAAAGGAAAATATTTTCCAGAGAAGTAGTAAATCATATCCTGGGGGCTACGCACACAACCAGGAGCAAGAGTATTATACCAAGTCTTAGCATCACCCTTTAATGAGAACAGGAATAACTTAAGGATATAATAATAGCGAATTTTCTCATCATGAGCAAAAAGGGTGGCTATGTCATTCAACTTAGTAAGGTGTGCCACAACAGTTTCAGTTTCATAACCATGGAAAGGATAGATTCAACCAAAGTAATTAACTCTGGGTCGACAGAGAATTCATAATCCTTGTCATCAACAAAGATAGGTGAAGTAGCAAACTTAGGATCACATTTCATTCTAGCATTCAAAGATTTTTCTTTCAGTTTGCATAATAATTTCTTAAGATCATCCCTATCATTGCAAGCAAGAAAGTCTCTAGTTGTCTCCTCATCCATAACATAACCTTCCGGTATCTTAGGCAATTCATATCTAGGAGAACTAGATCTAATAGGTGTTTCAAGATTTTCAGTTTCAAGCTCTTCATCAGTTTCAGCATTCTCAAAAGCTTTAGTTCTAGCAAGTTGTTCATCAAGAAATTCACCTAGTGGCACATTATCATCAAGCAAGGTACTAGCATCATCATGAGTATCATTCATAGCAGAAGTAGCATCATCAATGACTTGCGACATAATAGGATTAATAGCATGTGGTGGTGTTGCAAGTCTACTCAAAACAGAAGGCGAATCAAGTGCAGAGTGTGATGGCAGTTCCTTACCTCCCCTCGTCCTAGAGGGAACGATCTTGGTTTTAGTATCCTTTAGATTCTTCATAGTGATAATTGATAATAATCCCAAGTGACTCAACAAATATAGCTATGCTCCCCGGCAACGGTGCTAGAAAAAGGTCTTGATAACCCACAAGTATAGGGGATCGCAACAGTTTTCGAGGGTAGAGTATTCAACCCAAATTTATTGATTCGACACAAGGGGAGCCAAAGAATATTTGCAAGTATTAGCAGCTGAGTTGTCAATTCAACCACACCTGGAGATTAATTATCTCAAGCAAAGTGATCAGTAGCAAAGTAGTATGATAATTTTGATAGTAGTAGCAACAACAATAGTAACAGTAACAGTGATAGCAATAATTTTGTAGCAAGTGTAACAATAACAATAGCAGTAGTAACTTAGCAGGAACAATATAAGAGAAATTCGTAGGCATTGGATCGGTGAATTCGTTGGATGATATTCATCATATAACAGTCATAACCTAGGGCGATACGGCACTAGCTCCAGTTCATAAATATAATGTAGGCATGTATTCCGTAAATTGTCATACGTGCTTATGGAAAGAACTTGCATGACATCTTTTGTTCTACCCTCCCGTGGCAGCGGGGTCTTATTGGAAACTAAGGGATATTAAGGCCTCCTTTTAATAGAGAACCGGAACAAAGCATTAACACATAGTGAATACATGAACTCCTCAAACTAAGGTCATCACCGAAAAGTATCCCGACTTCTGTCACTCCGGGGTTTGCGGATCATAACACGTAGTATGTGACTATAACTTGCAAGATCGGATCTAGAACATAGATATAATGGTGATAACATAAACGGTTCAGATCTGAAATCATGGCACCCAGGCCCAAAGTGACAAGCATTAAGCATGGCAAAGTCATAGCAACATCAATCTCAGAACATAATGGATACTAGGGATCAAGCCCTAACAAAACTAACTCGATTACATGATGAATCTCATCCAACTTCTCACCGACCAGCGAGCCTACGAAGGAATTACTCACTCCCGGTGGGGAGCATCATGGAATTGGCGATGGAGAAGGGTTGGTGATAATGAAGATCGAAGATCCCCCTCTCCGGAGCCCCAAAGGGATTCCAGATCTGGCCTCCCGATGAAGAACAGGAGGTGGCGGCAGCTCCATCTCGTGAAACGCGATAATTCTTTCTCCCTGATTTTTCTCTCTAAGAATGTGATTTTATAGTATCAGGGTTGAGGTCTGCGGGGCCATCAGGTGGGGACAACCCACCTGGGCGCGCCGGGAGGGGGGAGCGCCCTGGTGGGTTGTGCCCACCCAGGTGCCCCCCTCCGGTGGTTCTTGGCTCCAGGAATTCTCTTTTATTGTTTAAAAAATCCATGCAAAGTTTCATTCCAATCCGAGAACTTTTATTTTTGCACAAAAAACAACACCATGGTAGTTCTGCTGAAAACAGCGTCAGTCCGGGTTAGTTTCATTCAAATCATACAAATTAGAGTCCAAAACAAGAGGAAAAGCGTTAGGAAAAGTAGATACAACGGAGACGTGTCAACTACTCCCTCCTCATCATGGTGGCCGCCGGGATGATGAAGATGGCCTTCGATGATGATTTCCCCCTCCGACAGGGTGTCAGAATGGGCTCCCGATTGAATTTTCATGGATACAGAGGCTTGCGGTGCCGGAACTTCTCATCTAGGGTTCTTTTCGATGTTTGAGGTATTTATAGAAATTTTTGGCACTGGTCTCATGCCAGGGGGGTGCCCGAGGGGCCCACAAGCTCGGGGGGCACGCCCCCAGGCTTGTGGCTCCCTCGGCTACATCCTGGCCCAGCTCCGGTGCTTCGGGGGTCTTTTTTTGTCCATAAAAAATCACCGTAAATTTTTAGCCCATTCCGAGAACTTTTATTTCTGCACAAAAACGACACCACGGTAGTTCTACTGAAAACAACGTCAGTCTGGGTTAGTTCTAATAAAATCATACCAAAACCATATAAAATTGTTGTAAACATGGCATGAATACTTCATAAATTATAGATACGTTGGAGACGTATCACGTGGCCCTCCTTGGCGGTTGCCTCGGCTGTCGTTGCAGTCGGGCTCAGCATGGGCAAGGATGAGATCTCACAGCTATGTAGGAGATGAGGTGATGGTGTGAGCTTCATTGTGGCTCTTGCTCCATGGGAATCATGCCCTGCTTCAATGTTATCAGGAGGCATACCCAGATGAATCACTCATTGGGACCGGTCGTGGTTGACACTTCCTCAACCGGTGGCTCAGTGTGTTCCTCCTCCACCTCCTCTCCATCAGCCTATTTATGGGAGGGGTTAGGTAGAGTCAAAGTTGAGAGAGAGGGCCTTCAAAGTGTTAGGAAGAATCAAGTTGAGAGGGACATCATGCGAAACAATTCCGAGTGAGTTCACACCGTACATACGAAAGGAACCACGCAATTAACAAATGAAGAAATAGAGGAAAATGAAACCAGATCATGGTACACCTTTTAAATAGGAAATTAAATTGGCACCAGTGCAACAAAAATTTGATTGTGCATGCGGGAGGATGTAAGACGATGACCTATGAACGGGACTGCGGGGTTAATTCTTGAAAAAGCTGGGGACTTTTATACAAAAGTTTGTGATGGACCAAGAATATCACATCCCTTTATTAGTAAGTATAGATAATGGATAACCGCGACTGTTGGAAAACTAGGCAACTTTGTGATTGTTGGAAAAATAGGCAATTTCATAATTGATATAGTAAATAAGCTATGACTAAAACAATAGATGCACAAAACATCATGAACAACAACATTGCACATGCAACAATAATCATAATAAAAGATTGGATCCGATCATGTTGCATGTACTGATTGATTGTAGTCAAGGTAGTGATGGTTGTTATAGAGGCAATGTTGTTGACGCAAAGCTAATGGCAATGGAGATGATGGTGTGTGACCGCCTGACTTACATGGAAGACGCATGTGGTGACGGATGTGAGTAGCCACGCGTAGAGTAATAAATATAATTCGCTTTCACTCGGTGTGGGATTAGAAGGGAGAGAGGTTCAGGAGACCTGCTCTCTCGCTCACCCATGCACGCCAACGTTCGAGGTGGAGTAGACTATGGTGGCGGTGCAAATAGCGAGAGGAGGCCAAACCCTAACTCATTTTCAGTGTATCTTTGAGGAGAACCCACATGGGCTCATGTTGTGGTCATGATCTAAACCGACTAGGTTTCCAATTCAAAAACTTATTGGTCAAGTTTCCAACTCGAGAAATGATTGTTGAAGTAACCAAAAAATAAAAGGTTAAAAGGAAGTCGCGTTCATGCAAGGCCATGGACCGCATTTTGGTGGACCATTCACGTGCATGGCGTACACCTGCACTGACGAAGTCGATTCCAGCAGATCTTAGGTAGGGGGTCCCAATCTGGTAGCCTAGATGCGATGCTAACAAGGACACAAGGTTTACCTAGGTTCCGGCTCTCTGAAGAGATAAAGGCCCAGTTTGTTTGGGCTTTTGCTTCCGCTTTTGCAGCTTTTTCACTTTGGCAAAAAGCCACAAAAGCTCCTAAATAGGGCCTTTTTGCTTCGCCTTTTGCCTTTTGAATCAATATTGTTATATGATGGCATAAGCCAAAAGACGAAGCAAAAAAGCACCTATTTAGGAGCTTTTTTTTGGATTTTTGTCAAAGTGAAAAAGTTGCAAAAGCAGAAGGAAAAGCCCAAACAAACAGGGCTAAAATCCTACGTCATGCTTGTGTTGTATTGATTTGGATGAACTACAAAGTACAAGTTGATATACCACGTGATCGTTGTGTCTAGATCTGATGATCTAAGCTGTCATGAAATATCTATCGACTAGCCCAACTTCATTTTATATAAGATACCGGAGGCCCAGGATAACAGAGTCCTAGTCGGCTATGTCATTGGAGATGAGTCCTCCATGGATAAGGAGTCCTTGTCTTAAATGTCAAGGCATCTGGAATCTTCCTTGTATGCATCCTGGGCCGCCTGAAATGGAATCTTTCGAGTCATCCGCACAAGCATGCTGATAGATGATGTTAGGGTCCATGTCCTTATGCTTGACTTGAGTCTCTATGTCACCAAGTCCGTTGTTGTGCCTCTCATGCATACTCTTGCTCGGAGTCATGACCATCATCATTCAATGGTGCACCACCCTCAAACTCACATTGGGGGTCCACATTGACGTACTCAACTTGTTAGTTGACACGTTGAATATATCTTTCACCTCGAATTCATTTGATTGGCTTATATGAGGTTGGCTCATTGCATGGTTTACACTTCAACTCTTTGCCCAATAATTGGCGACACACTTCTAATCAGGGTCATATCATCTAATAAGGTTTGGTTCAAGTCAACATGAATGAGAGTGACCTTAGTGGCAAACACTTTGAGTGATTTGCCTTCCAAGGATGCAACAACCTCTTTATATGCATCTCATTGCAAATTCGACTTGATAGGCATCGTCTTCATTCGACACTTGTGTCCCATCCCAATATCATATCTTCCTTTAACTTTATCACTTGGATCCATCCATCCAATTTAATCTAATCCTTATGTCTTCCACAACCTCCTCATAACTGGGACTTGTAAGAAATATGAGCACTTCCTCATCATTGTCAACAATCTCGACAATCATAAATGCTGCCTTGTCAACGTAATGAACATTCACGATCCTCTCTATCTAAAAAACAATGTCACCATGAGTATTTGTTCATCCACATCACAAAGCAAGTTAGATATGTCGGATTCAGGGCTCCGCTGACCCAAGAAGGTTCGAACTCTGGGGCGTGTGCGAAGATCTCAACCCCTAAAGTCTCTACTCGCCACCCTACAGCCTAGCTACGTCGAACGCGCGTGAGCGGGAAAGATGAACACGGCAGTTTACCCAGGTTCGGGCCACCTTGCGGTGTAAGACCCTACTCCTGCTCTTGGTGGATTGGCCTCACGAGGGGGCTGAGGATGAACTAGTACAGTGGATGAACAGCCTCGCGAGGGCTGTTGTGGTGTGAGCCGAAAGGATCCCCCCTATGGTGGTGGCTAACCTATATTTATAGTGGCCTCGGTCCTCTTCCCTCAAGACTTAGGCGGGAAGGGATTCCACAACGGCCAATTTGAAAGGGGACAAGAAGTACATCTAATCCTGACGAAAGGTGGTCTTTGCCTGCAAAGCTTCTGGTCGTGACGCAGCGATGGGCTTGATGATGACATCCGTCCTGCCGAGCTCATGGTCTTGGTCTTGTAGCACCAGAATGGAAACCTTTGGGTGATTCCTCGGGAACCCGCGCTCGTCCTTGCTCCCTTAGCACCGAAAGGGAAACTGCCTCCTCTGCGCCCGCCTGGCCATGGTCGTCATGGCTAACGTCATCGCAGCCTCGTGAGGCCAGGTACCTGTATGGAAATCTCCGCTCCTCGGGAGGCAGCCTGGGGAGGCCGCTCCTCTGGAGGTCTTGGTGTCTCCTGCCTCGCGAGGCCGGGGGCCCCCCGCGAGGGTCTTGTCATGTAGGTCCTGCCACTGGGCCGTACCAGGCCGTCGAGGGACCCACACCGTGGACCGCAGGCAGGCAAGTCTGGGTACCCCCGTTCCCAGAACACCGACAGTAGCCCCGGGCCCAAGGTGCGCTCGGGCTGGCTTCGAGGCGAAGCCAAGGGGGAAGGCTGAAGCGCCGCGGGCCCCAATTGCCTGCGGGCCAGGCTTGACGTGTGGCGCTCGACGGGACGCGGACGCCTCCACTTCCCCACGTTGCCTTGGCAACTGCTCAGGCTAACAAAAGGCTGGCTCACGCCGCAGAGCCATCATCACCCCGCTGTGCGCTTGCCTGCTGCTTCTTCCCCCCTTGCAAGCTCGCGCCTTCCTCGCCTGATCCTAGGGATGGCAATGGGTACCCATTACCCGCGTACCCGACGGGTAAAAGCCCTATTAGGGTAAGGGTATGGGATAAAAAATTACCCATGGGTATATAAATAGAAAAACATTAAACCCATCGGGCAGAGTGGGTACGGGTATGAGATAGCATAACCCATACCTGTGTACCCATATACCCACGTAAAATCTGTTAATTGGGCCTTCACTATTCATTTAGCTAATCTAACTTCCCACAAAACAAGTCTATGTTTACCAAAAAGAAATTATATGTGATAAAAAAAAGTCTATGTAGCCCACGTACGCATATATATGTACATGGAGCCCACGTACGCATGTATATGGAATGAGAGAAGGAACCCCATACATTTCTCTTTCTCTGCGTGATTAACGTGATTACGCTAAGGTGAATAATGAATACGTGATCACGTTCCATATTCAGAGAGACGGAGATTGATATCCTCCTCATCTTTTTGTCTCATCTCGCCTCCTCGGCCATCGCTAGTCGCCGCCGCCAACGCGTCCAGCTGCTCACTGCCTCGCCGTCGCCAGTGCTTCGAGCCACTCGGACGCCATGGACCTTGGGATGAGGATCACAACTTGCGCGAGGACGGCGACAATGAGAAGGAGATGCAGCTCATGTTCACGCGGACTGTGTCAGACGGCGGCGACCACCACGGCCAGGAGCATAGCACGAGAAGGTGCCATTCGTCTTCGTCCACCAGTTGTTCCTGCCGCCAGCAGCCGTCAGATCTAGTGAGTCTCAATTTCGTGTATGTTATGAATATGAGCATTGATCTTGTAGTTTTTTCTATATAGATGATGTGACGCATTCGTAGATGATACGTAGAAGTATAGACGATGTGATGATATGATGTTTTTTTCATGCATATAAGAATTTATTTCTTTCTATACATGATGTATATATCTGCTGTGATGAATACGATTATTTTGTATTTAGATGATATGTACATATGTTATGATGCATATATGAGCATCGTGATTTCAGTGCTCATGGTACATATAAGTGTTGATTTCTTTTTTTTTTGCGGGTGATATAAGTGTTGATTTCTGCCTATACATGATGTATATAGCTGCTATGATGAATACAGTTTTTTTTGTATAATAGATGATATGTAGAGATGTTATGATGATATGTTGTCGTTTATGACTATTTTTTGCTCAAGGTTATGTGTGCACACGTGGGCATTTTTACCCGTGGGTATCCATTTACCCTGATGGGTGATGGGTATGGGGAAAAATTATACCCGTTGACGGGTATGGGTATGGGTGATGGGTAAGCTCAAGGGGGATGGGTAAGGGTATGGGGCAACTCTACCCGTACCCAAACCTGACGGGTGCCATCCCTACCTGATCCTGTGCCTGCCTCAATCCGCCTCGCCGCCATGGCTCCCAAGAAGAAGAGGGGCAAGATTCCGGCGGCGGCGGAACCCCAGGTAGGGCCGAAGCCCGCTGGGCCGGTCCACCGTGATCAACCTAGAGGGGCTGGACAAGGTCCGGCATGCGCTCGCTGCCGACTCCAATGAGTGGAAAGCAACGAAGATCTGGCCTGCCTCCCGGTCCTTATCTGATCTAGATGCCACCGACATCCCTCTTCACCTTCATGCCCTCTTCTCCGGCCTGCTACCGCTGTTCTCAGATTTCTTTAATGCCGTGCTTACGCACTACCAAATCCACGCGTTGCATCTCGACCCTGGGTCCATTGTTCTCCTCTCCGCCTTCGCGTTCTTGTTCGAGGCCTTCGTGGGGATCGCCCGTCCGTGGCTTTGCTCCGCCACTTCTTCTCCGTTCAGATGGTCGCCGGTGGGCAGCGCTCGGGGTGCGTGTGACTTCGAGTGGCGGAGACGACTACGGGCGCCGGCATTGACACCACGCTTCGCCTGGGCGCGGATGGATTTTAGAAGCAATGGGTGTACATTGATGCCACCATGTACATCCCCTTGCTTCTGACTCCAGCGGCCCCTGCGGTGCCGAGCTCCAGTTGGGAGCACGTGGAGCTTGTCGACCCGCGGCTCGCGCGGGTTATGGCTAGGCTTGCCGACTTGAGGAAGGCGGGCGTGACGATGGCGATGGTGGTGAGGGAGTTCGTCTGGCGGCGCATTGCTCCACTCCAGCGCCACTCCCGCCCAATGTGGGCCTTTACTGGCCCCGAGGATACCATGAGGCTTTAGAAGCCTTCCCTCCCTTCTGGCACACTGCGAGGGGTGCTCAGCCTCCTAACCGGTGGGGATCCCCCCGCGCTTCCTTCAGAAGGGTCCCCCTTGTACAATTACCCGAACAGGGGGCCTTTGCCAAGAAGATGCCGCGCTTCGACGAGTGGGGGCTGCTTCCCGAGGGCCACATGGGGCCTCACGACAAACCCCTTCTGGTGACTCCAGGGTCCAGGGGCCCTGAGGTGAGTGCCCCCATGGCAGAGGCGGGGGATCCTTCTGAGCTGCGTGCCCCTCAAGCATCCGCCCTCACCCCTCCGAGCGGCGGAGAAGACGCCTCGCCTGGGGACACGGCCGCCATCGCCACTGTGGGAGGCCACGCGCCAGGCTCCAGTGCACTGCCCTTTGGTCCCCGCGTGTCCCGGAGGAGGAGGAGGGAGTCTAATAGCCGCCGTAGCTCTATCCCAAGGGTCCTGAAGAGGAGGAAGTGGGTCGCCACGGACGAGTAAGCACCCGGCCTTCCTTGATTTCCGCACATCATATTTCTCTGACTCTTGTTCCTCAGGTTCCCCCCTGGCAAAGGAATGAGCATGCTTCAGCCGCAGCCTCCGAAGGGCGCCGGCCCCATGGTGACCTTGTGCCTCGTGAGCCGCGCGGCTGTGCGTAAGGAGGCGGCTATACCCAAGCCGGGGCCTGCCCCGGTGGGCCCCGGGCCTGCGTCTCCGGCGTCCTTCTTCAGGGGCGGCCTCCGGATTGCAGGGGCAGTGCCAAGGGCTCCCCCACCACTGATCTTTACCAGCGACTGGGCGGCTCATGTGATGGCTCCATCTTCAAGTGGTGGAGTGGGGCCACGCCAGGCCCTGCCTCGGGACGGAGGACCGGGCGTTGGAGTCCCAGCCCCCGGGCCCCTTCCGGAGATGGGGGAATCTTTGCGGGCCTCTCCTGCCGACTGGGGCGCAGAGGAAAGCCCCGGCCAGGCGTTGGAGCTCGCGTGCGGGCGCAGGGCCGTTCGGCACGGCCTTCTTCAGGATGCGGCAAGCACACTAGGTCACCTTGGAGTAGAGCTCGGCGCCGTCGACACGCGCCTAGAGGCGGAGCGTGTGCGCCTGGCGCGTAAGTGGCGCCGGCTTGAGGTCGCCATCAACTTCGGTCGTCCGCAGCACGAGCATGCTCGCACGGAGGCCGAGGAGTCCCTTGCCGCGGCGAAGGAGGCCCGCGACCATGCCCTCGAGGAGGCTCGGCTCGCGGACCGCCAGCGCAAGGCCGCACTCGCCACCCCAATAGGTGGGCCGCCCTCGGGCGAAGCGGGGCTCCGCATGCTCGAAGACATGCTGGCGCTGGAGGCAATGGAGCAAAGCATGGAGCGCGAGCGGCTGGAGATGATGGAGCGCTAGGTGGCCGCCATTGAGGACTCCCTTACCTCTCGGGAGGCGGCGATTCAGGGAAAAGTCGATGAGAGGGTAGCGGGGGTCCGCAGGGCCCTTGCCAGGGACTTCCATGAGAAGCTGAAGCTTCAGGAGTCTTGCTTTTGCAAGCGGCGCGACGAGCTGAAAGGCGAGGCTGCGGATTCGGGGCTCCGCAGACCCAAGAAAGGTTCAAACTCTGGGGCGTGTGCAAAGAACTCAACCTATCCAACCTACCAACTCGTCGCCCCTCGGCCTAGCTCGATGAACAAGGAAGAAGATGAATGTGGCAGTTTACCCAGGTTCGGGACACCTTGCGGTGTAAGACCCTACTCCTGCTTTGTGGTGGATTGGCCTCACGAGGGGCTGAGGATGAACTAGTACAAGGGATGAACAACCTCGCGAGGTCTGCTCTGGTGAGGGTGGAAAGGATCCGATCCCTTCTATGGTGATGGCTAACCTATACTTATAGTGGCCTCGGTCCTCTTCCCCCAAAACATAGGTGGGAAGGGATCCCACAGTGGCCAATTTGAAAGGGGACAAGTAGTACATCTTATCCTGACTAAAGGTGGTCTTCGCCTGCAAAGCTATTGGTCGTGACGCTGTGGTGAGCTCGGCGATGACATCCTTCCTGCCGTCCTGGCGGTCTTGGTCTCGTTGCACCGGAATGGAAACCTTTGCCTGAGTCCTCGGGAACCCACGCCTGCACTTGCCTCCTTAGCACCAAAGAGGAAATTGTCTTCTCTGCGCCCGCTGGCGCCCGCCTGGCCGTGGTCGTCATGGCTTGCGTCATGGTAGCCTCATGAGGCCGGGTAGTTGCATAGAAATCTCCGCTTCTCAGGAGGCTGCCTGGAGAGGCTGCTCCCTCCGGAGGTCTTGGCGTCGTCCGCCTCGCGAGGCTTGGCCCCTCGCGAGGGTCTTGTCTTGATGGCCTTGTAGATGGGTCGTACCAGGCTGTCGATGAAGCCACACCATGGGCCGCAGGCAGACAAGTCTGGGTACCCCGGTTCCCAGAACACCGACAATAGCCCCCGGGCCCAAGGCGCGCTCGGACTTGGCTTCGAGGCGAAGCCAAAGGGCAAGGGCGAAGTGCCGCAGGCCCCAATCACCTGCGGACCGAGCCAACGCGTGGCGCTTGACGGGACGTGGGCGCCTCCGCTTCCCCACGCCACCTCGGCAACTGCCCAGGCTGAAAAAAGGCTGGCGCCCGCTAGCGAGCCATCATTGCTCCCTCTATGCCTCGCTCCAGATCCCCTTTCTCCCAACCGAGAGCACCTCCAGATCCGGCCTCATTCTTCCTTCCCTCGGCACCTCTTCCCCCAAGATCTCGCGAATGGCATCAGGGAAGGCGAAGCCTGCCGCACCGGCCACGGGCTCCTCCTCTTCTCCTGCGTCGGCCGCACGTCATCCGTCACCGAGGAGAAGCACCTCGCCGCCGCGCTCCAGCTGACAGCGAGCGATGACAACGAGTGGAAGGAGACCATCCTCTTGGTGGGCTCCACCGAGCAGAGGACCTTGGCGCGGATAGTTTATCCTTCTTCCTCCACAACATCTTTGTGGGGCTCGTCCCGCCTTTCTCCGGGTTCTTCACCGCCGTCCTCGACCACTACCAGGTCCAGGCTCTGCATCTTCAGCCCAACTCCATCCTCCTCCTGTCCATCTTCGCCTTTTACTGCGAGGCGTTTGTGGGTGTGAGGCCCTCCGTTGCGCTTCTCTGGCACTTTTTCTACCTGCGGCTGCATGATCCAACCCAGCGCTCCGGCTGTGTATCCTTCGCCGTGTTCCACAAGGGCAACGCGCTCATGAGGGCCGGGAAGAAGGTGGAGAACTTCCGGTGCCGGTGGATCTTCATGGACGCCAAGGGCCTCAACGTGCGGCCGGAACTGCCAACCCAGCTGCCGGAGAAGCTTGATAGGTGGGGCCACGAGAAGCTCTCCGACCCCCGGGCGGCGCCTGTCCTTAGGAAGATGACCGCAGACATGGAGGCCGGGGCGCTGACGGGGGGCATGCTTGTCAAGGAGTTCGTCACGCAGCGCCTGGCCCCGCTCCAAGCGCACACGCGCCCCATGTGGGAGTTCAAGGGCGCAGAGGACAACATCCGTCTGCGCTCGGGGAGCTTGACGGGCGAGGAGCTAGACAAGGCCATGAACATCCTGCTCGAGGGGAAGCCAGGCAACCTCCCGGAGGCCTATATCCGGCTGTACTGCCATGCCGACAGGGCGGCGCTGGTCGCCGCCATGCCTGCCTTCAACGAGCTGGGGCTCGTGCCTCCCGAGCTCCCCAACTCCCTAGTGCTGGTGTCTTCTGGCGACAACGCCAGCGAAGAGGGCGAGGAAGACTCGGAGGCGACCGTGGATGATGTGGTGGAGATCTCTCCCCCATCCCAGAGCGAGCTTCTCCGCGGCCTCAGAGATGCTGACAACGCCGTCGAGCCTCCGGTCGTGGAATCCCCACGCTCCACCGGGGTCGTCACGAGGTCCGGGGCCACTCCCCCGGCCCTGTGGAGGCCAGGCCGAGCGACCCCGAAGAAGAGCGGGGTGGCACCTTCTCTCCAAGGCGACGCCCCGCCTCGCCGACCATCGATGCCGCACCGAGGCCAGCCGTCATACGCTCCGCCAACCCTCAAGACGTGGCCAAGGCCGTGCCCAGGAAGATCGGAGGTGCCCCGGTCCCGGCTAGGAAGAGGGCGTATATCGCCCCTGATGAGTAAGTGCCTTACCTTGCTTTAGTTTGTCGTCCTCGATAATGTGCCCACAGTGCTCCCCTCCTGGTGACCAGGACGGGCATCGTGGTGAAGAAGAGGAAGGAGGGAGCCGGGACTCCGGAGGCACCACCACTCGCCACAGCCGTGGCGGCTCTGGCACAGACGAAAGAGGTCACTTCGCGCTCCCTTATGATGGAGCGAGCCCCCCAAAGCACGGTGGTGGAACCTCATGAGGAGTCTACCCCTGCGGGCCAGCAGGCTCCGGAGCCACCCATCCCCGCCGTGCCCGTGGGGGGTTCGGAGGCTCCAGTGCCCCAAGTTGCCCTTGCTGCTGCCTCCCTGGCGGTGACACCAGCCCACGCGCCGATGCTGCCTCCTTCCCAGGCCCTTGCATTAGCGGACTGCGGCCCCCTCGTCAGGCCCGGAGCTCTGGAGGAAGCCTACGCCGCGCTAGATCAGCTCCGGGCCGATCTCCAAGACGCCGACAGGTGCCTGGTGAGGGAACGCATGGGGATGATCTCGGGGTGGCTCCAGGCCGACACATCTGCTAGGACGGCCTGGGGCCGGGCCGAGACCACTACCGTGGAGAGCAAGAAGGAGGCCAACAAAGCCATAGGCGCTCGTGAGGCGGCGCTAGCCGACGCAGTGTCCGCCAAGGAGCATTGTAACAAGGCAGAGGCTGAGCTGAAGGCTCTCCACGAGGAGCAGGCTGCCCACAGCCAACGGCTACAGCAATGAGAGGAGGAGATCAAGGCCCGTGAAGCCACGCTCGCCGACCGCGACGCCAAGCTGGCCCAGGCGACCGCCGACCAAGCCGCAGAGCGGGACCACCTGGGCAAGCTAAAGGAGGAGGTGGACAAGGCCCAGGCATCCCACGCTCAGCACATCTCCGAGGCGACGGCCCAGCTGGAGGCCAGGGAGAAGACCCTCGCCACCACCGAGAAAATGGCGGCCGTGGAACGCGAGGCCTTCCTTTCCCTCGAGCTCAGGTCTTGCGAAGTGCTACGCTCCATCCACGGGGGAGGGTACAATGAGCCATT
This sequence comes from Thinopyrum elongatum, assembly GCA_011799875.1. NCBI lineage: Eukaryota > Viridiplantae > Streptophyta > Magnoliopsida > Poales > Poaceae > Thinopyrum > Thinopyrum elongatum. The sequence continues at coordinate 351,240,835 of CM022297.1, read as the reverse complement.
GGCGATTCTAGAGGACGGCCTTGCTGGGCTTCTTCCCAAGTTTGCCAAGGCGCTTGAGGGTGCCGCCGCTGGAGTGGACTCCTGGGTGGAGGGGGAGTGTCACGCGCTCTTTACCGCGGCCGCGATGCGTGTCTTCAGCCACTTCCACCTCCGGGACCCAGGCTTCGACCTCAGCGCACTGATCGAGCCGGTGGCTCTTGAGTCCCGCACCGCTGCCGCTGAGGCCGTGAAGGAGCAGGTGAATGCCCTGCTGGGGAAGTTCTTCTGTGTCCCCGACCCCGAAGCCATGGCGGCAGAGGCCGGCGGCGGCGAAGATGGTGGCAGCGTCATCGACGACGGCTTCCCAAGGCGAGCGGCGGTAGCGGCCAAGGCGATGGTGGCGCTTCTTCCTAGCTTGACCCTGCAACATTCATCGTGCCTCGTGGAGGCGTGAGAACTTTTGCTTGAACTTGTAGAACATTATGTTTTGTAATAACTTGCCGGAACTCTGCGATTTCCTTTCCGTGCTCGGTTTCCTTCCTGTTTGCCTTATTGTTTTGCGTCGGCAGGGTCCGACCCCGTGCATACCTCGACCACCATTGGGGCGTCCGGATCACCAGGACGAGGCCATGGGGTGAGGGGCTACGTGATCAGTGAGGCCCCTGAGTCGCGATGCTCAGGGGTCCCCCTTGACGTATGAACAGCCCTCATGAAGGAAACGTGAGCCGCGTCTGAGTTAATCTGGAGTCCTCCATACCTTTCCTCGCTAGCTTTTGCCTGGGAGGGACGCGAGAAGACCAGGTGCGAGTGACCTGGTGAGGTGGCGTGCGCCAGGCGTGGCCTGAGCACAGCCCCCGTGCCCAGCCCCCTCGCGCGGACCACCCGTAGGGAAAGCTGCGCTGTGGGACCGTACAGCGAGCCTGTAGGCCATCCTGAGGTTATTGCAGCCACTAGGGTGCCCTCAGTTGTTTATTCACCAGCGCGGAGCATGGTGCTTCCACTTGGCGTGGGCATAGCCGCTCCTCGACCGTGTCGTCCGCTAGCACAGAGCATGGGGCTTCCACTGGTGTGTGGGCATAGTCGCTCCTCGACCGTGTCATCCGCCAGCGCGGAGCATGGGGCTTCCACTGGTGCGTGGGTGGGAGTTCCCTCGGGGGGAGACTCCGAGGCGTGTACAGCCTCGTTCGTACACGTGGCTAGCACGGCAGAACTGGAGGAGGTGTATATGGGCACTCGTGAGCCAGGGCGGGACTCACGAGGCCCTACCTCAAGGCGGGTTGCGCCTGAATTTTCAGCGCGGGGTGCTTGTAAGAAACCTGTGAGATGTGTGAGGTGGCCTGCGCCGAGTGAATCTCTGGAGGACATCGCATGAGAAGGCGAAACACTAACGACCCCAGGAGGTGACGTGAACGGGGCCGGCCCACCAGACAGAGCTCAGCCATTGGGTTTATCGACGCTCCAGGGACGGACCCGAGCACAGACGCCGTGTCCAGTCTTCTCATGCAACAATCCTAAAGAAAGACAACTGCCGCGCATCTCCCGCGGGAGTGAGGCACCGGGTTGCGCGCCTTGACTCATCCACTCTCGATTAGCTCATGCAAGAACAAGGCACCAAGGACCACGAGAGGTGACGTGCATAGGAGCTGGCCCGCGAGACAGAGCTCAGCCACTTGGGTTTAGCGACGCTGCAAGGACGGACCCGAGCACAACACTGTGCCAGTCCTTAATCATGAGGCGGTCGAGGGCGGGTTTGTGTGGGCACACAATATTCATGGTGGCGAAGCACCAAACATGCAGGTTGCAATATTTAAGGAATTCACAAAAGGCAAAGCCAGTTCTGGTACATGCGCAAAATGATACAGGCTACAGGGGCGGGCCCTGACAGCTTGAGGATAATGCAGCCCGAGGGGCGCCCTCAACTGAACAAACCAAAAAGTCACCTGGCATCATCATTGTAGAAGCGTTGGAGTAGCTGAAGACGCATGCTGCAGAGATCGCTCCTCATGAGCCGGCTGGCTCCTGAGGCCCAGAAGGCTCTGGAGGTCCGGGGAGCTCGCGAGGGTCCGGCACCTCCTCTGCCAGGACCGCCTGGCACCTTGCCTCGCGAGCTGCCAAGACACCCTGCATGAGACGCTGGTACGAGGCAGCCGCATTCAGCAGGCCGAACGGCATGCGGACATAGCTGCAGGGGTAGCCCCCACTCCGGCCGACACGGGATGGCCAGAAGAGCTCCTGAGAAGTAGCCCTGTTGAGGCCTGGGATGTTGATGCAGACGCGCAGCTCGCCACCCATGTCAGGGGCGGCAGCTGCACCGGACGGCGCGGGGTGACGCTCGCCACGCATGGCTTGCGCCTCCTGAAGCTCCTCGATCGCCTTGGTGATGAACTCCTGAGCGCCTGGCGCCTCGCGCCCTGCGCCTTGCTCATGGAGGCGCGCGTTGAAGCACGCCCCCACGTGGTGCCCGAACGCCTCCCTTGTGACGCTGGTCAGGTCAGAGGCCCTCCAGATGAGAGCCCCCAAGCCCGTCCTGAGAGGGGCGTCGAGCGCGCCTTCCTATGCGAGAGGGAAGGGCGCCCCACCAGTGGGCGCGGGGCCTGAGGCACGGTCGGCAGGCGCCACAGCCCCCTGTCGGCCCCTGGGGAGGAGCTGCTTCTTCTTCTTGGGGACGGCCTCAGGAGGCCGGATAGCACCCTCATCATCAGAGTTCTTGACTGCCGCGGCCTGGTAGGCGCGCTCGAGGGAGCACACCGCATCCTTTTCATCGCAGGCGACCGTGATGATACCGCCACTCCCTGGCATCTTGAGGACATTTGTAGCCCTGGTGCGTCGCCGCCATGAACTTGGCGAGGGCCAGATACCCAAGGATGGCATTGTACAGGAGGCGGATGTGGGCGACGTCGAAGTCGATGAGCTTGGTGTGGTAGTTGTCGCGCTTGCTGCTACTTCTTAAGCTTGCGTTGGTTTTTCCCTTGAAGAGGAAAGGGTGATGCAGCAAAGTAGAGTAAGTATTTCCCTCAGTTTTGAGAACCAAGGTATCAATCCAGTAGGAGACAACACGCAAGTCACCGAATACCTACACAAACAAACACCAAACTTGCACCCAATGCGATAAGGGGTTGTCAATCCCTTCTCGGTTACTCGCAAAAGTGAGATCTGATAGAGATAGATAAATGGTAAATTAAATATATTTTTTGGTATTTTTGTTTTATAGATTGGAAAGTAAAAGATTGTAAAATAGTAGATCAGAAACTCGTAGATTGGAAAGTAGAAGATTGTATGATGGAAAATAGACCCGGGGGCCATAGGTTTCACTAGAGGCTTCTCTCAAGATAGAAAATAATACGGTGGGTGAACAAATTACTGCCGAGCAATTGATAGAAAAGCGCAAAGTTATGATGATATCTAAGGCAATGATCATAAATATAGGCATCACGTCCGTGTCAAGTAGACCGAAACGATTCTGCATCTACTACTATTACTCCACACATCGACCGACTCCTGCCTGCATCTAGAGTATTAAGTTCATGAAGAACAGAGTAACGCATTAAGAAAGATGACATGATGTAGAGGAATTAACTCAAGCAATATGATGAAAACCCCATCTTTTTATCCTCGATGGCAACAATACAATACGTGCCCTGCTGCCCCTACTATCACTGAGAAAGGACACCGCAAGATTGAACCCAAAGCTAAGCACTTCTCCCATTGCAAGAAAAACCAATCTAGTTGGCCAAACCAAATTGATAGTTCGAAGAGACTTGCAAAGATATCAAATCATGCATAAAAGAATTTAGAGAAGATTCAAATAATATTCATAGATAAGCTGATCATAAATCCACAATTCATCGGATCTCGGCAAACACACCGCAAAAAAGTATTACATCGAATAGATCTCCAAGAACATCGAGGAGAACGTGGTATTGAGAATCAAAGAGAGAGAAGAAGCCATCTAGCTACTAGCTATGGACCCGTAGGTCTGTGGTAAACTACTCACGCTTCATCGGAAGGGCAATGGTGTTGATGTAGAAGCCCTTCGTGACCGAATCCCCCTCCGGCAGGACGCCGGAAAAGGCCCCTAGATGGGATCTCATGGGTACAGAAGGTTGCGGCGGTGGAAAAGTCTTTTTGTGGATGCCTCTGGTGGTTTGGGCATATAAGAGTATATATAGGCGAAAGAATTAGGTCAGGAGACGCACGAGGGGCCCACAAGGGTGGGGGCGCACCCTACCCCCCTGGGCACGCCCTCCGTCCTTGTGGCTGCCTCGTGGCTTCTCTGACTTGCACTCCAAGTCCTCTGGTTTCCTTTTGGTCCAAGGAAGATCATCGCGAAAGTTTTATTCCGTTTGGACTCCATTTGGTATTCCTTTTCTGTGAAACTCAAAAACAGGGAAAAAACAGGAACTGGCACTGGGCCCTAGGTTAATAGGTTAGTCCCAAAAATAATATAAAATAGCATATTAATGCATATAAAACATCCAAAACATATAATATAATAGCATGGAACAATCAAAAATTATAGATACATTGGAGATGTATCACTTGCCAAAGGTGACAGGGAAGCGGATCTGCCCTATGGGGACGATGGAGCCGTCGGTCACTCCTGAGAAGGGCTTGGTAGGCAGAAGCTGGTTGTAGGGCACCTGGAGCATCTCGAATGTCTCAACGGAGAGAACGTTGAGCCCCGTGCCACCATCGATGAGCATTTTGGTGACGAGGACGTTGCTGATGGTCGTTGCGCAGAGCATCGGGAGCGCGCCAGCGGCGGCTGAGCACTTGAGCTGGTCCATGGAGTCGAATGTGATGGCGTGCTTGGACCATCTGAGGGGACGCGACGCCTCAAGCTTGGGAAGGGTTGCGTTCACCTCACGAGTGAACTGCTTGAAGATGTGATGAGAGGCGGGAGCCTAAGCGCCACCCAAGATGCAAGCGATCGTGCGAGGCTCTTGGAAGCCCCCAGCCCCATCATCTTGGTGGTCATCGTTGTTTCTCCTTGGCGGTGGCGGCAGCGGAGGGTGGCCGGTGTTGCCTTGAGGACGGTCCTCACGAGGCTGGTCTCTCCAGGGGCCATCACGAGGCTGATCACGCCAATCCTGGCGGGGGTCGCGGTTGTCCCAGCGGCCACCACCACGGCCTCCTCCGCGGCCATAGCCGCGGTCGCTGCGCTCGGGACGGCGGCCGAGGTGCCCGTCGTGGATTGCCCTGAGCTCCTGGCAGTTGTTGGTGTTGTGGCTGTGGACATTGTGGAAGACGCAGAACGGGCGATTGCCCCTGGAGGATTCGCCGTGGTCGCAGCCGCGCTTCATCTCGGGCTCCGCGGCCAGCACGGCGGGGCCCTTGCGCTTCACTTCCTTAGCCTTGGCCTTCTTGTCTTCAGGATCGACCTCCGGGAGCTCCAGGAGGGAGAGGCGACCTTCCTCTGCCCTCGCGCACCTAGTTGCCATGTTGAACATCTCCAGAGCCGAGCACAGATCCTCATGCATGGAGAGCTCCTCCTTCATCTTGACATCCCGGCCGCCTTCAGAGAATGCCGAAATGATGGCCTCGTCTGACACCTTCCGGATCTTGAGGCAAACGTTCGTGAAGCGCTGTATGTACTTGTGCAAGGTTTTGCCCGGCTGCTGCTTTATGCGCCGCAGGTTGCCTGCTGCAGGAGCGCGGTCGCGAGTGCCCTGGAAGTTGGCGATGAAGCGCTCGCGCAGCTCGTCCCAGGAGGAGATCGACCCCACCGGAAGGTTCAGGAGCCAAGAACGCGCGCCATCCTTGAGGGCCATGGGGAACCAGTTCGCCATGACCTTGTCATCGCCGTTTGCCGCCTCGATGCTTAGCTCGTAGAGCTGGAGAAACTCCGCGGGATCAAGAGTGTCGTCATAGCGTGGAGGTAGATCCGGCATGAACTTGCCGGGCCAGATGACGCGGCGCAGTTTCGGGGTGAAAGCACGGCAGCCTGCCGCACTCACAGGTGCCGGCCGCATGGGGGGAGCTTGATCTTGGCACCCGCGCGCCACCACCACTGGTGGCACGTGGTCTTGACGCGGCGGTGCTGGGAGCTGATAACCCACAAGTATAGGGGATCGCAACAGTTTTCGAGGGTAGAGTATTCAACCCAAATTTATTGATTCGACACAAGGGGAGCCAAAGAATATTTGAGAGTATTAGCAACTGAGTTGTCAATTCAATCACACCTGGAGATTAATTATCTGCAGCAAAGTGATCAGTAGCAAAGTAGTATGATAGTTTTGATAATAGTAGCAGTAGTAACTTAGCAAGATCAATATGTAGGAAAATCGTAGGCATTGGATCGGTAATTTGTTGGATGATATTCATCATGAGACAGTTATAACCTAGGGCGATACGGCACTAGCTCCAGTTCATAAATATAATGTAGGCATGTATTCCGTAAATAGTCATACGTGCTTATGGAAAGAACTTGCATGACATCTTTTGTCCTACCCTCCCGTGGCAGCGGGGTCCATATTGGAAACTAAGGGATATTAAGGCCTCCTTTTAATAGAGAACCGGAACAAAGCATTAACACACGATGAATACATGAACTCCTCAAACTACGGTCATCACCGGGAGTGGTCCCGACTATTGTCACTCCGGGGTTGCCAGATCATAACACGTAGTAGGTGACTATAACTTGCAAGATCGGATCTAGAACATGGATATAATGATGATAACATAAACGGTTCAGATCTGAAATCATGGCACCCGGGCCCAAAGTGACAAGCATTAAGCATGGCAAAGTCATAGCAACATCAATCTCAGAACATAATGGATACTAGGGATCAAGCCCTAATAAAACTAACTTGATTACATGATGAATCTCATCCAACTCCTCACCGACCAGCGAGCCTACGAAGGAATTACTCACTCCCGGTGGGGAGCATCATGGAATTGGCGATGGAGAAGGGTTGGTGATGATGAATACCGAAGATCCCCCTCTCCGGAGCCCCAAACGGACTCCAGATCTGGCCTCCCGATGAAGAACAGGAGGTGGCGGTGGCTCCGTCTCGCGAAATGCGATAATTCTTTCTCCCTGATTTTTTTTTGGAAAAATGTGATTTTATAGCGTCGGTTTCAGGGTCTGCGGGGCCACCAGGTGGGGACAACCCACCTGGGCGCGCCTGGAGGGGACGGTGCACCCTGGTGGGTTGTGCCCACCCAGGTGCCCCCCTTCGGTGGTTCTTGGCTCCAGAAATTATCTTTTATTGTATAAAAAATCCTTGCAAATTTTCGTTCCATTCCAAGAACTTTTATTTCTGCACAAAAACAACACCATGGTAGTTCTGCTGAAAACAGCGTCAGTCCGGGTTAGTTTCATTCAAATCATGCAAATTAGAGTCCCAAACAAGAGGAAAAGCGTTAGGAAAAGTAGATACGACGGAGATGTATCAACTCCCCCAAGCTTAAACCTTTGCTTGTACTCAAGCAATTCAGCTGATAAACTGAAAGTGAAAAAGAAAAACTTTTACGAACTCTTTTGCTCTTGTTTGCATAAATAAGCTTAAAGAGCTCCCAGGTTTTCAGCAAAGATTATAACCAACCATGTTGACAATAACTCTGAAAAATTATATTAACTCATAACAATGACATAATCAGCTAGCGAGCAATAATAAGATATCTCAAACAACAACACATTATTAAAACAACCATGATATAATATGACAATAGTGGTATCTCGCTAGCCCTTTCTGAGACCGCAAAACATAAATGCAGAGCACCTCCAAAGTCCGAGCAGTGACTAAACATTGTAATTCATGGTAGAAAAGATCCAATCATGATGCACCCAACATTAGCTACACACAATGCATAAGCATGACAGCAGTGCTCTCAGGTTCTAGCGCTTATTTGAGAAGGTGATGACACAACATAAAAGTAAATAGATAGCCCCTTCACAGAGGGAAGCAGTGATTTGCAGAGGTGCCAGAGCTCAAGTTTTAAAAATAGAGCTAGATGAAATTTTGAGAGATGCACCCTTTTTGTTTACTTCGCGACCATTAGTTATCAATATCTTCCATGCTAAACACATTAGTGGCGGTTCCCAAGAGATAAAAGTAAAGGTTTACTCCCCCTCCACCAACATTCACACTCCACGGCTTGTCTGAAACAACGGGTGTCGTCCATACCAACAACAGTCCCGGGGGAGTTTTGTTTAATTATTTGCATTTTGAGTTCGGGACTGGGAATCCCTATTACCGCCCCTCTCGTGCAAGGACGAGCAAATAAACACTCATCATGAGAATAACCCGCTTAGCATGGAAGATACCAACTACCTCCTGTCACTCTATGAACAATCCAGGCACACAAAAAGGATATTTATTTGAAGTTTTTTAGAGGTGGCACATGCAAATTTACTTAGGACGGCAGGGTAATACCGCATATAGGTAGGTATGGTGGACTTATCTGGAATAACTTGGGTTCAAGGTTTTTGATGTACAAGCAGAATTCCCACTTAGTACATGTGAAGGCTAGCAAATAGGTTGAGAAGCGGCCAGCTAGAGAGCAACAACGGTCATGAACATGCATTATGCATAAGTAACATTGGACACTAGCATGAGTAGGATATGAACACCATGAACATAAATATCATAGAGGCTATGTTGGTTTTGATTCAACTACATGCATGAACATGTGCCAAGTCAAGCCACTCGAACATTCAGAGGAGGATACCATATCATCATACTACATCATTTTAACGCAATGTTGACATCCAAGATAAATCATTATCCACTCCTAGCTACTTATGCATGGCATGAGAAACTATAATCTCTAATTGTCATTGCAAACATGTTTAATCATAATGGGCTGAATCATGGATACTAGGTTAAACATATTTACAAAAACAGAACAAGTTGAGTTCATACCCGTTTCTCTCTGCCACGGCCAGTTCATCGAATATCGTCATTATTGCCTTTCACTTGCACGACCGAACGATGTGAAAATAATAATAGTGCAAGAGTGCCGTGGACTAAGCTGGAATCTGCAAACATTTTATTCGAAAGGAGAAGACAAGGTAAATTGGGTTCTTTGTTAGATTAACAATAATGCATATGAGAGCCACTCAACATTTTCATCGTGGTCTTCTCCTTGGTATGACTCAATAAAAGAAAAGAAGTTCAGAGAAACACACTGAAATATTTTTGGAGTTTTTGGTTTTCTGAAGGAAAGCAAATAAAAGGGGGAAAACAAAAATGAGAAAACTATTTACACGGGAAAGCTCCCAACAAGCAAAAGGAAATCTTTTTGGGTTTTTCTTTTTAGTGCTACAAGAATTTAAACTAGGAAGAAAAATCAAAAAGAAGCGAGAAATATTTTTGGATTTTCTCAAAGTTTTTCAAACACACAAGAAGAAAGCAAGAAAATAAATCTAACATGGATAATACAATGAAAAAGTGTGGACACCGACAACTGGAATGAAATGTGTGAACATAAATGTAATGTCGGTGGGAATACGTACTCCCCCAAGCTTAGGCTTTTGGCCTAGCTTGGTAATCACCAGTCGTAAAAGCCATGAGGTCCTATGTTGAAGTGCTGAGGTGGGGGCACCTGTGGATCCCACTGCTGAGGCTCCTCCTGTGCTGCAGCCTGGTTGTTCCGGTAAGCAATGATGTCCTCAGGCATAATCCTGTATCCGTGCCTGGCAAAAGGATCAAACAAAGCAGGTGCAGGCAGCAGAATAATATCACGAGTTTTCTCACTAAAAACTAAGTTATAAGGAATAGGAATATCAGGGTAGTCAGCAGCAATAAACTGGTGGTGTTCCATGGCTGGGCGGTCTAAGTAGACTTTGGGCAAAGGATAATCATGCTGGCGTATCTGAATATTAAAGCGAGCTACCAGGCGAGTAGCGTAGATACCACCATGTATTTTACCCTTGGATTTATTAATGTGGAGGCGGCGTGCCACAATAGCTCCCAAGCTATAAGTGTTGTCGCCTTCCAGTGCACGACGTAAAACGGCAAGGTCTGGGGCACTGAGTGCACCCACCTTCTCTCTAGCAAGCAAGCACTTTGTAATGAAAAGAGCAAAATAATGAACAGCAGGAAATTGCAAGCTAGTGGCGGTGACACTCGACACTCCTCTCTCATCCCCCACAGACAGAGTACGATAGAAACCTTCAAACTCTGCAGGCCTAGGCTCTACTAACCCACCATCAGAAGGAAGCAAGCATATTTCATAGAATTCGGTAAGCGGTATCTAATGGGGTTCAGCATATAAATTAAACTGCACTTCAGGGGGATTATTCCTAGGAAGGAAATTAAAACTTTGCACAAAGGAATTTGTGAGGAAATGATACTGTTCACACTCAGCTATGATGAAGTCGGTGAGGCCGGCATTAGCAACATATTGTGCAAACTCTTGGAGGATTCCGGCCCCTTCCATGAATGAGGTATGCGGCCATTCGCACGGCCATAGCTCTGCCAACCTCCGGGTGCGGAGATCACTGTCAGATGACTCTCCAATCACCCCCTTGGAGTTCTTCTTGGAAGCAAACTTCCTAAAAATACTCATGTTTTTCCTATGAACAAAAATTCTGAAATTTTTAGTCCATAAAATTTTCTTAACAAAACATTACAAGATTGGTAACAACTACTCATAGGGAAACATAGAGGCCATAACAAGCATTCAAACTACTTAGGACTCTAAGAATTCAACATGCAAGGACATCTACAGCAGCACCAAGAGTAGCTAATCATTCAAAATATAAACCACTAAAGCAAAAACTAATTGGACAAACGGAGGAGTCACATACCAAGCAACAATTCCCCCGAAACAGTTTCGGAAACGGAGCTTCGAGCAAAGAGATCAAAATCCGCGGGTTTGAGAGCAAGAACACGAGAGCAAGAGCAATGGTGAATTTTTTTCTGGAGGTAGGTGATGATGTGGGATGAAGAGATAAGTGAGGGGGCCCACGTGGGGACCACAACCCACCAGGGCGCGCCTGGGTGTCCTGGCGCGCCCAGGTGGGTTGTGCCCACCTGGTGCACCTCCCTCTGATATTATTTGCACCAAAAATTCTTAAATATTCAGAAAAAAATCGTATTAAATTTTCAGAGCATTCTGAGAACTTTTATTTTTGGGTCATTTTTTTTATCGCACGGAAAACTCAGAAAACAGACAAAACATGGCATTTTATTTTATTTAACTAATAAAAATAGAAAACTAAAGGTAGGGATATAAGGTAGTGCTCGCTAAATTCATCAACTTCATACCTCTAAAAAATGATCCATTAATAAGGTTGATCAAGTCTTATTAACAACCACTTTCGATTAGCATGAAACCGAAGAACTTTCGTAAATCACTAAGTTACCTCAACGGGGATATTAATTTCCCCAACAATAAGCATTTCATATTTCTTTTTAACAGTAGGTAGAGGTAGTTGAAAACTTCCAATAGTGATTGTCGGAGATTTGTCAATAACATTAATACCATTCACTTGGAATTGTTTCTTCGGAAAGTGCACCGTATGCTCATTACCATTGATATGAAAAGTGATCTTGCTTTTATTACAATTAATAACAGCCCCTGCAGTATTCAAGAATGGTCTACCAAGGATAATCGACATGTTGTCGTCCTCGGGCATCTCAAGTATAACAAAGTCAGTCAAAATAGTAACATTAGCAACAACAACGGGCACATCCTCACAAATACCGATAGGTATGGTGGTTGATTTGTCAGCCATTTGCAAAGATATTTCAGTACGTGTGAGTTTATTCAAGTCAAGTCTTTTATATAAAGAGAAAGGCATAACACTAACACCAGCTCCTAAATCACACAAAGCAGTTTTCACATAATTTCTTTTGATGGAGCAAGGTATAGTTGGTATTCCTGGATCTCCAAGTTTTTTAGGTACTCCATCTTTAAAGGTATAATTAGCAAGCATAGTGGAGATTTCAGCTTCCGGTATTTTTCTCTTATTGGTGATGATGTCTTTCATGTACTTTGCATAAGGAGGCATTTTAAGGATATCAGTCAAGCGAGTACGCAGAAAGACTGGCCTCAGCATTTCAGCAAAGTTTTCAAATTCTTCATCATCTTTCTTTTTAGTTGACTTAGGTGGAAAGGGCATAGGTTTTTGAACCCATGGTTCTCTTTCCTTTCCATGTTTTCTAGCAACAAAGTCTCTTTTATCATATCTTTTATTCTTAGGTTGTGGGTTATCAAGATCAACTGCTGGTTCTATCTCAACATCACTATCTGGTTCTTTATTATTTGTTTGAGTTTCTTCATGAACTCATCATTATCTTTTTCATTATCAGAAGATGAGTGTTCACTACCAGATTGAGTTTTAGCATCAGAGATAGAAACTTACTTTTCATTATCAGGAGGTTTTTCTACTTCAGGTTCACTAGAGGCATGCAAAGTCCTATCATTTTTCTTCTTCTTTTTCTTTTTAAAAGGACTACGTGCATCGGTGTCAACTCTTTGAGAGTCTTGTTCAATTCTTTTTGGGTGTCCCTCAGGATAAAGTGGTTCCTGAGTCATTCTACCTCCTCTAGTCATTACTCTAACAGCATGATCATTGATATTATTGTTCCTTTCATCTAACAATTCTCTTTGAGATTTAGCAACTTGTTCTAACTGAGTTTGAACCATAGAAGCATGCTTCCCTACACCTCTAACATCATTTGAGATTCTAAATAACAAGTCACTCAAGCGAGCAATCATATCAGAATTATATTTCAACTGTTTCATAACATTTGCATTGAAGTGATATTGCTTTCTAATGTAGTTTTCAAACTCATAAAGGCATTGGCTAGGGTGCATATTGTGAGGATTATCATTATCATTGAATTTCATTAGAGAATTTACCTCTACCACCTTAGGTGGTGGTGGTGTATCAAGCCCATGTATTTCTTCAATAGGAGGTAAATTTTTGACATCATCGGCTTTAATACCTTTTTCCTTCATAGATTTCTTTGCCTCTTGCATATCTTCAGGACTGAGATATAAAATACCCCTCTTCTTCGGAGTGGGTTTAGATGGTGTTTCAGGAAGAGTCCAATCATCATAATTCTTTAATATGTTATTCAATAATTCTTCAGCTTGCCCAATAGTTCGTTCCCTGAAAACACAACCAGCACAACTATCTAGGAAATCCCTAGAAGCATCGGTTAGTCCATTATAGAAGATATCAAGTATTTCATTTTTCTTAAGAGGATGATCAGGCAAAGCATTAAGCAAACGGAGAAGCCTCCCCCAAGCTTGTGGGAGACTCTCTTCTTCAATTTGCACAAAGTTAAATATTTCCTGCAAGGCAGCTTGTTTCTTATGAGCAGGGAAATATTTTTTAGAGAAGTAATAAATCATGTCCTGGGGACTACGCACACAACCAGGAGCAAGAGTATTGTACCAAGCTTTAGCGTCACCCTTTAATGAGAACGGAAATAATTTGAGAATATAATACTAGCAAATTTTCTCATCATGAGCAAAAAGGGTGGCTATGTCATTCAACTTAGTAAGATGTGCCACAACAGTTTCAGTTTCATAACCATGGAAAGGATCAGATTCAACCAGAGTAATCAACTCTGGGTCGACAGAGAATTCATAATCCTTATCATCAACAAAGATAGGTGAAGTAGCAAACTTAGGATCACATTTCATTCTAGCATTCAAAGATCTTTCTTTATACTTGCTTAATAATTTTTCTAGATCATCTCTGTCTTTGCAAGCAAGAATATCTCTAGTTGCCTCCTCAGCCATAACATAACCTTCTGGTACCTTAGGCAATTCATATCTAGGAGGGCTAGTTCTAGTAGGTGTTTCAAGATTTTCAGTTTCAAGCTCATCATCAGTTTCAACAATATCATGTTGTCTTACTCTAGCAATTTGTTCATCAAGAAATTCACCTAGTGGCACATCATCATCAAGCAAGGTACTAGCATCATCATGAGTAGCATTCATAACAGAAGTAGCATCATCAATAACTTGCGACATCTCAGGATTAATAGCATGTGGTGGTGTTGCAAGTTTACTTATAACAGAAGGTGAATCTAAAGCGGAGCTGGATGGCAGTTCCTTACCTCCCCTCGTCTTAGAGGAAAAAATCTTAGTCTTAGCATCCTTCAGATTCTTCATAGTGATAATTTGATAATAATCCCAAGTGACTCAACAAATATAGCTATGTTCCCCGGCAACGGCGCCAGAAAAAGGTCTTGATAACCCACAAGTATAGGGGATCGCAACAGTTTTCGAGGGTAGAGTATTCAATTCAAATTTATTGATTCGACACAAGGGGAGCCAAAGAATATTTGAGAGTATTAGCAACTGAGTTGTCAATTCAATCACACCTGGAGATTAATTATCTGCAGCAAAGTGATCAGTAGCAAAGTAGTATGATAGTTTTGATAATAGTAGTAGCAGCAGCAGTAATGGTAACAGTGATAGCAGTAGTTTTGTAGCAAGTGCAATAGTAACAGCAGCAGTAGTAACTTAGCAAGATCAATATGTAGGAAAATCGTAGGCATTGGATCGGTAATTTGTTGGATGATATTCATCATGAGACAGTTATAACCTAGGGCGATACGGCACTAGCTCCAGTTCATAAATATAATGTAGGCATGTATTCCGTAAATAGTCATACGTGCTTATGGAAAGAACTTACATGACATCTTTTGTCCTACCCTCCCGTGGCAGCGGGGTCCATATTGGAAACTAAGGGTTATTAAGGCCTCCTTTTAATAGAGAACCGAAACAAAGCATTAACACACGGTGAATACATGAACTCCTCAAACTACGGTCATCACCGGGAGTGGTCCCGACTATTGTCACTCCGGGGTTGCCGGATCATAACACGTAGTAGGTGACTATAACTTGCAAGATCGGACCTAGAACATGGATATAATGATGATAACATAAATGGTTCAGATCTGAAATCATGGCACCCGGGCACAAAGTGACAAGCATTAAGCATGGCAAAGTCATAGCAACATCAATCTCAGAACATAATGGATACTAGGGATCAAGCCCTAACAAAACTAACTTGATTACATGATGAATCTCATCCAACTCCTCACCGACCAGCGAGCCTACGAAGGAATTACTCACTCCCGGCGGGGAGCATCATGGAATTGGCGATGGAGAAGGGTTGGTGATGACGAATACCGAAGATCCCCCTCTCCGGAGCCCCAAACGGACTCCAGATCTGGCCTCCCGATGAAGAACAGGAGGTGGCGGCGGCTCCGTCTCGCGGAATGCTATAATTCTTTCTCCCTAATTTTTTTTGGAAAAATGTGATTTTATAGCGTCGGTTTCAGGGTCTACGGGGCCACCAGGTGGGGACAACCCACCTGGGCGCGCCTGGAGGGGGTGGTGCGCCCTGGTGGGTTGTGCCCACCCAGGTGCCCCCCTCCGGTGGTTCTTGGCTCCAGAAATTATCTTTTATTGTATAGAAAATCCTCGCAAAGTTTCGTTCCATTCCGAGAACTTTTATTTCTGCACAAAAACAACACCATGGTAGTTCTGCTGAAAACAGTGTCAGTCCGGGTTAGTTTCATTCAAATCATGCAAATTAGAGTCCAAAACAAGAGGAAAAGTGTTAGGAAAAGTAGATACGACGGAGACGTATTAGGAGCGTGCGCGCTTCTCCTTGGGGCCGCTGCACCGCCTGACAGCTTTCTTCATCGCGCGCTGGCGCCCTACGCGGCGGGTCGCGCTGGGGTGCCTCATGCCTAGGCTCAGGGTCCACACCATGCAGAGGAGGAGGAGGCGCTCCGTGAGCCACGTCGCCCGCTAGGGACGGCGGAGGACGAGGCGAACGGGACGGTGCAGGAGCCTCACCGGCGGCGTTGACGAGCTTGGCGATGCGGCCGAGCCAGTCGTCATAGAGGTCGTTGGCCAGATGATAGCGCAGAAGCTCACGCACCATGAGCAGCGCAGCCTATGCGTTAGCCAGCCCGCGACGAACGTGAGAAGACGACGCCGTGGCCGGAGTGGGTGATGGAGTCGCGGTGCGGCCGTCGCGCCGTGCGGACGGTGGCAGCAACGAGTCCTGCTGTTTGCGAGCAGCAGGGTCGGTGGCGGCGTTAGCCACCGGGGAGGCAGAGCGGCGGGGAGCGCCGTTGCCCACGGGTGTCATCTGGGCGACACGAGCTGCCCGGCGCTCGGCTCGAACATGGCGAGCATCGGCCATAGGAGCGATGGTTCGGCGGCGGAGCGAACGGTGGAAAAGAGGCTTCGACACGCCCCTACCTGGCGCGCCAAATGTCGGATTCGGGGCTCCGCTGACCCAAGAAAGGTTCGAACTCTGGGGCGTGTGCGAAGAACTCAACCTATCCAGCCTACCAACCCGTCGCCCCTCGGCCTAGCTCGATGAACAAGGAAGAAGATGAACGCGGCAGTTTACCCAGGTTCGGGCCACCTTGCGGTGTAAGACCCTACTCCTGCTTTGTGGTGGATTGGCCTCGCGAAGGGCTGAGGATGAACTAGTACAAGGGATGAACAACCTCGCGAGGTCTGCTCTGGTGAGGGTGGAAAGGATCCGATCCCTTCTACGGTGGTGGCTAACCTATACTTATAGTGGCCTCGGTCCTCTTCCCCCAAAACGTAGGCGGGAAGGGATCCCATAGCGGCCAATTTGAAAGGGGACAAGTAGTACATCTTATCCTGACTAAAGGTGGTCTTCGCCTGCAAAGCTACTGGTCATGACGCTGCGGTGGGCTCGGCAATGACATCCTTCCTGCCGTCCTGGCGGTCTTGGTCTCGTTGCACCGGAATGGAAACCTTTGCCTGAGTCCTCGGGAACCCACGCCTGCGCTTGCCTCCTTAGCACCAAAGAGGAAACTGTCTTCTCTACGCTCGCTGGCGCCCGCCTGGCCGTGGTTGTCATGGCTTGCGTCATGGTAGCCTCATGAGGCTGGGTACTTGCATAGAAATCTCCGCTCCTCAGGAGGCCGCCTGGAGAGGCTGCTCCCTCCGGAGGTCTTGGCGTCATCCGCCTCGCGAGGCTTGGCCCCTCGCGAGGGTCTTGTCTTGATGGCCTTGTAGATGGGCCGTACCAGGCCATCGATGAAGCCACGCCATGGGCCACAGGCAGGCAAGTCTGGGTACCCCGGTTCCCAGAACGCCGACAGAGGCAGATGGCCTCAAGAAGAAGTTAGCCGCGGCGGAACGGCGCGAGAAAGCCGCAATGGACGCCCAGGCTGCAGCCAAGGCCGAGCTATCTTTCCTCTATAAGCAGGTGAAGGATGTCACTTCCCTTGTGGAGAAAGCTTCGCACGAGGTGAATCGAGCCCGGGGGCTGCAGCACATGCGCTCCCAGATGTTCCAGGCCCTTGAGCAGAGAGCCAGCCGGGCCCTGAGTAGCATCTGCGACGAGAACGTCTCCAGTCCGCTTGTCGCCGACGATGCCGGCTACCTTGGTGTCTTCACCAGGATTGTGGAACGCCTTGAAGGTGGGGCTGAGAAGACGCGCCGGCTCGTCGAAGAGAAGAGTTGCAACCTCCTTGCACGTGCGTCCTCGCGCATCTTCAGCAACCTTCTTCGCTCCAATCTTGATTTCGACTTCGAGGCCGTGACAGCCCCCGTGCCCGAGGTGATTCAGGGCACCCTGGCGGACTGGGTAGAGGATCATGTGGATGACTTGGTCGCGGAGTTCATCCCTACTGGAGACGAGGGTTCGCTTGCGATCGAGGGGCGCGAGGCTGATGACGATGACAACGGCGACACCGATGGCGCATCTCCCCAGGCTATTTTTCCCTGTTTTCCTGTTAGGACTTTGGATATGACCACGCGGGGATATGAGAGTATTTTGGAGGGAATTTCTTTACGATGTATCAAGTAACGTTGTACTCTCTTATGCCGCCTTCTCTTTAATTTTTACGCGTTCGGAACCCCTGAGCCGGGATGAATCGCCCTCGGCATGCCGAGGGGCGATGCCCAGTAAGGTCAGGAGATGGGCACTCCTGAGGCCCAGAGATGACGGCGACGTATGCCCACCGGCTGACTCGAGAGCGTCGCGCGAGGATTAGGATGCCAAGGCCTTGGCGAGCTGCGCGCATGAACGGGCCTGCTGCTGCCGCGGCCTAGGCTGGTTCGAGCTTACGCACCGTGCCCCAGCCTCCGCTCACGGGACGCGAAGGAGGGAGTAAAGAGCAGCCGCCACAGCCTTGAAAAATGGGATTCGAGAAAGAAAACACTGCAAGGAGAGAAAATCCCCATCCCTTTTGAATAAAGACACGAGAACTCCAAACTTCATTCCAAGAAACGGCAATTTGGTTACAAGAACAGGCAACAAAACAGTCGCGTCCAGCACCTATACTAGTCTTCTAGTCTTCCCACCAGCACGGAGCATGGGGCCTCCACTAGGCGTGGGCATAGTCGTTGATTGACTGTGTCGTCCGCCAGTGCGGAGCATGGGGATTCCACTTGGGCGTGGGAGGGAGCCCCCGCGGGGCCGAGGAGCGGTGCACCGGGAGACCCCAGGGCGTGTACAGCCCCACTCATTATTACGTGAGAGTGTCACGGGTAGGATCTGGGGAGACACAGCGGGCTCCATGCCCCCAGGACGGAGGCCCCGTCCCTCGCCCCCAGGCACGAGGCGACAGGCCTGAGGCGTGGTCGGCCCCGAACGAGCCCTCCCGTATGGGCGGAAGCCCACGGGCGCCCCTCCTCGGGAGGACCCATTCCCGGGCAGGGTCGCTGGTCCTCAGGGGGCCCGAAGGCGGACGCCGCCGCCATGGCAGCGCCGCGACTCCTCACGACACTGAAGGGGTCTGGCGCCGGGCTCCCTTGCCGAGCGCGAGGTCAGCTCCCTGGCGCAGCATCCCGGCGCGCCTCGCCGGGGCGCCCAGGCTCGCGGGGAGCCGCACCTGGCCTTGGGCAAGCGGGGCCCAGGTTGGCGGGGGCGGGCCGTGGTTCGGACCATGGCTCACCTAGCCAACTCCACCGTGAGTGCCTGGACCCCCCGAGGCCCTCCGGCCCTAAGGCCCCTGAAGCTTTGCGCCGCCGCACCTCGTCGGGCCGTCGCACTGTGTAATTGCCACCTGGGCATGATCTACCTGCATTGCAAGGTTAGTGCAATATATTCTGGAGAGACCTGATGTGAGCGGGGGCCGTGATTGTCAACGAAATGGCTGGGGAACCGCATCAACTCCTAAGGGGCCCTGTCCTCGTGAGATCTTGACGGTCCCATCGGTCGTGCCATTGTCGCTGGTGCGCCTGGGCCCTGCCTCCACCATGCGGCGAGCGCTGGTGACGGGATGGGGGTAGCGGTGGTCGTCGCCTCGGAGTTAGCCCCTGGCCCTTCCGCCTCGCCGACTGTCCTCGCCACCCTAGGGCCGTGCTGGCCAGGGGGTGACCCGTGGTGGTGGTCTGCCCTAATCGACGCCTGGGGAGGCGCCTCTTGAGCTGGTGGGGAAGTCCAGCTCACGACCCTGCCGCCGTGGGGCCCTTCAGGTCCTCCCCTGAAGGACAAGCAGACACAGCACGGGCAAGCGCGGACCTAGGGCGGGGGCCGCGATTCCGGCAAGAAGCGGGGGGGCTCCAAGCCCCCGCAAGCAGCGTCGAGCAGCTCGGCAACCCGGTCAAGCCAAGCGTCGTAGTTACCATCGGTGGGACGGTAGTGCAGTAGCTCCCGCACTACGTGGAGCGTGGCTTGCGCGTTCGTAGGCCCATGGTGAGCGCGAGAGGATGCCGCGGCGGGGCTGAAGGGGGGCGCAGTGGTGCGACCACCATTCCACGCAAAGGGCGGCAGCGGTAGATTCTGCCGTCGACGAGCACCAGCGCGCGCAGCTGCGCCATCCACGAAGCACACGGGGTGGCGGAGGCCACTACGGTCAAGGGGCGCCGCCTGGGCGGTGCGAGCGGCCCAACGCTCAGCACGAGCTAGGCAGGCTCTGGCCATAGGTGGGGCGGAGCAAGGACAAGGCGTGGTCGGTGGAGAACGGAGCTTCGACACGCCCCTACCTGGCGCGCCAAATGTCGGATTCAGGGCTCCGCTGACCCAAGAAGGTTCGAACTCTGGGGCGTGTGCGAAGATCTCAACCCCTCAAGTCTCTGCTCGCCACCCTACAGCCTAGCTACGTCGAACGCGCGCGAGCGGGAAAGATGAACACGGCAGTTTACCCAGATTCGGGCCACCTTGCGGTGTAAGACCCTACTCCTACTCTTGGTGGATTGGCCTCGCGAGGGGGCTGAGGATGAACTAGTACAGTGGATGAACAGCCTCGCGAGGGCTGTTGTGGTGTGAGCTGAAAAGATCCCCCCTACGATGGTGGCTAACCTATATTTATAGTGGCCTCGGTCCTCTTCCCTCAAGACTAAGGCGGGAAGGGATTCCACAACGGCCAATTTGAAAGGGGACAAGAAGTACATCTAATCCTGACGAAAGGTGGTCTTCGCCTACAAAGCTTCTAGTCGTGACGCAGCGGTGGGCTCGGTGATGACATCCGTCCTGCCGAGCTCATGGTCTTGGTCTTGTAGCACCAGAATGGAAACCTTTGGGGGATTCCTCGGCAACCCGCGCTCGTCCTTGCTTCCTTAGCACCGAAAGGGAAACTGCCTCCTCTGCGCCCACTGGCGTCCGCCTGGCCATGGTCGTCATGGCTCACGTCATCGCAGCCTCGTGAGGCCGGGTACCTGTATGGAAATCTCCGCTCCTCGGGAGGCAGCCTGGGAGGCCGCTCCTCTGGAGGTCTTCGTGTCTCCTGCCTCGCGAGGCCGGGGGGCCCCGTGAGGGTCTTGTCATGTAGGTCCTGCCACTGGGCCGTACCAGGCCGTCAAGGGACCCACGCCGTGGGCCACAGGCAGGCAAGTCTGGGTACCCCCGTTCCCAGAACGCCGACAAGATATACACAAGTCCTAACCTTAACCCTAAGCCTTGTTCATCCACATAAAAAATCCTAACACTAACCCTAACACTAAATCCTAACAATTTCTAATACTAAACCCTAACACTAAATTCTAACATTAACCCAAACCCAAACCCTAACCCTTGTCCACCCACATCACAGATCACCGCTATTTGACCAACCATGCACATTACTAAACATCACAAGCACCATATTAGTCAGAATATCAACAATTCAAGAATTATTTTAGGGAAAATTCTTCACAATTAGGGTTAGGAGTCACAATGAGCAATCCAACCAATAAAAACTTAGGAGATGAGGAAGGTTACCTCAAGAAAGGAAAAGACACTGGATCAACGACAAATGCCACCGATTTGAAAGGATTGAGTGAAGAAGAGATAAGGAAAGAGGGCTTGAGCTCGGGGTGGGGAATGAAGACTAAGAATGTGTGTGTGTGTGTGTGTGTGTGTGTGTGTGTGTGTGTGTGTGTGTGTGTGTGTGTGTGTGTGGTTGGTTGGGGGGAGGGGGTGGAAAAACGCCCGGCTGCTTGGCGTTTCCATCTCGGCAAGTTGCTGGGACAGGCCAGAAACGCCAGACGGTTCGGTGTTTATGTTTTATGTTTTTTTTTTGCGGGTCCAAAAGTTTTATGTTTAGAGAAGAAACGCCGTAAGCAGTGGGGTAGCAGAAAAGGGTATAATCGTGTTAAAATTTTCGGAAGTGATTATTTTGTGCTAAAGATTGCTTACAAGATCGAAACAGTGATTTTGGCCTAGTCCACAGAGTCGAGAAGTGTCCACGGCGACAGAGCCCCGCCATGTCTCCTCGCCTCGCCGAGACGGGCACCGTATCCGCGTGGTCGTGCGCGTGCCCCTTGTATCCATTTGAAATTGCGGGAGCATCCGCCGTCTTCCCGGTGGAACTGCGTCGGTCGCCGGCGCTGCCCCGAGTATTCCTCTACTCCAAGCCTGTCGCCTCCCCTCCCTCCGCCCCGGGGCAGCATTCCGTCGAACAAATCGTGAGCTCTCCTCCCCTCCCCTCCCCTCCCCTCCGCTCCCATCTACAGCCCACGATTGTACGCCTCAATACGCTTTGCGGTTCGGCTCGGCTCGGCTCCCCTCCTGTCAATTCCTTCAGTGCAGTCGCCGCAACGGCCCGACATTGACCGTTTCATCGTTCCAGGTGCGCTTTCACGGTCGCGGCCATGTCGATTGTTCAGTGTTCTCTTGCATACCGTACCCGCCTCACTTCTATTGCAGGGGACCATCTGCGTTAGAGTTAGACAAGGTGCATACGCCACGGACATGTGCTAATCAGGATTGCTCATTATGTGCTGATTTGGAGTAACAAACCCAGGAATTTATGCCGAGAAGATTTGAATACTAGCTAGCCGACTCCTGCATAATCGGAAATTTCCTGTCAGTTAGTGCTATCGTCTAAAATTGTTGGCGAGGTTATATAGTCAGTCTGCAAGTACGTGGATACCATCCGGTTTAATCAATCTATTCTTGCTATCTACTGAGGCTTGTCGGCTAAAATAAGGGCGTTCATGTCTATTTTGCGCAAGCTTTGATAACATTGCCGTCAAAGTTGTTGAGCCCCACCCTTAATATCTGCCGTGAGAAGCCTTAACTGAAGGTGCTACAGTACCGTTGTTCAATGCCACCGCACATTTCTTGATTCTGCTGGTATGGTTGATAATGATCTGATGCGAATCTGCTATTGAACTCCTTGGGTGCTTCTGGACCGTGTCAATTTTCACCACGGAATCATAAGAGAACCTCCTTTTGTCGCATGAATACGTATTTGTTTCATTGCATGGTGATTTCTAATGTTATCATATCTATATTTTGGCTGCATTTTGTGAAAAGTCTTGGTTTGAGTAGCTTGTAAGCACACCTCAGAACCATATGTCATACAAGAACTAGCTCGCTTATTGTTATTCCATCTTATAGCCTGATGACATGAGCAAAAGCCTAATGTACTTCAGTTTACATTATCAACCTAAGCGCATATCATTGTATGTGTACAACCAGATATTAGGCACTACAAATACAAGAGGTTACTTTTATAACTATAAAGAGGGGGGTGGAGTTGGCAGCCTGTGCATTTTTTTTGAGGAACCTAACCCGTACAATTCTTCAGTTGAATTCATAATTTTGTAATGGATACTGCCATGTTCTGTTGTTCAATAGTTTGATGAACTGCAATTCAAATGAATGCCTCTGCAGCATAGTGCGTTTATCTTCGATTTCTTGTTGTTAAGAACATTTTTGTGCAGTTGGGCCTTTGTTCTAGGTGAGTACATGTGTTTGCTTATTAATGCAAGTTTCCTTAGTGTGATTTGGTCCAATTTTGTTTGACTGTTTATGGATAGTTTCTGTTTGATATCCCATGGTAATGTTCCTACTTTTATTATGGATTTTTTTCACTCACTTTAAACCAGAATGTCGTGCATATGACACTGATCTTTAACTCTGAATTAATTTGTAGTAAAAATGCAGGGGTATTACCAACGCTTTGCAAACCCACCTGCATTTGCTATTAAGGCCATACCACTGCAACATGGAAACTACCAAGCTATATGCATAAGATTCTCGCTCTAAAAATCAGATTAGGCAACCTTGATCAGAAAGCTAACCTAATGTATGGAGTTGACTTCTAATACTATATCCAATGCCAAAGATGCTTAAACAGCTGCGTAGAAGTCAGAGAGTACACAATAGCACTGACCTTCTATTTAGGAATAAACCCTCAAGTGCAAGCACCCCTTCTTAAGGTGATTAAATTATCCCACAAATTCACAAGCATTAGTGCTTAACTTCAGAAATTATCTATTAAACGTGGAAAAGGTATCTCTGAGTATTTGCCAATATGGAAAGTTTGAGAATCCATAATATCAAACTGACAGATTAACAGGCTTCTTGTCCTGCCTACTTAGTGGTAGATAATCTACATCGATGGATGCCGTATACCTTTTTGCGCTTTTTTGGACTTGAGAAGGTTCCATTCTCTATAGTCATCAATGGTTATGTACTCATCATTTAGTTAGTATTATCAATCAAGCTGTTTTACTCCACAAATTCAATTGTAACTGGGATTTCATGCATTTATCAGTTAATTATTCATAAACCATGTCTGATTTACTCAAAGGGCACTCTACTGTGTATTTAGTCTGTCCCTGTTTTCGTTTCAGTGAGCAAGAGTTCAACCCATTACCATATGCCACAGATTTCGTGCCAGCTACCTGTTCATCATTCGGAATTCCTGTGTGTCTGTACTCAAGAGTCAAGAGCAGTACTGCTTATTTTAGTGTGCCTTTGATTTTATTCAGTTAGAAAGAGTCAAAACTTTTACCATATTTCAAGTCTTGTATTCGTAAAGGGTGACATATAATTGTCCAATATATACTTTTTAATTATGATCACAGTATGTTAGTAACCAAAATTACCCTGTCTTGTTCTGTTCTTATCCCTTTACTTTGACACAATACCTTATCGATATCAAATATCAATTGCCCAATATAATCACATATATTACGTACTAGTAACCTTCCACACAATGCATGTTTCTTGCAATACCTATTACATGGAATATGTGATCATGTTGGAAAGACTATCACTAGTGTGATGTGATCTGATACAAATCCATAAATCCCAAAGTATAGGTGATGCACATCATCAGACATCTACAGTTCAAGAAAAATGACATCTACAACGTATAGGCAGTACTCAAGTGTCGGCCTTGCCTACACTGAAATTGGGAATTTGCCCCAGAAACAATATTGTCCATCTTACCAGCACCCTATATACCTAAGAGAGTCATCCCCACTAACTTATTTATCTCAACATGCAAGCATGCCACCTGACCATACAATTATGAATGGGTTAAGTCCACCTCAACATGTAATCATGCATGGAAAAAAACCACCACAACATTCAACCATGCATGCGAATTTTTTTCATTCAATCATTCTTCTTATATTCAATAACTATTTTACAACTACTACATAATCAAATATAATTACTCATATGTATTTTTAATTTTGGTTCTCATGTTATCAACCCAAATTTTCATCAACCAATTCCCACAGCAAAGCGCGGGGTATCCTCTAGTTTGTTATGTAAGGCTGATGAGAGTGGGCTTGATGTGAGGCTGCTGGAGCGAGGGCAAGGCCAAGGGCAGCGGGGGTAAAGGAGATATGAAAAGGGAGATCGGTGGGGGGGGGGGGGGGGGGGGGCTCCCTTCAGCTTCTCGCCCGCTCCGCGAGCCGCGGGGGGGGGGGGGGGGGGGGGGGGGGGGCGAACCCTAGATCGAGCCGCCTCCAACTTTTCCCCCCGCCTCCCTCCCCCTCGCCGCTGGGCAAAGCCCGGTCGGCGTAGGCGGCGGCGGGGTTCTCTTCCTCCTCTATGGCCCCCTGCAGCGGGGATGCGGTGGCCACCCGAGGGCGCGGACGGCCGTGGCTGCTGTGGTGGCTGCGTGGATCCGGCTTGTCGTGGGGTGGCGGGGGCTGCGAGCGGCTGGTGCGGAGGTTCGTGGCGGTGGGCGGTTCTGGCGGCGGCAGCTGCCGTGTCACGGCAGGGTGTAGCGGGCGGAGAGCACCGGTGGCGGGGCCGACAGCCGCTGTAGCTCTGGTGGCAGTGGTGGCTGGTGGAGGTAGGCCGGCGACCTTGGGTGGCGCGGGTTGGTGGCGGTGGTGGCGGTGCGTGCCGGTCGGATCTGGCATTTTCCTGCGGGCGGCGCGGGTTGGGGCACCGGCACGGCGTGGCTGCTGCTTCGGCTGTGAGCTGCGGCGGCAAGGCGGCTCGGCCCTCTGGGAGTGGCGGCTTCCATTCGCCGCGCCGACATCACGGCAGCTCGGCGGATCGGCTGCGGCGGCGGCTGGATTTTCGGCGTCGGCTCGTTTGTAGGCGGCCCGGTTCGACCTTCGATCCATCTCCTCGGTGTCGGGCCGCTATCTTCGTCGATGGTTGGCCCTCCCCTGGCTGCGGTCCATCACTCGTCTCGCACCCGGCAACAGGACCGAGCTCGTCTCGCGCCCGGCAGCAGGACTGACCTTGTCTCGCGCCCAGCAGCAGGACCGAGCTCGTCTCGCGCCCGCAGCAGGACCATGCTCCTCTCGCGCCCGGTGCCTCAGGACGGGTCGATGGAGGCCAGTTTTGGCCGGCCTATTGGGTCCCGGCACTGGGGGCAGCCCAGGCTTTGGTTGGGGTAGCGGCAGGTCTCGGGTGAGGTGGTGTTAAGGTCTTGGATGCCGAGGCGGCGGCCCTGTTGGTGGGTCCGCGGTGCTCATGGGCAGAGCCCATGGCTTGGTGCTGCCTGGTTGCCATGGCCGTGTGGGCGGCGTGGTAGCCGGGGTGTGGCGTTCGGTGGCGGTGAGTGGTGGCCGGGGTGAAAACCTGCTCTATCTTCGGCGAAGCTCGTTCCCTTCTTGAAGGCGTCGTCGCGGCTCTCATTGTCCGTCGTGTTGCTCCAGGGGAAACTCTGATCCTTGGATCGGGCGGTGGCGGCGCTCCGGTGTCGTCCCCTTCCTGAAGGTGCCGCCTAGGAGCCCACGGTTCGTATGCGGCTTCACTTCGCAGTGGCGTGTTCACAGCTGTAGCCCCCGGCTGCTCTTGTAGTGCTAGGGATGGTGTTGCTGCGCTCAGCGCCTATGTATCCTGCCTTGGGTGTGTGTGTGTGCGTGTATTGTGGGGGCGTGCGTTTGTACCGGGTGCTGTTGATCGTTGCTTTATATATAAAGCGGGGCGAAAGCCTTTTTCGGTAAAGGAGATATGGGGATTAACTGCCATTAATAAGGTTCAGATCAACTGGATTCCACAAACTTGTACCTTTATATTAGTATAGATATAGAAAATCATGGGTAATCGCTCCTTTTTAAAACAATGAGTAAGTTAATCAGTATTCTTCAGCTAAACAAGTTAATCTGTACTCATGTTACAGTAATTGTTTTTATGTTTACTCATATGGTGCAAGCATAAAGGAGGGAGTAAGAAAATCCAGGTTTCTCATAATTCCCAAGTGGCGACGTTTACCTAACTTGATCTTACTTGACTGGTATAACTTAGGATTTGATCATCAGCACTCAGCTGTAAATTTTGCAGTTTGTCATGTTCTTCTTTGGGCAACTATTAAAAACTGGCAGTCCCAGAAGGACACAACCATGATGTGGCCAGGACTGAGTAACGCTGGTGCATGAGTTCAAGGTCGATTTTTCAACATCCTAAGTGGATACAATTATCAGTTGTCTGGAGTTCTGAGACCAAATAATGCAAAGCACTGACATGACAAACTACTTTTTTGTGGCTGCATCTATAGATAACCCAAAAATCAAGCACATTTCAGAACCTTTTATGATGTTTCCCGTCAGCATGCCTGACGATAGTACTCTGATTGAATGGATAGGCTGGATTAGACATTCCATTGACTAGTTGAAACAAGGTCAATCACCAATAGTAGTTCTGGCCCCGGGCCACTTTTTTGGTATGCAACCAACTTCTGGTTTCTTGTGCAAACTACTTTTTTGCCCAACTGATGTCATGTTCTGAAACTACTAGTATTTTCTAACGATTTACTTAGAGTATATCAGACATATATGAAATGTTACTTCTCTTCCTGTGTTTAGTTTCTGTCTGCAAGGTGTGGAATCTTTGTGAACTTAGCGCTCAGTTGAGATTTAAGGCATACCTAAGATTACATACTTGGTGCACCTCTGCTGGTTAGCGCATATTAGCTTGCTGAAGGTAAGACGCCATACAGAGAATATAATAATTGCATAAAGAGCAATGTGCTAATCTATTTATTTATCTTTGACTGGAAAACCTTATCAAATGAAATGCCATGGATTCGCTTTTGCACTGGGTGTTGACATACATACTGCTTTGTGCTTCGATACTGTTCATGGTAAAACCAAGCATAAAATTTGAAGTGTCTTTGGTAAGATGTTTTTTTTTGCGGGGAGGTAAGGTGATTTGACATACTAGTTTCCCTCTTGATCATGCTCAGTTCCATAGGTGTGCTATAGATGGCAACTGTGATATGCTAATGCACATTGAAGTGTCTTTAGGTGGAACATTTTATATGATTTGGATGATCACTGAGCCATGCCACCTAGAGTAAGTCTGAACCATGCATGAGATTTTTTTTATTATACTAACACATGTAATTAATCCAGACAAGTAGTAGATTTTACAAAAACTGGATTGGTAGCAAATTTGCTAAGACCAGCGATGCCCTTTTATTCCCAAATATCGTTATCATTTTTTGTTTTCCAGGTTACGTTTAATCATTTATATCTTAAACACTTCATGTGTTGCACTTGCTATGCAGTGACATCCAATAATAGAGGTAGAGATATTCTTTCTACTTTGCTCATGTACTTATTGTGCTGTCTCCCATCACTTACTTTTCACAGTAAAAAGTACCCTTTTCCCTCCAAAGATTAAACAATGCTTAGAATTTGAATCTTCTTGACCAACCTGTACTGTACAGGTGTAATTTCTTCTGTCTTCTGCCGTTTCTCGTCCTTGATCAGATGTGTCTCTAAACAGGGGATTGCTCCCTGTATCCATTAGGGTTTGCATATGCTTATACTGATACACTTTTATGTTATGTGGCTGTTATCGACGTATATGCTGATGTGAACGATTTACGTTTGGCTTAATTATAGCCTATCCATCCCTTTTCCACTTAATTGGATGTTTAGAATTATTAGGTCCAGCCCTTTTATTAAGACTGATGTGTATAACTTGACACAATTATATAGTGAACTCTTACACTACTTGATCGTGACTCGATCCCTCAAGCTTTTAACAGACAATCATAATCTAAACAGTATCATATTGATGGTGGAAAGTGATTACAATGATAATGATTTAATAATACCTCAATCTACTCTAGTTAGATGCAGCCTTTACTCCATATGCATCTTACTAATATTGGCATTACTTCGCTCATTTCAGTATATATTACAGGCCATTCACCTTCTGTACTTTTGATTCTTTAGTTTCTGGTTGCTGAGGAGTTTCAGCAAGATTCAGATTATATAAACATACTCTTTCTTTAAAGATTTTTTGTGGCTTCCTGCACCAATACATAATATTTTTTCCTGGGTGGAACTCAGTTCATTTTCTGCATCTATACAGGTCTCTTTCACATGTCAGTCTGTCAGACACCTTTATTTGTTAATCACCGGTCTACCTGAGACCAGCCTTTTCTACCCGTCATCAATTAACACAGTATTCAGCATGAGTTCCACTGGTTAGTGGTTCAGTTCATCATTGCATGGCTTTATCTTTGTGCTGTAACAACAGCTGTTTCATGGACCGATATAATCCTCAAATGATTGCTTCAAAAGAGGATCAGACACAACTCAAAGGTACTCCCTCCGTCCGGAAATACTTGTCGAAGAAATGGATGTATCTAGATGTATTTTAGTTTTAGATGCATCCATTTATATTCATTTTTGCGACAAGTATTTCCGGACGGAGGGAGTATGTCATTGCTGATCTTCATTGATCTCACTGCTAAAAGTATTTTGAGCATCACCACTACTTAATAGTCACCACTCTGTACACTGTGTTCTTCATGCTACAGTTCGTTATCTTTTGCAAAGTGACTATAGTTCCATACTAATATAGACATATTGCTAACCACGTGACATATGTGGTAAGCAATTCAAACTATTCCAAAAAAAAACATAGACATATTGCTACACATTTTTTACAGTAGAAACTCTCATGAGGACAAGGGTAGTGACGCTGGTGTCTTTTGAAATATTCTGTGTCCTGGAGCTAGGATTGCCAGGGGGTCATAGGTGTTTTTCCTCTGTTGAAATGCGTCCCACCTAGCCCCATAGTGGGCTTTCCACTCAGGTTCTGTGGTGTAGTTTGGAAGATATTGCTTCACCCCAATACTTGCTTTGTTAGAGAACTCTATTATCTGGTTGTTCAGGTTCAGTGTACGTTTGATGCTGTGGGGACCTATCGCCGAGGGTAGGAATCCCACCAGGTAGAAAACTTCCTCATCTGGTATGACCACTGATGTTCGGTTGTCCCATCTGCATGAAACAAGATGAATCATTCACTTGAAAATACTATGACATGATGTATAAGAGTTTCTGAATGGGGTTTTTTATTTCGGTACATAAAGCAATTTACCTGGACTTGTTCACTGGGTAGAGCAATATGGGACCATTGTTGTTATCTTCGAGGATTTTCCCGAAGACCTGCTTTGCAAATGTATGGACAGTGCTTCTTGGGATGATGAGATTAAGCCATGGGTGTGGGACTTCCCACAAGCCCTTAGCTCTCAGCTTTATCTCAGAGGAGTGCACCCTATCCAAGAACTCCATGTAAGTGACGTCCGTGTGGAATAAGGACGGTGGTGTGTATCTGAGTTGAGATAGTAGTGCATGGACCTCCTGTAAACACATACATATGGAATTCAACCACTCGGGCCACCTGATAACACTTTATACACAAACATCTTTAGTAACACAAGGACAAATCATTGGCTCACCTGTTCCATGATGTCAGCTTCTTCAGGGTTGAAGTTCTTTGTCATCTCAAGGCAGTAGAGCACTTTTCTGTCTGTTTCGAACTGGCTAGCCCGTTCTGGGTCCTGTGGATTGAATGATGACCTCCAGTTGTTTAGGATGCCTGTTCTGTTTATGCTTACGAAACCTTCAATGTAGTCGAAGGTCTTCTCTGCTGAAATAAGCATCTCCTGATCCTCGGTGAAGCTCACGAAATCTAAGTAGAGAACTCTTATCCACCTTACCTGTTGTACATCCAATGAACTCATGAGCATATGCTTACTAAAATGTACTAGCATGGATTGTCACAGATGTGTTCTTTCGATTTACCATTTGTGGAGCAGGCTCAAGAGCGATCCTGGCCCGAGTAATGATGCCAAATTGACCTAGACCACCAAGAGCAGCATGGAAGAGATCAGAGTTCTGTTCTGGTGAGCAAGTGATAATATCACCTCTTCCTGCATTTGGAAATCATGGTAGAAAGTTAGCCACATTATTTACTCTCCTAGTTGTTCAAATCAACCTAATATATAGGTCAGTTCATACCAGTTACAATCTCCAGTTCGTTCACATTGCTGATCTGTGGACCATGCCGGAATGTCTGCCCGCTGACACCCGCATTTGACAACGTGCCCCCGACCGTAAGGTGGAGGTAGTCTGTCCATGACTTCGGCGCCAAACCATACTTCAACGTCTTTTTCAAGACATTTATCCAGAGTTCTCCACCTGAGGCATCCACATACGGTGATGCACCAGGATGCACCTGCATTTTGACACTCTGAAGGGATTCCATTCTGATGACAATCCCTCCAGCAGCCTGGGACTGCCCATATAGCGAGTGCCCATGCCCACGAGCTGCCACTGTGAGCGTGGAGTGCTCACCCATCAAGAACACATGCCTCACGGTTCTGGCAATGTCAGCCACTGAACCTGGGTGAAGCACAGCGACTGGCGGGAAGCTGGAGAGGTTGCCGAAGTCCCTTGCAGCTGCAGGCAAGTCGTGGAAGCTGAAATGGCCGTCAAGGGGGAGCGTCCCCAGGGATGCAAGCACATCATATTTAGGCACGTGCTCGGTTGTGACTCCGCTAAGCCCTAGCAGCAGGAACAGCTTCAGGTACTGCAGGACTAATTGCTTCATGGCTCTTCTGTAGGTCAAGAATAAACAAGTTCAGTGGTGATGTTTTCAGGAGAAAGATGAAAGATGTGTAGCAGGGTAGTGGTTCACTGCAAGAGCAGAGGGATGGGAGTGGAGATGGAGGGAGGGCAGGGGATTTAAAGGAGAACTTAAAGGGTACGTATGTGGGCTGGTGCAGGTAGTGGTGTGGTCAAACAAGTCCAGGGTACTGTTTGGTACTAGAACCTGTGTGACTCTGTGAGGACAGGCTGCTAGGAAAATTTGGATCAAAGATTATGTTGCAGTGGTGGAATGGTTCCATCTAGAGTCTGGTATTCGTTCTTTCTGGCTTATGTTTTAAGCATCCTGCGACATCTGTCAGGAAGTTTATGGAGGAAGGGCAAAATGATGAATTCACTCAGTATGCTCTGTCTATCACTAAACATATCACTGACTGCACCTTGCCAGGGAGAAAGAAAACAATGACATGGCAAAGATGAAACAGAAGCAGTTAACAGACACAGATATTTAACTTGTGTACCTGATGTGGATCTCAGCAGGATTAAACTTCTGATCAAGTCATCAGATGGTACTAACAAATTGATTCAAGTGGCAAACCTGATTGCTATCGAGCAGGCCCACTTGATCCCTCAAATTCAATTGATGTTCGGCAGGACAAGCCAAGATGTTATCTCTGTGCTTTTGGATTTGTGAGTGACAAGCATCTTGTTGAGCATATCTGATAAGGCTTATTCCCAGATGTTTTTTCAGATGCTGGTGGGACACTTTTCTGACTTCATGCACATCTATTTTCGCAGACATGTATATCGGTAAGAATCCTTCTGTCTGGCCATTTCTAGACATGCTGATAGAAATATCCTTTTCAGCATTTTGAGTTCTAGAATTTGATATTTTGTGGTTGCAAAATCGTATGGACATGGATCACCTAGGCATTTTTCCATTTTTTAGTGGTCAGGAGCTTTAGCTTGATATTGTAGAATCCCTTTGCCCACATGGCATTGCTCGCCACCTGAGCTAGTGATGCAATAGTCTTGCATGTTTCCCATCGGATTATCTGGGGGTTTTTCAGAATAAAAATCTCTGTTCTTACGGTAGCTTCTCTAAAATGTCAGAATTCCTCAGGCCCTTGTTGTTTCCCGTATCTTATGATATCTGTCTGAAGGCAATGTGAAATAATGTATGTAACAAACTGAATGTTCTGTCTTTTCTGTACTTTACATGTACTAGTAAATGCGCACGTGCAATGCACGTTAATATTTAGGCAATATATTAATTGCACGCGGATATTAGGTATGCTATTATTTGTGTGTTAATTGTGTGATTAGTGCAATATTTGGTATGATATTAATTGCATGTTAAACACGTTGAACGCTCGCCATTGGAGCAGTCTAGGTCGTTGGATTGACTTAGTTCGATGGCCGAGATCAGTTGGATCTGCCCCTTTGGGTCTTTTTATATTGGTATATAGATGGTGATTAGAGAACATCTTTTGTATCATACGCGACAATCCTGTGGATAACCGGGAACTCCATGAAAAGGGGAATCAATAACTAACTACACCTTGTAAATCAAAGTGGAGGTGAGGGAACCGGGCAAATAAGCATTTACTTTTACTGGACACAAAAGATATTGTCAGCTGGATGATTTGATTCACGTCTCACTGATCATATGTTCTAGAAGACATCAACAGTGATTAGAGAATCTAAATAGACCGAACCATAGATATATCATTCATATTAACATACCTTCAAATAGAACCAACCATAAATATATCATTTATATTAACATATCTACCCGGTCTTTAGTAGGTGTTCTGTGTTTTATGGTGTGAGTGTGTGCGTCTACATTGTTCGGTGTTTCTCAAAAGAAAAAAAAGGTAGCTCTTTCTTCAATACAGAGAAAAGGTAGTCACCAAGCAACGTATTCTGGTACTAAGCCCTCTTCCCTGAGGAAACATATGGCAGTATAAGGAGAGCTGGGTCCAGTAAGGTCTCCTTGAATACCTTTTTTTTTCGCGAATACGCAAAGCTTGCGTATCTTTTCATTGTTAGAAGAGAATAGGGAAAGTACAAGAAATGGTACAACACACCACACGAACGCAAGAAGGCGCGAGTATGATACCCGGAGCAGAGGGAAGAGGGATGCTCGGCCCAAATAGAAGACACACACAGCTAAACCCGCCTAGCCCAGCCTCCGGCCACAAGAGGCAAGGAGACACGAGGCTCAGGACACCCACGCCGCGTCACGACTAACACGACACACCACATCCGAACGGTCGCAGCTCCAAACTTGACAGGATCAACGTACTCCCACCTAGAACGCCAAGAGATCGGCTAGTGGGCGGCAGGACCCGGCCGGGCCGAAGCACCGGTGAGGCCGTACATAGCGCCTAGGGTGCCCATGCCATGAGATGCAGTCCGAACAGACAATGATCGTTCCCGTAACTCGAGATCCAACACCGGGGATGCCGAGCAAATAAGACAACGCCTTCGAGAAGTGAAACGACGTTATGGCGCCGTCGTTGTCCGGTCCGATGAGCCGGACCTGGGGTTTCCCCCAATGCTCGAAGGGGCACAGAAAGCGGCCATGACAGCGCCTCCAAGAAGGGAACGACACCCGCGAGTGTCGCCGCTGCCAGCATCGGCAAGCCGTGCAGGGATTTCGCCCTGGCCGAGTCTGAGCAATCCCACATCAGTCGGTTTGCGATCAAGAGACGAGGAAACCAACATGTAGGCTGGCGCTGCCGCCACATGGAGGAGAGTTGCGGACACACGTGCTTCGGATCTGACGAGTTGACGAGGCAAGGAGGTGGACGGGGTTGGGGAGGCGATGGGGGCCGACATAGGAAGGTGGCGCCTCAAGTAGGCCAGGATCTGGAAGGAACGCAGATCCAGACCACCGGGACGGATCCATCGGGACGCCAGCAAGCCGACGAGGCTGGAAGGGACGCAGCCAACGAGGGCGCCGGGGACGGAGCCGCGTGAGCAGGGGAGTCGACAAGCCAAAGACACTGGAAAGCGCAGGTCTTGGGCTGCCGAGGCTGGAGCAGCACCGGCTAGAATCAGTGAACCGAAGAAGCCGGAGAGAAACGCAGCCTTCGGAGCACCAGATTCGGAGACGCGCCAGCAGAGGACGACGACAAGCCGGGGCCCTGGAGAGCGCAGGTTCCGTTGTCGCAGCCTCGCGCCCACATCACAGGGGACGCCACCAGGGAGCCAGCGGGGGCGCCACCCAGCCGGAGCAGCACCACCGCGGAGAGGAGCACCCCCATCGCCGGGGAGCCGCTGTCGGGATCCAGGCTGCTCCAGGGTGCCAGAACCGCAGCACGCGCGCGCGCGGGGGGGGGGGGGGGGGGGGGGGGGGGCGGGGACGCCAACGCGGGTGAGGAGCGCAGCTGCCGCCGGGATCTGGGCCGCGCCAAGGTGCCATGGCTGCAGCACGCGCGCGACGTTTGGGAGGGGCGGGGGCTGGATTCAGCCAAATCGCCCCGCCGCCACCATCCCTGGAGCCGGCGCGGGCTTCGCCGGCCGTTCCTCCGGTGGCGGCGAGGTGGGGAGGGTGTGCGGCCGG
The DNA here is from genome assembly GCA_011799875.1 of Thinopyrum elongatum. NCBI lineage: Eukaryota > Viridiplantae > Streptophyta > Magnoliopsida > Poales > Poaceae > Thinopyrum > Thinopyrum elongatum. The sequence continues at coordinate 351,205,827 of CM022297.1, read as the reverse complement.
TCGATCTAGGGTTCCCCCGTCGCCGCCAGGGAGGGCGACGCGGTGGACGGGCGGGCGATTCCAGGGCAGATAATCTCCTTGAATACCAGAAGCAATACATTTTTTTTTCTATTTGTCCATGTGTATTTTTTATCGTGGTACCATCAGTGTATTATTGGTATGTCAATACATATATGGAAGGTTACATCCAATCCAATCATATACTCGACCTATTCAACCAGCCAGATTCCACTTTCACTGTCACTCATTGCGTGTTCTAAAATTTTGGAATGTGAAAAAAATTCTTACCACTCGAGATTTGGGGGATCATATGGTATTGAAACCTGGAGTTATGCAATAATCTGAAAGAACAATGGTCAATTGTCACGTGGTAGGGACTAGGGACAACGCTATATATTCTTTCTGAATATATACTCTACATAATTCGTGGCAGAAGTGGTATCCTAATCTTATCTTTGGCTGCAGGGATGTGTCTGGTGCCACCATTGATAATACCTAATATCACTATCCAAGAATGACTTATCAACACCTGAGCCCTGTTCATCTGAAAAGAAGTATTAGAGTTTGCTTTACGATATATGGGGTCTTGAGGTGTCAACTATCCCTCCAGGGAGTGTGCATCTTTTCCAAGAAAGCGAAAGGTAAAATTCTAATGGTAGACGAATATCTATAAACGAAAGTGTCCTTCTAAATGGTTTCTTTTATTAAATATATCAACACCGGAGCTCTCTGTACATCTGCAAAGAAGTATTAGAGTTGCTTTACGATATATAGGGTCTTGAGGTGTCAACTAGATGCCTGTAAGATGGTAGCCGAATTTGTATGTACTAACCCAAGAAACACCTCACAACCCTTAGCCTATGAGTCATAGGTCACACAGAAACCATTTGCATTTTCCCAAACATTTTTTTTTCTCCTAAGCTTTGTAGAGAGATTTCTTCTTTTGTTTGAACTAATATAGATGCTAAATAGAAACGTGCCCATCTCCATTAGAAAGCTACCACTACCCCCACATGGTAGGCTGAGTCCAGAATGGAGATTAGATTCCCTGATCCATGACATGCAATTCACAAAGGTGACATTGATCTGCATCTGCATGCCTCTTTTGTGACGAATGCTTTCAGTTGTTCCTTTGCTGTTTCCATCCACGCTGTCGATTACCAGTAGGCTCGGCGCCTGATCACAGTAGGAGTCCCCCACACATCGCCAGATCAGTGGATGGGGGCCACCCACTGCCGAAATCAGTGGATGGTAATTGGGCAGGTTGTTGGCTCTGCTTTTGGTATGGAATGCAACCTTGGATCTCCCTGACCCAGTTCCCTGTCAGCCGTTCATGCTGCTGTCACCAGAAACATCTATGCAGCTTCCTTTTACTTGGGATCATTTTAAAGATTGAATAGTGTGTAAGGTAAGGTAGGCTGCTGAACGGTGATAGTGCGAACTGGCCGAACACCTACAGCTCCAAGAACTCACAAGGAAAACAGGAGTCGGCCAGGGACAATTTCACCACTTTTGGAAGCCCTGAATCGGAAAACTCTCGTGAAGCAAAAGCTTCTTGTGTAGAACCAACATGTATCTATAGCACAAACGGTGGACCCGGAGCCTAGCCAAACAGGGCCCTTGTTTCAACTTCTACCGATGGGCTGCAGGGCTGTGGTAGAAACAAGAGCGAAGATTTATAATTGATTATATCATCTGTTGTTTCTGAACTCTTACTGCTCGTTTGAGTCATGACTTCAGGTAGCTAATTTTACCTAAATGCGTTCTTAGGTAACTGTTTGCCATGAAAAGGGTAAATTCTCAAATAAGTATAAGAAAAGGAACAAGGCTGAAGAGGGGAGAAACCACCCACCTTTTACTTGAAAGTGGGTGAGGACTGAACCTGGCTATGTGCAACCTCGCTTCCCTAGCTAGTTCAACTCCAGGAGAGTTCTCAGGTTCTCGTGATATGGGCTGTGAACTGTTTTGTTTGGACATTATTTAGTAAAAAGAATTAAGTTTAGCCAAAAACTGGTCTGAGTTATTTTCCTATTTTTATTCTTGAGTTTTCTGAAAAAACAGTAGAGCTGATATTTCATATGATCATAGTTTTAGTTTTAGAAAAGGTTTTGTTATCCAAATTTTATGCTAATATGCTTTTTGGAAACAAAACTTATGCTAGTATGAAAATTAAGAAAAAAAAATTGGAACTAGATGCTACTCCCTCTGTTCTAAAATATAAGGTGTATTTGTTTTTTCAAAAGTCAAACATGTGCATGTTTGAACATGTTTTTAGAAAAATATCTATCAATATCTACAGTATGAAATTGGCATCGTTAGATCCATCATGAAAAATATTTTCATGTTTTATTTATTTTGTACTGTAGATGTTGATATTTTATTTCATAATCTTGGTCAAACATAAACAAGTTTGATTTTTACGAAAATCGATACACCTTATATTCTGGAACTGGAACGGAGGAGTATCTAGCTTCTCCATTTCTGGCTTCAAAACTAGGCATGCTCCGGAGTGGCGGAGTGCCCTGTGTTTGAAAGCTGGAGCCACTTCGTCGATAGTGAAATGCTATTTCTGCCCCCGCAAAAAAAAAGTTACTTCTGCCCGTTCAAACTGTATGTATAGTTGGTAAAAAGTTATTACTCGTGTCCAACATAAAAAAATTGTATGTATAGTTTGTACAGAAATATTGTTCGTGTCGGGGACATTTTGGCTCCAACATGGCAGAAAGCGAGAGATGGCGAAAAGGCGAGCAAGATGGAGGCCTGGGAGTGATTTGTCTCCCGGCCCGGCCTTAGAATTGCAGGTAAGTGGACTCCGATGGGCCCACAGTTCACGTGCAGCGTTTGAAACAAGTTCTGACTTTGGCACGTTGGTGCTGGCGTGTCGACTGCCGGGCATAATCCATAACTGTAAGGGCCCATTTGATAGATACTTTTAGAACGTCTACGTACGGTCACACCACTTTCTTAAAAATAAAACCCACTTTTGCCGAACTTTACCGCAGCAGTCATCAGTAAGCAAATTAAAATGTTAGCCGTACCTACTGCTTTGCAACGTAGAAATATAACATGGTTTTGAAGAAACACGTATAATTGGGAACATATTTCAGGGCGACATTATAGGACAATTCATGTAGATTTTGTTTGCGTTGGATTTAAAAGACATGACAATCCAGTCCTGTAGTATTTTTCTTTATTATTTTCAACCTTTTAGGTTAATGCTTTCAAGTGCCCCTTAGGTTTTTTATTTAAACTATGATAATAGTTTTTGACATTATTTTTAGGTTAGAAAATGTGCCATTTCACTGTGCCTGTTGATCTACTTTTTTTGCGAGAAAAAATTCCGGTCTATTCATCAACTATCAAGTAGTACAAAGAACACCAGAAGTTAAAAAAAATACAGGTAGGTCCATAGACCACCTAGCGACGGCTACAACCACTGGAGCGAGCCGAAGGCGTGCCGCCGTCTTCACCCCTCCCTCCCGTTGATCTTTTTTTAACATGGGAAAAAAACAGACGCTCATACATATGCACATACACTTGCCTCTATGAACGCACGCACGCACACTCTACCTTTATGAGCACCTTCGAGAGGCTGAGCCGGCACATCATCTTGAGACTGAGAAGTCGCCGCAGGCACCTTTGTAGTCTAGGACATTCCTGTCGACTAAGACGACCTAGGACGTCCTCTTCTTCTTTCTAGCAACTGAATGCACATAGCCGAAATGCCTGAAATAAATTAAAAAAATGCGACCACAAATGCCAAGTCTAGGAGTTGAACCCTGTTGGGTTGGTTTCACCAGAAAGAACTTAACCATCTGTTGACTATATGTATATTATGTAATGATGTGTGTTCTTGCTATCATGTGCTACCCTGGGCATATGGGCGTGCTATCTTTGGCAGATTATAAATAATCTAAATCAACAAAAGTCACCAGCAAACCGCCTTTTCATTTTCTATAAAAAGACCAACCGTTGCTAGAAAGAAGAGGCTGCTCTAGGTCGTTGTGATCGCTCCAGCGGTGCTCCAGGCAAGAAAGTTCTCCTTCATTGCATCAATTTTAGCCTTTTTGTATTTATTTACCTAGCTTCCGCTTGATTCAAAATGAGTCCTAGTGTGGCCTCAGATTAACATCCTGGCAGTGTTAAATGGATCCGAGGATGGCAGGTTGGTAGTGGGCATCTAGGTGGCACAAACCAATGGGGCGATGCCTGTTGGGCTGTTGGCTGATAATTGGGTTGGCTGGGACATGTACCAAAACATCCTTGAGATGGCTTACACAGACAAAGTTTGCTTAGCTAGGCACCACCCTAGCCTCCATTTGGTGAAGGATCTAGTGGTTACAGGTTTTGGTCAGTAGAGTTTGGTCGGTTTGGTAGTTGGTCACGTGTAGGCTAATTCAGGCACGCCCTATAATGTAGACGGGTAAGGTGTCCTCTAAGGAGCAAACATGAACTTTTTCTAGTTAGTTCAATCCTTGTGGCAAGTAATAGGATCAAAGATACGCAGATCTCGCAATGTTTTCTGCTGGATAATGCTATTTTCAACGCAAGTTTCATTGTCTATTTCACCACCTTTCGGATCTATTATCATACTCGGGTATAACGTGTCAACTTATGGTTATTCGGATGATCCATATTCAGACAAATGGCCCTCTGAGTCTAGGAAAAAACAATTAGGCCTTAGGCCTCTTATGCTAGCAATTGATCACTTATTGAGTGGTTTTATGGATTTATGTTAGTGCTCTCATCTATCCTTTTGAATAATCAATAATAGATGATTGTGTGCATTGATCGATGTAGGGTCCGAGGGTGAGTGATCCTCCTTTTCATGAAAAAAAGCTAATTGTCTTTGTGAGACGCAACTTCTAGGAAATAGAACCACGGAGCATGTATTGATGGTTGGCTACCTGAGGACGCTATTTTATGTTGCAAGAGTTTTAGTGCAAGCAAAGTTATGTTAGAGCATGGTTAATAGTATAGCCAAGAGCCGGCTAATGGAGTTGGCATGTCACTTATAGCCAACCTTATAGCCCGTTCATACAATAGTTAGTCATACTAGTATGTCATATCATTAATATATGGCCTACATTTTTCTCCCACAAAGGTTTTTGGGGCTCGTGCAACAGTCGGTTGTAAGCTTGTAGCCCGCTTCTCTTCTCTCTCCTCTCTCTTCTCATCTTTCCTTCAACTAGACATAAATCTGATGTGACATCCCTTATAGCATGCCTACATCACTCTACTGTATTTGCTCTTAGGTGACAAGCGTAGATATGTGGTTGCCAACACTTTCCTTTACTCATGTGGTTCAGTAAATATGAGGCACAATACTTCCCGCAGAAGTACTACAATGATCTAGTGCACTTACTGACCAACGGTTAGTTCATGGGAGAGAAGAAACGAATGGCTTAGAAGTGGTTGCGATGGGATGTGATAATTTGTTGTTATTATTTCCCTCAAGGAAAAAATTGTTGTTATTGATGTTGAAAGAAACACATGTATGGATTATAGGCACGAATTTGTGATGATTGGGTAAAGGTGGGGCTGAGGGAGAGTCACCCGATCCCTAGGTGGACCGAATCCCCTGGGGATTAGTTTCCGACAAACTGAATGAAGTTGACGACAATTGCACCACAGAGATAGTTAATTTTGAGTTATTCATGAACAAGGAGCAGTAATGGATCTTGCACCACCAACTAGGAAGGGCCAACATCAATAGGTGCACAAATTTAGTTATTTAGAAAGATTATTTTTAAACTTGATTACTTATATTGCTAATCTTATATCACCTTTGTTTCAATTTATACCATCTTTTGAATATTTCAATATGGAGTACATATGGACTGAAATGAGTGAACAAACATAATAATGTTGGGAATCGTTGCATGGAAAACAAAAAAAATTCTACGCACACGCAATGATCTATCCAAGGAGATGCATAGCAACGAGGGGGCGAGTGTGTCTACGTACCCTCGTAGACCGTAAGCGGAAGCGTTTCACAACGCGATTGATGTAGTCGAACTTCTTCTCACGTCAACCGATCAAGTACCGAACGTACGGCACCTCCGCGTTCTGCACATGTTCAGCTCGGTGACGTCCCTCGCCTTCTTGATCCAGCAAGACGTCGAGGTAGTAGATGAGTTTCGTCGGCACGAGGCGTGGCGACGGTGATGGTGAAGTGATCTCCGCAGGGCTTCGCCTAAGCACTACGAAAATATGACCGGGGGGTGTAAACGGTGGAGGGGGGCGCCGCACACGGCTAAACAATTGATATGGTGTGTGCTAGGGCGCCCCCCCCCCCCCCACATATATATAGGTGGGAGGGAGAGGGGAGGCTGCCAGGAGGCGCCCAAGTAGGTCGAATCCTACTTGGGGTTTCCCCTTGGCCGCCCCCCCTGCCATATTTGCCGGAGGGGGAAGGAAAGGGGGGAGGTGGAAGGAAGGGGGAATCCTATTCCCTTTCTTTCCTTTCCTCCTTCCCCTTTCCTTCTCCATCTTGGCCGGCCCATATGGGGGGCGCACCAGCCCCTTGTGGCTGGTGTGTTTCCCCTCTTGGCCCATAAGGCCCATATCTTTTGCCGGGGGTGCCCGGAACCCCTTCCGGTGACCCGATAAGTACCCGGTGACCCCCGAAACACTTCCGGTGTTCGAATACTATCGTCCTATATATGAATATTTACCTCTCGACCATTTCGAGACTCCTCGTCTTGTCCGTGATCTCATCCGGGACTCCGAACAACATTCGGTCACCAAAACACATAACTCATATAATACTATATCGTCATCGAATGTTAAGCGTGCGGACCCTACGGGTTCGAGAACTATGTAGACATGACCGAGACACCTCTCCGGTCAATAACCAATAGCGGAACCTGGATGCCCATTTTGGCTCCTACATATTCTACGAAGTATCGGTCGAACCGTTATGACAACATACGTAATTCCCTTTGTCCATCGGTATGTTACTTGCCCGAGATTCGATCGTCGGTATCTTCATACCTAGTTCAATCCCGTTACCGGCAAGTCTCTTTACTCGTTCCATAATACATCACCTCGTGACCAACTCCTTAGTCGTTTTCTTGCAAGCTTATGATGTGTATTACCGAGAGGGCCCAGAGATACCTCTCCGAAACTCGGAGTGACAAATCCTAATCTCGATCTATGCCAACTCAACAAACACCTTCGGAGATACCTGTACAACATCTTTATAATCACCCAGTTACGTTGTGACGTTTGATAGCACACAAGGCATTCCTCCGGTATCCGGGAGTTGCATAATCTCATAGTCGAAGGAATATGTATTTGACATGAAGAAAGCAATAGCAATAAAACTGAACGATCATTATGCTAAGCTAACGGATGGGTCTTGTCCATCACATCATTCTCCTAATGATGTGATCCCGTTATCAAATGACAACACATGTCTATGGCTAGGAAACCTTAACCATCTTTGATCAACGAGCTAGTCTAGTAGAGGCATACTAGGGACATGGTGTTTGTTTATTTATTCACACATGTATTTAGGTTTCCGATCAATACAATTCTAGCATGAGTAATAAACCTTTATCATGAATAAGGAAATATGAAATAACAACTTTATTATTGCCTCTAAGGCATATTTCCTTCAGTCTCCCACTTGCACTAGAGTCAATAATCTAGATCATATCACCATGTGATTTAACACCCATAGTTCACATCGCCATGTGACCAACACCCAAAGAGTTTACTAGAGTCAATAATCTAGTTCACATCGCCATGTGATTAACACCAAAAGAGTACTAAGGTGTGATCATGTTTTGCTTGTGAGAGAAGTTTAGTCAACGGGTCTGCCACATTCAGATCCGCATGTATTTTGCAAATTTCTATGTCTACAATGCTCTGCATGGAGCTACTCTAGCTAATTGCTCCCACTTTCAATACATATCCAGATTGATACTTAGAGTCATCTGGATCAGTGTTAAAGCTTGCATCGACGTAACCCTTTACGACGAACTCTTTATCACCTCCATAACCAAGAAATATTTCCTTAGTCCTCTTAGGTAACTAAGGATAATTTTGACCGCTGTTCAGTGATCTACTCCTGGATCACTATTGTACCCCCTTGCTAAACTCATGGCAAGGTACACAATAGGTCTGGTACATAGCATGGCATACTTTATAGAACCTATGGCTGAGGCATAGGGAATGACTTTCATTCTCTCTCTATCTTCTGCCGTGGTCGGGTTTTGAGTCTTACTCAACTTCACACCTTGCAACACAGGCAAGAACCCTTTCTTTGACTGATCCATTTTGAACTTTTTCAAAATCTTGTCAAGGTATGTGCTTTGTGAAAGTCCTATTAAGCGTCTCGATCTATCCCTATAGATCTTGATGCCCAATATATAAGTAGCTTCACCGAGGTCTTTCATTGAAAAATTCTTATTCAAGTATCCTTTCATGCTATCCAGAAATTCTATAACATTTTCAATCAACAATATGTCATCCACATATAATATCAGAAATGCTATAGAGCTCCCACTCACTTTCTTGTAAATACAGCCTTCACCGTAAGTCTGTATAAAACCATATGTTTTGATCACCTCATCAAAGCATATATTCCAACTCCGAGATGCTTGCACCAATCCGTAGATGGATCACTGGAGCTTGCACACTTTGTTAGCACCTTTAGGATCGACAAAAACCTTCTGGTTGCATCATATACAACTCTTCTTTAAGAAATCCATTAAGGAATGCAGTTTTGACGTCCATTTGCCAGATTTCATAATCATAAAATGCGGCAATTGCTAACATGATTCGGACGGACTTAAGCATCGCTACGGTGAGAAAGTCTCATCGTAGTCAACTCCTTGAACTTGTCGAAAACCTTTCGCAACAAGTCGAGCTTAGTAGACAGTAACATTACCATCAGCGTCAGTCTTCTTCTTGAAGATCCATTTATTCTCAATGGCTTGCCGATCATCGGGCAAGTCCACCAAAGTCCACACTTTGTTCTCATACATGGATCCTATCTCAGATTTCATGGCCTCAAGCCATCTGTTGGAATCTGGGCTCATCATAGCTTCTTCATAGTTCGTAGGTTCGTCATGGTCTAGTAACATGACTTCCAGGACAGGATTACCGTACCACTCTGGTACGGATCGTGTTCTGGTTGACCTACGAGGTTCTGTAGTAACTTGATCCGAAGTTTCATGATCATCATCATTAGCTTCCTCTCTAATTGGTGTAGGCATCACGGGAACGGTTTTCTCTGATGAACTACTTTCCAATTCGAGGGAAGGTACGATTACCTCATCAAGTTCTACTTTCCTCCCACTCACTTCTTTCGAGAGAAACTCTTTCTCTAGAAAGGTTCCATTCTTGGCAACAAAGATCTTGCCTTTGGATCTGTGGTAGAAGGTGTACCCAATTGTTTCCTTAGGGTATCCTATGAAGACGCACTTCTCCGATTTGGGTTCGAGCTTATCAGGCTAAAGCCTTTTGACATAAGTGTCGCAACCCCAAATTTTAAGAAACGACAGCTTAGGTTTCTTGCCAAACCATAGTTCATACGGTGTCGTCTCAACGGATTTAGATGGTGCCCTATTTAACGTGAATGCAGTTGTCTCTAATGCTTAACCCCAAAACGATAGTGGTAAATTGGTAAGAGACATCATAGATCGCACCATATCTAATAAAGTACGGTTACGACGTTCGAACACACCATTACGCTGTGGTGTTCCAGGTGGCGTGAGTTATGAAACTATTCTACAATGTTTTAAATGAAGGCCAAACTCGTAACTCAAATATTCGCCTCCACGATCAGATCGTAGAAACTTTATTTTCTTGTTACGATGATTCTCCACTTCACTCTGAAATTCTTTGAACTTTTCAAATGTTTCAGACTTGTGTTTCATCAAGTAGATATACCCATATTTGCTCAAATCATCTGTGAAGGTCAGAAAATAACGATACCCGCCGCGTGCCTCAACACTCATCGGACCGCATACATCGGTATGTATTATTTCTAATAAGTCATTAGCTCGCTCCATTGTTCCGGAGAACGGAGTTTTAGTCATCTTGCCCATGAGGCATGGTTCGCAAGCATCAAATGATTCATAATCAAGTGACTCCAAAAGTCCATCTGCATGGAGTTTCTTCATGCGCTTTACACCAATATGGCATAAACGGCAGTGCCACAAGTATGTTGCACTATCATTATCAACTTTGCATCTTTTGGCATCAATATTATGAATATGTGTATCACCACGATCGAGATTCAATAAACCATTCACATTGGGTGTATGACCATAGAAGGTTTTATTCATGTAAACAGAACAACAATTATTCTCTAACTTAAATGAATAACCGTATTGCAATAAACATGATCTAATCATATTCATGCTCAACGCAAACACCAAATAACATTTATTTAGATTCAACACTAATCCCGAAGGTAGAGGGGGTGCGCGATGGTGATCGTATCAACCTTGAAATCACTTTCAACACACATCGTCACCTCGCACTTAACTAGTCTCTTTTTATTCTGCAACTCCTGTTTCGAGTTACTAATCTTAGCAACTGAACCGGTATCGAATACCCAGGTGCTACTATGAACACTAGTAAAGTACACATCAATAACATGTATATCAAATATACTTTTGTTCACTTTGCCATCCTTCTTATCCGTCAAGTATTTGGGGCAGTTCCGCTTCCAGTGACCATTTTCTTTGCAGTAGAAGCACTCAGTTTCAGGCTTGGGTCCAGCTTTGGGCTTCTTCATGGGAGCGACAACTTGCTTGCCATTCTTCTTGAAGTTCCCTTTCTTTCCCTCGTCCTTTTTCTTGAAACTAGTGGTCTTGTTAACCATCAACACTTGATGCTCTTTCTTGATTTCTACCTTCGCCGATTTCAGTATCGCGAAGAGCTCGGGAATCGTTTTCGTCATCCCTTGCATATTATAGTTCATCACGAAGTTCTAGTAGCTTGGTGATAGTGACTAGAGAACTTTGTCAATCACTATCTTATCTGGAAGATTAACTCCCACTTGATTCAAGCGATTGTAGTACCCAGACATTCTGAGCACATGCTCACTGGTTGAGCTATTCTCCTCCATCTTGTAGGCAAAGTACTTGTCAGAGGTCTAATACCTCTCGACACGGGCATGAGTCTGAAATACCAATTTCAGCTCTTGGAACATCTCACATGCTCCGTGGTGTTCAAAACATTTTTGAAGTCCCGGTTCTAAGCCGTAAAGCATGGCGCACTAAACTATTAAGTAGTCATCATATCGAGCTTTGCCAAACGTTCATAACGTCTGCATCTGCTCCTACAATAGGTCTGTCACCTAGCGGTGCATCAAGGACATAATTCTTCTGTGCAGCAATGAGGATAATCCTCATATCACGGACCCAGCCCGCATCATTGCTACTATCATCTTTCAATTTATTTTTCTCTAGGAACATATCAAAAATATATACGAGCTATATCGCGAGCTATTGATCTACAACATAGATATGCAAATACTATCAGGACTAAGTTCATGATAAATTAAGTTTAATTAATCAAATTACTTAAGAACTCCCACTTAAATAGACATCCCTCAAGTCATCTAAGTGATACGTGATCCAAATCAACTAACCCATGTCCGATCATCACGTGAGATGGGGTAGTCATCAATGGTGAACATCTCTATGTTGATCATATCTACTATATGATTCACGTTCGACCTTTCGGTCTCCAGTGTTCCGAGGCTATGTCTGTACATGCTAGGCTCGTTAAGTTTAACCCAAGTATTCCGCATGTGCAAAACTGTCTTGTGCCCGTTGTATGTGAACGTAGAGTCTATCACACCCGATCATCACGTGGTGTCTCAACACGACGAACTGTAGCAACGGTGCATACTCAGGGAGAACACTTTTATCTTGAAATTAAGTGAAGGGATCATCTTATAATGCTACCATCGTTCTAAGAAAAATAAGATGCATAAAGGATAAACATCACATGCAATCAAAATATGTGACATGATATGGCCATCATCTTCTGCTTTTGATCTCCATCTCCAAAGCATCGTCATGATCTCCATTGTCACCGGCTCGACACCTTGATCTCCATCATTGCGTCGTGGTCGTCTCGCCAACTATTGCTTCTACAACTATCGCTAACGCATAGTGATAAAGTAAAGCAACTACATGGCGTTTGCATTTCATACAATAAAGCGACAACCATAAGGCTCCTGCCAGTTGCCGATAACTTACAAAACATGATCATCTCATACAACAACATATATCACATCATGTCTTGAACATATCACATCACAACATGCCTTGCAAAAACAAGTTAGACGTCCTCTACTTTGTTGTTGCAAGTTTTACGTGGCTGCTACGGGCTTCTAGCAAGAACCGTTCTTACCTACGGCAAAAACCACAATGGTGATTCGTCAAGTTTGCTGTTTTAACCTTCTTCAAGGATCGGCCGTAGTCAAATTTGATTCAACTAAAGTAGGAGAAGTAGAAACCCGTCAGCCACCTTTATGCAAAACTAGTTGCATGTCAGTCGGTGGAACCGGTCTCATGTGCGTGGACATGTAAGGTTGGTCCAGGCCGCTTCATCCCACAATACCGCCGAATCAAAATAAGACGTTGGTGGTAAGCAGTATGACTATCACCGCCCACAACTCTTTGTGTTCTACTCGTGCATATCATCTATGCATAGACCCGACTCATGATGCCACTGTTGGGAATCGTTGCATGGAAAACAAAAAAATTTCTACGCACACGCAATGATCTATCCAAGGAGATGCATAGCAACGAGGGGGATAGTGTGTCTACGTACCCTCGTAGACCGTAAGCGAAAGCGTTTCACAACGCGATTGATGTAGTCGAACTTCTTCTCACGTCAACCGATCAAGTACTGAACGTACGGCACCTCCGCGTTCTGCACACGTTTAGCTCGGTGACGTCCCTCGCCTTCTTGATCCAGCAAGACGTCGAGGTAGTAGATGAGTTCCGTTAGCACGATGGCGTGGTGACGGTGATGGTGAAGTGATCTCCGCAGGGCTTCGCCTAAGCACTACGAAAATATGGCCGGGGGTGTAAACGGTGGAGGGGGGCGCCGCACACGGCTAAACAATTGGCATGGTGTGTGCTAGGGCGCCCCCCCACATATATATAGGTGGGAGGGAGAGGGGAGGCCACCAGGAGGCGCCCAAGTAGGCCGAATCCTACTTGGGGTCTCCCCTTGGCCGCGCACCCCCTGCCATATTTGCCGGAGGGGGAAGGAAAGGGGGGAGGTGGAAGGAAGGGGGAATCCTATTCCCTTTCTTTCCTTTCCTCCTTCCCCTTTCCTTCTCCATCTTGACCGGCCCATATGGGGGGCGCACCTCTTGGCCCATAAGGCCCATATCTTTTGCCGGGGGTGCCCGGAACCCCTTCCGGTGACCCGATAAGTACCCGGTGACCCCCGAAACACTTCCGGTGTCCGAATACTATCGTCCTATATATGAATCTTTACCTCTCGACCATTTCGAGACTCCTCGTCATGTCCATGATCTCATCCGGGACTCCGAACAACATTCGGTCACCAAAACACATAACTCATATAATACTATATCGTCATCGAACGTTAAGCGTGCGGACCCTACGGGTTCGAGAACTATGTAGACATGACCGAGACACCTCTCCGGTCAATAATCAATAGTGGAACATGGATGCCCATATTGGCTCCTACATATTCTACGAAGATCTTTATCAGTCAAACCGTTATGACAACATACGTAATTCCCTTTGTCCATCGGTATGTTACTTGCCCGAGATTCGATCGTCGGTATCTTCATACCTAGTTCAATCTCGTTACCGGCAAGTCTTTTTACTCATTCCATAATACATCACCTCGTGACCAACTCCTTAGTCGTTTTCTTGCAAGCTTATGATGTGTATTACCGAGAGGGCCCAGAGATACCTCTCCGAAATTCGGAGTGACAAATCCTAATCTCGATCTATGCCAACTCAACAAACACCTTCGGAGATACCTGTACAGCATATTTATAATCACCCAGTTACGTTGTGACGTTTGATAGCACACAAGGCATTCCTCCGGTATCCGGGAGTTGCATAATCTCATAGTCGAAGGAATATGTATTTGACATGAAGAAAGCAATAGCAATAAAACTGAACGATCATTATGCTAAGCTAACGGATGGGTCTTGTCCATCATATCATTCTCCTAATGATGTGATCCCGTTATCAAATGACAACACATGTCTATGGTTAGGAAACCTTAACCATCTTTGATCAACGAGCTAGTCTAGTAGAGGCATACTAGGGACATGGTGTTTGTTTATTTATTCACACATGTATTTAGGTTTCCAATCAATACAATTCTAGCATGAATAATAAACCTTTATCATGAATAAGGAAATATGAAATAACAACTTTATTATTGCCTCTAGGGCATATTTCCTTCAAATAAAACATGTCTGTATACATCCAATTCATAAAAAAATAGAACCACGTATAATTCAGAACCGAGGGAGTACAATTTTAGGGGAGGGGCAGGGGGAGCCCTCTCCATGGGCCCAAATAAGTTTTTTTTTCTTCTTAGATGCCCAACTGCTAATCTTGCCGAGAAGTTTTTTTTTTCAATTTCAACAGGGTAGGGGAGGTTCCCCACCTAGATTTCATCTAAAAAACCAGGGGTAAGCTCCCTAGAGACAGGATGTTACATCAAACCACACTACAAGGCTGCAAGCCAAACATCGGCATCACCACGCCTATAAGGCTTCATTCTCTCACTCCACAGGACGATGTCATCTCGACAACATTTTCGGAGCAGATGGAGAGAGGGGGTTGCTCGCGGAACACAATGCTATTCCTTTGTTTCCATAGGTACCAACAATAGAGCAGGACAAAAATGTCAGGATATGCCCGAGGAACCGCGCCCGTGACATTCATCAGGTGGAGAGTCCGGATGGAAGCGCCATGGGTGTCGACCCAAAGGTGATGCGAGAATGAGGCGACGAAGGGGCATCGGAAGATGAGGTGGTCCGCTATTTCTAGCGGAGAAGGACAGAAGGGGCAACCAACCTCGACGACGATGATGATGGTCTTCCAGATCAGCACATCCTTGTATCGATGTAGGCAAGGGAGAGCAGCAAGACGAAAAATGGGGCGTGCGATGGCGCTGGGATCCCTAGATCATGGCTACAAAAGACACATGCACCCCACCAGAGATAAAAACCTTGTATAGGCGGGAGGAAGTGACCCCCCCCCCCCCCTATAGGGAACATGGTGAGGCGCCGATCATTAGGGGTAGTGGAGGCCTGCACAACAACAAGTAGACTGAGGACAATCGCGTGCTGTAACTCACCAATGGAGGTGAGGCGGCTCTTAAGCACCATGTTGAGCCCGTGCCCTGACATGCCATACTATGATTTCTAGGATAGTGGCTTGGGTGAAGAGTGTTGGGAAGCAATGTCGAAGGGGAAGTCAGCCATGAGTAATGAAAAAACAACGTCGTTTTTCCTTCTCGCACGACCACTCTTGTGAGTCTCTGGTACTCTGGGAATAGCATTGAAAGCTCATCCCTGTGACCCCCCATGGACGCATCGATACTGGCCGAAAAGAGGGAGAGCCTAACGAGCTGAGACCACACTCAACGCTCCCATCTAAATATTGTGTTGTCATGCAACCGATGGAGGGGCTTTTAGGAGGAGGCGCCTGTTCTGGCAAACGGGGCCCCTGACACCGATACCACCCTCCTCTTTAAAGCGGCAGACATTCTCCCAGGCAACCAGGCACTGTGCACCGGAGGCACGTTCGACCACGTTTTAGAGCAAGTCTCGGCACATAACGTCAAGAGTTTTAACAACCGAGGGGGAAGCATCATTTCGGCCATAGTGTCAGTGGGGAGGGCGTCCAAAACATCGTTGATGGGGATGAGACGACCGTCGGGGGAGAGCGTCCATGCCCTCCACCCTGACAGATATTTTTTGACCTTGGTGATGAGCGGAAGGAAGTCGACGTGCTTTAGCTTCTCGCAAGAGAGGTAGCCCCATATAGTACTGAGGAAACCCCTCTACCGAGTAGCCAAGAGCAGAGAAGACCAAGTCTAGCACGTGCGGGATGACATGCATGGGGACAACGGTGCTCTTGGTAAAGTTGATGACGAGTGCACAACTTATATCAATAATGATTACGTTGACGCTCTGCTGGAGCCTGAGAAACTCGTAGTGAGCATGCCATTGTCGATGGTAAAAATTCGATCATCAAGCTAGAGGTGGCCTCCGATGAAGGCAATGATGCACAGTAAACCGCCATTGAATTTGATGATGAGGGCTTTACGCACTTCGTCTAGAAAGTTGAGGAGTGCACAACTTATCAATAATGATTATGTTGATGCTATCCTGGAGCCCGAGCAACCAGCGGTGCAGCACACCGTCATCACGGTAAAAAAGGCGACCGTCAAGCTAGAGACGACCTCTGGCGAAGGAACAATGTGCACTACACAGGCATGGAGTTTGACAATGAAGGCTTCACTCATTTCGTATAGGCGGTGCCTCTATCCCCATCCGTTAATTTGTGTTAATTGTGTCACGTAGCTTGTTAGTGTTGTTATTTTAGGTTGTGATGCATGGTTGCACGGACGAAGAACTATTGTCTCTTGTTCTTATCCTTTTAATCTTATTAATGGAAATGGTTAAAAGGGCAAATCTTCCTCCTCCACTAGTACAACCAGGTGTTAAACGAATTCAAAAAAATAGGGTGTGGCATCAAGGGACGACCCATACCAGTCGATAATTAAATCAAGCCAAACACAGACATGTAAAGAGCTAGGAAATAGTTCCCTGGCAAACCTATACTGCATAACATAGTTGCTTTGGGACTTACCGAGCTCCGCAGAAGCTTTCACCAATAAGAAGGGGCAGCATCAAAAGATGCAAATAATTGGTAATTTAGAAAGAATATTTCAAACTTGATCACCCACATGCACTCTTATATATTTATTATAACCCCCTCCCCCTTAATGAAGGTCTTCTAAATTACCAGTGTTATTGGGAAAAAGTTCATGGATTTTTTTTTTAAATCTCGAATTTGATTTTTTTTCACAAATTCAACAGAAATCCACAAACTTAGAAAAGGTTCACGAATTTGCAAAAAGTTCATGGATTTTAAAATTTTATGTATCTGAAAAAAGTACATGGATTTTGAAAAGGTTGAATTTAAAAAAGAAATTTGAAAAAAGTTAACAAATTATTAAAAATTTGCAAATTTGAAAATGTTTTACTCCCTCCGTTCCTAAATATAAGTTTTTTAGAGATTCCAGTATATACTACATACGGAGCAAAATGAGTGAATCTACACTCTAAACTATATCTATATACAACCATATGTAGTCCATATTAAAATCTCTAAAAAGACTTATATTTAGAAACGGAGGGAGTAAAATAATGAAAATAGTAAAAACTAGAAAAAGGCAAAAAAGAAAATAAAACAAAGGAACACCAAAAATAAAAAATAAAATAAAAAACCATAGAAAAAACCAATTCAAAAAACATATAAAAATCAAACCGGAAGCACTTCCTAAAAATGAAGCTAGCTAAAGGATTATATGCACCGTAACGAAGGAACGGCGCAACTTATGCCAAATAGGAAATGGGGCGCGACTAAGTCTCCCCTTCAGCGAGAGGTTCAGGAACCCTCGCTGAATGGGAGACAGACATGGGCCGGCCCAGGAGCACGAGAGGCCACAATAACCTTTTTCTGTTTTTCTACGTTTTCCGTTTTGTTTTTTGCTTTTCTTTTTTTTGTTTATCCTTTAAAGTATTATAAATACATATTACGAAAAAACACTCTATGAAAAAAATTCGAAAAAACTTGACCAAGTATTTGAAAATGGTTGAATGTGTATAGAGAAAATATTTATCACGTATACAAAAAATTAAGAAAACATGTATAAAATTTTGATCATGTATTTAAAAATATTAATCAAGCATTTGAAATATTTATGAACAAGTATTTGAAAAATGTTGAGAAGCATTTGAAAATCATTAAATTTGTATAAAAAAATATTGACCATGTGTTAAAAAAATATGAATTCTTTCTATCATATATAAGAAATCTTATCAAGCATTTGACAAAATGTTGATCAAGTAGTTGAAAAAAATAAGTATATAAAAAAACCATGTATTAAAAAAAGATGATTTTCTATCATGTATTTAAAAATTTTGAAAACATATTTGGAAAATGTTAAATTCATATAACAAAAATGTTGACTCTGTATTAACAAAATGCTGATTTTTTTTTATAATAAAGCATTTGAAAATGTTAAACAAGTATTTGAAAAATATTAATCAAGCATTAAAAATATGATAATGTTTATAGCAAAAATGTTGACCATGTGTTCAAAAACAGTTAAATATTGCATTTAGAACATATTAGTTAAGCATTTGGAAAAAAATGTTAAACGTGCATAGAAAAATATTAATCTTATATTTGAAAAATGTTGATCAATCATTAAAATTGTTGAAAATATGTATAGTAAAAATGTTGAATCTATAAAAAAGTTAAACTTGTATTTAAAAATTATTAAACATGTATTAGAAAAAGTTTTTTATTATATACAAAAAATGTAGAATGAAAAGTAAAAGAAAGAAAACCAAAAGAAAATTAAAATAAACCAAAAAGAAGAACGAATAATAAAAAAAAGATACACATGTAGAAAGAATAAAAAAGAAAAAATAAGCAAAAACAGGAAAAAAATAGAAAGGAAACAAAAGAAAACAAAAAAGCATTGGAAACCGAAGAAAGAAATGAAAAAGGAATGAAAAAACAGAAATTGGAGAAGGAAAAAAGAAAAAGAACATAAAAAGAAAAAAAATCCGAAGAAAATAGAACAATAGGAAGTAAATGAAAAAAACAAAGAAGAAAAAGGAACAAAATGAAGAGAAAAAAAATAAATACATAAATAAATAAATAAAACCAAAGAAAAAACGAAGAAAAGTAAAGAAAAAACTGAATGAACATAGAGAAAAATATGCGTCACTTGTCGCAACCTGTGAGTTTTTCCTTTTTTCTATATTCGTTTATTCAAAACGTTTTATCTCTTAAACCGTGCGTCCAAATCTCGAACCGTTTTCACCATTGGATTCCTTGAGTCGAGATCTCAAAGTTAGATCACATGGTGATAGGTTTTGACGAACTTTTTTCATGAAAAAACTAGAAAAAAAACGAACTGGAAGCACGTTTTTTCCCTTTTGAGAGGCATGGTCGTGCCTTTCGTGGAAGCAAATTCGTGTCTCCACGAGAAATAAATCCATGCCTCTTGAGGAACAAAAAAAAAGAAAACATATTTTTTCCTTTCCTAGAGACATGACCATGCCTCTTGCGGAAGCAAATCCGTGCCTCCACGAGAACTGAATCCGTGCCTCTCGCGGAACGAAAAAAAGAAAACGAGTTTTTTTCCCTTTCCGAGAGGCACCTCTCACGGAAGCAAATCTGTGCCTGCACGAGAAGTAAATCCATGCCTCTTGCGGAACAAAAAAAATCATTTTTTCCTTTCCGAGAGGACGACTGTGCCTCTCGCGGAAACAAATGCGCGCCTCAATGAGAAGTAAATCCGTGCCTCTCATGAAACAAAAAAAAAAGCGTTTTTCCTTTCCGAGAGGCATGACCGTGCCTTTCGCGGAAGCAAATCCGTGCCTTCACGAGAAGTAAATTCATGCCTCTCGCGAAGAAAAACGCGTTTTTTCCTTTCTGAGAGGCACGACCGTGCCTGATACGTGTCCAATCTATCTATAATTTTTTATTGTTCCATACTATTATATTATCAATCTTGGATATTTTATATGTATTTATATGTTATTATATATCATTTTTGGGACTAATCTATTAACTTAGTGCCAAGTGCCAATTGTTGTTTTTTTTCTTCTTATTTTTGGTTTTCCAGAATATCAATATTAAACGAAGTCCAATTGCCACGAAACTTTTTGGAGATTTTTTTCTGAACATAAGAGACCCTCAAAGCTTTGGGAGATGGCCAGAAGATGAAGGAGGGGCCCACGAGGCACCAGGGCGCGCCCTGGTGCCTTGTGGGGCCCATGTTCACACTTTTGATCTAATTCCGCCTCTATAAATTCTCTAAAATCAGGAGACCAACAGAGAGCCGCCCAAAATATTTTTCCCGCCGCCGCAAGTTTCTGTTCTCGCGAGATCCCATCTGGAGGCCTTTTTCGGTACTCTGCCGGAGGGGGAATCCACCACGGAGGGGCTCTACATCATCCTTCCTGCCCTTCCGATGATGTGTGAGTAGTTTACCACAGACCTACGGGTCCATAGCTAGTAGCTAGATGGCTTCTTCTCTCTCTTTGATTTTTAATACAATGTTCTACTCGATGTTCTTGGAGTTCTATTCAATGTAATCACTTTTTGCGGTGTGTTTGTTGGGATCTGATGAATTGTGAGTTTATGATCAGATTATTCATGAATATTATTTGAGTCTTCTCTGCACTCTTTTATGCATGATTATTATAGTTTTGTATTTCTCTCCGATCTATTGATTTGGTTTGACCAACTAGATTGATTTTTCTTGCAATTGGAGAGGTGTTTTTTTATGGGTTCAATCTTGCGGTGATCTATATTCCAGTGACAGAAAGGGACAAGACACGTATTTGTATTGTTGCCATTAAGGATAAAAAGATGGGGTTTTATTCATGCGTGAGTTTACTTTGTCTACATTATGTCATCTTGTTTAAGATATTACTTCGTTCTTTATGAACTTAATACTCTAGATGCATGCTGGAGAGCGGTCGATGTGTTGAGTAATAGTAGTAGATGCATGCAGGAGTCGATCTACTTGTCTCGGACGTAATGCCTATATACATGATCATTGCCTTGGATATCGTCATGATTATTCGCTTTTCTATCAATTGCCCAACAGTAATTTGTTTACGCACCGTATGTTATTTTTAAAAGTGAAGTCTCTAGTGAAAATTATGGCTCCCAGGTCTACTTTTTATCATATATTAAAATTCAAAAATAACTTGCCGTAATATTTCTTTACTTTTTTTTATTTTTGTGTTTTATTTATCTATCTATCACTACAAGATTTAATATTTGCAATTAACCGCCGAGGGATTGACAACCCCTTGTTCGCATTGGGTGCAAGTATTTGTTATTTTGTGTGTAGGTACTGCTAACGAGGTGTTGCTTGGTTCTCTTATTGGATTGATAATCTTGGTTCTTAACTAAGAGAAATATTTATCTCTACTGTACTGCATCATTCTCTCCTCTTCGAGGAAATTCCAACGCAGCTCACAAGTAGCAGTGCCTCTCGCGGAAGCAAATCCGTGCCTACATGAGAAGTAAATGCGTGCCTCTCGCGGAACGAAAAAAAGAAAACATAGTTTTTCCTTCCCGAGAAGCACGGCCGTACCTCTCGCGGAACTAAAAAAAAGAATAAGCTATTTTTCTCCCTTTCCGAGAAGCATGACTATGCCTCTCGCAGAAGCAAATCCGTGCCTCCACGCGAACTAAATCTGTGCCTCCCGCGGAACAAAAAAAGAGGTAACGCTTTTCCCCCTTTCCGAGAGACACGATCGTGCCTCTCGCGGAATGAAAAAAAAAATGTGTTTTTTTTTTCCTTTTTGAGAGGCACGATCATGCCTCTCGCGGAATCAAATCCGTGCCTCCACAAGAAGTAAACCCCGCGCCTCTCGCAAAACGAAAAAAATAAAAAACAAGTTTTTTCCCGCCAATATTTTTAATTCTTTTTGGGTTTAAATCCTAAGATAAACCCGGGGAAAACAGAAAAGCCGAGAAAACCAAAAAAATATCTAAAAGCCAAAGACGTGTACAGAAAAATAAAAATAAAAATTCCTATGAAGCTTCCAGAATGCGACACGTGGCGGCGGCTGGGAGCGCGCCAAATGGCACGCTCCTAGCCCACTCCGAGTGAGCCTTGGGGGGAGGCTCTCGAAGGAGTTCTCCTCAGTTAGTTGCTCCCCGCTAAGAAGGGATCTCCTAACCTCTGGCTCGTGAAGCATTGTTCCTAGCCAGTGGAGCTGATGTGTATGATTGAGCAAACACCAACGCAAAATCTTAAGAACTAACGGTATTTCAGAAAAAATATTCCATTTTTTGAAAATCCGTAAACAACTTTTTAAAGGGCAAAATTAATGCTTAAAAATCTGAACATTTCATAAGCAACACGAATAAAATTTTATATATTCAAAAAAAAATTTATAAAAAGAGAACAATTTCTGAAAAATGTGTACATTTTTTGAAATTGTGAATTTTTGTGAAACCTCATATTTTTTCAATTTGAGAACAAAATTTGAGAAACGTTAACATTTTTTGTAATTCCAATTTTTTTGGAAAAAACTCAAACATTTAGAAATTCTTGAACATTTTTAGAACTAGCAAACTTGTCCGTGCATTGCAACGGGAGAAAAATAATCACACCTCTAATGGCTCGAGACCTCCAAGTCCGGCTCATATTTTCACAAGAGACCGCTTGGTTCTGACCCGTGCTATAGTACATGTATACTATTAGCACCCGGTGGTGTCTCTTTTCTTTAAGCAAAATCAAAATCTAATTGGACATGTCGTACTCTTTACTTTTATAGCGAACATGCTCGTGCATTGCACTGGTGCATGAATATCTAGTAAAAAAAAGGATATGCGTTGCAACGGGGACATACATCTCTCTCCCCCTTCGGTCATTTCCTGGGTCCTCCATGCAACCATTTTGATGCTCTCGATCTCCTGGAGCTAGCACGTAGTGTTAGGGCTTGATGCGGGTAGACAAGAGATAGAGATAGAGATTGTTGGTTCCTCCTACCTCATTTCATACCATATACCTACAGGTAGAAATTAGGTCAAAGCAACATCTGTTTTCTTTTGAAGAAGCATAATAAATGATGTGAAATCACCTTGGGATTATTGGAGATGCACGTAGCTGCCGGCGTGGAGTCCTTTGATCACACAGAAGCAGGGTCATCCATGCTCAAGATGAGGAACTCCTACGAAACACATGGGAGCGCCATCTATGGAGGTGCACACACTCCGGAATGCCGTGGCTTAACCCCGAGGCGATTTCACATCCAGTTCGTCTCTTAGCAAAGTCCATTGTATCAAAATCATCTGGGGCTGGAAAAAAAAAGAAACACATCACCTCACCCGGCGCTGCCACCGGTCTCGTCCACGTCCAGAGTCCAAAGCCTCTTCTCCCAAAGCCATGGTTGTGCAGCGTCGCTCTCTCCTCTTGGTCCTCCACCTCCTCTTCCACTTCTTCTCCCTCTCCGCCGCCTTCCAGTAGGACGAGCTGCTGCACCCGGACCTCACGAGGGACATGCTCCTAGAGCTAAACCAAAAAATGTCTCCCGATTTATTTTTCCTGTCTAGGTGGTTCATGCAAGAGTTCCGCCGACAGCACCGAGAGAATCAATCCAATCGATCCACCACCCCTCAACACCACCGGTAGCGTCCTCTCCCACATCCCACGAGCATGCTTGGCTTAATTAGCCACTTCCTTTCTTATTTGTCACATGCAGCCACACACCAACTGATTTTTTAAGTTTTAATTTCTTCGTTTCCCTATGATATGTAGGGCCAACATCTCACCCTCCGTTCGTTAATTCTTCAGGCAGGTGGTTGATTCTACGACAACTTGTACGCGTATATAAACCGGTGAGATTTTAAGCAAAAAAGCGAGATGGGACTATTGTATTACACAGCGGATCACGTTTCCTAACAAAAGGAGAAGCTAGGTGAGTTGGTTGTGGCATTTGCAACAACTGTGTATGTCGTGAGTTCAAACCTCAGTTCAATTAAATAATTTTTTGCTGCTCTCCATGACCGGCATGCGGCCCAACAGTGCATGGACGGCCCACACACGTGACCGACGAAATTTTCTGTTAGGGCCGGCCCAGTAGGTTGGTTGTCTGCGTGTAGCCCATAATTAGTACCACCTCACGTATATCTATTCCTACTAATAAACCAAAATGATATTCTTAGTTTCGTCCCGCTTAGGTGATCCTAAGTTATGGTTTTTTAGCAACGCGTCCGCAACTCCCGTACAGTCTCAAGCTTCGACGGTTGGGAAGGTGGTATTAATCCATTGCTTATACAGGACACTTCCCGTATGTGTTTGCTGCTATGGGCCACGTTTGCTGCTATGGGCCACCTCCTCTCCATTGCTTTTGGGCTTGTGCAGTTGCTGGGCCTACTCTAGGGCTACATAAAATAGCGAAAGAAAAATGTTGGGGCAGGGATTCAAACTCGTGACGTCTCCTAAATTCACCACGGCAGTAACCAACTAAGCTAGAATTGTCTTGTGCTATTTTGGTGGGTTCGCTGAGTATTACATAGTCCCACCTCGCTTCTTTAGAGTAAATTTTACCAATTTATATATGACCATGAGTTTATGAGAATCATCCAGTCGGATCAAAAGGATATAATAAGAAAGACAGGCCAATAAAGGAAGGAGAGGGATACATGCACGGCATGCATTTATCTGCGCTGGTGTTGCCTTGCATGGCGGCTGGGTGGTCTGTGGCTCTCTAATTACAACAGTGCTATATACACGACGAAAATCGGACGACTTGAAAATTAACAATTTAGAGTTATGTTGCGAATAATTATGTATCGTCCCTTTCATTTTCATTTTTCCGAGAGTACATTTAAGGTTGATGTAGTATGAATTTTACTTAATTAACAAATCTTGGTTGTGAGAGAATTTTTATTTTGTAGCAACCCACATGAGTTGCTTGCGGCGGGTGGCCCTCACATCTATTTTGCCAAGATTTATAGGGTGATTTGTTAACAATTTAGATTTATGTTACAAATAATTATGTATGATCTTCTCTTTTTTTTCATTTACTACTACATTTGAGGTTGATGTAGTATGAATTTTACTGAATTGACACATCTTGGTTGTGCGAGAATTTTTATTTTACAGCAACCCACATGCATCAGTGAGTAGCTCGCAGAGGGCGGTGCTCACATCTACCTTGACAAGATTAGTTTTTTGAAGTTATAAATGTTGTGTTCTTTTTTTTGCAGGGTAGAAACATTGCTTTGTTGGCATGGTTCAAAGATAATGTGATGGCCGAGCTCGTCGCCTTGGGTTAATCACTTTCGAAGCGCCATGGCCACGTGAACGGCCACCGTTCCTGGCGGTGGGAAGGAGCACAAACATAGGTGGTGCCGTGGACTGTGTGTGTGTGGGGGGGGGGGGGGGGGGGGGGTGTGGGGGTGGTGGGGTGGGGGGGGGGGGGTGGGTGGTGGGGGGGGGGGGGGGGTGTTCTGGTGTTTTGCGGAGGGGTGGGGGGTTGTGATATTTTTTTTCCTCCCGTTGCAACGCACGGGCATGTGTGCTAGTCTAAAATATAAAATCATCTAAACGGGACGAAACCAAGATTATCACCTTGCTTTATTAGTAGGTATAGATTTGTGAAAATTGAAATATGTGAAGATATTTTGAAATTGCTAAAATATTTTGGAACACTGAACATTTTGAAATTTGAATTTTTTTAAAGGAACCTTTTTTATTTCCACAAAAAAATGAAACTACTATTTCTTGAAATTCCTAAAGATTTTTAATTTTATGATAAAAAATTTTGAGACCAACAAACATTTTTTGAATTCTAAAATATTTGAAGGATAAAAATAAACCTGAAAAATAAAAAGGAAAAAAGTAAAGTAAAAACGAAATCTCTAAAAGGAAAAAAAGGGAAAACCAGTAAAGAAAAAAAGGTGTGGAGTGAATCCTATTCCGGACTTTTTCTGAGAGAGAGAGAGAGAGAGAGAGCGGCGTCATTTGTTAGGCTAAATCAGTGTTCCACCAAAGCCGAAACAAAGCCAGGGGCATCAACGGCCCCCAGAGAGAAGAGAGATAGGAGAGAGAAGAGATGAGAGAGAGAGATGAGAGAGAGAGATGAGATCCTAGGCTATAGTACGCAAGATCCTGATCTATCTCTCTCTCTACCTCTCTGCTCTCTCGCTCTCTCTCTCTCTCTCTCCTCTCATCTCTCTCTCTCTTCTCTCTTCTCCTCTCTCTTCTCTCCTTCTATCTCTCCGTCTCTCTCTCCTCTCTCTCTCTCTCTCTCTCTCTCTCTCCTCTCCTCTCTCTCTCTCTCTCTGCTCTCTCTCTCTCTGCTCTCTCTCTCTCTCTCTCCTCTCTGCTCTCTCTCTCTCTCTCTCTCTCTCTCTTGCTCTCTCTCTGTCTCCTTTCCCTCTCCTCTCTCTCTCTCTCTTGAGGGCGTCCTTTGTTTAGGGCCAAATTGTGCCAGAGCATGAGCTACACCATTACATTGGCGCCTACGAAAACAGAATTCGAATTCAAAGGACTCAAACAATGCACGACACAGGCTTCTTGCTACCCTGAAGAGAACACAAGTTCGGCAGCATCGTAGTCCCGGCCCCTTTTTTTTTTATAAAGGGCAATTTTATTATCTCAAAATGTAGCATTGGATATAAAGCATTATGAGTAACACCCGGTCTCTGCATAAATAGGATGCACACGGCCCAATATGAAAGTCTGACAAAAATTCATGAAAAAAACCCGACAAATCGGCAACAGCAGAGCCCTATAGACTGACACTATGCCTACGTCGATGGAGGTGGTGGATCGATCCGAAGGTTATGTTGTCACCCATATTGGAAAAAAACCTCCATAGCCACCTGCTCCAATCGCATACACTCCGCCTTGAATAGCGGTTGGTCCTTTGGTCGTTGTAATATAGACCACGTATGTAGCAATTGCGTACACCGGAAAATAACCTGTAGAGAAGAAGCATTTTTTTAATTAAAAACCAAATCATTTGTACATAACCAAACCGACCAAATTAAGGCATATGCTCCCACCCTTATTAGCGTTTTGAACCTATTTGAAACACCGTCCAACCAATGAGCAAAAATATTGGCAACACTTATGGGCGGATACAAATTTGACGCTATTTGATGACTGATCACGTAGAACGTGCAAACTTGCATTGGAAAATGAGGCGTTTGATTGTCTCGTCATGAGTACAAAAACAACACTTCTTACTCCCTTTGCCAGTTGCGCCGTGCGAGATTGTCTTTGGTTAACACAACTCCCCTACGAAGATACCACATGAAAATTTTCACTTTTAGTGGAATCTTGGACTTCCAAATTTTCTTGTTATTGCTCACTGGTACCTTAGAATATGTGAGCGCACGGATGAACTGGGAACTTGCGCAATAGTATTATTCTTATCGCGAGCAATGTTGTATAAGGCTGGATATTGTTCTCGGAGACTGGCATTGCCTAGCCAGATGTCTTCCAAAAAACGAATCTCCGACCCATCCTTTATCGCGAAAGACCCAAAGCGAAAGAGATGTTTCTTTGCCGCCATTAGGCCAGCCCAAAAGTGCGAGTCGCCAGGTTTTCAAAATGCCCGTGACACCGCCTTTTGGCCTAGATACTTATTGCGCAACATGATTTGCCAAACATCATCCTCAGTAAGAAGTTTGAACAACCATTTACTGAGTAGGGCTTCATTTTTGACCTGCAGGTCATGAATTCCGAGGCCACCTTGGTCTTTCGGTCTACAAACCACGCTCTATTTGGCCAGCCTGTATTTTTTCTTTTCACCGTCTCCTTGCCAAAAGAATCTGGATCTAAAATAGTCCAGTCTTTGTAGGACCCCTTTTGGGAGTTGGAAGAAAAAAAGCATATAGAGAACCATATTTGTGAGGATAGAGTTAATCAAAACAAACCATCCTCCAACTGAGAGTAGTTTGCCTTTCCAACAGCTCAACCGTTTCTCTAGACGCTCTTCTACATGCTTCCAATCCGCAATGGTGAGGCACCGATAATGAGTCGGTATTCCCAGATATTTAATCGGGAATTGGCCATGTGCGCAACCAAATAGGTCAGCATAATCGACCGCCGCCTCAATGGCTTCTCCAAAGCAGAACAATTCGCTTTTATGGAAGTTTATTTTGAGACCCGGCATTTGCTCGAACGCTGGAAGCAAGAGTTTCAGGTTTTGAGCCTTGTCCAGATCATGTTCCATAAAAAGAATTGTGTCATCAGTGTATTGTAAAATAGAGAGGCCACCATCCACAAGGTGTGGCACTACTCCTGCAATCTGGCCGTCCTGCTTGGCGCGCTCAATCAGAATCGCCAACATGTCAGTGACAATGTTAAATAACATTGGGGACATGGGGTCACCCTGCCGTAGTCCTTTTTTTGTCTGAAAGTAATGGCCTACATCATCATTGACTTTGATGGCCACACTACCTCCAGTTACAAAATTGTGGATCCACTGGCGCCATTTATCGGAGAAACCTTTCATCCTTAGGGCCTGTTGAAGGAAAGACCACTTGACCTTGTCATAGGCCTTTTCAAAGTCAATTTTGAATACCACTCTCATGTTTTTTTGGTGCATCTCGTGGACGGTCTCATGCAGGATTACTACACCATCTAGTATATTTCGTCCTTGCATGAAGGCCGTTTGAGATGGACGGACAACATGGTCAGCTATCGAGTTTAACCTATTCATAGCCACTTTGGTGAAAATCTTGAAGCTGACATTAAGGAGGCATATGGGTCTGAACTGCTGAATCCCTTCAGCCTCCTTAATCTTCGGCAAAAAAAAAACAATCTAGCCAAAATTTAGCCTAAATAGGTCAAGTCGATTGGCATGAAGACAACTGAACAACTCCAAAAGGTCACCCTTGATGATATCCCAAAAATTCTGATAGAATTCTGCGGGGAAACCACCAGGGCCTGGAGCTTTGTTGTGTTCCATTTGGAACACCGCCGCTCTCACCTCCTCTTCTAAGAAAGGTGTCGTGAGGATATCATTCTCTTCTGTCGTGACTTGTGGAATATCATCTGTTCGGGTCTCGTCAAGGGTGACATTCCCTTCATCCGGCGCTCCAAACAGAGATTTGTAGTAGCTGGTGATATACTTTTTGAGCTCCCTCTGACCTTCGATCCGCCCCTCATCCTGTTGGATACTATGAATACATCAAGCGCCACACCTAGCGTGCAAGCATTGCCATATTGAAAATATGGAGATCTCGAAAACCTAGACCACCCTTCGTTTTACCTCTCCTCAACTTTTCCCAATTGATCCAGTGACATTTGTGTTCTCCACCAATATATGCCGATGAAAGTGCATTTAATCCCTGGGTGGTTTTGGTAATTAACCACAACATATATGTCATTGATCTAATGCACATTAACGATAGATTTCAGAAAAGATCAATGATTGGCATGTCAAGGACTAGTCGATGTGGAACCCTCAAAATACAAAGGACAACGATTGGCAAAGCTTCAAGACTCTATATTTTTGGTTGAGTGATCCAAGATCACATTGAGTCCATAGGAAAAGCTAATACTATTAAAAAGGGATGAGGTTTTGATCATGACTCAATTATTCAAGTGCTTAGTGATATTGCTCCAAAACTCTCAAATACTTCACCACTTCCATCATATCCAAAACCCTAAATGTCTATCTCAGTCCCACGGAAAAACTCCTACCCGGACCCACTGAGATGATCCCATACAATGCCACTACCAAACCCCTAATACTTCCGTGTAACCGAAATGGTTCTCGGTCTCACCGAGATGGCCTGACCAAGTTTCTATGATGAAGTTGCTTCATTTCAGAATCACCGAGATGAACCGATCGGAATTAGCAAAACAAGGTCTTGCCCTAGCCATCGCACTTCGGTCCCACCGAGTTGGTATGATCGGTCTCACCGAAAAGCCTAACGGTCAAGCCTTTTGCACTAGTCGGTCTCACCGAGATTCTCATGTCGGTGTCATCGAGTTGGGTCAAAGACTTGTAACAGTTGGATTTTTGGTGCTGCCTATTTATACCCCTCCACCACCACCTACTCTCTAAGAGATCCATCAGAACGAAACACAACTTTCACCATTCATTTTTTGAGAGGAGAACCACCTACTCATGTGTTGAGATCAAGATATTCCAATCCAACCATTTGAACCTTGATTTCTAGCCTTCCCCATGTTGCTTTCCATTCGACCCCCTCTCCTACCAAAGCCAAATCTATGAGAGAGTGTTTGATTGTTGGGGAGACTATCATTTGAAGCACAAGAGGAAGGAGTTCATCATCAACAACACCGTCTATTACCTTTTGGAGAGTGGTGTCTCCTAGATTGGTTAGGAGTCACTTGGGAGCCTCCAAGATTGTGGAGTTGAACCAAGGAGTTTGTTAAGGGCAAGGAGATCGCCTACTTCGTGAAGATCTACCCGAGTGAGGCTAGTCCTTCGTGGACATAAGCCATGGTGGAATAGGCAAGGTTGCTTCTTCGTGGACCCTTCGTGGGTGGAGCCCTCCGTGGACTCGCGCAACCGTTACCCTCCGTTGGTTGAAGTCTCCATCAACGTGGACGTACGATAGCTACACCTATCGAAACCACTCCAAAAATCATCATGTCTTCATTGCGTTTGAAATCTCCAATCCCTCCTTTACATTCATATGAAAAGTCTTTACTTTCCGCTGCACAACTCTTAGACTTGCATGTGTAGGATGTATTTGACTTGGTAGAATTGCTAAAACTTGTCCACAACTAAAATTGGGAAACAGAAAAGTTTTTATTTGGTCAAGTAGTCTAATCACCCCCCTAGACATACTTTCGATCGTACAATTGATCATCGCGCTAATCTCATCACACAAACTCTTTGTTAATTAAAAACATGACATCGCGTAAGTGGGTATGGCATGAGCCACAGCCTTGATCAACGTTTCTTTTCTCACCTTAGACAGAAGCTTTGATCCAACCCCGAATCCTTCTCCAAATGCTTTCCTTTATATACTCGAACTCTTGGCTCTTTGCTGCCAAGTGAACCGGAAGGCCGAGCTACCGTTCATTCTGCAATACAGATGGAATTCCAAGGACATTTAGCACTTGTCGCTTATTGTTAGTGCTAGTTTTCTTACTAAAGAAGGTTGAAGACTTCTCTATATTTATTTTCTGACTGGACTAGACTTCATATAGGGCAAGTATTTGTTGTAGCCGGGTTGGACTTGCTGCGGTGGCTTTCATTACAATCAGAGAATCATCCGCGAAGAACAAGTGGTTTATAATTAACCCCTCCCGACCCCCTCAGCGCCGCCACCCCAGGGCGCCGCCAGGGGATTAGATCCTAGCGCCACCAGCCCCACACCCAACAATGAAAGATCCTGCCGTCGCTGCCGTCGACATTGGCCGCGGTGGCGGTGGCACCCGCTGCCAAGGCGTTGAGGAAGAGGACGCGGCGGCAACCACTCGAGGTGGCTGGGGTAACTCGGGTTGGGGGCTTCGCACCGTGGCCAGGGCGGCTCCTTGGCCATGCGGCGGCAACCGACGACCTCATGGCTGGTGGTGCTGGCGATGGTGGGCATGGCGGCGACCGCGGATCTAGAACCCACCTAGATTTGTCGTCGTTTCTTCACATGGATGGTGAAAGTGCAACTAATATCCATTCAAGTTAAAGATTTCATGATGTTCAATGATTGGCATGGCAAGGACTAGTGATTGTGGACCCCTCAAAATGCTAAGGACATGGGTTGGCAAAAGCTCAAGACTACATTTTTTGTTAACTGATCCAAGATCACATTGAGTCCATTGGAAAGCCAATACTGTTAAAAGGGGATGATGTTTTGATCATGATCTATTTGCTCAAGTGCTTAGTGATATTGCTCCAAAACCCTCAACCACTTTCTCTATCCATATCTGTCCAAAATCCTACGTTCCAACTCGGCCCCACTGAAACTTACCTATCCGGACCCACGAGTTCATCTGGACACTGCCACAGCCAAACCCTAACAAATCGGATCCACCGATATGGTTCTCGATCCCACCGAGATGGCTTGCCAAACCTTCTGTAAACAGTTGTAATTATTTTGGTCCCACCGAGTTTTGCAATCGGTCCCACCGAGATGGCTTGCCAAACCTTCTGTAACTTGTTGCAATTATTTTGGTCCCACCAAGTTTTGGAATCGGTCCCACTGAGACGGCGTGCCAACCTTTTTGTTGCCTTATTGCTTCACTTCGGTCCTACCGAGTTGATGCAATTGGTGCCACCGAAACGAGGTTTGCCCTAACCATTGCACATCGGTTCATCCAAGTTGTTTCCAGTCGGTCCCACCGAGACCTCCAACGTTCATATTTTTACACAGGCCGGTGCCATCGAGATTTCTGATCGGTGCCACCGAGTTGGGTCAAAAGTGTGTAACGGTTGGATTTTGTGTGGAGGCTATATATACCCCTCCACCCACCTCTTACTAAGTAAGAGAGCCATCAGAACATGCCTACACTTCCACTACTCATTTTTTGAGAGAGAACCACCTACTCATGTGTTGAGATCAAGAGATTCCATTCCTACCATTTGAACCTTGATTTCTAGTCTTCCCCAAGTTGCTTTCCACTTAAATACTTCTTCCACCATAGCCAAATCTCTGAGAGAGAGTCGAGTGTTGGGGAGACTATCATTTGAAGCACAATAGCAAGGAGTTCATCATCATCACACCATCTATTACCTTTTGGAGAGTGGTGTCTCCTAGATTGGTTAGGTGTCGCTTGGGAACCTCCGACATGATGTGGAGTTGAACCAAGAAGTTTGTAAGGGCAAGGAGATCGCCTACTTCGTGAAGATCTACCCAAGCGAGGCAAGTCCTTCGTGGGCGATGCCCATGGTGGGATAGCCATGGTTGGTTCTTCGTGGAGCCTTCATGGGTGGAGCCCTCCGTGAACTCGTGCAACCATTACCCTTCGTGCGTTGAAATCTCCATCAACGTGGATGTACGATAGCACCACCTATCGGAACCACGCCAAAAATCTTCGTGTCCCCATTGCGTTTGCCTTCTCCAAACCCTTCCTTTACTTACATGTGCTGTAACATCCCAAAATTCTAAATTTTGGAATGTTATATTAATAAATATTTATGATTGTTTGTTTGATTGTTGTGTGATTGATTGTGTGAAATTGAGTGGAATTTGAAACTTTTTGAAAGTTGAATGAGAGGGAATGAAAATGACTTTCCCAAACTTTCATCCTTGCATTTGGATCTCAATGAATTCAAATTCAATTCAAACACAAAACCCTAGAGTGAAGATGACATGACTTCTTCCATTTGAAATGAAAAGGGTTTTTGAAAAGATTTGAATTCCATCTGAAAATATTTCAAATTCAAAAACTTTATGCAACTCAATGATTTCATGAGAGAAGATAAAATGACTTCTTCAAATAATATGAAATATGAGTTGCAAGTTTAAAAGAATCAAATTGAAATCCCCTTTGAAGTTATTTTGAAACCCACTTTCAATTTGAACTTATTTGAATTTTCAAATTTCAAAACCTCTGGAAATATTAAAAAAGAGAGAAGCAATATGACACTTCAAATATTGAGAGGCGTTTGAAATATTTTGGCCCAGGGAAAACAGAAAAGATTTGGAAGTGGTTTGAAATTCAAATTCAAAACCATTTAGGAGTTATTTCGCTTTTATTCAAGTTATTATTATCCTAAAAATAAATAAATGGAAATAAGTGTAAAATGATTCCCTTCAATGTAAAATTTGAAGAAAATAAATTTGAAATCATTTTGGTATTTTAAAAATGATTTTTATTGGGTTTTATTGCAACAGTAGCACTGTTTGACTTTTGTGATTTTTTGTGTATTTTATTTATCTCTGAAAATATGTTCATGTTTTAGGATTTCTTTCTCTGAACATTTTGATATATTATATGTCTATTTATAATTAATATTTGTTCACTTTTGTATTAATTTTATTCTCTGTTTATTTAAACAAAACAAAAAACGGCAGTAGCCAACGGACTGAAGCCCACCTCACCTCTCTCTCTCTCTCTCTTCCCTCAGCCAGACGGCCCAGCTGGCCCAGCCGCAATCGCCCACACCCGCGCCCTCTCCCCGTTGTCGCTGACCACCGGGGCCCGTCTGTCATCCCCCTCCTCTGTCTCTTTCGTGTGTTCACGGACACGGTATCCCGATCCAAATCCTCTCGATTCGATATACGTTTTGCCCCTCCCGCATGACAAGCGCCCTATATATATTGACCTCCCTCGTCTCATCCAATTTTTTGCAAAAAAAAAATCAGGAGTTCCCGTGCCCGTTTCGCCCTATTCCGATCTCGCTGGAGTTCGTTGCCCGGAGCATCTTCGTCCGACGCTGTTGGTTGCCACCTGAGGGTACCGGCGCTTCCTTTTCACTCCATATCATTCGCCTTGATCTCCTACCCGCCCTTCAATTTTTCTTGTCACGCAGGGGCGCACTAGAACGACTTCACCAAGCTCGATCAGGAGCTTCTCGCCGCCAACAGAACCCCAGCCGCACGTGGCCATAGCCACAGGCCATCCCGGATGGCGCTTTGGCCACCGGAGGGATCGTCGCGACGTGCTGCACCCTCCGTGATCTCCATCAACCCCAAGGACCACCGGAGTAACCTCTCCGACGCCCATCAGATCTCACCGGAGCCGCCCGCCGCTCCAGCCACTGTCCGCCGTCAGCAGACAACGTCCCCGACGTCGTGAATACCACCCGCGTGAGCGCCTCATCACGCCGGATCCCGATGTGCTCTTCCCCGACACCGGAGACGACCAAAATCGCCGCCCACATCGACCAGAGGCCAACGCCGCCGTCGTCCCCGAGTCCGGCTGCCTCCATTTCTTTTCTAGTGAGCACCCTCTCCTGGAGGCGTCCGATCTATTTCCAACGGCTTAGATTAGATGCAAACGAATAGGTAGGTTTTTATTTATTAGATCGGTTTTGCTTTCGTTTATTTACGGTTTAGATCAAATCGGTTTAGCCGGTCGAATTTTCTTTTACTAGCACATGCGGTTTTGTTAAGTTTCGGCCGAGCATAGTTTAGTTACCGAACGCCCACCCCCTAGCCCAATGGCAGTAAGCCACGTAGCTAGTGCTCGATTGTTTTTTTTTGTTTGTTTTTGTTCATTTCTGTTTTAAAAACAGAAATAGTTTCAATCTTAGATTGCTTGTATCTTTTAGCATACTTAATGTATTTGAGTGATTCCAATTGCACCGTGTGACAAATTTTGTGAAGTTTCTGTTAGTGACTTGAAATTTTGTATTTGGGTAGTTTAAATTTTAATTATTTCAAATATGCTTCAAACACTGTTTTGGCTCTAGTTAGAGTTCTAGAACATATTTTTGATTGATTCTTTTTGCTCCTGGTCACTTATGGTTTTGTCTAGCAATAGGTTTGATTTGGGAAATTTTAGATAATTTTAAATTAGGGTTTTAGGCAAAACAGTATTGTTTTAGTTCTAGTTTTGTTTTAGTCTTTTCTTTATAGTTTTATTTGTTTTTAAATTATTTCTTTTTATCACTTTTGACAAATTTAGTTTTGTTTATGTTATTTAATAGTATACAATTTTATTCTTATTTTCAAATGTACGCTAGAGTTTATAAAAGCTTTTTATTTGTTTCTTTGCTATTAAAAAATTATGAAAAACTTTGTGTTAACTTAGTTGTTTATATATTTATTTTCTGTTTATTAATTAGTTTAGTATTTTTCTTTGTTGTTAGGTTTTACTTTTGTTAGTTAAGTCAAAAACTTTACTTAGTAGGTTCTTTATAGTTTTTCTATTAGTTTTCTTTGAAGTGTTCATTGCATTGTATTGGGTTTTTCTTATTGATTTCTTGGTTTCATTTTATGATTGCTATATTGATTGCTAAGTGTTGCTTGCTAGAATGTTTGCTTATATGAATGCTATGTCTGTTAATATAGATTTTCAACGGAGTGACGATTAGTTCTACCAAGTCATTATTCTGAGAGCGTTGTTATCTTCATCAAGTAATACCAGGCAAGTTCACTTTGACCATGTTTTTCATACCTATGTTTTATTTGCATCTAGTGTCACCATTTATAATCCCTCCAGTAGTGTTATTGACCTTTTGTAGATGGGTAGAATGCATGAGGTAGGTGTCGGTGTCAAAACCGACAGACCTTGGGGTAGGGGGTCCCAAGCTGTGGATTCTTGGATCAACGGTAACAGGAACGAAGGAGACGATGAACACGGTGTTTTACCCAGGTTCGGACCCCCCTACCCCGAGGTCTGCCGGTTTTGACATCGATAATGGTGCTTTCATTGAGAGTTCCGCTGTGTGATCGGCAAAGGATCAATGGCTCGCCCGCAGATCAACTGCGATGTCGGCATCTTCGTCGCCGGCTCGATTGGTCACCTTGGCTCGACCGAGGACTGCGCTCTGTCTCTGATCATCATGTTCGGACGAGGGCCTTCATCAAACATCAACTCTGATCTCTATCATGATCACGGAGGAATCATCCTTGGAGCTCGGGGGCTCAACGTCAACATTGCCCTCGGGCGACCGTGCTGTTTTTCTAGACAGCAAACTTTTATCCGCCTCCACCGCCTCCTCGAGTGTCGTTTTAACGAGTGCTTCGGTGGAATTGTGCGGAATTAAGTCTACAAGAACCATGCAAAATTTCGCCGAGTTCCGATGGAGGAATCTCCGATATACCGGAGCCCTGTCGAATCTGGATGGGAATCTGGACGAGTTTGGAGCATGGTGTCCAGCATCTAGCTCAGACGTCCTTTGGAAGATCCAACCATTGATCGGCTGCGGAATTCCTATATCTACCACCCCTCAAAATTTCAGCTCGATCCGACGGTTCAAACTCCGGGAACCTTCCGATGAGTGGACCAATTTTCAGATCTGTTTTCTGCGCGAATATGGATCCGACCTGAATTCATGTTTCTTTATGAACGTGATATTGGACAACCTTTTTAAAGGAATTTTCTTCTAGGGTATTGTGCGTTGTTTTTAAACACGTGCCCATAAAATTTTAAGCCTCCTCTGAGGTAATCTTCACCATCACGCTGGTGTCAAACCAGTCCGGCAATATTGCTCCACGGCTGCCGACCTGCGCTAGATGCGTCGTCGCTTTTTGAGCCGAGCTCAACTTCTTCGG
Organism: Thinopyrum elongatum; assembly: GCA_011799875.1. Classification (NCBI taxonomy): domain Eukaryota; kingdom Viridiplantae; phylum Streptophyta; class Magnoliopsida; order Poales; family Poaceae; genus Thinopyrum; species Thinopyrum elongatum. Next base: position 351,168,904 of record CM022297.1, on the reverse strand, counting down.
ATCATCATCTCGGCGAGCCGAACAAGAGTTCGGAATTGCCAAGGATAAATCATCACCAACATCGCTGCCCCACGGATTATACGGAGCGGGCACACCGGCATCGCCGCATGGCCACTTCATCAAGCCGGCATTGACCGCGTCATAAGTTACGACCTGCGCCGGCATGGCCGCACTGTTGCTTCTTCAAGCCGATGTCCATCACGCCGAACTGCTTCAACACCTCGGCTGACATGGCAACTGCAACGTCTCCTTACCGACCTGCTCCGTCACCTCGGCTAGACCGGGGGCTTCGCCATCTCTTCATCAACCTACTCCAGAGACTTCGGCGTCACCAGCCGACCAGCTTCGTTACGTTAGCTGGACCGGGGGCTTTGCCTCGGCGAGACAATCTTTGCCAGCATCGCCATGCCATCGCTTCATCACCCATCAGGCAAGGGGTGTGCGGATCGAGTCCCAATTTTGGGAGTAACCTTTCTTCGGACTGCTACAACAAATAAACCAGGTGCTATTAGTCCTAGCAATTTTTGCTTGTTTGGGTTTATTTTTCCCAAGGAATTATTACTCTGGTTTGTTCCATCATCTGTACATAGGTCTATCAAATGGTGGCCGCATTAACGACGGTCGCGTGGTGGTTCGGTCAGTTTTCGTATATAGTTCGGCGAACGCCGCATCCGGAACTCGGACCGACCTGTGAATTCGGGCTTTGCCACGCCTTTACCGCATCACGCCGACGCCCTGCATCGGTGATTGACTTCGACTGCGTCACGCGGTCACTTCGGCAAGCCAATGTCGTCGTCCCAATTGGCATAAATCGGCTCGCATGATCATCTTGTTGATTGAATTGCCATACCGACATGTTCGGTTGCCTCGGGGACTTCGGCATCATCAAGAGGGTCCTACCTCGTCGGGTGTTTGGCGCACGGGCCATATTTCTTTTATTACTCACTTTGCATGAATTATTAATCATGCAACCTTTTTTTATTACTGTTATCTCTGGCTTGCACTATCTTCCGTGCACAGGTAAATGATCCGGATTGGGCAGCGCTGTCACCTTGGCTGGACCGGGGGCTTCGTCATCACTTCATTAACCCACACCGGGAACTTCGGCGTCATACTATCGGCCTACTCCGTCGCCTCGGACGGACGGGGGGTTCCACCTCGCCACATTGGCCGTGCTGTGTCGCCACTTCGGAGTGCCGAGCTCTTCGCTCCTCCATCTCGGGACCGGCTTAGGGGCTGGGACCTCGTCCCGCCGTAAACTCGGACCGCGTCATCGATGCCGAGCACATTAACCAGCTAAGTCGCTTTCATGCCCAAAGTTTTAAATTTTTAATTTGTGTTCGGTTCGACCGTGCTCACGTGAGTTGTTTGTTAAAAGAAACTCCCTTTACCCATGTTAGCTGGGGGCTCTTAAATTTACATGAGCTGTTTTATAATAAGTGTGTTTTCTTCTTGTTCGTTGCAAAGTCTTTTTCTATCACTCCTTCCTCGACTCGAGTGTGTGGTCAATAGCCGGATAGCCTGGATCCGATCTTGACCCACTTGCAGTCTTGAGATCGGATGTGTCATGTTAAAGCACAACAGAAGCACAAATTTTTTTTAGACCAATTTTCGGATTGGCACCAATTGACTTGATTTAGTTCGGACGTGGAGTTTCCGCATAAGTCTTTTGGTTTTTAAGCCTATGGCACTTTTAAACTATTTGTGTGTTTCCAGCATAAGTCTCGCAGTGCAACGCCGGACACCTTTAGAGATTCGGCAAAACATTCTCGGGTATTGCTTTATATGCATCGGTTTCGAATTGTGTCTTTGGTCAATAGTTGGGTTGCCCAGCTCCTGTGCTTGCCTCCTATGTTCCGCTTTGTTCGGCTAGGTGTGCAAAGGGAGAACCACTGCGATTGTGCTTCCAGCTAGCATGGTTAAGCGCCTCAGTGGAGAAAGCCGAAAACTGACTGTCACAATAAGTGTAAACTGGTCAGCGATCCGATAACTATGTTAAATTATAAGATCGATAGAGGTCACCCCATGTTAAATGACGGTCCGTTCATAACATTGGCCGAAGTGTTTACGGCTTGACCTCGACTGTCGCCGAACATTAACTGGGGGCTAGTAACTGGACTCCCAAGTTTAAGCTCCTATGACTAAGTGCAAGTTATAAAGCCCGCATATCTGATTGCCTCGTTTCCGCTAACACAACCGCCTTCGGGCACCGAGACGTCGGCTAAGGGTTGTTTTGTTATTGCGAAAACACCCTGCGTAGCATCTACAAGGGGGTGGAAGCCGACGATGGGCCACTTTCAAATGATAAACGGTCGCAACGGAGTCAAAATAAACATGTCATCGGTGTTTGTATTTAATATACGAGGGCCTCCTTCCGCAATCATCGTTATAAAGCCATAAATATGCATCAATTTGACTTAAGATTTTGGCCAAGCTGGGTTGCCTGGCTCCTGTGCTTACCCCTACGTTCCCGATTGTTCGGCTAGGTGGTAAAGGGAGCACCTCTGTGATTGTTACTACCGGGTCATCCGAGTAAGTACCTCAGACTGGGTGAAGCCGAAAGCTAGCAATCTTAAAGGATCACATTGGTCGGCAACGACGGAAGTGAAAATTTTGGTTCATTAATACCATAGAGTTCGGGAACTTTCCCCGAACTAAATCCTCAATATTTTCCTCCCACATTGATTGGAGGTGAGGTTTCATGATCATGATAAGCATGACGAACCAAAGAAAGGAACTGATAGCGGGACTATTTTCTTTGGAAGATGTTTCTTACGTTAAAACGTAATATAACATATCTCTCCGTGTACCTTTGTTTATAAAACCGTATGACCGGATTGCCTTGTTTTCCATAAATCTTTGCCCTTATAACGGCTTTATAAAGTAGGAAAACACTCCTCGGCTACTGGCCGAAGAGGTTGAAGCCGATGGTCGGTCAACAAAGTTTTGTACAATGCGGATCCGAGCACTAATGATGTAAAGTACTTGGATACATAGAGTCATTACACATAATTTGTGATTTTACTATGGATATCAATCCTTAATTCGGCCACCCGTGCCCGCATTAAGACTCGGGGGCTACTGGGCTTTGGGCTTATTATTTACAAATATTAAAGGGGCACATCGATCCCCTGATCTGGTGTTGCCACCCGACCAGTGTCTCGGGGACTACTGCATTGCTTGTTCAATGCAGAAAATTCAAAGTGCTTAGTGTTCGGCTTGACCGAACTATAGGCAAACGCGTCTTCGGACAACAACAGGTACCATCTGGACCTATCTGGCATCAAGCTAATATATTACGGCAACTTCTCAAGACCCTCTCTCAAGGGCCCGTTCGCCAATCACTATTATCTCTAATATATGCACACCACATTTCTATTCCTAAGTATGCTACAGAGCTAGGAGTTGATCCTCAGGCCGATTTTGTGAATCGACCTGAGTCTCAGGGGCTACTGGGATCACCGGTTTTATGCCATCCTTAAGGTGCATCTCGGGTTTTAGAACGACACACACCTTGAGGGCTACTGGCTATATATCTCAGCAGAGAATAAATTGCACCAATTGAAAATATTCACAAAAAATCAGCCCGCAGTCAGGGTGGTGCACCACCTCAGAAGCAGTCCGGCATAAAGCTCGGATTCGAATGGCTCATTCCATAAAAGACTACTCCGCCATTTAAGCTCGGCTGAATTCCTTCAACTTTTTTGAACCAAGGTGATCTATGACACCTCGGATACAGTCCGGCGTTGGAGCTCGGATACAATCCGGCGTTGGAGCTCGGAAGCGGTCTGGCATTGGTGCTCGACTGCAAAAGATACCTCGGAAGCAGTCCGGCATAAGGCTCGGTTGCAAGTGGCTGGCTCCATAGAGGGCATCTTCGACATTAAAGCTCGTTTGAACCCTTTTAACTTTTTCAAGACCGAGGTAGTTTATGACACTTCGGATTTAGTTCGGCGTTGGAGCTCGGACGTAAGAGGATACCTTGAATGCCAAATAGTGTTGGAGCTCGGCTGTGAAAAGACGCCTCGGATTTAGTTCGGCATTAGAGCTCGGACGCAAGAGGGTGCCGTCGCATGGGAAGCACTTCAAACCCCAGGTGTGGCGTAAAAAACTTACAAGGCATTGATAAAGGCCGATAACTTAAAAAGACTCCTCGGATACCCGACGTATGAACTCTTCAGATACACCTCGGCGATCCTCAAGATCGAAGATGAGAAGATTTGTTGAACCAGTTTTCAAGACCGACGACCGAAGATGAAGAACAGTTCGGAAGAATCGAGGAGCGTCCCCAACTTGAAGACCGGATCAGGGGGCTACTGATGGTGTCCTGGACTAGGGGGTACTCACCACATCGTCTCCCGATTAGTTGGATTGGGCCGAGGACCCCCAGGCCCGTTTACTCATGGGCCAGTTCGAACAGCCGAAGTATACACGAGGAAGATTCCACAAGACTTGGTGATCAAGACAAGGACTCCTCTCCACCAACGTAGCTGACTAGGACTCTTGTTATCCTAGGCCTCCGGTACATTATATAAGCCAAGGCCAGGCTCGTTGATAGATAGATGATGACATTACTCATCATACCTCTAGCGTTTAGACCACAATATATGATCTCGAGGTAGATCAACTCTGTACCTTGATACTTCATCAATATAAACAAGAGCAGGACGTAGGGTTTTACATCCATAGAGAGGGCCCGAACCTGGGTAAAACACTGTGTTCATCCTCTCCTTCATTCCTGTTACCGTTGATCCAAGAATCCACAGCTTGGGACCCCCTACCCCGAGGTCTGCCGGTTTTGACATCGACAGTAGGAACCCATCTCCATGTTATCAAGCCCGGGACATTGTATAGTTTTAATGCTACGCTATAGTAGACGGGGTTTGGTATGAGTGCTTGGGAGTGATGGTAGAATGGAGGACTCTAAGTCAATGACGACAACTTCATGATGGCATCTGCAAGGACTGCATCTTCAAGGCCTCAAGACTGGCCTCAAGACTCAAGACAAGAATTCAACATACCTCTGGGTGGAGAATGGTTAAGAAGGGTACATGGTGCGCCCAGTACTCAGTGATTCCGGAGAAGCACCGTGATATCATGCGGAAAGCTCCACCCAGGCTCAAAGAGACGGAAGAATACTTCATGCCCGGAAGCTTACCTGTGCAACCGCAAGTCACTATGGGCTCTGGCTTGGTTGACCTTAGTTGTGACTCTGGCTGGGACAGTGCCGACAGATGTAGAACTATGGTAGGATTGGATGGGCACTGGACAGTGGTCAGAGGAACTCTTCAGAAGACCATGTTTCGGTCGTCTTGTTCTCAAACATCATGAAGTGCGAGAACGTAAAAAGAGGGATCGAATCTTGCGGGTAAAGTGTACAAACCTCTGCAGGGGGTTAAAAACCTAATCGATTAGCTGTGTCCCCGGTTATGGACAAATTGAGCCTCTGGACTTGGATCTATCTCGGTACTCTCAACACCGGACTGATAACTTAATTGTGGGCAACTTATGATGATTTGGGCTGTGAGACATCGGTTGGCGGAACCATGTCATGATAGAAAACTCTGTAGTACAGACTCCAGTTATTCCTTTGATGTAGGGAAAATAAAATCCACCTTTTACGCAAACAAAACTCAGACACAGAGCCACAAAGCCATATTGCATATAGTATAGTATTATCATCTATTTTTCTTACAGTGTTCTTGCCGGTACATTCAATGTACTGACCTACACGGCTGCAACGTATCATGTTACAGGGTTTCTATGATGAGTAAGAGTTTCGTTGTAGGGTTACGGTCTACACTCAACTTGCGATGGCGATGATGGGACTCCACACCCGTTTCATTGTTTCCGCTGAGACGTATGAGGTATATATCAGTTTTATGTTAATTATACATGTGATTGCACTTTGATATATACATTGATGTACTGTGTGTGCTAGCATACTGATCCAGGGATGGCACAAATACATAGAGGCTTGACTGTTTGAGGTCGGGTCGCTACAGATATGGTATCAGAGCACATGTTGACCGTAAGACGTGACCCAAAAACTGGAAAGCCCTTAGGACAGGATATCTCTAAAACTTTATTTTCAAAAAGGTCCTTTACTTCTCATCTTTTCTGATTTTATCAAATATTCCCTCTTAGCTCAACTAGTTAGAATATACCCCTTTCCCTTTTGACCACATGGAGGATCAACTGAAGTCGCTCACAAAATATCGGACAACTGATGACCTCTTCAGAGTAAAGAGGATTTCACCATGCATTAGAGGAGTTGAAGCTACAACAGTTGAAGACTCTGAAGAATTATTTGACCTTTAGAAGACCAAACCCCTATTATGTACTTACGTTAGATGCGACGATTTGTGAGCTGTCATTTGTTTGATGTTTTTCTGACAGCCACAAAATAAAACCCGTTTCTTCAAAACTATTGTTTGTAGTGTGTGTATCTCTCTTATCTCACCAGAAAACCCTTGAACCCAATAGATGACGAATGAAGTTGGACTAGTATTCTCTGGACCGATGACTCAGTTGGAGGCAGAGCTATTGATACGTCTCCAACGTATCTATAATTTTTTTATTGTTCCATGCTATTATATTATCTGTTTTGGATGTTTTATATGCATTAATATGCTATTTTATATTATTTTTGGGACTAACCTATTAACCTAGAGCCCAGTGCCAGTTTCTGTTTTTTCCTTGTTTTTTAGCCTCACAGAAAAGGAATACCAAACGGAGTCCAAACGGAATAAAACTTCACGATGAATTTTCTTGGACCACAAGACACCCAGGGGACTTGGAGTCCAAGTCAGAAGAGCCATGAGGCGGTGACAAGGGTGGAGGGTGCGCCCTAGGGGGGGCGCCCCCTACCTTGTGGGCCCCTCGGGACTCCCCTGACCTAGCTCTTCCTCCTATATATTCACATATATTCCAGAACCACCAGAGGCATCCACGAAAACACTTTTCCACCGCCGCAACCTTCTGTTCCCGTGAGATCCCATCTTGGGGCCTTTTTCGGCATCCTGCCGGAGGGGGAATTGATCACGGAGGGCTTCTACATCAACTCCATTGCCCTTCAGATGATGCGTGAGTAGTTTACCTCAGACCTACGGGTCCATAGCTAGTAGCTAGATGGCTTCTTCTCTCTCTTTGATTCTCAATACAACGTTCTCCTTGATGTTCTTGGAGATCTATCAGATGTAATCTTCTTTTGCAGTGTGTTTGTCGAGATCCAATGAATTGTGGATTTATGATTAGCTTATCTATGAATATTATTTGAATCTTCTCTGAATTCTTTTATGCATGATTTAATATCTTTGTATTTCTCTTCGAATTATCGGTTTGGTTTGGCCAACTAGATTGGTTTTTCTTGCAATGGGAGAGGTGCTTAGCTTTGGGTTCAATCTTGCGTGATTTCACCCAGTGACAAAGTAGGGGTAGCGAGACACGTATTGCATTGTTGCCATCGAGGATAAAAAGATGGGGTTTTCAACATATTGCTTGAGTTAATTCCTCTACATCATGTCATCTTACTTAAGGCGTTACTCCGTTCTTTATGAACTTAATACTCTAGATGCATGCTGGATAGCGGTCGATGTGTGGAGTAATAGTAGTAGATGCAGGCAGGAGTCGGTCTACTTGACACGGACGTGATGCCTATATGCATAATCATTGCCTTGGATATCGTCATAACTTTGCGCTTTTCTATCAGTTGCTCGACAGTAATTTGTTCACCCACCGTATTATTTGCCTTCATGAGAGAAGCCTCTAGTGAAACCTATGGCCCCCGGGTCTATTTTCCATCATATTACTTTCCGATCTACTATTTTGCAATCTTTTATTTTTAGATCTATATACCAAAAAACCCAAAAATATTTTATCTTTTGTTTATCTATCTCTATCAGATCTCACCTTTGCAAGTGACCGTGAAGGGATTGACAACCCCTTTATCGCGTTGGGTGCAAGTGTTTGATTGTTTGTGCAGGTGTTGGTGATTTGTGTGTTCTTCTCCTACTGGATTGATACCTTGGTTCTTAACTGAGGGAAATACTTATCTCTACTATGCTGCATCACCCTTTCCTCTTCAAGGGAAAAACCAACGCAAGCTCAAGAAGTAGCAGGAAGAATTTCTGGCGCCGTTGCCGGGGAGATCTACGCCAAGTCAAGACATACCAAGTACCCATCATAAACTCTCATCTCTTGCATTACATTATTCACCATTTGCCTCTCGTTTTCCTCTCCCCCACTTCTAAAATGATTTTTAAAAAAAATTGCCTTTTTATTCGCCCTTCTTCCGTTCGTCTTTTTTTTCATTTGCTTTTTGTTTGCTCGTGTGTTAGATTGCTTGCTTTGTCATGATGGCTCAAGAGAATACCAAACTGTGTGACTTTTCGATTACTAATAATAATGATTTTATTAGTACTCCAATTGCTCCCGCCACTAGTGCGGAATCTTATGAAATTAATGTCGCTTTGCTGAATCTTGTTATGAAAGATCAATTTTCCGGCCTTCCTAGTGAAGATGCCGCATCCCATCTAAATAATTTCGTTGAGTTGTGTGATATGCAAAGGAAGAAAGATGTGGATAATGATATTGTTAAATTGAAGCTATTTCCGTTCTCACTACAAGATCGTGCTAAAACTTGGTTTTCATCTTTGCCTAAAAATAGTATTAATTCATGGAACAAGTGTAAAGATGCTTTTATTTCCAAGTATTTTCCTCCCGCTAAGATCATCTCCCTTAGGAATGATATTATGAATTTTAAGCAACTTGATCATGAACATGTTGCACAATCTTGGGAGAGGATGAAATTGATGATACGAAATTGCCCTACTCATGGTTTAAATTTGTGGATGATCATACGAAAATTTTATGCCGGATTAAATTTTGCTTCTAGAAATCTTTTAGATTCGGCCGCGGGGGGTACTTTTATGGAAATTACTTTAGGGGAAGCTACTAAACTCCTAGATAATATTATGGTTAATTATTCGCAATGGCATACCGAAAGATCTTCTACTAGTAAAAAAGTGCATGCGATTGAAGAGATTAATGTTTTGAGTGAAAAGATGGATGAACTTATGAAATTATTTGCTAGCAAGAGTGCTCCTATTGATCCTAATGATATGCCTTTGTCTACTTTGATTGAGAACAATAATGAATCTATGGATGTGAATTTTGTTGGTAGGAACAATTTTGGTAATAACGCGTATGGAGGTAATTTTAATCCTAGGCCGTTTCCTAGTAATTCCTCTAACAATTATGGTAATTCCTACAACAATTCTTATGGAAATTATAATAAGTTGCCCTCTGATTTTGAGAATAGTATTAAAGAATTTATGAGTTCGCAAAAGAATTTCAATGCTTTGATTGAAGAAAAAATGCTTAAGGTTGATAACTTGGCTAGGAACATGGATAGAATTTATCTTGAGATTGATTCTTTGAAAATTAGATATATTCCACCCAAGCATGATATTAATGAGTCTTTAAAAGCTATGATAATTTCTATTGATGAATGTAAGGAAAGAACCGCTAGGATTCGTGCTAAGCGAGATTGGTTTGTGAAAGCGTGTTCTTCTAGTTCTTGTGAAAATAATGATGAAGATCTTAAAGTGATTCATGTGAATCCTATTGAATCTTTGTTTTCTAAAATAAATCATGATAAAGATGGGACTGGATATGAGTTAACTTTAGTTAAAAGGCGTCCCAATGATTCGGAGTTTACAGATCTTGATGCAAAAATTGATAAAAGTGGGATTGGAGAGGTCAAAACTTTAAGTAGCAATGAACCCACTCTTTTGGATTTCAAGGACTTTAATTATGATAATTGTTCTTTAATAGATTGTATTTCCTTGTTGCAATCCATGTTGAATTCTCGTCATGCTTATAATCAAAATAAAGCTTTTACTAAACATATTGTTGATGCTTTGATGAAATCTTTTGAAGAAAAGCTTGAAATGGCAGTTTCTATCCCTAGAAAAATTTATGATGAGTGGGAACCTACTATTAAGATTAATATTAAAGATTATGAGTGCCATGCTTTGTGTGATTTGGGTGCTAGCATTTCCACAATTCCAAAAACTTTATGTGATGTGTTAGGTTTCCGCGAATTGGATGATTGTTCTTTAAATTTGCATCTTGCGGATTCCACTATTAAGAGACATATGGGAAGGATTAATGATGTTCTTATTGTTTCAAATAGGAATTATGTGCCCGTAGATTTCATTGTTCTTGATATAGATTGCAATCCTACATGTCCTATTATTCTTGGTAGACCTTTCCTTAGAACGATTGGTGCAATTATTGATATGAAAGAAGGAAACATTAGATTTCAATTTCCGTTAAGGAATGGCATGGAACACTTTCCTAGAAATAAAATTAAGTTGCCATATGAATCTATTATGAGAGCTACCTATGGATTGCATACCAAAGATGACAATACCTAGATCTATGTGTTTTTATGCCTAGCTAAGGGCGTTAAACAATAGCGCTTGTTGGGAGGCAACCCAATTTTATTTTTGTTCTTGTTTTTTTGGTTCTATTTTTCAATAAAAAATTTCATCTAGCCTCTGGTTAGATGTGTTTTGGTGTTTTAATTAGTGTTTGTGCCAAGTAAGACCTTTGGGATGGCTTACGGTGATAGTTGATTTGATCTTGCTGAAAAATAGAAACTTTTACGTCCAGTCACAGAATTTTAATAATTTACTGGAGCGTCAAAAAACCATGAATGTTTTACAAAGGATTGACATACAAATTTCCTCTGTTTTACTAATTTTTCAGAATTTTTGTAGTTACATAAGTATTAGAACAATTCAGATCTTCGCAGACTGTTCTGTTTTTGACAGATTCTGTTTTCTTTGTGTTGTTTGCTTATTTTGATGAATCTATGGTTAGTATCAGGGGGTATGAACCATGGAGAAGTTGGAATACAGTAGATATTACACCAATATAAATAAAGAATGAGTTCACAACAGTATCAAAAGTGGTAATTTTATTTTCTTGTACTAACGGATCTCACGAGTTTTCTGTTGAGTTTTGTGTTGTGAAGTTTTCAAGTTTTGGGTAAAGATTTGATGGACTATGGAATAAGGAGTGGCAAGAGCCTAAGCTTGGGGATGCCCAAGGCACCCCAAGGTAATATTCAAGGACAACCAAGAGCCTAAGCTTGGGGATGCCCCGGAAGGCATCCCCTCTTTCGTCTTCGCTATCGGTAAATTTACTTGAGGCTATATTTTTATTCACCACATGATATGTGTTTTGCTTGGAGCGTCTTGTATGACATGAGTCTTTGCTTTTTAGTTTGCCACAATCATCCTTTCTGTACACACCTTTTGAGAGGGACACGCATGAATCGTGATTTATTAGAATACTCTATGTGCTTCACTTATATCTTTTGAGCTAGGCAATTTTGCTCTAGTGCTTCACTTATATCTTTTTAGAGCACGGCGGTGGTTTTATTTTATAGAAATTATTGAAATCTCATGCTTCACTTATATTATTTTGAGAGTCTTTCTAAACAGCATGGTAATTTGCTTTGGTTATAAATTTAGTCCTAATATGATAGGCATCCAAGAGGGATATAATAAAAACTTTCATATAAAGTGCATTGAATACTATGTGAAGTTTGATTCCTTATGATTGTTTTGAGATATAAAGATGGTGATATTAGAGTCATGCTAGTGAGTAATTGTGGATTGTAGAAATACTTGTGTTAAAGTTTGTGATTCCCGTAGCATGCACGTATGGTGAACCGTTATGTGATAAAGTCGGAGCATGATTTATTTATTGACTGTCTTCCTTATGAGTGGTGGTCGGGGACGAGCGATGGTCTTTTCCTACCAATCTATCCCCCTAGGAGCATGCGCGTAGTACTTCATTTCAATAACTAATATATTTTTGCAATAAGTATGTGAGTTCTTTATGACTAATGTTGACTCCATGGATTATACGCACTCTCATCCTTCCACCATTGCTAGCCTCTCTAGTACCGCGCAACTTTCACCGGTGCCATACACCTACCCCTTTACCTTCCTCAAAATAGCCATCATACCTACTTATTATGGCATTTCCATAGCCATTCCGAGATATATTGCCATGCAACTTTCCACCGTTCCGTTTTATTATGACACGCTCCATCATTGCCATATTGCTTTGCATGATCATGTAGTTGACATCGTGTTTGTGGCAAGGCCACCTTTTCATATTTATACATGTCACTCTTGAGTCATTGCACATCCCGGTACACCGCCGGAGGCATTCATATAGAGTCATATTTTGTTCTAAGTATCGAGTTGTAATATTGAGTTGTAAGTAAATAAAAGTGTGATGATCTTCATTATTAGAGCATTGTCCCATGTGAGGAAAGGATGATGGAAGCTATGATTCCCTCACAAGTTGGGATGAGTCTCTGGACTTTACAAAAAAATAAAAGCGGCCAACGAAGCCCATAAAAAAAAGAGGCCAAAGAAGCCCACAAAAAAATGAGAGAAAAGAGAGAAGGGGCAATGTTACTGTCCTTTTTCCACACTTGTGCTTCAAAGTAGCACCATGATCTTCATGATAGAGAGTCTCCTATGTTGTCACTTTCATATACTAGTGGGAATTTTTCATTATAGAACTTGGCTTGTATATTCCAATGATGGGCTTCCTCAAATTGCCCTAGGTCTTCATGAGCAAGCAAGTTGGATGCACACCCACATAGTTTCTTTTTGAGCGTTCATACACTTATAGCTCTAGTGCATCCGTTGCATGGCAATCCCTACTCACTCACATTGATATCTATTTATGGGCATCTCCATAGCCCGTTGATACGCCTAGTTGATGTGAGACTATCTCCTTCTTTTTTGTCTTCTCCACAACCATCATATTCTATTCCACCTATAGTGCTATGTCCATGGCTCACGCTCATGTATTGTGTGAAAGTTGAAAGGTTTGAGAACATCAAAAGTATGAAACAATTGCTTGGCTTGTCATCGGGGTTGTGCATGATTTGAATACTTTGTGTGATGAAGATGGAGCATAGCTAGACTATATGATTTTGTAGGGATAGCTTTCTTTGACCATGTTATTTTGAGAAGACATGATTGCTTTATTAGTATGCTTGAAGTATTATTGTTTTTATGTCAATATTAAACTTTTGTTTTGAATCTTATGGATCTGAACATTCATGCCACAATAAAGAAAAGTACATGGATAAGTATGTTAGGTAGCATTCCACATCAAAAATTCTGTTTTTATCATTTACCTACTCGAGGACGAGCAGGAATTAAGCTTGGGGATGCTTGATACGTCTCCAACGTATCTATAATTTTTTATTGTTCCATGCTATTATATTATCTATTTTGGATGTTTTATATGCATTAATATGCTATTTTATATTATTTTTGGGACTAACCTATTAACCTAGAGCCCAGTGCCAGTTTCTGTTTTTTCCTTGTTTTTGAGCCTCGCAGAAAAGGAATACCAAACGGAGTCCAAACGGAATAAAACTTCACGATGATTTTTCTTGGACCAGAAGACACCCAGGGGACTTAGAGTCCAGGTCAGAAGAGCCACGAGGCGCCAACAAGGGTGGAGGGTGCGCCCTAGGGGAGGGGCGCCCCCTACCTTGTGGGCCCCTCGGGACTCCCCTGACCTAGCTCTTCCTCTTATATATTCACATATATTCCAGAACCACCAGAGGTATCCACGAAAACACTTTTCCACCACCGCAACCTTCTGTTCCCGTGAGATCCCATCTTGGGGCCTTTTCCGGCATCCTGCCGGAGGGGGAATCGATCACGGAGGGCTTCTACATCAACTCCATTGCCCTTCTGATGATGCGGGAGTAGTTTACCTCAGACCTACGGGTCCATAGCTAGTAGCTAGATGGCTTCTTCTCTCTCTTTGATTCCCAATACAACGTTCTCCTTGATGTTCTTGGAGATCTATCCGCTGTAATCTTCTTTTACGGTGTGTTTGTCGAGATCCGATGAATTGTGGATTTATGATCAGCTTATCTATGAATATTATTTGAATCTTCTCTGAATTCTTTTATGCATGATTTAATATCTTTGTATTTCTCTTCGAATTATCGATTTGGTTTGGCCAACTAGATTGGTTTTTCTTGCAATGGGAGAGGTGCTTAGCTTTGGGTTCAATCTTGCGTGATTTCACCCGGTGACAAAGTAGGGGTAGCGACACACGTATTGCATTGTTGCCATCAAGGATAAAAAGATGGGGTTTTCATCATATTGCTTGAGTTAATTCCTCTACATCATGTCATCTTACTTAAGGCGTTACTCTGTTCTTTATGAACTTAATACTCTAGATGCATGCTGGATAGCGGTCGATGTGTGGAGTAATAGTAGTAGATGCAGGCAGGAGTCGGTCTACTTGACACAGACGTGATGCCTATATGCATAATCATTGCCTTGGATATCGTCATAACTTTGCGCTTTTCTATCAATTGCTCGACAGTAATTTGTTCACCCACCGTATTATTTGCCTTCATGAGAGAAGCCTCTAGTGAAACCTATGGCCCCGGGTATATTTTCCATCATATTACTTTCTGATCTACTATTTTGCAATCTTTTATTTTTAGATCTATATACCAAAAAACCCAAAAAACGCAAAAATATTTTATCTTTTGTTTATCTATCTCTATCAGATCTCACCTTTGCAAGTGACCGTGAAGGGATTGACAACCCCTTTATCGCGTTGGGTGCAAGTGTTTGATTGTTTGTGCAGGTGTTGGTGATTTGTGTGTTCTTCTCCTACTGGATTGATACCTTGGTTCTTAACTGAGGGAAATACTTATCTCTACTATGCTGCATCACCCTTTCCTCTTCAAGGGAAAAACCAACGCAAGCTCAAGAAGTAGCAGCTATGGAGTCAAAACATGGAGAATCACTTCGGGAAAAATTTGATTGCAAGGAAGTATGAGGTTCAATGTGCTCTTCAATATTTTGTCGAGAGTGCTGCAACCTGGTGGAAAATACATCAAGCCATACAAGGATGCAACGGAGCAAAAACTTGGGAGGAATTCAAGAAGACTCTGTTGAGATCCCGTCTTACCCGGAAGCACTATGATAACCCGAAGAAGAAACCTTGTTCCTGCAAGATTTGCGGAGAAATAGGACACACCAAGGAAGAACACAAGGATCCTCATTGTGAGGAAAATCACCTAGCCAAAGAATGCTCAACTGAGCAGGTTACTTGTTTCCTGTGTGAAGGTACTACACACTATCCTGCCCAGTGTCACATTTATCCCAAGGTACAAGAAATTATCGAGCAGCATAAAGAAGGCCTCAAGGAAAGTTTAGAAGAACTTCGTAATGAAGGAAGTTGTTGAAGACCCTGATGGAGAACTCAAGGAGCATGCATAATCAGCAAGAAGCCACGTAACATGTCGGAAGTTATTTGTTTTCGTTGCAAGGAAGCAGGACATTATGCTACCAAATGTCCCGACAATATGAAAGCTGGAGCTGAGTAGTTGGAATTTTGATATTGGTAGTAAGTGTAGTAGGAAGCAAATTTATTTTCATGAGTACAATGAGCTGAATTATGTAATGGATGTCTCAGAGATTGTAATGAATTCATGAATTAATAAAGTTAAAGTGTCCTAATTTCATATGTTGAATTGTATGAGTTTTTACGCTATGAACATAGATCTGGACCAGTTTCGAGGATATGAGAAATATGGTCCATGGAAGAATTTGTGCATTTCAAGGGTGGTAGTACCCTGTGAGGACACTTGGCCCATGGAAAGGATAATGATATTACACGGAGTGGAGTTTGGACAAAAAGAGTTGGAGTTTTGTTTTTGATATGAAGGAAGGAAGTACTGATGGAATTATAGTAGGTGTGATGTTGGAATATGGAACAATTGTAACTCCCAGGATGAGTTAAAGCTATGCAGGTGTTGAAGTGGGTCCATAACCTACAGGCCCAGGAATTAATAAGGATCAAGCACTCCCTGGAAGAAGAAATCTTGGAAGAAGATGTGATTTGATCAGCAGACGTTTCTTAGGAGAATACGAAAACCTGAGTGTTGGGAAGAAATGATAGATGTTTGGTTTAGCTTGCAGAACCCATGGATTTACTCGAACCCAGTTCGAGGACAAGAGAAATTCTGCAATGCTTGTGAGACTGCCCGAGTGTTAGAAATGCGAGATTCGCTAAACCTTATACAGGGTAATGATTTGGGTGCAGAATGGATTGATCACCATACCAACTTACTCTTATCATTCGCTCCTGCTATTTGGGATGGTAAATCTGGAGTGACTTAACCATAGTAGAGACACGATGATGTCAAAACTTTGTTTAAACCCTAGAATGAATAGGACGATGGAACCCTGTACAGGCAACCGTTGCCAATCGTAGGTTATACGGTGAGATTTAGCCTAGACCCATTTTCTGTAGGAGAAACCGTAATTTTTTGTCGACCACCATGAGATTTACGATAGCTCTTTAGTATTGGCGACATACCTATTAGCTAAGAAGATCCAGCCTCAGAAGGACCTTACCATGATGAAAGGACACAAGAATTTGAGGAAAAGGTTATGCCCCTACAGGAAGAGCCTCAATATAGGAGTTACTCCGAAGATATGAGAAGACCGACACCGTCAACTCTAAGGATGGAGTACATGAGTGTTGATGGAACCGTAACCATGCTTATAAGTGTGGTAGTACCCCAAACCATTGTGATGATCAATGGAATTTTCAAGAAGACCCCCCCAAACCTAACCTTCTTTCTAGCCTCTCCGAATCTCAAGGACGAGATTCATTTTAAGTGTGGTAGTTTGTAACATCCCAAAATTCTAAATTTTGGAATGTTATATTAAATAAATATTTATGATTGTTTGTTTGTTTGATTGTTGTGTGATTGATCATGTGAAATTGAGTGGAATTTGAAACTTTTTGAAAGTTGAATGAGAGGGAATGAAATGACTTTCCCAAACTTTCATCCTTGCATTTTGATCTCAATGAATTCAAATTAAATTCAAACACAAAACCCTAGAGTGAAGATGACATGACTTCTTCCATTTGAAATGAAAAGGGTTTTTGAAAAGATTTGAATTCCATCTGAAAATATTTCAAATTCAAAAACTTTATGCAACTCAATGATTTCATGACAGAAGATAAAATGACTTCTTCAAATTATATGAAATATGAGTTGGAAGTTTAAAAGAATCAAATTGAAAGCCCCTTTGAAGTTATTTTGAAACCCACTTTCATTTTAAACTTATTTGAATTTTCAAATTTCAAAACCTCTGGAAATATTCAAAAAGAGAGAAGCAATATGACACTTCAAATATTCAGAGGCATTTGAAATATTTTGGCCAAGGGAAAACAGAAAAGATTTGGAAGTGGTTTGAAATTCAAATTCAAAACCATTTAGGAGTTATTTCGCTTTTATTCAAGTTATTTTTCTCCTAAAAATAAATGAATGGAAATAAGTTAAAATGATTCCCTTCAATCTAAAATTTGGAGAAAATAAATTTGAAATCATTTTGGTATTTTAAAAATGATTTTTATTGGGTTTTATTGCAACAGCAGCACTGTTTGACTTTTGTGAATTTTTGTGTATTTTATTTATCTCTGAAGATATGTTCATGTTTTACGATTTCTTTGTCTGAACATTTTGATATATTATGTGTCTATTTATAACTAATATTTGTTAACTCTTGTATTAGTTTTATTCTCTCTTTATTTAAACAAAAAAATGGCAGTAGCCAACGGACTGAAGCCCACCTCACCTCTCTCTCTCTTCCCTGAGCAAGACGACCCAGCTGGCCCAGCCGCAATCACTCGCACCCGCGCCCTCTCCCCGCTTTCGCTGACCACCGGGGCCCGTCCGTCATCCCCCTCCTGTGTCTCTTTCGTGATCTTCACGGACACGATATCCCGATCCAAATCCTCTCGATTCGATATACGTTTTGCCCCTCCCGCACGACAAGCGCCCTATATATATTCACCTCCCTCGTCTCATCCAATTTTTGGAAGAAAAAAACAGGAGTTCCCATGCTCATTTCGCCCTATTCTGATCTCGCCGGAGTTCGTTGCCCGGAGCATCTCCGTTCGACGCTGTTGGTTGCCACCTGAGGGCACCAGCGCTTCCTTTTCACTCCATATCATTCGCCTTGATCTCCTACCCGCCCTTCAATTTTTCTTCTCATGTAGGGGCGCACTAGAACGACTTCACCAAGCTCGATCAGGAACTTCTCGCCGCCAATAGAATCCCAATCGCACGTGGCCATGGCCACATGCCGTCCCGGATGGCGCTTTGGCCACCGGAGGGATCGCCGCGACGTGCTGCACCCTCCATGATCTCCATCAACCCCAAGGACCACCGGAGTAACCTCTCCAACGCCCATCAGATCTCACCGGAGCCGCCCGCCGCTCTAGCCGCTGTCCGCCGTCGGCAGACGACGTCCCCGGCGTCATGAATACCACCCGCGTGACCGCCTCATCATGCCGGATCCCGATGTGCTCTTCCCCGACACCGGAGACGACCAGAATCGCCGCCCACATCGACCAGAGGCCAACGCCGCCGTCGTCCCCGAGTCCGGCTGCCTCCATTTTCTTTTCTGGTGAGCACCCTCTCTAGGAGTCGTCCGATCTGTTTCCAACGGCTTCGATTAGATGCAAACGAATAGGTAGGTTTTTATTTATTAGACCGGTTTTGCTTTGGTTTATTTACGGTTTAGCCGACCGGGTTTTCTTTTACTAGCACATGCGATTTTGTTAAGTTTCGGCCGAGTGCAGTTTAGTTACCAAACGCCCACCCCCTAGCCCAATGGCAGTAGGCCACATAGCTAGTGCTCGATTTTTTTTGTTTTTTTTTCGTTTCTGTTTTAAAACCAGCAATAGTTTCAATCGTAGATTGCTTGTATCTTTTAGCCTACTTAATGTTTTTAGTGATTCCAATTGCACTGTGTCACAAATTTTGTGATGCTTCTGTTAGTGACTTGAAATTTTGTATTTGGGTAGTTTAAATTTGAATTATTTCAAATATGCTTCAAACACTGTTTTGAATCTAGTTAGAGTTCTAGAACATATTTTTGATTGATTCTTGGTGCTCCTGGTCACTTATGGTTTTGTCTAGCAGTAGGTTTGATTTGGGAAATTTTAGAAAAAATTTCAATTAGGATTTTAGGCAAAACAGTATTGTTTTAGTTCTAGTTTTTTTAGTCTTTTCTTTATAGTTTTAATTGTTTTTTAATTATTTCTTTTTGTCACTTTTGAAAATTTTAGTTTTGTTTCTGTTATTTAACAGTATGCAGTTTTATTCTTATTTTAAAAATGTATTTTCTTTAGTTTTGTATGAAAACTTGTATAGGTCATAGTTAGAGTTTTATAAAAGCTTTTTATTTGTTTTTTTTGCTACTAAAATTTTATGAAAAATACTTTGTGTTAACTTAGTTGTTTTACTATTTTATTTTTTGTTTATTAATTAGTTTAGTATTTTTCTTTGTTGTTAGGTTTTACTTTTGTTAGTTAAGTCAAAAACTTTACTTAGTAGGTTCTTTATAGTTTTTCTATTAGTTTTCTTTGAAGTGTTCATTGCATTGTATTGGGTTTTTCTTATTGATTTCTTGGTTTCATTTTATGATTGCTATATTGATTGCTAAGTGTTGCTTGCTAGAATGTTTGCTTATATGAATGCTATGTCTGTTAATATAGATTTTCAACGGAGTGACGATTAGTTCTACCAAGTCATTATTCTGAGAGCGTTGTTATCTTCATCAAGTAATACGAGGCAAGTTCACTTTGACCATGTTTTTCATACCTATGTTTCCATGTTATCGAGCCCGAGACGTTGTATAGTTTTAATGCTACGCTATAGTAGATGGTGTTTGGTATGAGTGCTCGGGAGTGATGTGAGAATGGAGGACTCTACGTCAATGACGACAACTTCATGATGGCATCTGCAAGGACTGCATCTTCAAGGCCTCAAGACTGGCCTCAAGACTTCAAGACTCGAGACAAGAATTCAATATACCTCTGGGTGGAGAATGATTAAGAAGGGTACATGGTGCGCCCAGTACTCAGTGATTCTGGAGAAGCACCGTGATATCATGCGGAAAGCTCCACCCAGGCTCAAAGAGACGGAAGAATACTTCATGCCCGGAAGCTTACCTGTGCAACCGCAAGTCACTATGGGCTCTGGCTTGGTTGACCTTAGTTGTGACTCTGGCTGGGATAGTGCCAGCAGATGTAGAACTACGGTAGGATTGGATGGGCACTGGACAGTGGTCAGAGGAACTCTTCGGAAGACCATGTTTCGGTCGTCTTGTTCTCAAACATCATGAAGTGTGAGAATGTAAAAAGAGGGATCAAATCTTGCGTGTAAAGTGTACAAACCTCGGCAGAGGGTTAAAAACCTAATCGATTGTCCATGTCCCCGATTACGGACAAATTGAGCCTCTGGACTTGGATCTATCTCAGAACTCTCAACACCGGACTGATAACTTAATTGTGGGCAACTTATGATGATTTGGGCTGTGAGACATCGGTTGGCGGAACCATGTCATGATAGAAAACTCTGTAGTACAGACTCCAGTTATTCCTTTGATGTAGGGAAAATAAAATCTAGCTATTACGCAAATAAAACTCAAACACAGAGCCACAAAGCCATATTGCATATAGTATAGTATTATCATCTATTTTTCTTACAGTGTTCTTGCCGGTACATTCAATGTACTGACCTACATAGCTGCAACGTACCATGTTGCAGGGTTTCTACGACGAGTAAGAGTTTCGTTGTAGGGTTACGGTCTACACTCAACTTGCCGATGGTGTTGATGGGACTCCACACCCGTTTGATTGTTTCCGCTGAGGCGTATGAGGTATATATCAGTTTTATGTTAATTATACATGTGATTGCACTTTGATATATACATTGATGTACTGTGTGTGCCAGCATACTGATCCAGGGATGGCACAGATACACAGAGGCTTGACCAATTGAAGTCGGGTCGCTACAGATATGGTATCAGAGCACATGTTGACTGTAAGACGTGACCCTAGAAACTGGAAAGCCCTTAGGACAGGATATCTCTAAAACTTTATTTTCAAAAAGGTCCTTTACTTCTCATCTTTTCAGATTTTATCAAATATTCCCTCTTAGCTCAAATAGTTAGAATATACCCCTTTCCATTTTGACCACATGGAGGATCAACTGAAGTCGCTCACAAAATATCGGACAACTGATGACCTCTTCAGAGTAAAGAGGATTTCATCATGCATTAGAGGAGTTGAAGCTACAACAGTTGAAGACTCTGAAGAATTATTTGACCTTTAGAAGACCAAACCCCTGTTATGTACTTACGTTAGATGCGATGATTTGTGAGCTGTTATTTGTTTGATGTTTTTTCGACAGCCACAAAATAAAACCCGTTTCTTCAAAACTATTGTTTTTAGTGTGTGTATCTCTCTCTATCTCTCTTATCTCACCCCAAAACCCTTGAACCCAATAGATGACGAATGAAGTTGGACTGGTATTCTCTGGACCGATGACTCAGTTGGAGGCAGAGCTATGGAGTCAAAACATGGAGAATCACTTCGGGAAAAATTTGATTGCAAGGAAGTTTGAGGTTCAATGTGCTCTTCAGTATTTTAACAAGAGTGCTGCAACCTGGTGGAAAATGCATCAAGCCATACAAGGATGCAACGGAGCAAAAACTTGGGAGGAATTCAAGAAGACTCTGTTGAGATCCCGTCTTACCCGGAAGCACTATGATAACCCGAAGAAGAAACCTCGTGCCTGCAACATTTGCGGAGAAATAGGACACACCAATGAAGAACACAAGGATCCTCATTGTGAGGAAAATCACCCAGCCGAAGAATGCCCAACCGAGCAGGTTACTTGTTTCCTGTGTGAAGGTACTACGCACTATCCTGCCCAGTGTCACATTTATCCCAAGGTACAAGAAATTACCAAGCGACAGAAAGAAGCCCTCAGGGAAAGTTTAGAAGAACTTCGTAATGAAGGAAGTTGTTGAAGACCCTGATGGAGAAGGCCTAAACAGATTTTATGCTCATGCCTGCTATTCATGTGGAGAAGAAGGACATTTTTCACAGCATTGTACGAAGGAGAGCCAAGAATATCTGAGAGACTTCCCCACAGAAGAAGTGGAGTTTGATCCACGGGAAATAGAAGGATTTATCGGAACGAAGAAGTATAGGAAGAGAAAGAGAATGAATCTCCAGAACGACCCAGATTCTGCCAAGAAGGATAAGAGCCATATTGCTTGTTTTGAGTGCAAGAACACATGACATTATGCGAGTGACTGTCCAGAAAAGAAGCCAAGAACTCAAGGGGCATGCATAATCAGCAAGAAGCCATGTGACATGTCGGAAGTTATTTGTTTTCGTTGCAAGGAAGCAGGACATTATGCTACCAAATGTCCCAACAAGATGAAAGCTGGAGCTGAGTAGTTGGAATTTTGATATTGGTAGTAAGTGTAGTAGGAAGCAAATTTATTTTCATGAGTACAATGAGCTGAATTATGTAATGGATGTCTCAGAGATTGTAATGAATTCATGAATTAATAAAGTTAAAGTGTCCTAATTTCATATGTTGAATTGTATGAGTTTTTACGCTATGAACATAGATCTAGACCAGTTTCGAGGATATGAGAAATATGGTCCATGGAAGAATTTGTGCATTTCAAGAGTGGTAGTACCCTGTGAGGGCACTTGACCCATGGAAAGGATAATGACATTACACGGAGTGGAGTCTGGACAAAATGACTTGGAGTTTTGTTTTTTATATGAAGGAAGGAAGTACTGATGGAATTGTAGTAGGTGTGATGTTGGAATATGGAACAATTGTAACTCCCAGGATGAGTTAAAGCTATGCAGGTGTTGAAGTGGGTCCATAACCCACAGGCCCAGGAATTAATAAAGATCAAGTACTCCCTGGATGAAGAAATCTTGGAAGAAGATGTTATTTGATCAGCAGACGTTTCTTAGGAGAATACGAAAACCCGAGTGTTGGGAAGAAATGACTGATGCTTGGTTCAGCTTGCAGAACCCATGGATTTACTCGAACCCAGTTCGAGGACAAGAGAAATTCTGCAATGCTTGTGAGACTGCCTGAGTGTTAGAAATGCGAGATTCGCTAAACCTTATACAGGGTAATGATTTGGGTGCAGAATGGATTGATCACCATACCAACTTACTCTTATCATTTGCTCCTGCTAGTTGGGATGGTAAATCTGGAGTGACTTAACAATAGTAGAGAGACGACGATGTCAAAAATTTGTTTAAACCCTAGAATGAATAGGACGATGGAACCCTGTACAGGAAACCGTTGCCAATCGTAGGTTATATGGTTAGATTTAGCCCAGACCCATTTTCTGTAGGAGAAACCGTAATTTTTTGTCGACCACCATGAGATTTACGATAGCTCTTTAGTATTGGCGACGTACCTATTAGCTAAGAAGATCCAGCCTCGGAAGGACCTTACCATGATGAAAGGACACAAGAATTTGAGGAAAAGGTTATGCCCCTACAGGAAGAGCCTCAATATAGGAGTTACTCCGAAGATATGAGAAGACCGACACCGTCAACTCTAAGGACGGAGTACACGAGTGTTGATGGAACCGTAACCATGCTTCTAAGTGTGGTAGTACCCCAGAACGTTGTGACGATCAATGGAATTTTCAAGAAGACCCCCCAAACCTAACCTTCTTTCTAGCCTCTCCGAATCTCGAAGACGAGATTCATTTTAAGTGTGGTAGTTTGTAACATCCCAAAATTCTAAATTTTGGAATGTTATATTAAATAAATATTTATGATTGTTTGTTTGATTGTTGTGTGATTGATTGTGTGAAACTGAGTGGAATTTGAAACTTTTTGAAAGTTGAATGAGAGGGAATGAAATGACTTTCCCAAACTTTCAACCTACATTTTGATCTCAATGAATTCAAATTTAATTCAAACACAAAACCCTAGAGTGAAGATGAGATGTCTTCTTCCATTTGAAATGAAAAGGGTTTTTGAAAAGATTTGAATTCCATCTGAAAATATTTCAAATTCAAAAACTTTATGCAAATCAAGGATTTCATGAGAGAAGATAAAATGACTTCTTCAAATTATATGAAATATGAGTTGGAAGTTTAAAAGAATCAAATTGAAAGCCCCTTTGAAGTTATTTTGAAACCCACTTTCAATTTGAACTTATTTGAATTTTCTAATTTCAAAACCTCTGGAAATATTCAAAAAGAGAGAAGCAATATGACACTTCAAATATTCAGAGGCATTTGAAATATTTTGGCCAAGGGAAAACAGAAAAGATTTGGAAGTGGTTTGAAATTCAAATTTAAAACCATTTAGGAGTTATTTTGCTTTTATTCAAGTTATTTTTCTCCTAAAAATAAATAAATGGAAATAAGTGTAAAATGATTCCCTTCAATCTAAAATTTGGAGAAAATAAATTTGAAATCATTTTGGTATTTAAAAAATGATTTTTTAGGTTTTATTGCAACAGCAGCACTGTTTGACTTTTGTGAATATTTGTGTATTTTATTTATCTCTGAAAATATGTTCATGTTTTATGATTTCTTTTTCTGAACATTTTGATATATTATGTGTCTATTTATAACTAATATTTGTTAACTTTTGTATTAGTTTTATTCTCTCTTTATTTAAACAAAAAAATGGCAGTAGCCAACGGACTGAAGCCCACCTCACCTCTCTCTCTCTTCCCTCAGCTAGACGACCCAGCTGGCCCAGCCGCAATCGCCCGCACCCGCGCCCTCTCCCCGCTGTCGCTGACCACCGGGCCCATCTGTCATCCCCCTCCTCTATCTCTTTCGTGTTCTTCACGGATACGGTATCCCGATCCAAATCCTCTCGATTCGATATACGTTTTGCCCCTCCCGCACAACAAGCGCCCTATATATATTCACCTCCCTTGTCTCATCCAATTTTTGCAAAAAAATCGGGAGTTCCCGTGCCTATTTCACCCTATTCCTATCTCGCTGGAGTTCGTTGCCCGGAGCATCTCTGTCCGACGCTGTTGGTTGCCACCTGAGGGCACCGGCGCTTCCTTTTCACTCCATATCATTCGCCTTGATCTCCTACCCGCCCTTCAATTTTTCTTCTCACCTAGGGGCGCACTAGAACGACTTCACCAAGCTCGATCAGGAGCTTCTCGCCGCCAATAGAACCCCAGCCGCACGTGGCCATGGCCACAGGCCGTCCCGGATGGCGCTTTGGCCACCGGAGGGATCGCCGCGACGTGCTGCACCCTCCGTGATCTCCATCAACCCCAAGGACCACCAGAGTAACCTCTCCGACGCCCATCAGATCTCACCGGAGCCGCCCGCCACTCCAACCGCTGTCCACCATCCGCAGACGACGTCCCTGACGTCATGAATACCACCCGCGTGACCGCCTCATCATGCCGGATCCCGATGTGCTCTTCCCCGACACCGGAGACGACCAGAATCACCGCCCACATCGACCAGAGGCCAACGCCGCCGTCGTCCCCGAGCCCGGCTGCCTCCGTTTTCTTTTCTGGTGAGCACCCTCTCCTGGAGTCGTCCGATCTGTTTCCAACGGCTTAGATTAGATGCAAACGAATAGGTAGATTTTTATTTATTAGATCGGTTTTGCTTCGGTTTATTTACGGTTCAGATCAAATCGGTTTAGCCGGCAGGGTTTTCTTTTACTAGCACATGCGGTTTTGTTAAGTTTCGGCCGAGCGCAGTTTAGTTACCGAACGCCCACCCCGAAGCCCAATGGCAGTAGGACACGTAGCTAGTGCTCGATTGTTTTTTTTTTCGTTTCTGTTTTAAAAACAGAAATAGTTTCAATCTTAGATCACTTGTATCTTTTAGCCTACTTAATGTTTTTGAGTGATTCCAATTGCACTGTGTGACAAATTTTGTGAAGTTTCTGTTAGTGACTTGAATTTTGTATTTGAGTAGTTTAAATTTGAATTATTTCAAATATGCTTCAAACACTGTTTTGGCTCTAGTTAGAGTTCTAGAACATATTTTTGATTGATTCTTTTTGCTCCTGGTCACTTATGGTTTTTTCTAGCAGTAGGTTTGATTTGGGAAAATTTAGAAAATTTTAAATTAGGGTTTTAGGCAAAACAGTATTGTTTTAGTTCTAGTTTTGTTTTAGTCTTTTCTTTATAGTTTTAATTATTTTTATATTATTTCTTTTTGTCACTTTTGACAAATTTAGTTTTGTTTCTGTTATTTAACAGTATACAATTTTATTATTATTATTTTAAAGATGTATTTTCTTTAGTTTTGTATGAAAATTTGTATAGGTCATAGTTAGAGTTTTATAAAAGCTTTTTATTTGTTCTTTTTTCTACTAAAAATTATGAAAAATACTTTGTGTTAACTTGGTTGTTTTTACATTATTTTCTGTTTATTAATTAGTTTGTATTTTTCTTTGTTGTTAGGTTTTACTTTTGTTAGTTAAGTCAAAAACTTTACTTAGTAGGTCTTTATAGTTTTTCTATTAGTTTTCTTTGAAGTGTGTCATTGCATTGTATTGGGTTTCTTATTGATTTCTTGGTTTCATTTTATGATTGCTATATTGATTGCTAAGTGTTGCTTGCTAGAATGTTTGCTTATATGAATGCTATGTTTGTTAATATAGATTTTCAACGGAGTGACGATTAGTTCTACCAAGTCATTATTTTGAGAGCGTTGTTATCTTCATCAAGTAATACCAGGCAAGTTCACTTTGACCATGTTATTCATACCTATGTTTTATTTGCATCTATTGTCACCATTCATAATCCATTCATAATCCCTCTAGTAGTGTTATTGACTTCTTGTAGATGAGTAGAATGCATGAGGTGGGAACCCATCTCCATGTTATCAAGCCCGGGACGTTGTATAGTTTTAATGCTATGCTATAGTAGACGGGGTTTGGTATGAGTGCTCGGGAGTGATGTGAGAATGGAGGACTCTACGTCAATGACGACAACTTCATGATGGCATTTGCAAGGACTTCATCTTCAAGGCCTCAAGACTGGCCTCAAGACTTCAAGACTCGAGACGAGAATTCAATATACCTCTGGGTGGAGAATGGTTAAGAAGGGTACATGGTGCGCCCTAGTACTCAGTGATTTCGGAGAAGCGCCGTGATATCATGCGGAAAGCTCCACCCAGGATCAAAGAGACGGAAGAATACTTCATGCCCGGAAGCTTACATGTGCAACCACAAGTCACTATGGGCTCTGGCTTGGTTGACCTTAGTTGTGACTCTGGCTGGGACAGTGCCAGCAGATGTAGAACTACGGTAGGATTGGATGGGCACTGGATAGTGGTCAGAGGAACTCTTCGGAAGACCATGTTTCGGTCGTCTTGTTCTCAAACATCATGAAGTGCGAGAACATAAAAAAGAGGGATCGAATCTTGCGGGTAAAGTGTACAAACCTCTGCAGAGGGTTAAAAACCTAATCGATTAGCCATGTCCCCGGTTACGGACAAATTGAGCCTCTGGACTTGGATCTATCTCGGAACTCTCAACACCGGACTGATAACTTAATTCTGGGCAACTTATGATGATTTGGGCTGTGAGACATCGGTTGGCGGAACCATGTCATGATAGAAAACTCTGTAGTACAGACTCCAGCTATTCCTTTGATGTAGGAAGAAGCAGTTGCTGCCCTCCCAAGGCCCCACCTAGGCGAAGAAGGTGTCGGCTAATGACCCACAAGTATATGGGATCAATCATAGTCCTTTCGATAAGTAAGAGTGTCGAACCCAACGAGGAGCAGAAGGAAATGACAAGTGGTTTTCAGCAAGGTAATTTCTGCAAGCACTGAAATAGTCGGTAACAGGTAGTTTGATAGCAAGATAATTTGTAACGAGCAAGTAACGGTAACAGTAAATAATATGCAGCAAGGTAGCCCAATCCTTTTGTGACAAAGGACAGGCCAAAACGGTCTCTTATGATAAGCAAAGCGTTCTTGAGGGTACACGGGAATTTCATCATATCACTTTCATCATGTTGGTTTGATTCGTGTTCGCTACTTTGATAATTTGGTATGTGGGTGGACCGGTGCTTAGGTGTTGTTCTTACTTGAACAAACCTCCTACTTATTATTAACCCCTCGCAAGCATCCGCATCTACGAGAAAAGTATTAAGATAAAATCTAACCATAGCATTAAACTTTTGGATCCAAATCGGTCCCTTACGAAGTAGCGCATAAACTAGGGTTTAAGCTTCTGTCACTCTAGCAACCTATCATCTAATAACTACTCCACAATGCATTCCCTTAGGCACAAATATGGTGAAGTGCCATGTAGTCGACGTTCACATGACACCACTAAGGGAATCACAACATACATATCATCAAAATATCGAACACATATCAAGTTCACATGATTACTTGCAACATGACTTCTCCCGTGACCTCAAGAACAAAATAAACTACTCACAAATGATAATCATGCTCAAGATCAGAGGGGTATTAAATAGCTTAATGGATTTGAACATATAATCTTCCACCAAATAAACCATATAGTAATCAACTACAAGATGTAATCAACACTACTAGTCACCCACAAGTACCAATCTAAGGTTCCGATACAAAGATTGAACACAAGAGATGAACTAGCGTTTGAGAGGAGATGGTGCTGTTGAAGATGTTGATGGAGATGGCCTCCCAAAGATGGGAGAGTTGTTGGTGATGACGATGGCGATGATTTCCCCCTCCGGGAGGAAAGTTCCCCTGGCGGAATCACTCCGCCGGAGGGCAAAAGTGCTCCTGCCCAAGTTCCGCCTCGACACGGCGGCGCTTCATCCCGAAAGTCCCCCTCTGATTTTTCTAGGTCAAAATGACCTATATACCAGAAGATGGGCACCGGTGGTGGGCCAAGGAGGACACAACCCACCAGGGCGCGCCTGGGGGGCTGGCGCGCCCAGGTGGGTTGTGCCCACCTGGTGGGCCTCCTCCGGTAGTTATTTGCTCCAATATTTTTTATATATTGCAAAATAATTCTCCGTAAATTTTCAGCTCATTTGGAGATGTGCAGAATAGGTAACTCTGACGTAGCTTTTTCAGGTCCAAAATTCCAGCTGTCGGTATTCTCCCTCTTTGTGTAAACCTTGCATATTACGAGAGAAAAGGCATTAGAATTACTCCAAAAAGCATTATTATGCATAAAAACATTATAAATAACAGTAGGAAAACATGATGCAAAATGGACGTATCATCGGCTGATACCAATGTCGCGGGCCCCGCTCTCGCGGTCGGTGCTTGTCCTCCTCCCGCATCTGAAGGCACGCTCGGCACCTCCCTTCGGGTAGGCTCAGATGTTTTCGCCCGGGAAGCATCTGGCTTGCCCGAGGTGGCAAGGGAGGTGATTGCACACCACTTGGTGGCGTGCTTCAGCGCGTGCCACGTCGGGCAAGGACAGTGGCGCCGGTCGGCGTTCTGGGAACCAGGGTACCCAGACTTGCCTGCCTGCGGCCCACGGCGTGGCTCCATCGACGGCCTAGTACGGCCCATCTACAAGACCGCCAAGGCAAGACCCTCGCGAAGGGCCAAGCCTCGCGAGGCAGACGACATCAAGACCTCCCAAGGGAGCGGCCTCCCCAGGCAGCCTCCCGAGGAGCGGAGATTTCTATGCAGGTACCCGGCCTCATGAGGCTACCATGACGCAAGCCATGACGACTGAGGCAGGCGGGTTCCAGCAGGCGCAGAGAAGGCAGTTTCCTCTTTGGTGCTAAGGAGGCAAGTATAGACATGGGTTCCCAAGGAATCTGGCAAAGGTTTCCATTCTGGTGCAACGAGACCAAGGCCACCGGCGCAGCAGGACCGATGTCATCGTCGAGCCCACCGCTGCATCACGACCAGAAGCTTTGCAGGCGAAGACCACCTTTCGTCAGGATAAGATGTACTACTTGTCCCCTTTCAAATTGGCCACTGTGGGATCCCTTCCCGCCTACGTTTTGGGGGAAGAGGACAGAGGCCACTATAGAGCAACCTCGCGAGGTTGTTCATCCCTTGTACTAGTTCATCCTCAGCCCCTCGTGAGGCCAATCCACCACAAAGCAGGAGTAGGGTCTTACACCGCAAGGTGGCCCGAACCTGGGTAAACTGCCGTGTGCATCGAGCTAGGCCATGGGGTGACGAGCTGGTTGGCTGGATAGGTTGAGTTCTTTGCACACGCCCCAGAGTTCGAACCTTTCTTGGGTCTGCGGAGCCCTGAATCCGACATTTGGCGCGCCAGGTAGGGGCGTGTCGAAGCCTCTCTTCCACCGTTCGCTCCGTTGCCATTCCGCCGTTCCTATGGCCAATGCTCGCCGTGTCCGTGCCGAGCACCAAGCCGTTCGTGTCGCTCAGACGGCGCTCGTGGGCAATGACGCTCCTCACCGCTCTGCCTCCCCGGTGGCTAACGCCGCCATCAACCCTGCTGCCCGCGAACAGCAGGATTCATCGCTGCCACCGTACGTGCGGCGCGACGGTCGTACCATGACTCCATCACCCACTCCAGCCACGGTGTCGTCTTCTCATGCTCGTCGCGGGCCGGCAAATGCGCAGGCTGTGCTGCTCATGGTGCGTGAGCTTCTGCGTTATCGTCCGGCCAACGACCTCTATGACGACTGGCTCGGCCGCATCGCCCAGCTCGTCAACGCCGCTGGTGAGGCACCAGCACCGTCCTGTTCGCCTCGTCTTCCGCCGTCCCTGGCGGGCGACGTGGCTCACGGTGCGCCTCCTCCTCCTCCTCTGCACGGCGTGGACCCCAAGCCCAAGCGTGAGGCACCCCAGCACGACCCGCCGCGCAGGGCGCCGGTGCGCGATGAAGAAAGCTGCCAGGTGGTGCAGCGGCCCCGAGGAGAAGCAAGCGCGCTTCTAGCGCCGCCGCATCAAGACCGCGTGCCCCCAGAGGCGGTGGCGCGCGGGCGCCAAGATCAGGCTCCCCCCATGCGACCGGCACCTATGAGTGTGGCAGGCTGCCGTGCTTTTACCCTGGAGCTGCGCCGTGTTGTCTGGCCCGGCAAGTTCAAGCCGGATCTGCCTCCACGCTACGACGGCACTCCTGACGCCGCTGAGTTCCTCCAGCTCTCCGAGCTGAGCATCGAGGCGGCGAACGGCAACTACAAGGTCATGGCGAACTGGTTCCCCATGGCCCTCAAGGATGGCGCGCGTTCTTGGCTCTTGAACCTCTCGGTGGGGTCGATCTCCCCCTGGGATGAGTTGCGTGAGTGCTTCATCGCCAACTTCCAGGGCACGCGCGACCGCGCTCCTGCAGTAGGCGACCTGCGACGCATAAAGCAGCAGCTGGGCGAAACCTTGCACAAGTACATACAGCGCTTCACGAACGTCCGCCTCAAGACCCCAAAGGTGTCGGACGAGGCCATCATTTCGGCGTTCTCTGAGGGCGTCCGGGATGTCAAGATGAAGGAGGAGCTCGCCATACACGAGGACTTGTGCTCGGCTCTGGAGATGTTCAACATGGCCGCCAGATGCGCAAGGGTAGAGGAAGGTCGCCTCTCCCTCCTGGAGCTTCCGGAGGTCGATCCTGAAGACAAGAAGGCCAAGGCTAAGCATGTAAAACACAAGGGCCCCACGGTGCTTGCGGCTGAACCTGAGATGAAGCGCGGCTGCGACCATGACGAATCCTCCAGGGGCAACCGCCCATTCTGCATCTTCCACAATGTCCATAGCCACAACACCAATGACTGCCAGGAGCTCAGGGCAATCTGCGACGGGCGCCTTGGTCGCCGTCCCGAGCGCAACGACCGCGGCTACGGCCGCGGAGGAGGCTGTGGTGGTGGCCGTTGGGACAACCGCGACCCCCGCCAGGGCTGGCGCGACCAACCCCGTGAGGACCACTGGCAAGACCAGCCTCGTGATGGCCCCTGGAGAGACCAGCCTCATGAGGACCGTCCTCAGGGCAAAGCCGGCTGAGGGAGTCCTGGATTAAGGGGTCCTCGGGTGTCCGGGTTATGTGACATGGGCCGGACTGATAGGCCGTGAAGATATAAGGTAGAAGGCCTTTCCCCGTGTCTGGATGGGACTCTCCTTTGCGTGGATGGCAAGATTAGCATCCGGACGTGTAATTTCCTTCCTCTATAAACCGACTCTGTACAACCCTAGCCCCCTCCGGTGTATATATAAACCGGAGGGTTTAGTCCGTAGAGGCTATCATAACTCCCATAGGCTAGACATCTAGGGTTTAGCCATTACGATCTCGAGGTAGATCAACTCTTGTAACCCCTATACTCATCAAATACAATCAAGTAGGACGTAGGGTTTTACCTCCATTAAGAGGGCCCGAACCTGGGTAAACATCGTGTTCCCTTTGTCCCTTGTTACCTTTGATCCTCAGACGCACAGTTTGGGACCCCCTACTCGAGATCGGCTGGTTTTGACACCGACATTGGTGCTTTCATTGAGAGTTCCTCTGTGTCATCGACGGAAGGATCGATGGCTCGCCTTGTCATCAATGACAACATCACCTCTAGAGGAGCCCTAGTTCCGGGACAGATCCTCCAACTCGGCGGTTTTACCATGGGCGCCTGCTCGGCCGTTAAGCCAAAGGCGGCCCCCCAAATCGCCAAACATCATCTTCGCATCGGCCTCGAGCACTCCGAAAAGATGGATCCGGCAGATGTCTCATCCTTGAATGAACTGCTAGATCGCATCGCCGCCCTGGGGGTCGCAACAGACTATGATCAGATTGGGCTTAAACCCGATCAGACGGAAATCAAGTCCCCGCCGATCACCCATCTGGTAGTGGTCGTGGAGGAACAAGCCGAGAATACTTCTCCCCCTAAGTTGATAACAAGTTATGTTCGGATTTCCGTGCCCTGCGAGCCGGATACCCATCTTTGGGAAGAGACCACAGGTCCTCCGAACATAGAGTCAGGCGTTGAGCCTGAAAGTCACCAGGACCCTTCTGATCCTGGACTAGTGACCTCAGAGATTCTTCAAACTCTGGATCCAATAGCGGGTCGGGGTTCGGATTTTAGCCCACCCACCACCACAAGCAATATTCCCCAAGCAATTCAGGTCCTCCAGACGTATGTGATCTAATGTATGTACGACAGCAACCTCAGGAAATGGTCCATCACTTCTGGGCCAGATTCCTCCTTGTTAAAAACAAGATTAAAGATTGCTGCGACAAGGACGCGGTTTCAGTTTTCTGCCGCAACTGTACGGACGAGGGAATCCTCAATGCCCTCAACCGCTGCCGCATACTGCACTTTGCAGTTTTGGCACATACAGTACAGAAGTACTGCGCAATGGAAAGCGCCTGGAAAGCCCAGACAGCCCAGTGGGAACCTCCCGCCTTTAAGCAGCCCACTGGACGGGAAAAAAGGATGCACCCTTATGGGGCACCCGATCATCATCTCATTGACAAGAAAATCAAACCCTTCACGGGACATAGAACTGTCCTTGACGAATTGCTCGGCAAGCCCTGTCAGATACACACGACGCCGAATACCGAACCAACACATATCCTTCGGGCATGTTGGGTACTCCGGCAGGTGGCTAAGAGCGGCGAGGCCATCCTCACCAACACCACCCCGGAGAAGCACTCCTCGGAGGATGACGACCTCAATGTCTTTACGGTCTTTGAGACCTTTTCTTTGAATAATCGGCGCAAAAGGGCGCTCCGCGACCTCGCCAAAGTCAACCAAGTAGCCGCATTAAATCCTTGGAACGATATGGCAATAACTTTTACCGCCGACGATGAACCAAGGGCCAGATCAGTCCGAGCACCTGCCGCCTTGGTCTTAAACCCAATTGTAGATGGCTTTCGACTCACCACGATGCTCATGGACGGCGGCAGCGGATTAAACCTCATCTACGAAGACACGCTCAATAAAATGCAAATGGACAAGAGTCGCATCGAGCAAAGCATCACCACCTTTCGAGGGATTATCCCCAGTCGTGAAGCACGATGTTCGGGGAAAATTAAACTTGATGTAGTATTCGGCACGCCGGAGAACTATAGGTCCGAAGAGTTGCTCTTCCACGTGGCACCTTTCAATAGCGGATATTACGCCTTGTTGGGGCGAGACGCCTTCACACGCTTCCAAGCCATACCCCATTACGGGTATATGAAGCTCAAAATGCCAGGGCCCAACGGAGTTATCACCATCACCAGTGATCCGGATATAGCGCTCCGCACCGAAAACAAAACGGCATCCTTGGCCCTTGGGGCACTATCTGAGGCCCTAGCGGCCGAGGAGCTAACCACTCTGCGTTCCACAGTGGACAAAGATGATGTAATCCTCGATAAGAGGCCCAAGTCCACTTCTTTCAAACCAGCAGCCGAAATAATAAAATTTCAAGTACACCCGACGGATCCCAACAAGACAGCCTCCATGGGAGCACAGCTGGATCCAACGATTGACGCTGCACTAAGAGCGTTTGTGCGCGAAAATTGGGATATCTTCTCCTGGCACCCTTCGGACATGCCCGGGATCCCACGCAGACTGGCCGAACATAGCCTCAATATTACAAAGGGGTTCAAACCAGTCAAGCAAACGTTGTGGCAATTTTCTGAACCCAAACGACAAGCTATGGGGGAGGAGCTAGCTAAGCTTCTTGAAGCAGGGTTCATCAGGTAGATCAAACACCCGGACTGGCTAGCAAACCTGGTCATGGTACCGAAGAAGGACAAATCCTAGCGCCTTTGCGTCGATTTCAAAGACCTCAATAAAGCCTGCCCTAAGGACCCCTTCCCGCTGCCCCGCATTGACCAAATCATTGACGTGACTGCAGGACACGATTCACTGTGTTTCCTCAATGCTTACTCCGGATACCATCAAATTAAGATGAAGGAGTTCGACCAGCCCGCAACGGCATTCATTACCCCGTATGGGCCTTTCTGCTTCAACACCATGCCGTTCGGACTCAAAAACGCTGGTGCCACTTACCAACGCATGATTCAAACATGTCTGAGAAACAAATTGGCAAGACAGTGGAGGCATACGTAGATGATGTAGTCATCAAGACTAAACATGTCGAATCATTGGTGGACGATCTACGCCTCACATTCGACAACCTCCGAACATATGACATATGGCTCAATCCAGAAAAATGTGTCTTCGGCGTTCCAGCCGGAAAACTACTCAGGTTCATTGTTTCCAATAGAGGAATCGAAGCAAACCCAGCCAAAATCCGAGCCCTGTCACAATTGGCAACCCCAACAGACCTAAAGCAGGTCCAAAAACTAGCTGGGTGTGTGGCAGCTTTGAGCCGCTTTATCTCCAGATTGGGAGAAAAGGCACTGCCACTTTATCGCCTACTCCGACGAACCAACCACTCCGAATGGACGAATGCGGCAACAACCGGATTAGAAGAAATAAAAACTTTGTTAGCAAGCAACCCAATCCTCGCCGCACCAAACATCGGTGAACCTATGTTGCTCTACATATCTGCAACTCACCAGGTGGTGAGCGCGGTGCTCGTCGTCGAACGAGAGGAAGAGGGACATAAATTCCCACTCCAAAAACCAGTATACTATGTATCGGCGGTCCTTACACCGTGCAAATCTCGATACCCACACTACCAAAAGATAGCGTATGCGGTCTTCATGGCATCCCGAAAGCTGCGGCACTACTTTCAAGAGTGTTCGATCACGGTGGCATCCGAAGTACCACTCAATGATATCATAAATAATCGGGACGCCATCGGCCGCATAGCCAAATGGGCCATCGAGCTCTTACCGTTTGAAATAACATACAAACCACGCCGAGCTATTAAATCTCAGGTGTTGGCCGATTTCGTCGCCGAATGGACGAAGGCCGAACTCCCTAAAGAATACAACACATACTCCCACTGGGTAATGTACTTTGACGGCTCCAAAATGTTAGCTGGGTTGGGAGCCGGTGTCATCTTAACTTCCCCTACTGGGGACACAGTCCGCTATGTATTACAAATAATGTACACGGACTCCAATAACGCAGTCGAATACGAGGCACTACTGCACGGTCTCCGGATAGCTGTTTCTACGGGCATTCAATGCCTAGAGGTGCGTGGGGATTCGAACCTCGAAATATCCCAAATAAATGGAGATTTCGATGCAAAAGATCCAAATATGACGGCATACCATGATGCCGTACTCAAAATATCAGCTCGGTTTGAGGGGCTCGAGTTTCATCACGTCGCTCGAGACAGTAATCAGGCAGCGGACATCCTTGCTTGAATGGGCGCTAAACGTGACCCTGTCCCACCTAACACCTTTGTGGAAAGGCTCTTCATGCCATCCGTGGTATGGCAGGACGAGAGCGGCAACACTAGTCCGGAGCCGATCATACCCTCAGATGCCGAACACAATTCTCATATCATCGGGGGCTCGGGCACCGAAATGACACCTTCCGCCCATGTAATCATGGCTGTCATTGCTCCATGGACCGAACCCTTCCTGGCCTACCTTAATAGGTGGGAGCTCCCTGAGGACCAGAATGAGGCCCGTCGCATAGTTCGACGCTCAAAAGCCTACAAGGTTCATGAAGGAGAACTCTACAAGAAAAGTACTACTGGAGTTCTTCAAAGATGTATCTCCGAAGAGGAGGGACGGCAGCTCTTGGCTGAAATACATGCAGGTCTCGGTGGCCATCATGCTGCCGCTCGGGCCCTCGTAAGTAAGGCCTTACGTACAGGTTTCTTTTGGCCTACGGCCCGAGTAGATGCACAGGCTCTTGTACAGCGCTATGTTGGATGCCAGCTTTTCGCCAATCAAAGTCACATGCCGCCCACCGCCTTAAAAACAATCCCCATTACTTGGCCTTTTGCGGTCTGGGGGCTGGATATGGTCGGACCCCTTAAAGGGGGAAGCCACAAGAAGAAATATTTGCTGGTTATGGTGGACAAATTCACTAAGTGGATAGAGGCCAAACCAGTAAAAATGGCTGAAGCTGGACCGGTGATCGACTTTATATCCGGCGTTGTACACCGTTATGGTGTCCCTCACAGTATCATTACTGACAATGGCTCTAACTTCACAGCCGATGAGGTGAAAACTTGGTGTGCTAACTTGGGCATCAAGCTCGATTACGCCTCCGTATATCACCCTCAAACAAACGGTCAGGTCGAACGGGCTAATGGCCTGATAATGAGCGGCATCAAACCCAGACTAGTGCGATCCCTACGGGAGTCAGATAAGCACTGGGTCGAGGAACTCGATTCCGTACTCTGGGGGCTGCGGACCACGCCCAATCGCATGACCGGATACACCCCCTTTTTTATGGTGTACGGCGCAGAGGCTGTTTTGCCCTGCGATATTATTCATGACTCACCTCGAGTGCGCATGTATGAAGAGAGAGAAGCCAAGCTCGATCGGCAGGACGACCTAGACGGCCTGGAGGAGGAGCGCGATGTTGCAAAAGCCCATTCCGCATTCTATCAGCAGCAGGCTCGGAGGTACCAAAGCAGAGAAGTGCGGGCCAAGACTTATAATCTCGGCGAACTCGTTTTACGCCTCCCAGAGAAGAAGAAGGACAAGCTCAAACCAAAATGGGAGGGTCCCTACATTATTGATGAAGTTCTCACAGGAGGAGCCTATCGCCTTCGTAATGCATCGGATCATCGCCTAGAGCTGAATCCATGGAACGCTGCTCGGCTCCGAAGATTCTACACATGAGTTCGGTCATACTTTTTTCGTTCCTTTTTTTCTCCTCTTCATTTTGTTTTCGTTTCCTCGTTTTTATACGATTCCTAGGATGTGTTCGGATAATCCGAACACTTGGGGGGTAAAACATCCTAAAATGTATACACCCCACCATGACTGGGGGCTTCTTGCACCGAAGCTTATTATTATTCCGAGCCTGGAGCTCACAATCCATATGTTGTTTGATCAGATACACTTTCTTTTTGCCATTATATGCACCTCTATGACTTAAGTTTTTGCCAAGCTGGGTTGCCTTGCTCCTGTGTTTATGCCCTACGTTCCCGATTGTTCGGCTAGGGCGTAAAGGGAGCACCTCTGCGATTGTTACAACCGGGTCACCGGACATGTACCTCAGACGGGTGAAGCCGAAAGCTAGCGTTCTTAAGAGAATAGACGGTCGGCAATCAAACGACAGATTGTTACATTCCTGTAACCACTCCAAATACTGTGGGATAGTTTTTCCGTATAACGGACCAAAGCCCCGGCACGCATAATTACTGCCTACCAACCCAAGGAAAGGAACCCTTAACAGAACTATTTTCCTTGGAAGATGTTTCTTACATATGTAATATAACATACATCCTGAACTACAATTTTTTGTCTGTTCGAGCACAATGACTGGGTTGCCTGGTTTCCGGACATAGTGAATGTTTCTTTTCATTCCCAATAGTATCCGGAAACACTCCACCATTTTGGTCCGGAGGTTAAAGCCGAAAGCCTGTGATGACAATACTTTTCACATGTTCGGATAAAGGCACAGGTTGATCATAACGTACTCTAATACATTGCATCAAATACCTATTCCTTATCTATTCCATCTATAAGACTGTCTGACCTACAGTCTTCCTGCGAATACTTCGTAGCTATCATTACTTGGTCATACACCAAACTCACTGGAATCTCTTTCCCATCTGGTCCCTGTGGTCCCACTCGGGCCATATGATTCGGATCTAGCTTGGTGAAGCGTGTTTTCACCATGGCCCAGGCTTCTCGTGCGCCTTCACGGCAGGTGGATGTCTTCCATAGCTCAAACTGGCGCCGGGCACCTTTGAACAGGTTTGCCAAGCCCTCCATACTCTCTGGAGGGGTATCGGATGGCCATAAAGCCTTCACCATACTCTTCATGGCCTTCCGGGCTCGAGCATGTACCGCAGACAGCTCCTTTAGCACGTCGCCTTGAAATCCGGATACTTCCTCTTCCGGCCTACCAATTAATAGACCTGCAGCAACAGATTCATGATATTCTGAATTATGGATTAAACATGAGCACCTAGGGAGGTTCTGAATAAAAGAGGAACACATACCGAATATGCCGCCCTTCAGTTTTTTGTTTTCTCTCTGAGCGGCCGATAACTGAGCCTTCAAGCTCTCTATCTCTTCGGATTGTTTGTCCTTTTTCTCCTTGAGATTTTTCTCCCTGGACGCACTCGTTGCGATCTTTTTCATCTCCGCCAGTTCGGCGGTAACAGCATTCAGTTGCATTTGGTTTGTTTTCAGCTCCTGGGCTAGTGCAGTGTTCTTTTCTTTAAGGACCTGCAGGGTATATCGATCCTTAAATCGGTTGCCTCACCGCTTCAAGTCTCGGGGGCTACTATCATATGACTATCCAAAATTGCATAAACGCTTACCTGTATGTCCTTTGAGAACAACTGAGTGACTCCGGCAAGTCCGTCTCGAGCGGCTCGGATATATGCATCCACCGTGCTAAGTGTGGTAAACTCTTGCTCGGAAAAAGCCGGGGCACGCATGGCTTCCTTTAATCGACGGTGATTCATCACGCTCTCCACTTCGGAATTGATGACAGATACGTTGTCCGAATCCTCATGAGGATTCGGATCTGGCATTGCCTCGGTTCTCGTCCTAGTTGGCGAGTTCGGCACCGGATTGGCGGACATTCGGCTAGCAGGGCGTTTTCCCACCGTCTGCCGCGTGTTTCTCCTGACATCAAAGATAAGAAGGAGACTTTAAATAATCCGGACTCATGCCTAGGCATGTATTAAGCGGACATACCTCTTGGAAGACTGTGGGGTTTCTGCAGCACTCCCGGTCCCCTTTTGTTTTGAACGGCTGCCTGCGTAGGGGCCGCCCTCGAGGAGGTACGGTCTGCCGAATGTCGATCCTATTAAAAGTCCGGAACGGTATAATAAGAAAAAGTGTAGATAAGGGTTTCCTTTCAAAGAGCCCTCCGAATACTTATGATGCAGAAGGGATAGAGGCGGGGGTAGTCGGCGGTGATAGCCACTCCTAAGCCGTCAAGGCTCGCTTGATTGAATACCCCATCATCGAACTCTATGTATATGTCCGGATCCTCGTGAAAGCCAGGGTCTCCATCGCGGCTATGATCCTCTGGCTATGGATCGGGACAGTGGACGTCCTCGATCATCTTCCTCCATGACTGTTTTTGGTAACAAAGGGCAAAATTGATTAGTGTCCGTGACAGCAATAAGGCAGCGCAGACAATCAAAATCTTACCCATTCTACAGGGTTGTACATGGAATAGCCATCCCGGCAGTTTAAGCGGAGGAAGTCTTCTTTCTCACCCTTATACAGATCGGCCAGGATTGTGGCCAGTTCGGCAGGGGTATCCAGACCCTTCCGTCTATAACGGGAAGCGTCATCTTCTCTATTATAACACCATAAGGGGGTTACTCTGGATTGGAGAGGCTGGACGCACCTCTTTATTGCAATAGCCATGACCTCGACTATCGAGAGCTCGGTATGGGCTAGTAACCTGATCTTGTTAACCAACCTTTTTATTTCCACACTGTCTTCCTCCTTGGGACTTCGGGGATGCCAGTTGAGACGCTTCTTTAAAGAAGCACTGGAAAATTCAGGAAGGCCGCGCCGAACTGGGTCCGGCAGTGGGACGTCATCCATATAAAACCATTCCGAAGACCACTGTGGGTATACCTCCTTGGGAGTTCCTATGAGGTATCCAGATCTGGCTATACGCCATACTTCGGCACCGCCCACTTCAAAAATAGAGCCTCCCCGATGGCGGGGAATAAGGCAAAAGAACTTCCTCCATAGTTCAAAATGGGCCTCGATGCCTAAGAACAGTTTGCAGAGGGCAACAAAACCTGAGATGTGCAGAATCGAACCTGGGGTAAGGTTGTGCAGTTGGATGCCGTAAAATTCCAATAGGCCCCTGAGAAAGGGATGGATTGGAAATCCTAGGCCCCGCAGCAGAAAGGGGATGAAGCACACCCTCTCCTCCTTATTGGGGTTGGGGAAATTCTCAGCCATCACATCATTGCCAATTAAGGCCAATCCCGCTCGAACGGGGACTAGATCCGCAAGGGGAAGGTAGCCCTGCGTCTGGAGTCGACTCAGCTGAAGATGAGGCACGGAACAACTCTGCCAATCACCCTCTTGAGGGCCATGAGGGCGCGAAGATGAGCCTGGAGCACTGGCCATGTTGGAAAGCTTTGTTCGCAGCTAATCTTGACGGTCTTTCTTTTGCGCGATATGAGATGGCATTTGGGGATCTAGCTCTCCTTATATAGATGCCGTCCGAGCGTGGTGAGGGGCTTATTTGCAAAAAATCACAGACCATTGTATTCACCCGGCGCGCGGAAATCGAAGCGACCACAGAAAAGAATCATAAAGGCAGCACATCGAGGTCAGAGCCGGACTGTCGTCAATCTGAAGTACAAATGAAGAACCCGCCTTGCAAAGCCGAAGACATAAGCCGGATACTACGTCGTCATTGAAGGCAAGTTCGGGGGCTACTGAGGGAGTCCTGGATTAAGGGGTCCTCAGGCATCCGGGTTATGTGACATGGGCCGGACTGATGGGCCGTGAAGATATAAGGTAGAAGGCCTTTCCCCGTGTCTGGATGGGACTCTCCTTTGCGTGGATGGCAAGATTAGTGTCAGGACGTGTAATTTCCTTCCTCTGTACAACCCTAGCCCCCTCCGGTGTCTATATAAACCGGAGGGTTTAGTCCGTAGAGGCTATCATAACTCCCATAGGCTAGACATCTAGGGTTTAGCCATTACGATCTCGAGGTAGATCAACTCTTGTAACCCCTATACTCATCAAATACAATCAAGCAGGACGTAGGGTTTTACCTCCATTAAGAGGGCCCGAACTTGGGTAAACATCGTGTTCCCTTTGATCCTCAGACGCACAGTTCGGGACCCTCTACCCGAGATCGGCCGGTTTTGACACCGACACCGGCCTCCCTCCGATGTTGCCACCGCCAAGGAAGAACAACGACAACCGCCAAGATGATGGGGCTGGGGGCTTCCAAGAGCCTCGTGCGATCGCATGCATCCTGGGTGGCGCTCAGGCTCCCGCCTCTTATCGCATCTTCAAGCAGTTCGCTCGTGAGGTGAACGCGGCCCTTCCCAAGCTTGAGGCATCGCATCCCCTCAGATGGTCCAAGCATGCCATCACCTTAGACTCCATGGACTAGCTCAAGTGCTCAGCTGCCGCTGGCGCGCTCCCGATGCTCTGCATGCCCACCATCAGCAACGTCCTCGTCACCAAAACCCTCATCAACGGTGGCGCGGGGCTCAATGTTCTTTCTGTTGAGACATTTAAGACGCTCCAAGTGCCCTACGACCAGCTTCTGCCCACCAAGCCTTTCTCAGGGGTGACCGATGGCTCCACCGTCCCCATAGGGCAGATCTGCCTCCCTGTCACCTTCGGCAAGCGCGACAACTACCACACCGAGCTCATCAACTTCGACGTTGGCCACGTCCGCCTCCCGTACAATGCCATCCTCGGGTATCCGGCCCTTGCCAAGTTCATGGCAGCAACTCACCACAGCTACAACGTCCTCAAGATGCCAGGAAGTGGCGGCATCATCACGGTAGCCTGTGACGAAAAGGATGCGGTGTGCTCCCTCGAGCGCGCCTACCAGGCTGCGGCGGTCGAGAACTCTGATGACGAGGGTGCCGTCCTGCCTCCTGAGGCCGTCCCCAAGAAGAAGAAGCAGCTCCTCCCCAGGGGCCGGCAGGAGGCTGAGGCGCCTGCCGATCGTACCTCAGGCCCCGCACCTACTGTTGGGGCGCCTTCCCCTCTCACATAGGAAGGCGCGCCCGGCGCCCCTCTCAGGACAGGCTCGGGGGCTATCATCTGGAGGGCCCCTGACCTGACCAACGTCACGAGGGAGGCCTCCGAGCACCACGTGGGGGCGTGCTTCGACGCGCGCCTCCGTGAGCAAGGCACAAGGCGTGAGGCGCCAGGCACTCAGGAGTTCATCACCAAGGTGATAGAGGAGCTTCAGGAGGCGCGAGCCATGCGTGGCGAGCATCGCCCCGCACCATCCAGTGCAGCTGCCGCCCATGACATGGGTGGCGAGCTGCGCATCTGCGTCAACATCCCAGGCCTCAACAGGGCTGCTTCTCAGGAGCTCTTCTGGCCGTCCCATGTCGGCCGGAGTGGGGGCTACCCCTGCAGCTATGTCTGCATGCCGTTCGGCCTGCTGAACGCGGCCGCCTCGTACCAACGCCTCATGCAGGGAGTCTTGGCGGCCCATGAGGCAAGGCACCAGGCGGTCCTGGCAGAGGAGGTGCCGGACCCTCGAGAGCTCCCCGGACCTCCAGAGCCTCCCGGGCCTCAGGAGCCGCCCGGCTCATGAGGAGCGATCTCTGCTGCGCGCGTCTTCAGCTACTCCAACGCTTCTACAACGATCGTGCCAGGTGACTTTTTGGTTTGTTCAGTTGAGGGCGCCCCTCGGGCTGCATTATCCTCAAGCTGTCAAGGCCTACCCTGCAGCCTGTATCATTTTGATTCATGTACTCTGGACCAGTTCTGCATGCTCGAGTATTGTGGTTGTTAACATTACGCCTGTCGATCCGTCATCTATGGTATTGCCTTTCGTGACCCCCGCGCGTTGCTGACCCGCCTCTTGCTCGTCCCGCGAGGGGGGCTATTGGCACGGTGCCTGTGCTCGGGTCCGTCCCTACAGCGCTGACAAACCTAAGCGACCGACCTCTGGCTCGCGGCCGGCCTCGCGCACGTCACCTCACCAGGTCCTTAGTGCCTTCGTCTTCTCGCGGAAAGATCATGAGCAGGATAGCAAGCGTGACTGCCCTTTGTGTCTTGTGGCTGACTCGCAGGAACCTCCGGAGGCAGGATCATGAGCGGCTTCGCCAACACCTCGCCACCACGGGAGGATGCCATGCTGCACGCCGTGGGGCGCAACCCCTCCTAGGTACCCCCTCGGAGCCAGCCACTCTTTTCTCGCGCAAGTCGCTTACACGTAAAAGGGAGGGGGGCCTTGAGCATCGCGCCTCAGGGGCTCCTACCGGCCCTCGGGCCCTCACCCCCTATACTTGACCACGGCATCGCGACCTGGCATACCAGCGGCGGCCGAGCCTCGCTCGAGAGCCGGGTCCCAAGGACGTAGAGCACCCTGACAAGCGGGAGAGATGGAGTTGGTAGGAGCCCTCGGGGGGAGGGGGCGCCATTAGGAGAAGGGCGCAGCCTAACGTCGCACAAGAAGCTCGCCCTCGCGACAAGGAAACCACCGCAGGCTCGCCAAGATAAGTTGCTTTGCACACTCGGGCGCAAACCCCATAAATCGGCGTTTTATTTCTCGCGATTTCGCTCGGGCAAGGAAACTCCCCTTTCAGTCCCTCGAGAGCCGCTTGTGCGCCAAAGGGGACCTCCTAAGCATCGCGCCTCAGGGGCTCTTACCGGACCTCGGGCCGCTCACCTCCTGGCCTTGACCACGGCATCGCGACCTGGCATACCAGCGATGACTGAAGCTTGCCTGGGGACTGGGTCCTGTTGGCGTAGAGCACTAAGCTACCGCAAGAATAAAAGGGGGGAACCATGCCCAAGTGAGAGACGCAAACACAA
The DNA here is from genome assembly GCA_011799875.1 of Thinopyrum elongatum. NCBI lineage: Eukaryota > Viridiplantae > Streptophyta > Magnoliopsida > Poales > Poaceae > Thinopyrum > Thinopyrum elongatum. The sequence continues at coordinate 351,124,490 of CM022297.1, read as the reverse complement.
TATAAGTTGGGGACGCTGATATTAAGGCAAGAGTGTCACAGTCTTTACACACCCCCGTGGGGCCCTTCATGATTTTTGCGCCGGAAAGAAACAAAAGGAAAAGACCTCCTGAGAGTCGCGACCCAGGCGGCGTCGCCCATTCCTCCCTCAAGCCCGAGCGCGGCGGCTCGTAGCAGTCATCGTCGCTTGAACTTTGTCCGGAGGCGGTGTCGCTGCTGCTGGAGGAGCCGCGGACAAGGCCAAGGGCAAGTTCACTGCGAGGGGCCTCGCCGCCTTGCTGGCCTGCAAGGGGGTCGCCGTCTCGGTTTCCACCCCTGGGGCAGCACTCTAGACGGCGACCGTCCTCTCCGAAGACCTTGAAGAAGAGCGTCGATGCCCCGTCGTACTCGAAGTGGATGGCGTGCCTCCCCTCCGAGTTGCAGGCGCGGGTGATCGCGCCCCATCCCTGGGTCATGAGGACGTCACTGGAGTAGACGGCCTCGACCTCCGCCTCTGAAGCTTGGCTGCAGCAGCCATCATGCTACAACCACAACTCAACCGGCCCCTTTGGCGGGATCTCCCCCACCAGGGACCGCGGAAGCCAGATCCACGTGCACGGTGGTATCGCTGCCCACACCATGAACTCACGGGCTGTGCCGCCAGCATGGGCCTGCGGGCAAGGTGGTCGCACGGTCTCTACTTGTCCTCCTCCCCGGCTTCGTCCTCCATGACCCCCGCGGCCGCTCTCGCGAGCGGGACCTTGCGCATGGATGTCCGCACCAATGGGGAAACCCGGCGGGGCGTGTTCGTGCCAAGGTTGCGTGGCCATAGGCGCTGCGGTGATCTCACGAGGGCAACCGCCCCTTTTCTTCGGTAGGAGCAACTCCGGTTCTACCAGAGGGGTTTTTCCCTTCTCGGTGACCGAGAACCTCCTCACTAGCGCCATGGATGCTCTGGCGAAATGGCGGCATAGCGAAGAAGAAGAAGGAGCGAGCAGCAAGAAGATGAAGATGGGCTGGGGGCTCTGCCCCCCTTCCCCATTTATAGGAGAGGAAGGCTAATCGACGGCCTCCCACGCTCCAAGTAATGATGACACCGCTGCATGCACCAGGCAGTTGTCAAGTCGGATAGTTGCTGAGGCGACGTGGGGAAGCGGAGATGCCCATGTCCCGTCAAGCGCCACGCGTCAGCCTGGCCCGTAGGCGATTGGGGCCCACAGCGCTTCGCCCTTGCTCTTTGGCTTCACCTCGAAGCCAAGTCCGAGCGCGCCTTGGGCCCGGGGGCTACTGTCGGTGTTCTGGGAACCAGGGTACCCAGACTTGCCTACCTGCGGCCCACAGCGTGGCTCCATCAACGGCCTGGTACGGCCCATCTACAAGACCGCCAAGAGAAGACCCTCGCGAAGGGCCAAGCCTTGCGAGGCGGATGACATCAAGACCTCCCGAGGGAGCGGCCTCCCCAGGCGGTCTCCAGAGGAGCGGAGATTTCTATTCAAGTACCCGGCCTCATGAGGCTACCATGACGCAAGCCATGACGACCTAGGCAGGCGGGTGCCAGCAGGCGCAGAGAAGGCAGTTTCCTCTTTGGTGCTAAGGAGGCAAGGACAGACATGGGTTCCCAAGGAATCTGGCACAGGTTTCCATTCCGATGCAACGAGACCAAGTCCACCGGCGTGGCAGGACGGATGTCATCGCCGAGCCCACTGCTGTGTCATGACCAGAAGCTTTGCAGGCGAAGACCACCTTTCGTCAGGATAAGATGTACTACTTGTCCCCTTTCAAATTGGCCACTGTGGGATCCCTTCCCGCCTATGTTTTGGGGGAAGAGGACTGAGGCCACTATAAATATAGGTTAGCCACCACCGTAGAAGGGATCCGATCCCTGGTCGACTCATTCCCTCACCGAGCAACCTCACGAGGTTGGTCATCCCTTGTACTAGTTCATCCTCAGCCCCTCATGAGGCCAATCCACCACAAAGCAGGAGTAGGGTCTTACACCGCAAGGTGGCCCAAACCTGGGTAAACTGTCGTGTTCATCTTGTTCGTGTGCATCGAGCTAGGCCGTGGGGCGACGAGCTGGTTGGCTGGATAGGTTGAGTTCTTTGCACACGCCCCAGAGTTCAAACCTTTCTTGGGTCTGTGGAACCCTGAATCCGATAGCGCCAGCCGCCAGGACGACGAGAGTTCATCGCTCAAGCAATTAGCAAGCTGCGAGAAGGGGGAGCCGTTCGTGGGGTACGCCACCCCAAGTGGCCCGCTGGCTCAATCATCGTCCCTGCGAAGGGCGGTAAGGAGCGTATGTGCGCTAACATCGAGAGCCTCAACATGGCCTGCCTCCTGGACCTCTCTTAGCCGTCGAGCATCGGTCAGAGCGTGGACCTCACCCCCAGCTACGCCCGCATGCCCTTCGGTCTGAGGAATGCTAGCGCCACCTTCCAAAGGCTGACACGGACTGCAATGGAGCCTCGCGAGCCTTCAGCCACTCGCGAGCCCCCAAGGCCTAGGGATCCCATCGTCCCCTAATAGGCGAACCCCCGCGGCACACTTCGTCAAGCAGCCCGACGCTCCTACAGCAACATGTCGCCAGGTGATTTTTGGTTTGCTCAAATTGAGGGCGCCCCACAGGCTGCACCATCCTCAAGCTGGCCAGTGTCCGTCCCGACAGCAGCATCACTTTTTGGTCGTGTAATGGGTCTTGGTAGTGCTGCGATGAATCCATGTTGCTTTCAAAATTGAATATTTGGTGCAATACTGCTTCGAGGGCGCCGCACATCAGCGACTCTTCTCCTGACCGTTCCAGGAACGAGGGATGGGCACGGTGCTTGTGCTCGAATCCATCCCTGCAGCGTCGCCAAACCCAAGTGACCAAGCTCTGCCCCGCGGGCCGGCTCCCCTGCACGTCACCTCACCAAGGTCCTTGGTGCTTTCCCCCCTCGTGCAACGATCAGGAGATGGTTGACGAGCGCGCGTCGCCCCCTTTTCCTTTCCGCTGGACTAATCAACATGCAGGAACCTCCAGAGTTGGATGCTCGAGAGCCCGTTAGGCGGCGTCCCGCGTGGTGACCGGGCCGCGGATTGCATGAAAACCCACCCACATGGTGGAGCCCTCGCAGACCTGCCCATGGCTCCAGGCCTAATGCAGCCCAGCTGCAAACAGAGAACAGGGTTCCTGCGCCTAACGCCTGGAATGTCCAATAACTCCACAGGTTCTGCCGTGACCGCCATGCGCATGAACGAAACATGGTTGTACACGCCCGGAGACTCTCAACAGAGCTCCCGCCCATGCCCCAGTGGAAGCCCAATGCTCCGCGCTGGCGGAACGATCGAACCGCGATCATGCCCACGCCCAAGTGGAAGCCCCATGCCCCGTGCTGGCGGGATAATCAAGTGAGGGCGCCCCACAGGCCACACCAACCTCAGACAGACCAGTGCCGGACACGGCGGCCGCTTATCTTTTCACACGGCGCGTGCTCGCGACCTTCCCCTGGGCCTCACGCGAGTGGGGGCTGGACACGGTGCCTACGCTCGGGTCAGTCCCAGCAGCACTGAAAAACCCAACCAGCTGGGCTCTGGCTGGCAGGCCTGCTCCCGGGCATGTCACCCCACCAAGGCCCTTGGTGTCTGGTCTCCTCGTGTAACGCCCATGAGCAAGCCAACGAGCATGCACCGCTCCTTCGAGGTAGAATTTTCTGTACACAGGTTCCCTCAGGAACGGATCGCTCGAAGGATCTCGCGGGGTGCACCCTGCAGGCAGTAAACCGTCCGGTGCTGCAAAAGCTAAGTCTGAACACCTCCTGGGGTGGCCTCGTCAATGCTGATGTTTTCCCTCACGCGGGCCGCTTGTGCGTCAAAGGGGGACTTCTGAGCATCGCGCCTCAGGAGCCCTCACTGGCTCCCAGAGCCCCTCACCTCCTAGCCTTGTCCAGGCATCGCGACCTCACATCCCAGCGATGACTAAGGTCCGCACGGGGGCTGGGCCCTACCGACGTAGAGCGCAAGGGCAAGCAAGAAGGAAAACCAATCATAAAAAGGAAGCCTCGCGAGAGCACGAGCATTCATTACAATCATTAAGTACTTAAGTAAATAAAAACCATCATCTTTACGCCTCCGCGAGGCAGGATCAATCTATTGCAGGATGATAAAGGGGAGCTCTAAGGGGAAGCGTCATCACCACCATTGCCGTCATCCGCCTTGGCCTCGTCAGAGCCCTCGCCGCCACTGCAAGAGAACTTCCCGAGCAGCGCGTCCACGTGGCTTTCCACGGCTTCCGCGAGGCCATCGTGGATTTCTTCGGGAACAGTACCTACCACCTTGCCGAAGTCAAAGTCAGGGTCGCTATGGAGAAGGTGGCTGAAGACGCGAGTGGCTGCTAGAGAGAAGAGGTCGCAACACTCCTCTTCCAAGATGTTGTTCACCTTCCCGGCCCTATCTTCAAGCCGCTCCACGAGCTTGGAGGAGAATTCGGCGTAATCAGCATCGTCGGGCACGAGGGCAGTTTCAAGCCTCTCCTGACAGATCGAGCGTAGGGCGCCGCGGGCTCGGAGCTCAAGAGAGGAGAGCACCGCGGGGCATTCAGATTGCCGCCCGGTTTGCGTCAAGCGCTGCCTTGAGTTCGGCAATTTCTTGCCGGAACTTCTCGCGCTCCACCTCGAAGGCGTCCTTCTGCAGCTTTAGTTCCTCGCTATCCTCTTTGGCGAGCCTCAAGCAGTCAGCAGCTACCTTCGCGTCGGCGTCCGCTTGGACCTTCTTCTTCTTGGCCTCCAGCTAGGCATTGGCTTCAGAGATGTGCTTCGCATGGGCCTCCTGAGCGTCGGTCACCTGGCGCCCCAGCGCCTCTAGACGCTCATGTTCTACGGCCTGCTCGATCGACACCCTCGCTAGGCCCGATTCGCGGGTCGCGAGCTTCGCTTCATGGGTTTTGATGTCGTCCTCCCACAACTAGAGCTGATGCATATGCGCAGCTCGTTCGCCCTGGAGTGCCTTCAGGCCGGCTTCCACCGCCTCACGGTGCTTGGTGGCTGCCTCGGCCTCAGCAAGCGCGTTCACGTGAGCCGCCTTCGCCTTGGCGGCTTCCTTCTCGCTCTTCATGATGGCAGCCTCGGTCTGACGCTGGCCCGCCTTCGCGGCGGCGTCAAGTTGGTGCCACCCGGCCGCGAACCTCAGGCGCTCCTTGGCGAGGCATGCCTCGGCGTCCTGGAAATCTGCCCCGAGCCGATCGAGCGCGGCCTGAGTGTCGGTCAAGGCCCCACACCTGGGCAAGGTGCTGCATCTCATGAGCGTGAGGGTTCGGTCTGGGTTCGGCGCCTCGATGCCCGTGGTCGTCACGGTTGAGGAGGCCCCGATGATGTTCGCCTGGGCGCAAGGGACTCCAAGATTTCCCCCACTTTCAGCCGCCGCGGCACACCTGGGGGACTCGTCGTGTTGATTTTTGGAGCTTCGCGAGTGGGCGCGGCCTGAGGATGCTCCGTGGCACGCCCTGTGTCGCTCGCCGCTGCAGTGGTGAGAGTGGCAGGCGGGGGCTTGGGCTCCTCATCCTTCCCCATCGCCGCGTCCTCCTCCGTGCAGGCCCCGCGAGGGACGCACCCCCGCTCCCGGAGAGTAGCGCCTGGGGCCAGTCTATTGCGGTCTTGGTGGTCAAACCCTCTCGCGGCTCCGGAGGGGGACTTGGCACCTCCTCAGCGCTCGAGCGCCCCGTCGCGGCGCCGGAGCGGCGCGAGGCTTCCTCGCGCTCCCCGGGGCTCCTGTCGGGTGACCACGCCACATTCGGACCGAAGGCCACCTTCATCCCGGTCATCTTCTTCTTCTCCTGGTCACCACCGAGGCGCCTTCGCAAGCAAGGGGTCAGCCCGGGCCAGATGAGGATTATAGGCACGAGGCGTAAGACTAAACCCGGATACTTACTCGTCCCGGTGACCCACTTCCTCTTCTTCTCCGCGGAGGCTGATGCGGTGCCTCCGTCCGCCACTTTGGTCCCCAGGGTGGGCCTCGTCAAGCCCGGCTGAAGCGCCGACCTCCTTGAGGGTCTGGGAAGTCGTGGCCTCTTGAACAACCCGAGTTAAAGGGGGGTCGATCGCCTCCTGGCCAGGATCCAGGCCACCGCAGCTGGCCTGACCGCCACGCTGCTGGGCCTTGCCCCGCTTCCTTCACCAACTGGGCGGCGGGGCGCTGCCGTGGGCTACGAGCTGACGGCATCGTCATCCTTGAGGTTGCAAAGGAGCTGGCGACGGGAGCACGGCGGAGCCCGGCCAGCGTCGTCTACTGTGGTTTCCTCCGAGTCTCCATCACTATCGCTATCGCTATCGTTGGGGTCCAGCACCACCATGAAAGGGTTCCCACAGGGCCCGTCATGACCATCCGGCACGAGCCCCCATTGGTCGAAGATGGGCATCACCACGACCAGCTCCGGTATCTCCTTGTAGCGGTACAGTGGGAGCGCATCCTTGGGAGGGTCCTCAGGGGCGCTGCCGAGCAGAGTCGCCAGGACCCCATCCAGCTCCTCGGGCATCAGGCCATTGACGCGCAACCTCATCGTGTCCCCCGCGCGCGGTGTATGCCCACATGGGCCGAGAGTGCACCTGGAGCGGCGCGATGTGCCGCCGCAAGTACTCCCTGACAATCATTGGCCCCAATAGCTTCACAGCCCGGTGCGCGACTATCCGCTCCAATATAGGCTCCACCCTCGGGTCAGTAAGCTTCTCGTGCCCCCATCCGGGGTTCTGCTCAGCCCGGTCCACTGGGATCATCAGGAGCGGGCTAGTCCGGCACGCGTCCATGAAGACCCCAGTGCTGCCGGTAGCCCTCCACCTTCTTCCCGGCCTTCAAGCGGATGATCTCATCCTCCATCACCTTGGTGGCAAGGAAGGAGACACACGCAGAGCATTGATCCGCAGCGGTGAACCGCAGGCTGAAAAAGTGGCGAAAGAGCGCCACCGAGGGCCTCACGCCCATGAAGGCCTCGCAGTAGAAGGCAAATATGGCTAGAAGGAGGATGGAGTTGGGTTGGAGATGGAGGGTGTGGATCTGATTGTGAGAAAGGATGGCATAGAAGAACTCTGAGAATGGCGGAACCAACCCGTCGTAAACATTGTGGAGGAAGAAGGGGTAGGCGGACGCCCCCAGGCCGCCCGCGCTCGCAAGCCTAGCCAGATCTTGGTCACTTTCCCTTCGTTCTGATCGCCAGCCACAATCAGAAGCACCGGTTCCAAATCCTCTGCATTGGCGATGGAGGAGCACAGGAGTGCCGCCCCGGCGGGCGGGCTCGTGTCTGGAGCCGTCGCCTTTGTTTTCTTGCCGGCGGGCGCCATTCACGCACCGCGGAGTTGCAAGCGAATGAGGGCGCGCCTGGGATTGGACCGCGAGGAGTCGTGCCCGAGAAGTGAGGTGCAAGAAGGAGGATGCAAGACTAGGAAGGCAATGATGGCCTCGCGCCGCGCGTGGGCAGGCTTTATGTCAGCTGGGGCAGTTGCCGAGGCATCGTGGGAGAAGTGGGGATGCCCCATGTTCCATCGTGCGGCACGTGCCGAGCCTAGCCCACAGGCGGTTGGGGCCCACGCCATTTCATCCCCTGACAGGCGGAGACGCGCACGCCACAGGCCCGGGGGCTGCTGTCCGGCCCGTGGGACTAGGGGTACCCAGGCCCGTCTGCCTGCGGCCCAGTGCGCGGCGCATATCGATGGCCCAGCGGATGGCCCACCAGCGAGCTTCACGACCAAGAAGCCTCGCGAGGCACACATTAGCAGGCATCCTAGGCAGATTGGAAGCGCCACCAGGAGCCTCGCGAGGCGACCTCCTGAGGCCCCTCTCGGAGGCGAACAACTCAGGAGCTGCTCAAGCCCGGTCGTGCGACCCTGAGTCTTCACGTGGGTGAAGCGCGCGACGATGAACGATGCCAGAGGTCATGCCTGCAGGCGCATATGAGGAAGCTTACCTCTTTCATGCTAAGGGAGAAGGGCCAGCCGCTAGTTCCCATGGCAATCCCCAAAGGTTGTCTGATCAGCGCAGGGTGCTGCCGTAGAGACAGATCCATCCCCCCAGCCCTTGTACTCCCATTCTCCCTCGTGAGTGCAATCCAACCACCAAGCAGGAGTAGGGTTTTACACCACAAGGTGGCTCGAACCTGGGTAACTGTTGTGTCTCCGGCAACACCTTCATCTTGACTATAGTCGGAGTCGGAGTGATACTTCTTTTGGAGTTGTTGTCTGAGTCGGAGCCAGAAACCCATTCACCAACATGAGCTTGATGTCTTCTTCTAAAGTAGATCTTGGTTGACTTGTCTTTCCTTTCCAAATCCTTGTTTCTTCGAGAAGGTCTTCGTTCATAACAATCATCTCTACTCCTTCTCTCTCAATGAGGTGATTCATCTCTTTTGCTCTTCCTTCTAGGTGATTCATCTCTTTTCTTGTGAGGTGTCGTACACTCATTGGAGTAGTGTCCAGGTCTTCCACAATTGTAGGAATTACGGTCATGACTTGATGATCTTTTCTCATATTGTCTTGAGTTGGAGCTTTTCTCTTTGCTTCTATTCTTGTAGAACTTGTTGGAGTTCTTCACCATTAGGCTTATCTGCTCATTGGATACTAGCTTGTCACTTGATGTTGTAGGAGCATCACTTGAAGCTTTGTATGCACCACTTGACTTGTTGTGGATCTCCTCCTTGTCCTTAAGTTGGATCTCATGAGCAACAGTCCATCCAATGACTTTCGTGGGCTTGAGATCTTCGTAGTTTGGCATCATGATGTCGCTTGAACTACGTCGGTATTTCCCCAAAGAGGAAGGGATGATGCCGCACAGCTACGGTAGGTATTTCCCTCAGTTATGAAACCAAGGTATCAATCCAGTAGGAGAACCAAGCAACACTATATAAACGGTAGCTGCACACAAATAACAAATACTTGCAACCCGACGATTAGGAGGGGTTGTCAATCCCTCTACGGGTAACGGTGCCAGAAATTGTCAAGTTGACGGGATAAAAATTGTGATAGATTGGATAAATAGATCTCAATAAAACATGAAATAAAATAAATGGCAAAAATGCAGCAAGGTATTTTTAGTTTTTTTGGAATAATAGATCTGAAAATAAAAGCAAATAAAAATAGATCTCGAAGCAAATATGATAAAGAATAGACCCGGGGGCCGTAGATTTCACTAGTGGCTTCTCTCAAGAAAATAGCATACGGTGGGTAAACAAATTCCTGTTGGGCAATTGATAGAACATCAAATAATTATGACGATATCCAGGCAATGGTCATTACATAGGCATCACGTCCAAGATTAGTAGACCGACTCCTGCCTGCATCTACTACTATTACTCCACACATCGATTGCTATCCAGCATGCATCTAGTGTATAAACTTCATGGAGAAACGGAGTAATGCAATAAGAATGATGACTTGATGTAGACGAGATCTATTCATGTAGGAATAGCCCCCATCTTGTTATCCTTAATAGCAACAATACATGCGTGTCTTGCTGCCCCTTCTGTCACTGGGAAAGAACACCGCACGATCGAACCCATCACAAAGCACCTCTTCCCATGGCAAGAAAAATCGATCTAGTTGGCCTAACTAAACCAAAGATTTGAAGAAGAAATACGAGACTATAAGTAATCATGCATAAAAGAGATCAAAGAACTCAAATAACTTTCATGGATATAGATCTGATCATAAACTCAAAGTTCATCGGATCCCAACAAACACACCGCAAAAAGAGTTACATCAAATAGATCTCCAAGAGACCATTGTATTGAGAATCAAAAAGAGAGAAGAAGCCATCTAGCTACTGCCTACGGAACCGTAGGTCTACAATGAACTACACACGCATCATCGGAGAGGCACCAATGAGGATGATGAACCCCTCCGTCATGGTGTCTAGATTGGATCTCGTGGTTCTGGAACTTACGGCAGCTGGAATTGTGTTTCATCGACTCCCCTAGGGTTTTTGGAATATTTGGGTATTTATAGGGCGAAGAGGTGGTGCGGGAGGCCACCGAGGTGGGCATAACCCACCTGGGCACGCCTGGACCCCCAGGCGCGCCCTGGTGGGTTGTGCTCCCCTCGGAGCCCCCCTCTAGTACTTCTTTGGCCCAACAGATGTCTTCTGGTCCAGAAAAATTCTCCAAAAAGTTTCGCTGCGTTTGGACTCTGTTTGGTATTGATTTTCTATGAAGTAAAAAACAAGCAAAAAATAGCAACTGGCACCGGGCACTATGTCAATAGGTTAGTCCCAAAAAATGATATAAAGTTGCTATAAAATGATTGTAAAACATCCAAGAATGATAATATAACAGCATGGAACAAGCACAAATTATAGATACATTGGAGACGTATCAGCATCCCCAAGCTTAATTCCTACTCGTCCTCGAGTAGGTAAATGATAAAAACAGAATTTTTGATGTGGAATGCTGCCTAACATGTTCATCACATATTCTTTTCTTTGTAGCATGGACATATGGACTTTTATATGGTTCAAACAAATAGTCTAGTTTTGACATGAAGATTTCAATACTCAAGCATATCAACAAGCAACCATGTCTTTCAAAATATCAACACTAAAGAAAGTTATCCCTAGCCCATCATGCTCAATCATTGATCCATTCATGAAACACACTCGCATATTAGGTATAACCAATGCTCAAGTATGATCATAGTGCCCCCTAGTTGGTGCTTTATAAGAGAAGATGGAGACTCAAATAAAAATAAAAATCGCATAAAGTAAATAGATAGGCCCTTCGCAGAGGGAAGTAGGGATTTGTAGAGGTGCCAGAGCTCAAAGCTTAAATTGAGAGATAATTTTTTTAAGAGGCATACTTTTCCCATTAACAAAAACTACCGAGTAATAATTCCCAACACTTTCCATGCTAGATATATCATAGGCGGTTCCCAAACAGAAAATAAAGTTTATTCCTTTTTCCACCATTCTTTCACTTTCCATGGCTAGCCGTATCCACGGGTGCCCTCCATACCAACACTTTCCAAGGAATTTATTATTTGACAACATAAAGTAAATTTCTTTTCCATTTCGGGACTAGGCATTCCTATTACCGCCGCACTCTCGTGCAATGACAAGTGAATAAACACTCATCTTGAGAATAACACATCTAGCATGGAAAATATTGGCCACTCCCTGCTGCTTCATGAGCGGTACGAGCACACAAAAAGGAAATTCATTTTGAAAATTAGAGATTGCACATACAAATTTGCTTCGAACGGCATGGAAATACCGCATATAGGTAGGTATGGTGGACTCATGTGGCAAAACTAGGTTTAAAGATTTTGGATGCACAAGTAGTATTTCTACTTAGTACAAGTGGAGGCTAGCAAAAAGATTGAGAAGCAACCAACCAAGATACGAAAAATCACATAAACGAGCATTAAGCATAAATAACACCGAATAATGCACCACACGTAGGATGTAATTTCATTGCATAACTATTGAATTTCGTGCTTGCATAGGGAATCACAAATCTTAACACCAATATTCTTACTAAAGCATAATTACTCACCAACATGACTCACATATCACTATCATCATATCTCAAAACTATTACAAAGAATCAAGTTTATTTTGTCCAATGATCTTCATGAAAGTTTTTATTATATTCCTCTTGAATATCTATCACTTTGGGACTAGTTTCATATGTTGCATTTGCTTTTGACAAGCTCAAACAAATCTAAATGAAGAACATGAGCATAAAATTTTCCGTCTCTCAAAATAATATAAGTGAAGCATGAGAGAATTTCTTCAAAAATTTACTATCTCTCAAATTAATCTAAGTGAATCATGAGAGCATTTCTTCAAAAATATTAAAGCACACCATGCTCAAAAAGATATAAGTGAAGCACTAGAGCAATTCCATAGCTCAAAAAATTTAAGTGAAGCATATAGAGCAATTCTAACAAATCATAGCATAATTTTGGCTCTCTCAAATAGGTGTGTCCAGCAAGGTTACTTGTGACAAACTAAAAAGCAAAACAATCAAAGACTCATATAATACAAGACGCTCCAAGCAAAACTCATGATACGTGATGAATAAAAATATAGTTCCAAGTAAAATACCGATGGTTATTAGATGAAAGAGGGGATGCCTTCCGGGGCATCCCCAAGCTTAGTTGCTTTGTTCTCCTTGAATATTAACTTGGGGTGCCATGGGGCATCCCTAATCTTAGGCTTTTCTTACTCCTTATTCCTTCATCCATCGTGACCTCACCCAAAACTTGAAAACTTCAATCACATAAAACTTAACAAAACCTTCATGAGATCCGTTAGTATAAGAAAACCAATATTTACTTTAAGTACTATAGAAAACCCATTAAAATTTTGTTATTGCATTATATCTACTGTATTCTAACTTTGCCATGGCTTATACCCCCTGATACAATCCATAGAATCATCAAAATAAGCACACAATGCAAAGAAAACAGAATCTGTCAAAAACAGAACAGTCTGTAAAGATGCGAATTGTTCTCATACTTCTGTAACTCCAAAAATTCTGAAAAATTAGTACAACAGAGGAAATTTCTATATAAATCTTGTGTAAAAAACTTCAGAATTTTTCGTTGCTTCTGTGAATTTTTAATATTCTATTACTGGATGCAAAAGTTTCTGTTTTTCAACAGGATCAAATCAACTATCACCAAAGCTATCCCAAAGCCTTTACTTGGCACAAACACTAATTAAAACATAAAAATCACAATAATAACAGAGGCATAGTTGTGCGAACACTCAAGAACAGAAATAAAAAGGCAAAAATAAATTTTATTCATTGGGTTGCCTCCCAACAAGCGCTTTTCTTTAAAGCCTTTTAGCTAGGCGTTGATAATTTAATGATGCTCACATGAAAGACAAAAATTGAAGCACAAAGAGAGCATCATATAGCATATGGTAAACAAGTTTAAGTCTAACATACTTCCTATGCATGGGAATTTTATAAGCAAACAAATTATCAAGACAAGAAGTATAAAGCATATGCAAGGAAGAAGAAAGAAACAATAGCAATCTCAACATAACGAGAGGTAAATAGTATCATGAAAATTTATACAACCATAGTTTCCTCTCTCATAATAATTACATGTAGGATCATAATCAAATTCAACAATATAGCTATCATATAAATTTTTCTCTTCATGATCCACATGCATAAAAGTTTTATAATCTTCCAAGATAGTGGGATTAACATCAACTAAAGTCATGACCTCTCCAAACCCACTTTCATCAAAAAATTCGTAAGATTGAACACTCTCCAAATATGTGGGATTATTTTTACCTAAAGTTCACGCTCTTCCAAACCCACTTTCAATATTATTGCAAACATTATGATCAATATCATATTCATCATGAGGCTTAAATAAATTTTCAAGATCATAAGAAGAATCACCCCAATCATGATCATTGCAATAAGTAGTGGACATAGCAAAATTAGCATCCCCAAGCTTGGGGTTTTGCATATTATTAGCACAATTGACATTAATAGAATTTATAGTAAAATCATTGCAATCATGCTTTTCATTCAAGGAGCTATCATGAATCACTTCATAAATTTCTTCATCACAACTTTTAGATTCACGAATCTCAAGCAAAACTTCATAAAGATAATCTAGTGCACTCAACTCACTAGCAATTGATTCATCATGATTGGATATTTTAAAAAGATTAGCAAGTGGATGGTGATCCTTATCAATAGATTTTTAGCAAACGAAGATGCAAGCATATAGAAGGCACATGGTAACACAAGCAAACAAAAGATCGGATGAGAAAAAGGCGAACGAAAAAGAGGGCGAATAAAAGGCAAATTTTTGTGAAGTGGGGGAGATGAAAACGAGAGGCAAATGGCAAATAATGTAAATTGCAAGGAGATGAGATTTGTGATTAGGAACCTGATAGATGTTGATGATGTTTCCCCGGCAACGGCGCCAGAAATTGGCACGTGGTCGGGAGACTATCTTGACTTGATCCTCCCTGGAAACGGCGCCAGAAATTCCTTTTGATGTCGCTTGAACTACGTCGGTATTTCCCCAAAGAGTAAGGGATGATGCAGCACAGCTACGGTAGGTATTTCCCTCAGTTATGAAACCAAGGTATCAATCCAGTAGGAGAACCAAGCAACACTATGTAAACGGTACCTGCACACAAATAACAAATACTTGCAACCCGACGATTAGGAGGGGTTGTCAATCCCTCTACGGGTAATGGTGCCAGAAATTGTCAAGTTAACAGGATAAAAATTGTGATAGATTGGATAAATGGATCTCGATAAAACACGAAATAAAATAAATAGCAAAAAAATGCAGCATGGTATTTTTGGGTTTTTTGGAATAATAGATGTGAAAAAAGTGAATAAAAATAGATCTCGAAGCAAATATGATAAAGAATAAACCCGGGGGCCGTAGATTTCACTAGTGGCTTCTCTCAAGAAAATAGCATACGGTGGGTAAACAAATTACTATTGGGCAATTGATAGAACATCAAATAATTATGACGATATCCAGGCAATGATCATTATATAGGCATCACGTCCAAGATTAGTAGACCGACTCCTGCTTGCAACTACTACTATAACTGCACACATGGACCGCTATCCAGCATGCATCTAGTGTATTAAGTTCATGGAGAAACAAAGTAATGCAATAAGAACGATGACATGATGTAGACGAGATCTATTCATGTAGGAATAGCCCCCATCTTGTTATCCTTAATAGCAATGATACATGCGTGTCTTGCTGCCCCTTCTGTCACTGGGAAAGAACACCGCACGATCGAACCCATCACAAAGCACCTCTTCCCATGGCAAGAAAAATCGATCTAGTTGGCCTAACTAAACCAAAGATTCGAAGAAGAAATACGAGGCTATAAGTAATCATGCATAAAAGAGATCAAAGAACTCAAATAACTTTCATGGGTATAGATCTGATCATAAACTCAAAGTTCATAGGATCCCAACAAACACACCGCAAAAAGAGTTACATCAAATAAAACTCCAAGAGACCAGTGTATTGAGAATCAAAAAGAGAGAAGAAGCCATCTAGCTACTGCCTACGGACCCGTAGGTCTACAATGAACTACTCACGCATCATCGGAGAGGCACCAATGAGGATGATGAACCCCTCCGTGATGGTGTCTAGATTGGATCTCGTGGTTCTGGAACTTGCAGCGGCTGGAATTGTGTTTCTTCGACTCCCCTAGGGTTTTTGGAATATTTGGGTATTTATAGAGCGAAGAGGCGGTGCGGGAGGCCACCGAGGTGGGCACAACCCACCTGGGCGCGCCTGGGCCCCCAGGCGCGCCCTGGTGGGTTGTGCTCCCCTCGGAGCCCCCCTCTGGTACTTCTTTGGCCCAATAGGTCTCTTCTGGTCCAAAAAAATTCTCCAAAAAGTTTCGCTGCGTTTGGACTCTGTTTGGTATTGATTTTCTATGAAGTAAAAAACAAGCAAAAAACAGCAACTGTCACTGGGCACTATGTTAATAGGTTAGTCCCAAAAAATGATATAAAGTTGCTATAAAATGATTGTAAAACATCCAAGAATGATAATATAACAGCATGGAACAAGCAAAAATTATAGATACGTTGGAGACGTATCACATCATTTGGATCAATGTGCACACGGTATCATATTTTCCATCCAAGGATCTAAGGATCTTCTTGATGATGAACTTGTCGGTCATCTCTTCACTTCCTAAGCCGGTGTAACACCCCCAGTGGTTAACTACAGTAATCACCCTTTTGACAGTACCAAGTCAGCATGATTAACAGTGCATGATCATCAGTAGCATCATATTGCATTTCAACTCCTAAGTCAAAATTCAGATTTAAACTAAAGTGGGAAATAAAAGTTGTTCAAACTGGAAAACCAAAATGTGCCTCATGTTGCAAATATTCCCATAGCATTTGTAAAAATGATTGCAACATTAGTTGAAATTGTAAAAGGACTCGAACAACTAGAAACAGCAGCAACATAGCACTATTCAATCCTTTTTCAATTTAAATAAAATCCAAACAAAAAGATATGGACCCCAAACCAATTTCTAGCAGTGACAAATAATACACTGTAAATAAGGAGGCAAGTCTCATATTTTACCAAAGCTCTTTTGGACTAAAATACAAGACGAAAAAAAAAGGAAATAAAGACAACAGAAAAAGAACAAAGAATAACGCCCCCCCCCCCTCGCTGGGCCTCGGCCCAGCTTGCCACTGGTCTAGGGCCAGCCGGCCCAGCCGTCGCCCACCATCATGCCCTCCCCCCCCCATATCTCACACCCCGCACTCTAAAACCCTAATCCTCTACCCCCACCACCATACCCCCCCCCCCATCTCTTCACTCCCCCTACTCTCCGTCCCCTCCCACTCCCCCCGCCTTAGCCCCCTCCCTACTAATTCCCCCTCTCCATCTCCTCTATCCTCCGTTCCTCTCGATCCAATCGGGGGAACTGGCCCCTACGCCGCCGGTCGCCGCCCCCCGCGCCGCCGTCCTCCCTTCCTCCTCCATCTATTCACTTCTCCTGCTCCTTCCCCCCCTTTCCTCCTACATCTCCCTCCCTTTGCACCTCTTTCCTTCTTCGTTCACCTCTCCCTCCCCCCAATCTTCTCTCCTCCTTTCTCTATTCTTCTGTCTCAAGGAAGTACTCAGCTTCGCAAGTTCTCCCTTGATTTCCTCTCCCCTGTCGCTTCCCTTCGAGCCAAATATCTTCCTGCGCACATCTCCGACCTGGGGATGAGCCCTTTTCGCTGCCCCCGCCACCTTCCTCTCTCCTCCTCTCCTCCTTCCCCCCCCCCCCACCCATCCGCCCCCCACTCGTCCTCCCTCCCCCTCCCTCTTTTCCGCCCATCTCTCTCATTTCTCGCTCACTTTCCTTCTTTGCCGCAAGGGCGGATACTCAAGAGCCTACCAAACAGAGATACACGTCTCTGTTCGTCACTCAGCGCATTTCTGCGCCCAGCCGTTTCCTCTCGCCGTTCCTCCCCTCTTCCACTTTGCTGCCTTCCTCTTTTCCACCTCTTCCTAATCCACCTCTTTCTTCCCTCCATTATTTGTCCCACTGTTTGTCTCAACGGGCCTCCCCCTTCCCTCTTGAGCCGTGGGGATCCATGGGTCCCCGCCGTCTCCCAGCTCACCAGACCACTACTCCCCCTCGCTCTCCCCTTTTCCCTCACCCCATCTCTCCAAAATCTCTCTCGCCCGTTCCCTGCTTCCACCGTACTCCTCGCCCGTCCTCCCGCCCTCGTCGATCTGCTGCCGATGCAGCTCTGCTCCGCCCGCTCGCGTCCTTACCGGCTTTCGTTCTCTGGGCGTCGTGCCTGACACTCCTTAGACCCCTCGGCACCGCCCCGCCCGACGCTGTCACGTCACTCTCGATCATGCTTAGACAACTCATGACCTGCCCGCGTGGATCCCCGTGGCACGGATCCGGTGGGTGCCCTTCCCCCCCCTGAGGCAATGACAGATGGGCCGCACCCCTAAAAACGAATTAAAAAAAATGTAATAAAATAATATTTAAATATAATTAATTTAAATAATTATAGTTAATTATTATAGTTAATTAATTTCCATGATTAGGTAATCTATTAAGTAGTTGTGTTAATTAACAGTAATTAATTAGTTAATCACTAATTAACCTAACGCCTATGACAGGTGGGACCACTGGTCCTGACGTCATGCTGACGCCAGCAAGACACTGTTTCGGATAATGTTTTGATTTAAATAAATTAAATAAATTCCAGAAATTATAAAAACTTTAGAAAATCATATAAAATAATCCGTAGCTCAGATGAAAATACTTTGTACAGAAAGTTGCTCAGAACGACGAGACGAATCTGAATACGCGTCCGTTCGCCCGTCACCGCGTCCCTAACTATCCGAACTGCAACCGTTCCCCTCTTATCCTCTGTCCGATAATTCCAAGACCCGGGAAATATCGTCAGATATTCTCCCTCGCTCCGTCTGTTACTGTGATGCTGCGTTAGACTACCCCTAGCACTGTGTATCGTATTTGTCATGCTCATGCTTGCATATATTTATACTGTTTCCTCCCCCTCCTCTCTCTCTCTCGATAGCCCCCGACCCCGACGTCGTCCCAAGACCGACGCAGCTCCGGATCCCGAAGACACCATAACGACCTTGCCCTTGCCGCCGAGCAACCAGCACGCCCTCCCTTGAGCATACCGATATCGCCCATTCTAAATTTCTCATGCTTGCATTAGAATTACTGCTGCTGCTTCTTTACCTATTCTGATGCATAGCCTGTTCATTGTAACCTACTGTTGATAATTACCTACATATCCTAAACTGTTTAGTCTAGGCTGGGTAGAGACCTATCAGTGACCCCACTTATCCCGACTGCCGCGCTGGATCGTCAGAAGACCCGATCAATGGATTGAAGACCAGGACCCGACACCGCACATCACCCCCCTTAGTTGTAACGACACTGCAGCGTTCTATCGAGTGTCGAGGGTGAAACCTCATGTAGCACTTCTGATGTTAACCTGCTGAACCGTGAGTCTCGTCAGTCAGGGTCTAGTGTGATTCCTCTTACACCGCTTCCGATACGACGCTCTGTCGTACAACACCTCAAGTGTGGACCCAGTGAGGGTGATTCCTCCTAGTTCACACTTGACGGATACATCAGTGGGAATTCAATGAGGGTGATACCTCGGATTCCCTGATGTTATGGACACACGGATACTTGGACCTTACATTGTTCTTGGAAAGGCGGGTCGACCCTGAGGGGTACCCGCGTGTGATGTGAAGGCGGTTTGCCAGTGTGGTGCCCGAGTTGTGAATACGAGGGGCGGCCGGGCATTCTTAACCCTTGCCGCAAGTCCTCGAGACGGGGCGACGGGGTCACATCTTCCGTGAGTCTCTGCTCGTTACCGCAAGCCCTAGTCCTAACGATTTGGATATTTGATCCGAGCAGGCCTCTGGCCTGATAGCACTAACCATCACGTGGGCATAGTATGGGCGTTCTGCATCGTATGCATCGCCGAAAGCTCTGTCAGATGTCCAGTTCAGCAGTGCGGCATGGAGTGATTGGCGCCATCCATATACAGAGGTGGTGCTTGGATCTGGGCCATGCACGCAACGACCCGAGGGCGAGGGGCGATGGCCAAGACCCCCTTGCGCTTAGGATGTAGACCGGCGGGGACCTCTCTGCGGAGTTGTAGGTAGGGTTGCGATTGTGTCGTTTGGCCGAGGCCGGGCATGACCCAGGAAAGTGTGTCCGGCCGAAGTTAATCGAGCGTGTTGGGTAATTTGGTGCACCCCTGCAGGGAAGAACATTTCTATCGATAGCCGTCCTACGGTAAAGGACACTCGGAGTTGTTCCTGATTGATACAATTTAGAACTGGATACCTGTGATAGACCTGTATATATGGCTCTGGGATTGCTTCTCGCAGGGAGTCGAGAAGGGATCTCAGGACGAGGTTGATGAATGTATGGCTCTGGGATTGCTTTCTCGCAGGGAGTCGGAAAGGATCTCTGGGTGAGGTTGAGACTTAATGTTACTACTACATTTATTGTAATGTTCTACTCTCTTCTACTACTGCTTGCAAGACCGCTGAAGATGCTAGTCTTCGATAGGATCAGGCCTTCTCTCTATTCTGGCATTTCTGCAGCCCAGTCCACATATACAGCCTCCCCTTGAAAATGTTGCATATGTAGTGTAGATCCTTCTTGCGTGAGTACTTTGAGTACTCACGGTTGCTTTGTTTTCCTTTTTCTCCCCATATCAGTTTGACGTGACCAGAGGACGGAGCCCCCTGAGACAGATGCCCCGACGATCGCTGCTACTACTACCCGAGGAGGATATACTACTACACGAGTTGACTGACGACCAGAGATGGATCGGAGGGTCCCAGGCAGAGGCCTTCGCCTTTGATCGTAGTGTTTTTTTTGCCCGCCTTTCTAAAAGGCCCTTCTGTACTTTCTTTTATATCTGCTCAGATATCTTGATGCTTCCGCTGACGCTTGTTCGCAAGCTTATGTATTCGAGCCCTCGAGGCCCTGGCTTGTAATATAAAGCTTGTATGACTTTATTTATGTTTTAGAGTTGTGTTGTGATATCTTCCCGTGAGTCCTTAGGCTTGATCGTGTGCATTTGCGTGTATGAATAGTGCATGATCGGGCCGGGGGCGTCACAAGTTGGTATCAGAGCCGACTGCCTGTGGACCCCCCCTTTCCAACTCCTTGGCCGAAGTTGAGTCTAGAAACCGGAAAACTGTTTTACTAACTTGGCTGTTGGCTTACGGGCCCACGTCCCAATTGGGAGGTATTAGTATCTTTTACTCCTCGACCTTTACTCTGGGCCTCTGATCTCTCTTCTACTCACGGGTTAAAATTTTACTAACTCCACCATTAGGTTCTCGTGATTACATCCACCCGAAGAGCGGGATATCTGTGCGATTCCCTGATATTGATCTGATTAGTCTGATAATCATTTTACTTTCCATTGTTTTGTTTAACCTTTCTCTCCGAGATCGGTTATACTTCTCCTTGTCTTTTGACAATCATGAGTTTCCTCTGTTTCAGATGGATCGTTTGTTTCACCACCAAACCCTCGACGCAGTACCGACTGTTTCGAGCAGGGATACATCGAAGTACATTCCTTATCCACTGGGGCAGATGTCAATCCGTTACAATACCCCAGTACTATCTCCTCCAGATACCCGCCCGCAAAGACTTTGTGATTTTTGTGATGCATCCCGTGAAGGATTAGGCTGTGTCCTAATGCAAGAGCGTAAAGTGATTGCTTATGGCTCTCGTCAGTTGCGCCCACATGAAGAGAATTATCCGGTACATGATCTAGAACTAGCTGCTGTCATCTATGCACTGCAGTTGTGCGACATTATCTCCTCGGTAATCGTTGCGAGATCTACACGGATCATAAAAGTTTGAAGTACTTGTTCACTCAGCCATCTCTGAATCTCCGTCAGCAAAGATGGATGGAGACCATTGCGGACTATGATTTGGGTATTCATATACCCCTGGCAAGGCTAATGTAATGGCTGATGCGTTGAGCCGCAAATCCTATTGCTGCGAACTTGAGTTCAGCTACAGCACCCCTTCTGTATGAAAGCTTCGAAAGCTAATCTCGAGATAGTTCCCCAGGATACCTAAAAACCTTGGTTGTTGAACCAGATCTTGAGAAAGCTGTTAAGAATGCGCAAACTAAAGATGCTGAAGTTGATCTGATGAAGAAATCTTCACCTTGAAAAGTACAGGATTTTGTCTGTGAAGACTCGTTTCTTACATATAAATGCTTTACGCTTGTAGCTTATGACTGACAAAGTCATGAAGGAGGCACATGATACCCCGTTGTCTATTCATCCGGGTAGCACCAAGATGTATCGTGATCTCCGTCAAAGGTACTGGTGGTCGAATGAATAAAGCAAGACATTGCTCGATATGTTGCTGATGTAATGTGTGTCCGACGCGTTACAAGCAACATCAGAAGCCTGCTGGAATTCTGCAACCGTTACCTATTCCTTTATGGAAATGGGATAAGTGCAAATGGATTTCATTACAGGACTTCCAGGTCACGAAGGGTCACGATGCTATTCTTGTCGTCGTCGACCAACTCTCCAAAGTTGCACACTTTCTGCCTGTCAGGAGACGATCACTGCTAGTCAGTTAGCAGAGTTATATATCTCCAGAATTTGTTTCACTCCACGGTATCCCGAAAGAGATCAGTTCAGACCGTGGCAGCATATTCACTGGTCATTTCTGGGAAAGTTTCCAAAAGGCTATGGGAACTCATATCACCTGGAGTTCAGCTTATCACCCTCGTCTCAGGCCAAGTCGAACGAGTCAATCAGGTTCTTGAAGACTGCTTCGAGCTTGTGTTATTTCTTTCTCGGCAAGAAGTGGGAAGAATCTCTCCCGTATGCCGAGTTTCTCTTATAACAACAGTTTCAAGCCAGCTTGAAAATGGCCCCCTTTGAAGTTCTCTATGGACGTAAGTGTCGAACCCCTCTGAATTGGTCAGAAACTGGGGAACGACCGCTGTGCGTCGGTCCAGATATTATTCAACAAGCCGAAGAACAAGTTCGTATTGTCCGGGAAAATCTCAGGCGGCTCAGGACCGCCAGAAGAGCAACTATGATCGCAAACGATGGGGTTTGACTTATCAACCTGGTGATCAAGCTTATCTCGTGTCACTCTATGAAGGGCACTCACCGTTTGGGAATCAAGGGCAAGCTAGCTCCACAGCTACATTGTCCTTTCCGCATTGTTGCTGAACGTGTCAGGTGGCATATAAATTGATTTGCCGCCGCAATTCTCTCATATCCACGACCGTCTTCCACGTGTCGCAGCTTCGTCAATGCTTCAAGGAATCTCCGCACGATCTGTGGATCACAGATGCTTGAATTGCAAGATGATCTATCTTATAAGGAGCATCCGATCCGCATTCTCGATGAAGCTGAACGTCGAACCCGTCAGAAGGTTACCAAGTTCCTCAAAGTGCAGTGGTCAACACATACTGAAGATGAGCCACTTGGGAACGCGAGGATAACCTTCGTGCGGAATACCCGAACTTTTCCTTCCTCTTCTTAATTCTCGGACGAGAATTCTTGTTAGTAGAGGAGATTTGTAACACCCCCAGTGGTTAACTACAGTAATCACCCTTTTTGACAGTACCAAGTCGCATGATTAACAGTGCATGATCATCAGTAGCATCATATTGCATTTCAACTCTCCTAAGTCAAAATTCAGATTTAAACTAAAGTGGGAAATAAAAGTTGTTCAAACTGGAAAACCAAAATGTGCCCATGTTGTCTAATATTCCCATAGCATTTGTAAAAATGATTGCAACATTAGTGAAATTGTAAAGGACTCGAACAACTAGAAACAGCAGCAACATGCACTATTCAATCCTTTTCAATTTAAATAAAATCCAAACAAAGATATGGACCCCAAAACCAATTTCTAGCAGTGACAAATAATACACTGTAAATAATGGAGCAAGTCTCATATTTTACAAAAGTCTTTTGGACTAAAATAAAAGACAAAACAGAAAAAGGAATAAAGAAAAACAGAAAAAGACAAAAGAAAATAAACAAAGCCCCCCCCCCTCGCTGGGCCTCCCCACTGCCACTGGCTACCAGCCCCCAGCCGGCGCCCACTCCCCTCCCCACCCCCCCCCCTATCTCCCACCCCCACTCGAAACCCTAGCCGCTACCCCCACCCCCTCGCTCACTCCCCCCCCCCCCCGACGATCCCTCTCCTCTCTCCGTTCCTCTCGATCCAGATCGGGGGGAACTGGCCCCGACGCCGCCGGTCGCCGCCCCCCGCC
This sequence comes from Thinopyrum elongatum, assembly GCA_011799875.1. Lineage (NCBI taxonomy): Eukaryota > Viridiplantae > Streptophyta > Magnoliopsida > Poales > Poaceae > Thinopyrum > Thinopyrum elongatum. Next base: position 351,101,234 of record CM022297.1, on the reverse strand, counting down.
GTGCCTCCGTCCTCCTCGCGGGTCACGTCGCCGGCGCCGTCCCTCCGGCCTCCTACATCTCCCTCTGCACCGCGCCGTCTTCCCCGAGCCCCCCCGCGCGCTCTCCTGGCCTTCGTGTCGCACAGCCGCCGTCCCCGTCTCTCCATCGCCGGCCATCACCGAGCCTCGCCGGCGCACATCTACAACGGGGGTGAGCCCTGGCGCTGCCTCCCTCATCTCCCCCCCCGCCCAGTGCACACCTCGCGCGCTCGCGCGCCTGGCCGTGTCCCGCCACCGCTGGCGCACGCACCTCGCACCACCGGCCGCGCCCGCTCCCCGTCCCTGCCCGTGGCCGCCTCGGCCGAAGCCACGCTCGGCCGCCGTTTCCCTCGCCCCCTGCACCCTGACCGCGTACCACCTTCCCCACTTCGCCCCGCCAACCACCGCCCGCGCCCCGTGGCCTCACCCCTCGCACGCGCGCCCCTGCGCTGCTCCACCGGAGCTCCTCGCCGTCCGCCGCCCTCGCGCTGCTGCCGCTGCAGCTCTGCTCCGCCGCTCGCCCCTACCGTTGCGCGCGCGCGTGCCTGACACGCCCGCGCCCGCGCGCGCCCCGCACCCGCGCGCACGCACCGCCCCGGTGGCCACGTGCCACTGACCGGTGGGCCCTGCCCCCCCTGAGGCAATGACAGATGGGGCCCAGCCCTAAAAACGAATTAAAAGAAAATGTAATAAAAAAAATAATATTTAAAATAAATAAAATAATTAATAATTAATAATTAATTAGTTATTAATTAAGTTAATTAATCCTGATTAGGTTAATCAATTAAGTAGTTAGTGTTAATTAAACAGTAAATTAATTAGTTAATCACTAATTAACCAACAGCCTAGACAGGTGGGACCCACTGGTCCTGACGTCATGCTGACGTCAGCAAGACACTGTTTCGGATAATGTTTGATTTAAATAAATTAAATAAATTCCGAAATTATAAAAACTTTAGAAAATCATATAAAATAATCCGTTAGTCAGATGAAAATACTTTGTACATGAAAGTTGCTAGACGACGAGACGAATCTGAATACGCGGTCCGTTCGCCCGTCACGCGTCCCTAACTATCCGAACTTGCAACCGTTCCCCTCTATCCTCTGTCCGATAATTCCAAAGACCCGGGAAATATCGTCAGATATTCTCCCGCTCCGTCTGTACGTGTGATGCTGCGTTAGACTACCCTAGCACTGTGTATCGTATTTGTCATGCTCATGCTTGCTATATATTTATACTGTTTCCTCCCTCTTCTCTCTCGATAGCCCCCGACCCCGACGGTCCCCGAGACCGACGCAGCTCGGATCCCGAAGACACCATAGACGACCTTGCCCTTGCCGCCGAGCAACCAGGCAAGCCCCTCCCTGAGCATACCGATATCGCCCATTCTAAATTTCTCATGCTTGCATTAGAATTACTGCTGCTGCTGCTTTACCTATTCTGATGCATGACTGTTCATTGTAACCTACTGTTGATAATTACCACCTATCCTAAACGTTTAGTTAGGCTGGGTAGAGACCTATCAGTGACCCCACTTATCCGACTGCCGCGCGATCGTAGAAGACCCGATCAATGGGATTGAAGACCAGGACCCGACACCGCCACATCACCCCCCTTAGTTGTAACGACACTGCAGCGGTACTATCGAGTGTCGAGGGTGAAACCTCATGTAGCACTTCTGATGTTAACTCTGTAGAGTAGTTATTCGGTCGTGGTCATCGAGGGTGATTCCTCCTTCACCGCTTCGATAACGACGCTGTCGTACAACACACTCAAGTGTGGACCCAGTGAGGGTGATTCCTCCTAGTTCACCTTGAAGGATACATCGAGTGGGGATAATGAGGGTGACTCGGATTCCCTGATGTTATGGACACACGGATACTTGGACCTTACTGTTACTCGGAAAGGCGGGTCGACCCTGAGGGGTACGCGTGTGATGTGAAGGCGGGTTGCCAGTGTGGTGCACGGTTGTGAATACGAGGCGCGGCCGGGCATTCTTAACCCTTGCCGCAAGTCCTCGAGACGGGGCGACGGGGTCACATCTTCCGTGAGTCTCTGCTCGTTACCGCAAGCCCTAGTCAACGATTTGGATATTTGATCCGAGCAGGCCTCTGGCCTGATAGCACTAACATCACGTGGGCATAGTATGGGCGTTCGCACGTATGCATCAGCCGAAAGCTCTGTCAGATGTCCAGTTCAGCAGTGCGGCTGGAGTGATTGGCGCCCATCATATACAGAGGTGGTGCTTGGATCTGGGCCATGCACGCAACGACCCGGAGGGCGAGGGGCGATGGCCAGACACCCTTGCGCTTAGGATGTAGACCGGCGGGGACCTCTCTGCGAGGAGTTGTAGGTAGGGTTGCGATGTGTCGTTTGGCCGAGGCCGGGCATGACCCAGGAAAGTGTGTCCGGCCGAAGTTAATCGAGGTGTTGGGTAAGTTGGTGCACCCCTGCAGGGAAGAACATTTCTATCGATAGCCGGTCCTACGGTAAAGGACAACTCGGATTGTATCCTGATTGATACAATTTAGAACTGGATACCTGTGATGAGACCTGTATATAGGCTCTGGGATTGCTTCTCGCAGGGAGTCGAGAAGGAGGGATCTCAGGACGAGGTTGATGAATGTATGGCTCTGGATTGCTTTCTCGCAGGGAGTCGAGAAAGGATCTCTGGGTGAGGTTGAGACTTAATGTTACTACTACATATATTGTAAGTTCTACTCTTCTTTAATGCCTGCAAGACCGCTGAAGATGCGTAGTCTTCGATAGGACTAGGCCTTCTCTCTATTCTGGCATTTCTGCAGCCCAGTCACATATACAGCCTCCCCTTGAAAATGTTGCATATGTAGTGTAGATCCTTGCTTGCTGAGTACTTTTGAGTACTCACGGTTGCTTTGTTTCCTTTTTCTCCCCATATCAGTTTGACGTGACCAGAGGACGGAGCCCCCTGAGACAGATGCCCCGACGATCGTGCTCACTACCCAGAGGATGGATACTACTACGAGTTGACTGACGACCAGGAGTAGGATCGGAGGGTCCCAGGCAGGAGGCCTTCGCCTTTTGATCGTAGTGTTTTATTTTGCCCCGCCTTTAAAGGCCCTTCTGTACTTTCTTTTATATCTGTACTCAGATATCTGATGCTTCCGCTGACGCTTGTTCGCAAGCTTATGTATTCGAGCCCTCGAGGCCCTGGCTTGTAATATAAAGCTTGTATGACTTTATTTATGTTTTAGAGTGTGTGGTGATACTTCCCGTGAGTCCTTAGGTGATCGTGTGCATTTGCGTGTATGAATAGTGCATGATCGGGCCGGGGGCGTCACAAGTTGGTATCAGAGCCGACTGCCTGTAGGAACCCCCTTTCCAACTCCTTGGCCGAAGTTGAGTCTAGAAAACGGAAAACTGTTTTACTAACTTGGCGTGTGGCTTACGGGCCCACGTCGCCAATTGGGAGGTATTAGTATATTTTTACTCCTCGACCTTTACTCTGGGCCCTGATCTCTCTTCTACTCGGGTTAAAATTTTACTAACTCCAACATTAGGTTCTCGTGATTACATCCACCCGAAGAGCTGGATATCTGTGCGATTTCCTGATATTGATCTGATTAGTCTGATAATCATTTTACTTTCCATGTGTTTGTTTAACCTTTCTCTCCGAGATCGGTTATACTTCTCTTGTCTTTTGACAATCATGAGTTTCCTCTGTTTCAGATGGATCGTTTGTTTCCACCACACCCTGCGACAGCAGCTACCAGCTGTTCGAGCAGGGATACATCCAGAGTACATTCCTTTCCACTGGGGCAGATGTCAATCCGTTACAATACCCCAGTACTATCCTCAGAAACCCGCAAAGACTTGTGATTTTTTGTGATGCATCCGTGAAGGATTAGGCTGTGTCCTAATGCCAGAGCGTAAAGTGATTGCTATGGCTCTCGTCAGTTGCGCCCACATGAAGAGAATTATCCGGTACATGATCTAGAACTAGCTGCTGTTCTATGCACTGCAGTTGTGGCGACATTATCTCCTCGGTAATCGTTGCGAGATCTACACGGATCATAAAAGTTTGAGTACTTGTTCACTCAGCCATCTCGAATCTCCGTCAGCAAAGATGGATGGAGACCATTGCGGACTATGATTTGGGGATTCATATACCCCTGGCAAGGCTAATGTAATGGCTGATGCGTTGAGCCGCAAATCCTATTGCTGCGAAATTGAGGTTCAGCTACAGCAACCCTTCTGGATGAAGAGCTTCGAAAGCTAAATCTGAGATTGTTCCCCAAGGATACCTAAAAACCTTGGTTGTTGAACCAGATCTTGAGAAAGCTGTTAAGAATGCGCAAACTAAAGATGCTGAAGTTGATCTGATGAAGAAAGATCTTCACCTTGAAAAGTACAGGGTTTCTCGCTGTCTGAAGATGGAACCTTGTATTTTAGAAACCGCATTGTAGTACCTCGCTTTGAGCTTATGACTGACAAAGTCATGAAGGAGGCACATGATTACCCCGTTGTCTATTCATCCGGGTAGCACCAAGATGTATCGTGATCCGTCAAAGGTACTGGTGGTCTAGAATGAAGCAAGACATTGCTCGATATGTTGCTGAATGTGGATGTGGTCGACGCGTTAAAGCAGAACATCAGAAGCCTGCTGGAATTCTGCAACCGTTACCTATTCCTTATGGAAATGGGATAAAGTGCAAATGGATTTCATTACAGGACTTCCCAGGTCACAGAAGGGTCACGATGCTATTCTTGTCGTCGTCGACCCAACCTCTCAAAGTTGCACACTTTCTGCCTGTCAAGGAGACGATCACTGCTAGTCAGTTAGCAGAGTTATATATCTCCAGAATTGTTTCACTCCACGGTATCCGAAAGAGATCAGTTCAGACGTGGCAGCATATTCACTGGTCATTTCTGGGAAAGTTTCCAAAAGGCTATGGGAACTCATATCACCTGGAGTCAGCTTATCACCCTCAGTCTCAGGCCAAGTCGAACGAGTCAATCAGGTCTTGAAGACATGCTTCGAGCTTGTGTTATTTCTTTCGGCAAGAAGTGGGAAGAAATCTCTCCCGTATGCCGAGTTCTTATAAACAACATATAAGCCAGCTTGAAAATGGCCCCCCTTGAAGTTCTCTATGGACGTAATGTGTACTCGAACCCCTCTGAATTGGTCAGAAACTGGGGGAACGACCGCTCTGGCGCGCAGGTCCAGATATTATTCAACAAGCCGAAGAAACAAGTTGCAATTGTTCCGGGAAAATCTCAAGGCGGGCTCAGGACCGCAGAAGAGCAACTATGCGCAAACGATGGGGTTTGACTTATCAACCTGGTGATCAAGCTTATTTCGTGTCACTCCTATGAAGGGCACTCACCGTTTTGGAATCAAGGGCAAGCTAGCTCCACGCTACATTGTCCTTTCCGCATGTTGCTAGACGTGGTCAGGTGGCATATAAATTGGAATTGCCGCCGCAATTCTCTCATATCCACGACGTCTTTCCACGTGTCGCAGCTTCGTCAATGCTTCAAGGAATCTCCGCACGATCTGTGGATCACGAGATGCTTGAATTGCAAGATGATCTATCTTATAAGGAGCATCCGATCCGCATTCTCGATGAAGCTGAACGTCGAACCCGTCAGAAGGTTACCAAGTTCCTCAAAGTGCAGTGGTCAAACCATACTGAAGATGAAGCCACTTGGGAAACGCGAGGATAACCTTCGGGCGGAATACCCCGAACTTTTTCCTCCTACTTCTTAATTCTCGGGACGAGAATTCTTGTTAGTAGAGGAGATTTGTAACACCCCCAGTGGTTAACTACAGTAATCACCCTTTTGACAGTACCAAGTCAGATGATTAACAGTGCATGATCATCAGTAGCATCATATTGCATTTCAACTCCTAAGTCAAAATTCAGATTTAAACTAAGTGGGAAATAAAAGTTGTTCAAACTGGAAACCAAAAAATGTGCCTCATGTTGCAAATATTCCCATAGCATTTGTAAAAATGATTGAACATTAGTTGAAATGTTAAAAGGACTCGAACAACTAGAAACAGCAGCAACATAGCACTATTCAATCCTTTTTCAATTTAAATAAATCCAAACAAAAAGATATGGACCCCAAACCAATTTCTAGCAGTGACAAATAATACACTGTAAATAATGGAGCAAGTCTCATATTTTACAAAAGTTTTTGGAAAATAAAAGACAAACAGAAAAAGGAATAAAGAAAAACAGAAAAAGAACAAAAAAAAAATAAAGCCCCCCCCCCCTCGCGTGGGCCTCGGCCCAGCTGGCCACTGGGTAGCCAGGCCGGCCCAGCCGGGCGCCCACTCCCCTCCAATATCTCCCACCCCCACCCGAAACCCTAGCCGCTACCCACCACACCTCGCTCACTCCCCCCCCCCCCGACCGAATCCTTCCTCTCTCGTTCCTCTGATCTAGATCGGGGGGAACTGGCCCCGACGCCGCCGGTCGCCGCCCCGCCGTGCCTCCGTCCTCCTCCGGGAGTCACGTGCCGGGCCGTCCTCCCGGCCTCCTGCATCTCCTCCTGCACCGCGCCGTCTTCCCGAGCCCCCCCGCGCGCTCCTCCTTGGCCTTCGCGTCGCACGCCGCCGTCCCCGTTCCTCCATCGCCGGCATCACCGAGCCTCGCCGGCGCACCTCTACAACGGGGGAGCCCTGGCGCGCCTCCTCGTCTCCTCCCCGCCCCAGTGCACACCTCGCGCGCGTTCGCGCGCTGCTCTCAAGTCTGGCTTGCAGCACCCGGCCACACACCGTCCGAACTCCTCGCCGCCCTCTCCGTCCATCCACGCTGCTCCCTCGGCCGAAGCCACGCTCGGCCCGCGTTTCCCTCGCCCCTGCACCCTGACCGCGTACACCTTCCCCACTTCGCCCCGCAACCACCGCCCGCGCCCCGTGGCCTCACCCCTCGCAAGCGCGCCCTGCCGCTGCTCCACCGGAGCTCTCGCCGTCCTGCCGCCCTCGCTGCTGCCGCTGCAGCTGCTCTCCGCCGCGCGCCCTACGTTGCCTGCGCGCCGCGTGCTGACACGCCACGCGCCCGCCGCGCCGCGCCCGCAGCGCTCGCGCGCACGCACCGCCCCGTGGCCACGTGCCACTGACCGGTGGGCCCGCCCCCCTGAGGCAATGAAGAGGGCCCAGCCCCTAAAAACGAATTAAAAGAAAATGTAATAAAAAAAATAATATTTAAAATAAATAAAATAATTAAATAATTAAATAATTAATTAGTTAATTAATTAAGTTAATTATATCTGATTAGGTTAATCTAATTAAGTAGTAGTGTTAATTAAACAGTAAAATTAATAGTTAATCACTAATTAACCTAACAGCCTATGACAGGTGGGACCCCACTGGTCCTGACGTCGCTGACGTCATGCTGACTCAGCAAGACACTGTTTCGGATAATGTTGATTTAAATAAATAAAATAAATTCCGAAAATTAATAAAAACTTTAGAAAATCATATAAAATAATCCGTTAGCTCAGATGAAAATACTTTGTACATGAAAGTTGCTCAGAACGACGAGACGAATCTGAATACGTGGTCCGTTCGCCCGTCACGCGTCCCTAACTATCCGAACTTGCAACGTTCCCCTCTTATCCTCGTCCGATAATTCCAAAGACCCGGGAAATATCGTCAGATATTCTCCCGCTCCGGTGTACGTGTGAGCTTGTTTAGACTACCCTAGCACCGTGTATTTCGTATGTCATGCTCATGCTTTGCTATATATTATACTGTTTCCTCCCCCTCTTCTCTCTCGATAGCCCCGACCCCGACGTCGTCCCCGAGAGCCAACGCAGCTCCGGATCCCAAAGACAACCATAGACGACCTTGCCCTTGCCGCCGAGCAAACCAGGCAAGCCCTCCCTTGAGCATTACCGATATCGCCCATTCTAAATTTCATGCTTGCATTAGAATTACTGATGCTGCTGCTTACCTATTCTGATGCATAGCCTGTTCATTGTAACCTACTGTTGATAATACTACATATCCTAAACGTTTAGTCTAGGCTGGGTAGAGACCTATCAGTGACCCCACTTATCCCGACTGGCGAGGGGATCGTCAGAAGACCCGATCAATGGGATTGAAGACCAGGACCCGACACCGCACATCACCCCCTCTTAGTGTGTAACGACACTGCAGCGTTACTATCGGTGTCGAGGGTGAAACCTATGTAGCACTTCTGATGTTAACTCTTAGATAGAGTAGTTATTCGGTCGTGGTCATCGAGGGTGATTCTCCTTCACCGCTTCCGATAACGACGCTGTCGTACAACACTACAAGTGTGGACCCAGTGAGGGTGGATTCCTCATAGTTCACCTTGACGGAACATCGAGTGGGAATTCAATGAGGGTGATACCTCGGATTCCCTGATGTTATGGACACACGGATACTTGGACCTTACTTGTTACTTGGAAAGGCGGGTGACACCTGAGGAGGTACCCGAGTGTGATGTGAAGGCGGGTTTGCCGTGTGGTGCCCGAGGTTGGAATAACGAGGCGCGGCCGGGCATTCTTAACCCTTGCCGCAAGTTCCTCGAGAGGGGGCGACGGGGTCACATCTTTCGTGAGTCTCTGCGTTACCGCAAGCCCTCAGTCCTAACGATTGGATATTGATCCGAGCAGGCCTCTGGCCTGATAGCACAAACCATCACGGGCATAGTATGGGCGTTGTGCATCGTATGCATCAGCCGAAGCTCTGTCAGATGGTCCAGTTCAGCAGTGCGGCATGGAGTGATTGGCGCCATCCATATACAGGGTGGTGCTTGGATCTGGGCCATGCAGCAACGAACCCGGAGGGCGGCGGGCGATGGCCAAGACCCCCGGCTTAGGATTGTAGACCGGGGGACTCTCTGCGGAGTTGTAGGTAGGTTGCGATGTGTCGTTTGGGAAGAGGCAGGGATGACCCAGGAAAGTGTGTCGGGCCGAAGTTAAGAGCGTGTTGGGTAAGTTGGGCACCACTGAAGGGACGCCGCCGGTCGCCGCCCCGCCGTGCCTCCGTCCTCCTCCGCGGAGTCACGTCGCCGGCGCCGTCCCTCCCGGCCTCCTACATCTCCCTCCTGCACCGCGCCGTCTTCCCCGAGCCCCCCCGCGCGCTCCTCCTTGGCCTTCGTCGTCGCACGCCGCCGTCCCCGTCTCTCCATCGCCGGCCATCACCGAGCCTCGCCGGCGCACATCTACAACGGGGGTGAGCCCTGGCGCTGCCTCCCTCATCTCCTCCCCCCGCCCCAGTGCACACCTCGCGCGCTCGCGCGCCTGGCCGTCGTCCCGCCACCGCGCTGGCGCACGCACCTCGCACCACCGGGCCGCGCCCGGCTCCCCTCGTCCCTGCCCGTGGCCGCCTCGGCCGAAGCCACGCTCGGCCCGCCGTTTCCCCTCGCCCCCTGCACCCTGACCGCGTACCACCTTCCCCACTTCGCCCCGCAACCACCGCCCGCGCCCCGTGGCCTCACCCCTCGCACGCGCGCCCTGCCGCTGCTCCACCGGAGCTCCTCGCCGTCCGCCGCCCTCGCGCTGCTGCCGCTGCAGCTCTGCTCCGCCGCTCGCCCCTACCGTTGCCTGCGCGCGCGTGCCTGACACGCCCCGCGCCCGCCGCGCCGCGCCCGCAGCGCTCGCGCGCACGCACCGCCCCGGTGGCCACGTGCCACTGACCGGTGGGCCCTGCCCCCCCTGAGGCAATGACAGATGGGGCCCAGCCCCTAAAAACGAATTAAAAGAAAATGTAATAAAAAAATAATATTTAAAATAAATAAAAATAATTAAATAATTAAATAATTAATTAGTTAATTAATTAAGTTAATTAATCCTGATTAGGTTAATCTAATTAAGTAGTTAGTGTTAATTAAACAGTAAATTAATTAGTTAATCACTAATTAACCTAACAGCCTATGACAGGTGGGACCCACTGGTCCTGACGTCATGCTGACGTCATGCTGACGTCAGCAAGACACTGTTTCGGATAATGTTTGATTTAAATAAATTAAATAAATTCCAGAAATTAATAAAAACTTTAGAAAATCATATAAAATAATCCGTAGCTCAGATGAAAATACTTTGTACATGAAAGTTGCTCAGAACGACGAGACGAATCTGAATACGTGGTCCGTTCGCCCGTCACGCGTCCCTAACTATCCGAACTTGCAACCGTTCCCCTCTTATCCTCTGTCCGATAATTCCAAAGACCCGGGAAATATCGTCAGATATTCTCCCGCTCCGGCTGTTACGTGTGATGCTGCGTTAGACTACCCCTAGCACCGTGTATCGTATTTGTCATGCTCATGCTTGCTATATATTTATACTGTTTCCTCCCCCTCTTCTCTCTCGATAGCCCCCGACCCCGACGTCGTCCCCGAGACCAACGCAGCTCCGGATCCCAAAGACACCATAGACGACCTTGCCCTTGCCGCCGAGCAACCAGGCAAGCCCCTCCCTTGAGCATACCGATATCGCCCATTCTAAATTTCTCATGCTTGCATTAGAATTACTGCTGCTGCTGCTTTACCTATTCTGATGCATAGCCTGTTCATTGTAACCTACTGTTGATAATTACCTACATATCCTAAACTGTTTAGTCTAGGCTGGGTAGAGACCTATCAGTGACCCCACTTATCCCGACTGCCGCGCTGGATCGTCAGAAGACCCGATCAATGGGATTGAAGACCAGGACCCGACACCGCACATCACCCCCCTTAGTTGTAACGACACTGCAGCGTTACTATCGAGTGTCGAGGGTGAAACCTCATGTAGCACTTCTGATGTTAACTCTGTAGAGTAGTTATTCGGTCGTGGTCATCGAGGGTGATTCCTCCTTCACCGCTTCCGATAACGACGCTGTCGTACAACACCTCAAGTGTGGACCCAGTGAGGGTGATTCCTCCTAGTTCACCTTGACGGATACATCGAGTGGGAATTCAATGAGGGTGATACCTCGGATTCCCTGATGTTATGGACACACGGATACTTGGACCTTACATTGTTACTTGGAAAGGCGGGTCGACCCTGAGGGGTACCCGCGTGTGATGTGAAGGCGGGTTGCCAGTGTGGTGCCCGAGTTGTGAATACGAGGCGCGGCCGGGCATTCTTAACCCTTGCCGCAAGTCCTCGAGACGGGGCGACGGGGTCACATCTTCCGTGAGTCTCTGCTCGTTACCGCAAGCCCTAGTCCTAACGATTTGGATATTTGATCCGAGCAGGCCTCTGGCCTGATAGCACTAACCATCACGTGGGCATAGTATGGGCGTTCTGCATCGTATGCATCAGCCGAAAGCTCTGTCAGATGTCCAGTTCAGCAGTGCGGCATGGAGTGATTGGCGCCATCCATATACAGAGGTGGTGCTTGGATCTGGGCCATGCACGCAACGACCCGGAGGGCGAGGGGCGATGGCCAAGACCCCCTTGCGCTTAGGATGTAGACCGGCGGGGACCTCTCTGCGGAGTTGTAGGTAGGGTTGCGATGTGTCGTTTGGCCGAGGCCGGGCATGACCCAGGAAAGTGTGTCCGGCCGAAGTTAATCGAGCGTGTTGGGTAAGTTGGTGCACCCCTGCAGGGAAGAACATTTCTATCGATAGCCGGTCCTACGGTAAAGGACACTCGGAGTTGTATCCTGATTGATACAATTTAGAACTGGATACCTGTGATGAGACCTGTATATATGGCTCTGGGATTGCTTCTCGCAGGGAGTCGAGAAGGGATCTCAGGACGAGGTTGATGAATGTATGGCTCTGGGATTGCTTTCTCGCAGGGAGTCGAGAAAGGATCTCTGGGTGAGGTTGAGACTTAATGTTACTACTACATTATATTGTAATGTTCTACTCTCTTCTACTGCTGCAAGACCGCTGAAGATGCTAGTCTTCGATAGGACTAGGCCTTCTCTCTATTCTGGCATTTCTGCAGCCCAGTCCACATATACAGCCTCCCCTTGAAAATGTTGCATATGTAGTGTAGATCCTTGCTTGCTGAGTACTTTTGAGTACTCACGGTTGCTTTGTTTTCCTTTTTCTCCCCATATCAGTTTGACGTGACCAGAGGACGGAGCCCCCTGAGACAGATGCCCCGACGATCGCTGCTACTACTACCCAGAGGATGGATACTACTACGAGTTGACTGACGACCAGGAGTAGGATCGGAGGGTCCCAGGCAGGAGGCCTTCGCCTTTTGATCGTAGTGTTTTATTTTGCCCCGCCTTTCTAAAGGCCCTTCTGTACTTTCTTTTATATCTGTACTCAGATATCTGATGCTTCCGCTGACGCTTGTTCGCAAGCTTATGTATTCGAGCCCTCGAGGCCCTGGCTTGTAATATAAAGCTTGTATGACTTTATTTATGTTTTAGAGTTGTGTTGTGATATCTTCCCGTGAGTCCTTAGGCTTGATCGTGTGCATTTGCGTGTATGAATAGTGCATGATCGGGCCGGGGGCGTCACAAGTTGGTATCAGAGCCGACTGCCTGTAGGAACCCCCTTTCCAACTCCTTGGCCGAAGTTGAGTCTAGAAACCGGAAAACTGTTTTACTAACTTGGCTGTGTGGCTTACGGGCCCACGTCGCCAATTGGGAGGTATTAGTATCTTTTACTCCTCGACCTTTACTCTGGGCCTCTGATCTCTCTTCTACTCGGGTTAAAATTTTACTAACTCCAACATTAGGTTCTCGTGATTACATCCACCCGAAGAGCTGGATATCTGTGCGATTTCCCTGATATTGATCTGATTAGTCTGATAATCATTTTACTTTCCATTGTTTTGTTTAACCTTTCTCTCCGAGATCGGTTATACTTCTCCTTGTCTTTTGACAATCATGAGTTTCCTCTGTTTCAGATGGATCGTTTGTTTCCACCACACCCTGCGACGCAGCTACCAGCTGTTCGAGCAGGGATACATCCAGAGTACATTCCTTATCCACTGGGGCAGATGTCAATCCGTTACAATACCCCAGTACTATCTCCTCCAGATACCCGCAAAGACTTTGTGATTTATTGTGATGCATCCCGTGAAGGATTAGGCTGTGTCCTAATGCAAGAGCGTAAAGTGATTGCTTATGGCTCTCGTCAGTTGCGCCCACATGAAGAGAATTATCCGGTACATGATCTAGAACTAGCTGCTGTCATCTATGCACTGCAGTTGTGGCGACATTATCTCCTCGGTAATCGTTGCGAGATCTACACGGATCATAAAAGTTTGAAGTACTTGTTCACTCAGCCATCTCTGAATCTCCGTCAGCAAAGATGGATGGAGACCATTGCGGACTATGATTTGGGTATTTCATATACCCCTGGCAAGGCTAATGTAATGGCTGATGCGTTGAGCCGCAAATCCTATTGCTGCGAACTTGAGGTTCAGCTACAGCAACCCCTTCTGTATGAAGAGCTTCGAAAGCTAAATCTCGAGATAGTTCCCCAAGGATACCTAAAAACCTTGGTTGTTGAACCAGATCTTGAGAAAGCTGTTAAGAATGCGCAAACTAAAGATGCTGAAGTTGATCTGATGAAGAAAGATCTTCACCTTGAAAAGTACAGGGATTTCTCGCTGTCTGAAGATGGAACCTTGTATTTTAGAAACCGCATTGTAGTACCTCGCTTTGAGCTTATGACTGACAAAGTCATGAAGGAGGCACATGATACCCCGTTGTCTATTCATCCGGGTAGCACCAAGATGTATCGTGATCTCCGTCAAAGGTACTGGTGGTCTAGAATGAAGCAAGACATTGCTCGATATGTTGCTGAATGTGATGTGTGTCGACGCGTTAAAGCAGAACATCAGAAGCCTGCTGGAATTCTGCAACCGTTACCTATTCCTTTATGGAAATGGGATAAAGTGCAAATGGATTTCATTACAGGACTTCCCAGGTCACAGAAGGGTCACGATGCTATTCTTGTCGTCGTCGACCAACTCTCCAAAGTTGCACACTTTCTGCCTGTCAACGATATGGAGAAGGTGGCTGAAAGACGCGAGTGGCTGCTAGAGAGAGAAGAGGTCGCAACACTCCTCTTCCAAGATGTTGTTTCACCTTCCCGGCCCTATCTTCAAGCCGCTCCACGAGCTTGGAGGAGAATTCGGCGTAATCAGCATCGTCGGGCCACGAGGGCAGTTTCAAGCCTCTCCTGACAGATCGAAGCTAGGGCGCGCGGGCTCGGAGTCAAGAGAGGAGAGCACCGCGGGGCATTCAGATGCCGCCCGGTTTGCGTGCAAGCGGCCTTGAGTTCGGCAATTTCTTGCCGGAACTTCTCGCGCCCACCTCGAAGGCGTCCTTCTGCAGCTTTAGTCTCGCTATCCTCTTTGGCGAGCCTCAAGCAGTCAGCAGCTACCTTCGCGTCGGCGTCCGCTTGGACCTTCTTCTTCTTGGCTCCAGCTGGCAATTGGCTTCAGAGATGGGCTTCGCAGGGCCTCCTGAGCGTCGGTCACCTGGCGCCCCAGCGCCTCTAGACGCTCATGTTCTACGGCCTGCTCGATCGACACCTCGCTAGGCCCGATATCGCGGGTCGCGAGCTTCGCTTCAGGGGTTTGATGTCGTCCTCCCACAAAAGAGCTTGATGCATATGCGCAGCTTTCGCCCTGGAGTGCCTTCAGGCCGGCTTCCACCGCACTCACGGTGCTTGGTGGCTGCCTCGGCCCTCAGCAAGCAGCGTTCACGTGGAGCGCCTCGCCTTGGCGGCTTCCTTCTCGCCTTCATGATGGCAGCCTCGGTCTGACGCTGGCCCGCCTTCGCGGCGGCGTCAAGTTGGTGCCACCCGGCCGCGAACCTCAGGCGATCCTTGGCGAGGCATGCCTCGGGTCCTGGAAATCTGCCCCGAGCCGATCGAGCGCGGCCTGAGTGTCGGTCAAGGCCCCACACCTGGGCAAGGTGCTGCATCTCATGAGCGTGAGGGTTCGGTCTGGGTTCGGCGCCTCGATGCCCGTGGTCGTCACGGTTGAGGAGGCCCCGATGATGTTTCGCCTGGGCGCAAGGACTCCAAGATTTCCCCCACTTTCAGCCGCCGCGGCACACCTGGGGGACTCGTCGTGTTGATTTTGGAGCTTCGCGAGTGGGCGCGGCCTGAGGATGCTCCGTGGCACGCCCGTGGTCGCTCGCCGTGCAGTGGTGAGAGTGGCAGGCGGGGGCTTGGGCTCCTCATCCTTCCCCATCGCCGCGTCCTCCTCCGTGCAGGCCCCGCGAGGGACGCACCCGCCTCCGGAGAGTAGCGCCTGGGGCCAGTCTATTGCGGTCTTGGTGGTCAAACCCTCTCGCGGCTCCGGAGGGGGACTTGGCACCTCTCAGCGCTCGAGCGCCCCGTCGCGGGCCGGAGCGGCGCGAGGCTTCCTCGCGCTCCCGGGGCTCCTGTCGGGTGACCACGCACATTCGGACCGAAGGCCACCTTCATCCCGGTCATCTTCTTCTTCTCCTGGTCACCACCCGAGGCGCCTTCGCAAAGCAGGGTCAGCCCGGGCCAGATGAGGATTATAGGCACGAGGCGTAAGACTAACCCCGGATATTACTCGTCCGGTGACCCACTTCTCTCTTCTCCGGGAGGCTGATGCGGTGCCTCCGTCCGCCACTTTGGTCCCCAGGGTGGCCTCGTCAAGCCCGCTGAAGCGCCGACCTCCTTGAGGGTCTGGAAGTCGTGGCCTCTTGAACAACCCGAGTTAAAGGGGGGTCGATCGCCTCCTGGCCAGGATCCAGGCCACCGCAGCTGGCCGACCGCCACGCTGCTGGGCCTTGCCCCGCTTCCTTCACCAACTGGGCGGGGGGCCGCGCGTGGGCTACGAGCTGACGGCATCGTCATCCTTGAGGTTGACAAAGGAGCTGGCGACGGGAGCACGGCGGAGCCCGGCCAGCGTCGTCTACTGTGGTTTCCTCCGAGTCTCCATCACTATCGCTATCGCTATCGTTGGGGTCCAGCACCACCATGAAAGGGTTACCACAGGGCCCGTCATGGACCATCCGGCACGAGCCCCCATTGGTCGGAAGATGGGCATCACCAGACCAGCTCCGGTATCTCCCTTGTAGCGGTACAGTGGGAGCGCATCCTTGGGAGGGTCCTCAGGGGCGCTGCCGAGCAGAGTCGCCAGGACCCCATCCAGCTCCTCGGGCATCAGGCCATTGACGCGCAACCTCATCGTGTCCCCCGCGCGCGCGGTGTATGCCCACATGGGCCGAGAGTGCACCTGGAGCGGCGCGATGTCGCCGGCAAGTACTCCCTGAATACATTGGCAAAAGCTTGTCCAGGCACCGGTGCGCGACTATCCGCTCCAATATAGGCTCACCCACGGGTCAGTAAGCTTCTCTGCCCCCATCCGGGGTCTGCTCAGCCCGGTCCACTGGGATCATCAGGAGCGGGCTAGTCCGGCACGGTCCATGAAGACCCCAGTGCTGTCCGGGAGCCCTCCACCTTCTTCCCGGCCTTCAAGCGGATGATCTCATCCTCCATCACCTTGGTGGCAAGGAAGGAGACACACGCAGAGCATTGATCCGCAGCGGTGAACCGCAGGCTGAAAAAGTGGCGAAAGAGCGCCACGAGGGCCTCACGCCCATGAAGGCCTCGCAGAGTAGAAGGCAAATATGGCTAGAAGGAGGATGGAGTTGGGTTGGAGATGGAGGGTGTGGATCTGATTGTGAGAAAGGATGGCATAGAAGAACTCTGAGAATGGCGGAACCAACCCGTCGTAAACATTGTGGAGGAAGAAGGGGTAGGCGGACGCCCCCAGGCCGCCCGCGCTCGCAAGCCTAGCCAGATCTTGGTCACTTTCCCTTCGTTCTGATCGCCAGCCACAATCAGAAGCACCGGTTCCAAATCCTCTGCATTGGCGGATGGAGGAGCACAGGAGTGCCGCCCCGGCGGGCGGGATCGGTGTCTGGAGCCGTCGCCTTTGTTTTTTGCCGGGGGCGCCATTCACGCACCGCGGTAGCGGAGTGCAAGCGAATGAGGGCGCGCCTGGGATTGGACCGCGGGAGTCGTGCCCGAAGAAGTGAGGTGCAAGAAGGAGGATGCAAGACTAGGAAGGCAATGATGGGCTCGCAGCCGGCGCGGGGCGAGGCTTTGTGTCAGCTGGGGCAGTTGCCGAGCATCGTGGGAGAGAAGTGGGATGCCCCATGTTCCATCGTGCGGCACGTGCCGAGCCTAGCCCACAGGCGGTTGGGGCCCACGCCATTTTCATCCCCTGACAGGCGGAGACGCGCACGCCACAGGCCGGGGCTGCTGTCCGGCCCGTGGACTAGGGGTACCCAGGCCGTTGCCTGCGGCCCAGTGCGCGGCGCATATCGATGGCCCACGGGATGGCCCACCAGCGAGCTTCACGACCAAGAAGCCTCGCGAGGCACACATTAGCAGGCATCCTAGGCAGATGGAAGCGCCACCAGGAGCCTCGCGAGGCGACCTCCTGAGGCCCCTTCGGAGGCGAACAAACTCAGGAGCTGCTCAAGCCGGTCGTGCGGACCCTGAGTCTTCACGTGGGTGAAGCGCGCGACGATGACGATGCCAGAGGTATGCCTGCAGGCGCATATGAGGAAGTTACCTCTTTCATGCTAAGGGAGAAGGGCCAGCCGCTAGTTCCCATGGCAATCCCCAAAGGTTGTCTGATCAGCGCAGGGTGCTGCCGTAGAGACAGATCCATCCCCCCAGCCCTTGTACTCCCATTCTCCCTCGTGAGTGCAATCCAACCACCAAGCAGGAGTAGGGTTTTACACCACAAGGTGGCTCGAACCTGGGTAACGTTGGTCTCCGGCAAAACACTTCATCTTGACTATAGTCGGAGTCGGAGTGATACTTCTTGGAGTTGTTGTCTGAGTCGGAGCCAGAAACACCATTCACCAACATGAGCTTGATGTCTTCTTCTAAAGTAGATCTTGGTGACTTGTCTTTCCTTTCCAAATCCTTGTTTCTTCGAGAAGGTCTTCGTTCATAACAATCATCTCTACTCCTTCTTCTCAATGAGGTGATTCATCTCTTTTGCTCTTCCTTCTAGGTGATTCATCTCTTTTCTTGTGGAGGTGTCGTACAACTCATTGGAGTAGTGTCCAGGTCTTCCACCATTGTAGGAATTACGGTCATGACTTGATGATCTTTTCTCATATTGTCTTGAGTTGGAGCTTTTCTTTGCTTCTATTCTTGTAGAACTTGTTGGAGTTCTTCACCATTAGGCTTTATCTCTCATTGGATACTAGCTTGTCACTTGATGTTGTAGGAGCATCACTTGAAGCTTTGTATGCACCACTTGACTTGTTGTGGATCTCCTCCTTGTCCTTAAGTTGGATCTCATGAGCAACAGTCCATCCAATGAACTTTCTGGGCTTGAGATCTTCGTAGTTTGGATCATGATGTCGCTTGAACTACGTCGGTATTTCCCCAAAGAGGAAGGGGGATGATGCCGCACAGCTACGGTAGGTATTTCTCAGTTATGAAACCAAGGTACAATCCGAGGAGAACCAAGCAACACTATATAAACGGTTAGCTGCACAAATAAACAAATACTTGCAACCCGACGATTAGGAGGGGTTGTCAATCCCTCTACGGGTAACGGTGCCAGAAATTGTCAAGGTTGACGGGATAAAAAATTGTGATAGATTGGATAAATAGATCTCAATAAAACATGAAATAAAATATATGGCAAAAATGCAGCAAGGTATTTTAGTTTTTTGGAATAATAGATCTGAAAATAAAAGCAAATAAAAATAGATCTCGAAGCAAATATGATAAAGAATAGACCCGGGGGCCGTAGATTTCACTAGTGGCTTCTCTCAAGAAAATAGCATACGGTGGGTAACAAATTCCTTTGGGCAATTGATAGAACATCAAATAATTATGACGATATCCAGGCAATGGTCATTACATAGGCATCACGTCCAAGATTAGTAGACCGACTCCTGCCTGCATCTACTACTATACTCCACACAACGATTGCTATCCAGCATGATCTAGTGTATAAACTTCATGAGAAACGGGAGTAGTAATGCAATAAGAATGATGACTGATGTAGACGAGATATTCATGTAGGAATAGCCCCCATCTTGTTATCCTTAATAGCAACAATACATGCGTGTCTTGCTGCCCCTTCTGTCAGCGGAAAGAACACCGCACGATCGAACCCACACCAAGCACTCTTCCATGGCAAGAAAAATCGATTAGTTGGCCTAACATAACCAAAGATTTGAAGAAGAAATACGAGACTATAAGTAATCATGCATAAAAGAGATCAAAGAACTCAAATAAATCATGGATATAGATCTGATCATAAACTCAAAGTTCATCGGATCCCAACAAAAACACGCAAAAGAGTTACAATCAATAGATCTCCAAGAGACCATTGTTATGAGAATCAAAAAGAGAGAAGAAGCCATCTAGCTACTGCCTACGGAACCGTAGGTCTACAATGAAATACACACGCATCATCGGAGAGGCCCAATGAGGATGATGAACCCCTCCGTCATGGGTCTAGATTGGATCTCGTGGTTCTGGAAATTACGGCAGCTGAATTGTGTTTCATCGAATCCCTAGGGTTTTGGAATATTTGGGTATTATAGGGCGAAGAGGTGGTGCGGGAGGCCACGAGGTGGGCATAACCCCTGGGCACGCCTGGACCCCCAGGCGCGCCCTGGGGGGTTGTGCTCCCTCGGAGCCCCCCTCTAGTACTTCTTTGGCCCAACAGATGTCTTCTGGTCCAGAAAAATTCTCCAAAAAGTTTCGCGTTGGTTTGGACTCTGTTTGGTATTGATTTTCTATGAAGTAAAAAACAAGCAAAAAATAGCAACTGGCACCGGGCACTATGTCAAAGGTTAGTCCCAAAAAAAGATATAAAGTTGCTATAAAATGATGTAAAAACATCCAAGAATGATAATATATAAACAGCATGGAACAAGCACAAATTATAGATACATTGGAGACGTATCAGCATCCCCAAGCTTAATTTACTCGTCCTCGAGTAGGTAAATGATAAAAACAGAATTTTTGATGTGGAATGCTGCCTAACATGTTCATCACATATTCTTTTCTTTGTAGCATGGACATATGGAATTTTATATGGTTCAAACAAATAGTCTAGTTTTGACATGAAGATTTCAATAATCACAGCATATCAACAAGCAACCAGTCTTTCAAAATATCAACACTAAAGAAAGTTTATCCCTAGCCCATCATGCTCAATCATTGATCCATTCATGAAACACACTCGGATATTAGGGATAACCAATGCTCAAGTATGATCATAGTGCCCCCTGTTGGTGCTTTTATAGAGAAGATGGAGACTCAAATAAAAAATAAAATCGCCTAAAGTAAATAGATAGGCCCTTCGCAGAGGGAAGTAGGGATTTGTAGAGGTGCCAGAGCTCAAAGCTTAAATGAGAGATAATTTTTTAAGAGGCATACTTTTCCCATTAACAAAAACTAACGAGTAATAATTCCCAACACTTCATGCTAGATATATCATAGGCGGTTCCCAAACAGAAAATAAAGTTTCCTTTTTTCCACCATTCTTTCACTTTCCATGTAGCCGTATCCACGGGTGCCCTCCATACACAAACATTTCCAAGGAATTTATTATTTGACAACATAAAGTAAATTTCTTTTCCATTTCGGGACAGGCATTCTATTACCGCGCACTCTGTGCAATGACAAGTGAATAAACACTCATCTTGAGAATAACACATCTGCATGGAAATATTGGCCACTCCCTGCTGCTTCATGAGCGGTCGAGCACACAAAAAGGAAATTCATTTGAAAATGAGAGTTGACATACAAATTGCTTCGAACGGCATGGAAATACCGCATATAGGTAGGTATGGTGGACTCATGTGGCAAAAACTAGGTTTAAAGATTTTGGATGCACAAGTAGTATTTCTACTTAGTACAAGTGGAGGCTAGCAAAAAGATTGAGAAGCAACCAACCAGATACGAAAAATCACATAACAACGAGCATTAAGCATAAATAACACCGAATAATGCACCACACGATGGATTATTTCATGCATAACTATTGAATTTCGTGCTTGCATAGGGAATCACAAATCTTAACACCAATATCTTACTAAAGCATAATTACTCACCAACATGACTCACATCATCATATCATCATATCTCAAAACTATTACAAAGAATCAAGTTTATTTTGTCCAATGATCTTCATGAAAGTTTTTATTATATTCCTCTTGAATATCTATCACTTGTTGGACTAGTTTCATATGTTGCATTTGCTTTTGACAAGCTCAAACAAATCTAAATGAAGAACATGAGCATAAAATTTTCCGTCTCTCAAAATAATATAAGTGAAGCATGAGAGAATTTCTTCAAAAATTTACTATCTCTCAAATATCTAAGTGAATCATGAGAGCATTCTTCAAAAAAATTAAAGCACACCATGCTCAAAAAGATATAAGTGAAGCACTAGAGCAATTCCATAGCTCAAAAAATTTAAGTGAAGCATATAGAGCAATTCTAACAAATCATAGCATAATTTTGGCTCTCTCAAATAGGTTGTGTCCAGCAAGGTTACTTGTGACAAACAAAAAGCAAAACAATCAAAGCTCATATAAACAGACGCTCCAAGACAAAACTCATGATACGTGATGATATAAAAATATAGTTCCAAGTAAAATACCGATGGTATTAGATGAAAGAGGGATGCCTTCCGGGGCATCCCCAAGCTTGTTGCTTTGTTCTCCTTGAATATTAACTTGGGGTGCCATGGGGCATCCCTAATCTTAGGCTTTTCTTACTCCTTATTCCTTCATCCATCGTGACCTCACCCAAAACTTGAAAACTTCAATCCAATAAAAATTAACAAAAACCTTCATGAGATCCGTTAGTATAAGAAAACCAATATTTACTTTAAGTACTATAGAAAACCCATTAAAATTTTGTTATTGCATTATATCACTGTATTCTAACTTTGCCATGGCTTATACCCCCTGATACAATCCATAGAATCATACAAATAAGCACACAATGCAAAGAAAACAGAATCTGTCAAAAACAGAACAGTCTGTAAAGATGCGAATTGTTCTCATACTTCTGTAACTCCAAAAATTCTGAAAAATTGTACAACAGAGGAAATTCTATATAAATCTTGTGTTAAAAAACTTCAGAATTTTTCGTTGCTTCTGTGAATTTTTAATATTCTATACTGGATGCAAAAGTTTCTGTTTTTCAACAGGATCAAATCAACTATCACCAAAGCTATCCCAAAGCCTTTACTTGGCACAAACACTAATTAAAAAATAAAATACAAATAATAACAGAGGCATAGTTGTGCGAACACTCAAGAACAGAAATAAAAAGGCAAAAATAAATTTATTCATTGGGTTGCCTCCCACAAGCGCTTTTCTTTTAAAGCCTTTAGCTAGGCGTTGATAATTTAATGATGCTCACATGAAAGACAAAAATTGAAGCACAAAGAGAGCATCATATAGCATATGGTAAACAAGTTTTAAGTCTAACATACTTCCTATGCATGGGAATTTTATAAGCAAACAAATTATCAAGACAAGAAGTATTAAGCATATGCAAGGAAGAAGAAAGAAACAATAGCAATCTCAACTAACGAGAGGTAAATAGTATCATGAAAATTTATACAACCATAGTTTCCTCTCTCATATAATTACATGTAGGATCATAACAAATTCAACAATTATAGCTATCATTAAATTTTTCTTCATGATCCACATGCATAAAAGTTTTATAATCTTCAAGATAGTGGGATTAACATAACTAAAGTCATGACCTCTCCAAACCCACTTCTATCAAAAAAATTCGTAAGATTGAACACTCTCCAAATATGTGGGATTATTTTTACCTAAAGTTCACGCTCTTCCAAACCCACTTTCAATATTATTGCAAACATTATGCAATATCATATTCATCAGAGGCTTAAATAAATTTTCAAGATCATAAGAAGAATCACCCAATCATGATCATTGCAATAAAGTAGTGGACATAGCAAAATTAGCATCCCCAAGCTTGGGGTTTTGCAATTATTAGCACAATTGACATTAATAGAATTATAGTAAAATCATTGCAATCATGCTTTTCATTCAAGGAGCTATCATGAATCACTTCATAAATTTCTTCATCACAACTTTAGATTCACGAATCTCAAGCAAAACTTCATAAAGATAATCTAGTGCACTCAACTCACTAGCAATTGATCATCATGATTGGATATTTTAAAAAGATTAGCAAGTGGATGGTGATCCTATCAATAGATTTTAGCAAACGAAGATGCAAGCATATAGAAGGCACATGGTAACACAAGCAAACAAAAGTCGGATGAGAAAAAAGGCGAACGAAAAAGAGGGCGAATAAAAGGCAAATTTTTGTGAAGTGGGGGAGATGAAAAAAGAGAGGCAAATGGCAAATATGTAAATTGCAAGGAGATGAGATTTGTGATTAGGAACCTGATAGATGTTGATGATGTTTCCCCGGCAAAGGCGCCAGAAATTGGCACGTGGTCGGAGAGACTATCTTGACTGATCCTCCCTGGAAACGGCGCCAGAAGAAATTCCTTTTGATGTCGCTTGAAATACGTCGGTATTTCAAAGAGTAAGGGATGATGCAGCACAGCTACGGTAGGGTATTTCCCTCAGTTATGAAACCAAGGGATCAATCCAGTAGGAGAACCAAGCAACACTAGTAAACGGTACCTGCACACACAAAAACAATACTTGCAACCCGACGATTAGGAGGGGTTGTCAATCCCTTACGGGTAATGGTGCCAGAAATTGTTAGTTAACAGGATAAAAATGTGATAGATGGATAAATGGATCTCGATAAAAACACGAAATAAAATAAATAGCAAAAAAATGCAGCATGGTATTTTTGGGTTTTTGGAATAATAGATTGTGAAAAAGTGAATAAAAATAGATCTCGAAGCAAATATGATAAAAGAATAAAACCGGGGGCCGTAGATTTCACTAGTGGCTTCTCTCAAGAAAATAGCAACGGTGGGTAAACAAATTACTATTGGGCAATTGATAGAACATCAAATAATTATGACGATATACCAGGCAATGATCATTATATAGGCATCACGTCCAAGATTAGTAGACCGACTCCTGCTTGCAACTACTACTATAACTGCACACATGGACCGCTATCCAGCATGCATCTAGTGTATTAAGTTCATGGAGAACAAAGTAATGCACATAAGAAACGATGACATGATGAGACGAGTCTATTCATGTAGGAATAGCCCCCATCTTGTTATCCTTAATGCAATATACATGCGTGTCTGCTGTGCCCCTTCTGTCACTGGGAAAAAGAACACCGCACGATCGAACCATCACAAAGCACCTCTTCCCATGGCAAGAAAAATCGATCTAGTGGCCTAACTAAACCAAAGATTCGAAGAAGAAATACGAGGCTATAAGTAATCATGCATAAAAGAGATCAAAGAACTCAAATAACTTTCATGGGTATAGATCTGATCATAAACTCAAAGTTCAAGGATCCCACCACAAAACACACCGCAAAAAGAGTTACATCAAATAAAACTCCAAGAGACCAGTGTATTGAGAATCAAAAAGAGAGAAGAAGCCATCTAGCTACTGCCTACGGACCCGTAGGTCTACAATGAACACTCACGCATCTCGGAGAGGCACCATAGATAGGATGATGAACCCTCCGTGATGGTGTCTAGATTGGACTCGTGTTCTGGAGACTTGCACGCTGGATGGATGGATTGTGTTTTCTTCGACTCCCCTAGGGTTTTTGGAATATTTGGGTATTTATAGAGCGAAGAGGCGGTGCGGAGGCCACCGAGGTGGCACAAAACCACCTGGGCGCGCCTGGGCCCCCAGGGGCGCCCTGGTGGGGTGTGCTCCCCTCGGAGCCCCCCTCTGGTACTTCTTGGCCAATAGGTCTTCTGGTCCAAAAAATTCTCCAAAAAGTTCGCTGCGTTTGGACTCTGTTTGGTATTGATTTTCTATGAAGTAAAAAACAAGCAAACAAACAGCAAATGTCATGGGACTATGTTAATAGTTAGTCCCAAAAAAAAGATATAAAATTGCTATAAAATGATTGTAAAACATCCAAGAATGATAATATAACAGCATGGAACAAAGCAAAAATTATAGTACGTTGGAGGACGTATCACATCATTTGGATCAATGTGCACACGGTATCATATTTTCCATCAAGGATCTAAGGATCTTCTTGATGATGAACTTGTCGTCATCTCTTCACTTCTAAGCCGGTGTAACACCCCCAGTGGTTAAACTACAGTAATCACCCTTTTGACAGTACCAAGTCAGCATGATTAACAGTGCCATGATCATCAGTAGCATCATATTGCATTTCAACTCCTAAGTCAAATTCAGATTTAAACTAAAGTGGGAAATAAAAGTTGTTCAAACTGGAAAACCAAAATGTGCTCATGTTGCAAATATTCCCATCAGCATTGTAAAAATGATTGCAACATTAGTTGAAATTGTAAAAGGACTCGAACAACTAGAAACAGCAGCAACATAGCACTATTCAATCCTTTTTCAATTAAATAAATCCAAACAAAAAGATATGGACCCAAACCAATTTCTAGCAGTGACAAATAATACACTGTAAATAATGGAGCAAGTCTCAATTTTTACAAAAGTCTTTTGGACTAAAATAAAAGACAAACAGAAAAGGAATAAAGAAAACAGAAAAGAACAAAGAAAATAAAGCCCCCCCCCCCTGCTGGGGCCTCGGCCCACTGCCACTGGGCTAGCCAGCCGGCC